>JAJHZJ010000580.1:1200000-1800000 GCA_023548195.1 Bettongia penicillata ogilbyi
AATTATACCTTCCCCCAATCTGCCCTCCCTTCTATTACACCTCTCCTTTCTTTCATCCCCATCCCCTCTACTTTCTTGTAGGGCAAGATAGATTTCTATACCCCATTACCTGTATGTCTTATTTCCAGTTGTGTGTAAAAACAATTTTTAACATTTATTTTTAAAACTTTGAGTGCCAACCTCTCTCCTTTTCTTTCTCTCCACCCATCCCCACTGAGAAGGCACACAATCTGATATAGGTTATACATGTAAAGTTATACAAAGCACTTTCATAACAGTTATGTTGTGAAAGACCAACTATATTTCCCTCCATCCTATCATGCCCCCTATTTATCCTATTTATTTGATCCTGTCCCTCCTCAAAAGTATTTACTTCTTGTTACCCCTCCTCCCTTCTATGATTCCCCCCACCTCTAGCTTATTCCCTTCCCCTCCTACTTTCTTGCAGTGTAAGATAAATTTTCATAACAAATTGAGTGTGCATGTTATTCCCTCCTTAAGGCAAATGAGATGAGAGTAAGGTTCATTCTTTCCCTCTCACTTTCCCTCTCTTCCCCTCCATTTAAAAAGCTTTTTCTTTCCTCATTTATGTAAGAGATAATTTACCCCATTCTATTTCTCCCTTTTTCCTTCTTCTAACATATTCCTCTCTCAACCCTTAATTTTATTTTTTTAGTATCATCCCTTCATATTCAACTCACCCTGTGCCCTCTGTCTATATTATGTAATCCCTCCAACTACCCCAATACTGAGAAATGATTCAAGAGTTACAAATATGATCTTTCCATGTAGGAATGTAAACAGTTCAACTTTAGTAAGTCCCTTATGATTTCTCTTTCCTGTTTACTTTTGATTTTTGTGTTTGAAAGTCAAATTTTCTATTCAGCTCTGGTCTTTTCATCAAGAATACTTGAAAGTCCTCTATATCATTGAATGACCATTTTTTCCCTTGAAGCATTATACTTAGTTTTACTGGATGGGTGAGTCCTAATTTTAATCTTAGTTCCTTTGACTTCTGGAATATCATATTCTAAGCCCTACAATCCCTTAATGTAGAAGCTGCCAGATCTTGTATTAATCCTGATTGTGTTTCCACAATACTTGAGTTGTTTCTTTCTGGCTGCTTACAATATTTTCTCCTTGAAAAAATGAGGATTTTAATGCTACTAATGCTTAGGTCTCACAAAATGACAATACTTTGTAAATCTTAAAACACTAAATGCATGTAAATAAGTGACAGCTAAAAAGCTGGTAAAGCAGGGATATTCAATACAATAATGAGCATTTATTAAGTACCTAAAATGAGCCAGGCACTGTTGCTAGGTACCAGGTATACAAAGACAAAAAATAACAGCCTCTTTCTCAATAAGCTTACATTTTATTGAGGCAAAGCAATTTGAGTACAGAAAAGTCAATACAAAATACATACAGATTAGAAGAGTGGAATGTTGAGAAATTGGGGTATGGGGAGTTTAGAGTGAGGAGGGATTAGGAAAGAGTTCATTTAGGAAATAATACTTAAATTAGGCCTTGATAGGAATCCAATATTCTGAACAGACAACAGAGAGTATTCCAGTATGGCGCTAGAACATAGAATGGCATCTATGGGGAACCAGAATGTCATGTATGGGGAATAGTAAGTTGGACAGTTTTCTATCCATTCTGCCATGTGGCTGATCAGCTGTGATATGTATATATCATAATGTAACTGAAAGAATTGGAGTCAGGGATCCTCCTTAGTACCTAATTTGACTAAGACTACTCACTTAACCTCTCTAGGTATCCGTTTTCTCATATATTAAAATGAGGCAGTTGGGTTAGGGATTCCAAAGGTCCTGTTCAGTTTTACTGAACTAGAATAGACCTCAAGTTCAATATGTCAGTCCCCTTGCTCCCTCCAAAACAAATCTGTGTAACTTATATTTTAATTCTCTAATACAGACATGATCTAAGAGCACACTAAGAGAAGTCCAGGATCCAGAATGAGGGAAATCCTAAGACCATGGGCCTTGTAGTCTGCCTTTGTCGGACTACATCTGGACTTTTGTGTCCAGTTTTGCAATGTTTCCCTGAAGAAAGGATATTGACAAACTGAAGTAGGTTTAGAAAAGGAAAGATAGGGCGATGCAGGAACTTGGAACTATGTCACAGACGGAAGGAGAGAAGATTTTTCAAGTGGGGAGGGGGTGGTGGAAATAATGACCTTCAAATATTCAAAGGGTTGTTTTCATATTTAAAGATTAGACATATTATTCTGTGGCCTCAGAGGGAGAAGCATGTGTAGAAATTACAGAGTGACCTAATTTTGGCTCAGCATAAGAAAGGACTTCCTAAAAATTAGAGCAATCCAAAAACAGAATGAGCTGCTTTGGGAGCTGGTGAGATCCTCATAATTTGTTGTTTTTCAGTTGTTTTCAACTCTTTGTGACCCCCTTTACGGGCTGGAATGTACCAGAGTACATTTTCATGTACGCAGTGCAAATGTTTAGTGCTACTACTCCCCACCCTGTCACCCACCAGAGTTAACTTACTACATATGGAAAGCATAGGAAAAGTGTTAAAAAAAAAAAAAAAAACCACAACTGACTTAATCTAAAGCTGTTCAGATAGTCTGCTGCTCTCTGCTACCATCTGCTGGCCCATAACTTCTAAGCAGCCTCTCCTCTGCAGGTGGAGGACTGAGCATTTTTAGTAATAAATGTATACTATTGCCTAAGGCTATCACAGCTTGCCTAACCAGGCAGCCAACAACAGTCAACAGAAACTCTCAGGCTTAGATTGTCTGTCTTTTCAATACTTTTTTTCTCCTGCTGGTGCTTAGAGTCCATTTAAACTGTTAGCTGTTAATAATACAAAAATAACTTTAATTTCTATCATATGCCTTGATTCCCTCTCTGAGTCCCCTTCAAATTCTCAGGGAAATCCATTTAGCAAAATTTCAAGGGATCTAGTTGAAGCTGGGATGAAGAGATTCTTTTCAGCCTCCCCCTTGAGAATGCCCTTTCTTGACATAAAATCAACTTAAGAACAAGGAGATCAGGCAAGCTTTGTCCTACTTTCTACCATAATCAACCATAATCACTGTGCTCCCTACTAACAGATTGTTGAGCATTTTGCAAAAACATTACTAGCCTGTTGAATGAATGAATGAATGAATGAATGAATGTGTAAGCGGAGGGTGCACCCCACTTAATGTAAGTTACAAACTGCTCAATCAACCTCAAGCCTTGACTTGCCAGACCCTGAGAAAACACAAGTGGAAGAGCCGATGCTATGATGGTCTGATATATTTATAATTCTACTGAAAACTTTAAATGGTGGGGTTAGGTTTTTGTGGTTGCTGTTTTTAATCTCCCACCACACTGGTATCAGCCACCCCCCTCAGTGAAACAAAAATATGAACCAAGTGTTTCCTTTGAGTATGGTGGTAAACAAGGACAAGATAATCCATGGTTGTCAAATGAAATGAAATAATACATTAAAACAACCCATGAAAGAAAAGAACAAGGAGTCAGGTGTCTTTTTTAAAAGCACTTGTTTCCATCCTTCCAGTGGAAAGCAGCTTAAGAAAATAACAGAATGCTTCAGTTTTTCGGAACTGCTCTTTACCTGGAAATGATGTTGAGCTGGTTACTCATTGTCTGAATTTGCTCCAACACACACAAGAGTTCACTTGCACACCTCTGATCCAGGCAGTTCTTAGCAACGAGACGGATGAACTTAACAAACATGTGTCCAGAAGTGGCTGTTTTCTTTGCAGAGACAATTAATTGGTCTTTGGTCTATATCAAAGAAAGTGAAGCTGTCAGAAGGAGCAGACCCAGGTAAAGTGAATATCTACCACAGATGTTTTCTATAAGCCAGACTGGCCAACCTTAAAGCCTTTCAAAAGCATCTTTTGCTAGACTTTCCTCAGCTGCAGACTTAAAAGGGAAATTTGTCCTTCCACACAGGCTTTCCTGAGGAGAGTCTCCTCTAAAGCAGTAACCTCCGAAGGCCTAAGGAACAATGAATCTTCTGACTGGCATTTGAGGTGTATGTTAATAAGAAAGCCTCCAAAAATCAACTAGGAGAGAGACACAGGGCTGCCATTTTCCCTGAAGGAACTGTACTGAGACAGGCTAAGACTTTATCTTTATGATCTTGTGTTTGCTTTTTCTTTTTTGAAATTTCAAACTAATTCTAAATAAAATTTGAGGTCTTGTAGGAATTTAAACCCTTTCAAAAGCAATAGTCTTGCTTATTGTTCAACAATAAAAGCTTTGGCTATATGTGGTAGAAAGAGACAGAGAAAATGAAGTTTAGGGAAATCAAATTCTACAGCCTGAGCACTAATAGAAAAACAAACATACCAGAACTCACATGCACACAGTTGAAAATTGTAGACACATTCCTTATTATGGACCACTTTTCTGAGCCAATCATCCTTGTTACCTGGCCCAGTGCAATGGATGTAGGCACAGCATTATCCTTTAAAAAGGGAGTGTGAAATCCATTAGTTCATCTAGGGTTTGGGGTGGCCAAACTTCCCAGGGACCATGACTAGATTTTAACCCTGTATCACCTGCCTGATGGCCACGCCTTCTTTATGTGAGACCATCACCAGTCACCAGGTAATCATCCTTAAAAATGCATCCCTCTTTGGCACTCTCAAGCGTCCAACTACACTGAGATTTTTAGGATACCCAATATTACCAATTCTGTTTCATTGGCACTAATAGCAGACAATCAGTTGTTAAGAACTATTTAAAGAATAGTTAAGAACAATTTAAATCCACAGAAGATCTGAATATTTAACTTGAGAAATTACTGTCAGCTCAGTAATAAGGATTATAGAGATAGTTCCTCAAAGGGATTCAAATTAATTGATCTGAACATCATTTCCTTGGATGTGCTAACCAGAAGTAAAAGGGCCAAATCAAGCAAAAAGAGGCAAGATCCCTTCTTCATAAGGAAGTTGTCTAGTAGAGTGAAGAAAGCCCTGAATTTGGAGTCACAGAATCTGAATTAAAATTCTAGCTCTTGCTCTAACTTCCTATGTTACCTTGGACAAGTGACTTAACCTCTGTTGTCAGTTTTTTCATCTGTTAAGTGAGGATGTTGGATGAGGTGACCTCTAATGTCCTTCTAGCTCTAAGTCTATGAGTCCATGTTTCTAAGTCTATAGAAAAAGACCCATTTTTCAATCTTCCAGTAATTTTTTGTGCTGACAACAAAAAAAGTAAGTAGTCCTTCCAACAACGCTTACTTGACTTACCCTCCTCTAAAAGAAAATAATAGAAAGACCTCAGCAAGCAACTTCTTCCTGATTTAATATACAGGAAAATTAATCTCCTTAAAGAAGACAAAGATTATCTATTAAGACAGGTTAAAACTAATATAGCTTACTTTTAGAAAAATCAACCTCATATTTTTCAGTGATTCAAACAAAAAGAGTCCTCAACCAAGTTACTATCTTATTATTATTATTCTTTTATGTTTAATGTCTTGTAGGCTACAGCACAGGTAGATAAAATGACTGCTTTTAATAGCTGAATGAAATAATTAGTACATAAGTCATTTTCTGTAGGTTCACTGAAAGCATCTTTGGTATAATTCTGGTAGTAGAAAGGATGACAACTACTTCATTCTGTTCATTCCTATGTGATTTTTATTTCTGCTGTAATAGGTCCCTATATTTTTTTTTTCTTGGTATACATAGTGAGATCTTGGTGTATACTTAATTTCTGCCATACTGTTTTCTAATTTTCCCAGCAATTTTTGTGAAATTATGAGTTTTTGTTCCAAAAGCTTAGATCTTTGGGTTTATCATATGCTAGATTACTATGGTCATTTACTACAATGCAATTTGTATATAATCTATTTCACTGATCCACCACTCTATCACCACCACTGGTACTAGATTGGTTTGCTAATTATCACTTAATGATACAAGTTTGAGATCTAGCACAGCTAAACCACTTTCCTTCACTTCTTTTCATTAATTCCTTTCATATTCTTGACCTTTTGTTCTTCCAGATAAATTTTGTTATTATTCTTTCTAGTTCTATAAAATAATTTTTAGATAGTTTGGTTGGTATGGCATTGAATAAACAGATTGGTTTAGATAGAATTGTCATTTTTACTATATTGACTCAGCCTACCCATGAACAATTAATGTTGTTCCAATTGTTTAGATCTGATTTTGTGTGAAATGTGTTTTGTTGTTGTGTTTATATAATTCCTGAGTTTGTCTTGGCAGGTAGATTCCCAAGTATTTGATGTTGTCTACAGTTATTTTAAATGGAATTTCTCTATCTCCTGCTGCTTGTTGGTAATATATAGAAATGCTGGTGATTTATGTGGGTTTATTTTGTATCCTGCAACTTTGCTAAAGTTGTTAATAACTTCAAGTAGTTTTTTAGTTGATTCTCCAGTTTTCTCTAAGTATAACATCATATCATGTGCAAAGAGGGATACTTCTGTTTCCTCATTGTCTATTAAAATTCCTTTAATTTTGTTTTCTTCTCTTATTGCGATAGCAAATATTTCTAGTGCAATACTGAATAATAGAGGTAATAATGGATATCCTTGCTTCTTCCCTTATTGTACTAGGAAGGCTTCTAACTTATCCCCATTACAGATAATGAATGCTTGCTGATGGTTAATACAGACAAATGTTACTTAGATAGATTAGCTTATTTTAGATAGATTAGGTACATATTAGATATATATAGTAGATATTAGATAGATTTATTAGATACAGAGATAGATTATATTATATTAGATAGATAAAGATCACTTAGATATATTTAGATAATATAGATAAATATTACCTAGCATTTTAAGGTAAACTCCATTTATTCCTATGTTCTGTAGTTTTTTTAAAACTCCATTTACTCCTATACTCTGTAGTGTTTTTAATAGGAATGGGTGTTGTATTTTGTCAAAGACTTTTTCTGCATCTATTGAGATAATCATATGATTTCTGTTGGGTTTATTATTGATATGGTCAATTACGCTGATGGTTTTCCTAAAATTGAACCAGTCCTGCATTTCTGGTATAAATCTCACCTTGTCATAGTGTATGAGTCTTCTGATATATTGCTGTAATCTCTTTGTTAGTCTTTTATTTAAAATTTTTTGCATCAATATTGTCTCTGTATTTTGAAAGCTTTTTATTATACTACATATCTTAGAGATTATGAGCATTTAGCATGGAAACATCTTTTTAAAACATTGTTCTTGACTTTTTTTTATGGATCAAGATTATATGTCAGTGATTGGGAGCAATAGTCTGATAATGATCTGATTCTAATTCAATTTATTGGTTGAATTCTCAAGGACATTTTGAGGCCTGTATCTATGGAATGGGAATTTTGCCTATTAGTCCATGAAAGATGGGAGACATCTTATTTATAATTCTAATCACCAGCTTATGTCTTATTAAGTATTCAGTAGGTGCTAAATTTTTTGTAGGAATGTGTTATTTAGATTCTTCTGTTTTCCTGCACAATCTGCATTGATCGTTACATCTGCATGCCTTAAAGATACCCCTTCTGTAATTCCTGGTGGCAAGAATCTGGTCCTGAACTGCCATCATAAACCCCTCCATTTCTATAAATACATCTGTGTAACTCAGCCGTTTGTTCAATACAGCTTTGACAATCCATTGCTGAACTCATTCAACTGCCACCTGTTAAGGACCTTATGACTGTACTTTTGAATCTTAGCCAGTCCACAATCTTCATTCAGATGTAAATCACTTTTGGTTACAATCAACAAACTTTAATTCCATATATCAGCTAATTATTTCTTTCTTAGCTTAGAAAAGTACCCTAAGAATATCTATTACCACTCTTCTTCCTTTTTGATAAGGAAGTATTAATTTTTCTATAGCTGATTTAGGGTATTATTTCATTAATATCACATGAGTTTTAATTAGGATACTTTCCAAATCTCTTACAGTCCATTCTTGTGGTGCCAAACATGTACATTAAGAATTGTATTGTGTAGCTCTTAATTGCTTTAGATTATTCTTCCCATTAAGTTTTAATTTCAGAGTGCCAGTAAGTCTCTTAAAATATTCAGCCGCAGCTTTTCCTTTGATAGCTTTCTACTCAATGCAGTTGCCAGGAGAAAACCAAGATATTTATAAGTATTATCTGTAAGCATTGCTTCAATATGACCTCGAGATTCAAGCAGAAAACCTTTGGTCTCTATTTTTCCTTGGCGTGTGTTAAGTTTTATACTTCTTCGGCAATGAAGGATGAACACACACTTATTGGATCCAAATTACATTTTGATATTATTGAAGAAATATTCCACAAGATGAAAAAACCATTAATGAATTTTTCTGTGGAGCCATATAGCTTGATATCATCCATATTTTATGTAATTAATAACTAATAACTTCAGTAATCAATACCTAATTGAGTAATTAATAGCCAATTAAATAATTAATAAGAGGTTTTGGCTCAACTCCCTTTTTTTTTGGAAGCCATATCTGGTTTGATTTAGGAGAGATGAAAATGGATTTAAAGTTAACCAGAATCATGATGGGCTTTAACTGTCTCCCTGAAAAATGCCATGTTTTAAATTAATTGTATTATCATATTTATTATATATTATGCATATTACATATTCCATATCATCACATTGATTTTATGTTTGTGAGAACAGTTTTTCATGTGGACATAATGTTCTCACCATACTTATGTTTTTATGTCTTTGCAGACCAAGCCATGAATGTTAAAGTGAGTCAAAGTATTTGTGATAATGAAGGCAGTACAAACCTTATTGCACTTTTAATAAAAGCAGATTGTTCAATAATTATTGACTGAATAAATTGCTTTTGACACCCCTACAACTCTTTGCCCCACCCTTTTTCCCTCTCAGTTGATATATTCCTTTCTTACAAGTGTATATAGATTTTTTTTAAAAGCCATGCAGACCATGAATACTTTGTAGTAAGTACATAAATACATGGCCTATATTTCATGGGTCACTGATGTTCTCATCTCTTGCTATACGATACCTTCTATTAAGAAAAGTACAATCAGGCTTATATCCAAGAGGAAGTTGAGAAAGTGTTTTGCCAGTAACTTATTTGCCTTTGTGAAGCAGTTGGGTCAATAATAATACATCTTCTCTTCATCTTCTAATTTTATAATAAAAAAAATGTTCAGGTCTCAATCATTTCCCTTGATGTAACTGTTCTGTCCTTAATTATATAGACTATATGTATCCTTTCTACTTCTCATTTGATGTCACTTACTTTTTACAACATAGACAGCCAGAAATTTTCCACATCTTCATTTCCTTTTCCCTCTTTCTCTCAATCAAAGCCTCTGTAGTAATTTTTTAAATGGAAATTGACCTGTTTATTTTGTTCTTTGTGCTGCTTTAACTCCTTGTATCACCTTAACTTTTTAATTTTTGCTTTCAATTGCTAATTAAAGGAATCTAAAATTTCTGGCATATATTTATTTTCCAGATGCCATTCTATGGGTTTTTTTTTCATTGCCTTTAATTGGATGGTTACAACATTTAAGTTTTCTATTGCATAGATATTGATTTAAATTCTAATGATTTATCATAGATTTTTCAATAGCTCTCTCAAATCATTTTTACCATGATAGCATTAGATGCCTTTCTTTAGGAGTGTTCTTTAATTATTCTACCTTTCCTTCTGTGGTCCTGACTATACTTTCTGTCAAGTACTATGAGAAATTATGTACATTTGTGATAATTATAGCAAATATGAGCTTTTAAAAATTATGCTGCTTTGGAATAATTATTATCTTAGTTGGATTCATACTGTCAAGCTAAATAAAGAGGGTTGGAGTTGAAATTCCAGTCTACATATAGTATCTCCTTTTCGAAATAATTTCAAACATTAGTGCTTTTTTCTCATGCATTTTATTCCTAGGCATAATTTCTAGATTTTGTGTCAAGTGAAGCCTTTCGATGACCTCAGATTCTTCAACTTTTCCCTCTTCAGATATTAACTGATATTTTTAAATCTAGGCTTAGGGATAAAGTTATCTTATTATTACCCTCTTCTGATTAGAAACACATTGTTTTGTAATTTAGAGTTATTAACATAATAATAAGTCAGCATTTATACATATCTCATTGAATTGTCAGAACAACCCTGTGAAGTAATTGCTGTTGTTATCTCCATTTTACAGACAAGGAAGCTGAGGACGCCAGAGGTTATATAAATTGCCCAGGGTCACACAGCTAGTAAGGCTCTGAGGTTAGATTTGAACTCTGAACTTCCCAACTTTAGGGCTCAGGGCTCTATCCAATATACCATGTATGTTGCCATTGGCAAAAAACAGGATGTAGTTCTTGCCTGTAGATGGTAAGACTTCCAGTTCTGCTGTGACATACTACTGGCACATAATGAAAGTATATGAATACTTTATAATGCCTTCAATCCATTTCATGTGCACTAATGATTTGTCTGCTTCAGTAGTCAGTGCATCTGAAATGAAGCGTTTCCACTAACTGCAGTATTAGTATTTCCGACTTATTCTGGTATATCTTGCCTACCTGTGATATCAGAACTTGAAGGTGTCCCACCTATTGTACTACCGTGTGTGTGTGTGTGTGTGTGTGTGTGTGTGTGTGTGTGTGTAAGCTGACCATCACAATGGTTTAAATTAAGATCAACCTACAACTCTAAGCCACTCCATCTGTTTCTTTGATTCTTAGGAGTTGTACCATCACACTAACTCAATGGTACTAACTCAATATTATTGCCAGAACCCAACTGGCCAGTGTTTCAGAGTTCCTAATAGCCCTCCATACCTACTGTTTTCAGAATACATGAAGCACTTGCTTTACATAATATTGCCTGGCATTCTCACATGCCTTTATTTCCACCACTACCATCCTCCTTCCAATAATAGATGATAAGTTGGATTGGGGGTGGGGGCAGAATTATTATCATCTTTATCATTTCTTTCTTATATTTTTTATAGGATTAAATAGAAATGTTCCAAGGACAAACCACTACCCTGCTTCTCAAAAATATATTTAATGTTCAGTGAATTATTCAACAGGTGAATAAAATGACCAGTTTTCATGACTAAATAAGATTTTAGGGGTATGTGCTCATCTTCTATAGATCACCGTCCAAAACAACTGCAGTAGCAGACAAAATGTCAAAGCTGTTGTATGCTTTATTCTTTTCCAGCATAGTTTCAATTTCCAGGTCTCAATATTTTGAAAACTTTTTGTTCCATTTAGTTTGGATATTATTATATTCAGCTTGGTAACTTTTATTGAAAACATTGCTCTTAAATTTTTGCAGATCAGTGTCATATTTGGGTGTTTGCGTATAATAGTTCAGTCTATAATGATGCTCCTGCTCCAGTAGTTTGTGGAATTCTCAAAGATATTTGAGGGTTTGTATTTGTAATGCAGGGACTTATCATCAGTCAGTCCATAATCATGAGCTTCTAATGTATATTTCTGGTCATCTATTCATGTCTTTCTAAGTAACATAATATCATTAAATTTGATAGCCTGTGTTGACATATTGTATTGTGTTTCCTTCTTTTGGGGCCAGGGAACATTAATCTTTCTATAGCTGCCTTGGGTGTTGAATATAGTATTTCATTAATATTGTACCTTATAGATCCATAATCCATTTTACCATGCCAAAAGTATGTGTTGACTGATGTTGTGTTGGTGTTAATTGCTCTAAATATGTTCTTCCTATTAAACTTTAAATGTTGGATGCCCATCAGTCTTGTAAAACACACAGCTTAAACTTTTTCCCTTTATAGCTTTATATTCAATATGTCTTATCTGGAGAATACCAATGTATTTGTGGATATTACCTTCATCTACTGGTTTAACTTCAGATTCTAATTCAAAGACTTCAGTCTTTATTTGTCCTTGGTACACATTAAGAATTTTATACTTAGCAAATCCAAATGACATTTTGATATGTTTGGTGAATGTTTTTACAAGATAAAGAAGTTATGTAAAGCTTATTAAAAAACATTTTCAGTGAAGTTATAAGATTTGGTAGCATCAGACCCAGCCTGTGCCCTAATTTTTGTCACATTATAACCCACTGAGAGAAAGCATGACATAGTGGATAGTCATCTTCATGGTTGGGAAAACTTGGATTCAAGTTGCATAATTGATATGTACTGGCTGTATGACCTTGGGCAAATTGTTTAACCTCTTTGTGCACCTACCAACTCCTTGAGAAGATAAATTTCAGAACAATGGCTGATCTGCAGTGGCAGAGAGAGGTCCCCTATTAAGTATTCCTCATCCTCAAATTGCATTCCCATTCTTCTTTGGTGTGACAGGACAATCACAAGTGGTAGCTAATGTCAGATATCCAAGGCAGCACCATCAGTGCACGGACTCAACAAGGAAGATGTTAACTTCTCCCTCATTTGAGTATCTGCTCCAAAAAATATCTCCCTCATTTGGCTATTTGTTCCCAAACTTTTGCTATCTTCCCCTTTTTAACAACACTGCTTTCTAGGGAAACTCTAATTCTACTTGTTTTTGGTAATACATGTGAATTCAAAGTGACTTCTGCATCACTGATTTTCTGCTTAGAAAAGAAGACCATGGAAAGCTAGAGGATGGAGAGTAAGTCAAACAAGAGCATGCTATCAGCACATCTGGCTCTAGGAAAACTAAGATGGGAAAAAGGAGACTTGAGTGCTTTAGTGATCAATCTGACAATTATAGAATCCTTGATTGAGTCCACCTCCTCCCCTCACTTTAAGTTGAGATAACTGAGATTCAAAGATGGAGAGAATTGCCTACCTCCTCCCCCCAGAGCCCTGGATGTGGCACCTTACAGCAGCTCTTGTGTAGGATCTGTTTAGTAGGTCAGGGATTGGCTCAGATGCACAGTAAGGAAAGGTACCATGGGACTCATTAGTTAGCTCTCTAAATAAGAAATGAAAAGATCATAGAAATAAAATTAGAAGAAAAGTCAGTAGCAGGTCCTATGTCAAGACCTTTTATTCTCGGTCCTCCACTAAAACTTAACTGTCCTGTGTCCTTATAGTACAATGGAATCATAAATTTAGAGTTCAGTCCCCTCATTTAAAAAATTAATCACAGAGAATAAAGTGACTTACTTGTCCAGGATCATCCAGCTAATGTCTGAGGCAGGATTTGAACCCAGGCCTTTCTGACTCCAAGTCCAGCAATCTATTCATTATTAACTTGCTGCTTCCACCTTGCCTGGTGATGAATTAATATGATAAACTAATCTGAGCTGGTGTTACCTGGTAATGTTAACACATAACGTTTGCATTTTAACATTGACTATGCCAGTGGAACACAAGCTTTGGAAGGTCCTGCCAAGCTATAAAGCACTTAAAGTATAGGACTAACCAAAGACTCAGTGTCTATCATTAAAGAACTTCATTCAAGGGCCATTCTCGTAAAGTATGAAGAGACTCATCCATAACCAGAAGATGGACCACCAAATGATGAATTCCTTTAATGCCAGCAATTCATTAAATCATCTGCTAAGGCATGAAGGGGTTGCAACCTGTGTCAGTGAAGGGCATGAATTCCTACTTGAAAAAGTGAGCGCTCTTTTGACATATTAAAATATTTCAGTGATTTACATCAAGAAAGAATTAAAGTTAAATTTTAGGCATTGTAATAGAGTGAAGGGGAAAGTATTTGTTGCAGACAGGGAATCTTGGTTTGTTTTTTTTTTAAATTCTTTTAATCATACTTCCCAGACAACCTTCTATTTCAATGAAGCTAGTCCTGGCTGTCAGCTATCAAAAACACAGTAAAGTCTCTATTGTCATAAATTCTGATTTTGGAAATCACCTATGGTGACAATGCAGAAGGTTCATTGTCATCCCATCTTGATTTGAATAAGATGTTGCCTCTGAGGAGGGAAATCCCTTCAGTAGAAGAAGAAGAGGTTGTAGATGAGCCCAGAATGGGAAAAGGGAGACAGGGAAATGAATTGTTTCTGAGTATAGAAAGGGAACAGTTGATCTGGAAGTAGGGGAGAACTTTGTGTCTTTTGACAACAATTTCCTAGCAAATCCACCCCAGTGCTGTCTCTAGATGAACACATCCAGAAGGCAGATTCCCTAAATGATAATCCATTTTTTCTTCTATGACTGTTTCTAGTAATATCTAGGTGGTTTTTTGAATCAGAAGGCAGCTTTTTGCTAGGAGGTACCATTATGGGCCCTTTCCTCTTCAGACTCTGGGCCATGTAAAACACTTCTGTGGCCATTTCTCTGGTGAGCTGTTCAACTCTGTTGCTTCTGTTTCTCCACTTATCCATGGCATCATCTCTCAGGAATGGATGGTCTAGGTCTGGGGTTGATGCAGTTGGACAACAAGGAGAGGCACCATGGGACCTGCTAACTAGCTGTCAAAATAAAGAATGAAAGGATCATAGAACCATACAGAACTGGAAGGAACCTCAGAAGTCATATAATCCACCATCATCATCACCACCACCACCACCACCACCACCTCCACCACCACCACAAAACATACTTTTCAGTTGAGAAAAATGAAGATCCCAGGAGGTCATGACCTTGCCTGAGGACACAAAAGTAGGCAATAGCAGATGAACACAGGTTCTCTAGGCATCATTCCAGCATGCTTTATACTGAATTTTGGGGGAATTAATATAATACCCAATATTTGGATTGTTTTTTTTTTACTATCTAGGTTATTTACCTCTGTAGAGAAGAGGGTTTTCTTCTTTTGCATTTCCTTTCACCTCATTTGATCCTAACAAAACTATTTTGAGGCAGGTGTTGTTATCCCCATTTTATAGCTAAAGAAATTGAAGCACATGTAAATTAAATGACTTGCCCAGGGTCACACAGCTAGCAAGTGTGTAAAGTTGGAATCAAATTTGTGTTCTTAACTCCAGACCCAGTGTTCTTTCTACCCACTGAGCAACCAGCTGCCTCTAACTCTGCAATCTAGAACAGGTCAGCATTTCCTTGGAGTCTCAGTTTCCTCTCTGTAGGGGCCTATATTCTCTTCCTTTTGAAGTTGTTGAAAGGATCAAATAAAAGAGTTTTGAAAACAAAAAAATTTGTAAAAAGTCCTTGCAAAGCACTATACAAATGTAGGCTTGTATTTAAAATGCTAATATTATTTTTTGAAGTTATAAATTGTTAACATTTACTGCATTTCAAGGTCAGACAATCAAAGTTAGTCTGGTTCTTTTTGACTTTTAAATCCTTTCCTAACCTAGGCCCTTCCTCCCTAGCCAGTCTTCTTATACTTTACTCCACTCTATGTACTCTAAGATCCAGGGAAACTGGCTTCTTTTCTATTCCTCACACATAACATTCCATTTCTCTACTCTAGACATTTTTATTAGCTCTCCCAATGCCTGGAACTCTCTTTCAGCTTCAATTGCTGGCTTCATTCAGATCCAAACTAAGGCTCACCTCCTCCCAGAAGCCTTTCCCAATCTTCCTTAATCTTAGTGCCTGTCCTAGAAATTTATCTCCACTTTATCTTGGGTATATCTTATTTGTACATAGTTATTTACATGTATCACCTATCAGACTGTGAGCTCCTTAAAAGCCAGAACTGTTTTGTTGTTAATGTTGATAACAGGATTTGGTTTTGTTTTGGCTTGGTTTTGCCTTTCTTTGTTATCTTAACACTTAGCACAATGCCACCATAGTAGACTTTTAATAAATGCTTGGTCTCCCCAAGGACCACTCCCAACATAGACACCTAAAAACTCTCTCTCTGCCTCTGACTTTCTGACTGGTTTTGTCTATCTCTGTCTCTCTGTCTTTCTCTGCCTCTGTCTGTCTGTCTATGTGTCTCTCTGTCTCTGCCTCCCCTCTACCTCTTTTCTCCTGTTCTACTTATAGCACAGATATAACCCTAGGACCTAGAAAACTATTGTTCCTTACAAACCTAAGTGATTTCTTAGTCTGTTTTCTGTTGTCATTGGTGAGATTTCCTCAGATCTCATCTGAAAGTGGGGGTAATATTTGCATTGCCTATGCCACAGGGATGTCATAAGGACAAAGGCTTATTAGTCTTAAAGAAACGTAGAAATCTGAGCTACTTAGTGGGAGATCCAGATGGCTGCTAGTGATTATCAGCCTGTACAGTAGCTGGGACAAGATAAGAGACTTCAGAGTGAAGATATAATTGCAGACTGTTTTCTTGCTTAATTGTAGAATAATTATTCCTACATCAAGAGTAAAGTACACAACAAAGGAACTTTACCATATGGTACTAGTCACTTGGAACAGCACCCTGGACAGTGGTTTCTACACTCTATTCCTATACCTGACTGCCCTTCCCATTCCTCTCTTCCTGTTTCCCATGCTTTCTTTGAGATTCTGTTTAAAGTCTTATTATCTCTCCTAGAAAACCTTCTCTGACTACCCTGAATGCACTACGCTCTTTATCTTACTCCAAATGCCCTCAGCATTTACAAGAAAATATGTAATCTGATATCAAGTATTCAGAGAAATATTTAGCCTGAAAATGCCTGATAGCATTTATTATACAGAGTTTTGAATAAAGGTGAATTCTATCATTGTTCTGCATATGTCAACAAGGATTGCAACTAGATTTTCAGCTTCTTTTACCTCTCTTCCCTCTCTCCCTCCCTTAGCACCTACCCATACGCATTCAGGAAGTGCTCAATAAGTGATTAATTGAACTTGGACAATAAGTTGAAAGGAAGATTTTTCTGAATATTAACAGCTCTGACTCCAGAAATGACTGTCCAAACCATCCCAGTATTCATTTTAAAAGGACCCAAAAGATTCAAAGCCAGAATGTGTATCTTGGTTCCTTGTTGGAAGAACAAGAAGAATTAGGAGGAGGAGAAGAAGCCTAGAAATGTACACTTCAGAGATTTACCTCATTGTAAATAAGAAGAACTTAGAACAAAAAGTTTATTTTAGGGTGGGGTAGAACCAAGATGGTAGAGTAGAAGCAGGGAACCAGCTTGAGCTCTCCCCCACAAAACCCTTAAAATACCGGGAAAAAAAATGACTCTAAACAAATTCTAGAGCAGCAGAAGCCACAAAATGAGAGAGTGAAACAAATTTCCAGTCCAACCTAAGTCAACCAAAGCCATCAAGAAGGGTCTATTGCACCGGGCTGAAAGTGTGGGCCACATCAGCACAGCGAGGACTGGAGCAGGCCTCAGGGCACTGAAAGCTGCTGTGGTTTCCAGATTTCTCAACCCACAAACATCAAAGACAGCTTCAAAGGTCAGTGAGAAAGCCCTCTCATCTGAATGAGAGGGTAGCATGGTCTGGCCCCAGCCCCAGGGCTGCAGCAGTCACTGCTACAGACATGGCTGCTTCTGGAGCTTTTGACCTACAGACAGTTGGGGAATTAAGCATCTCAGTCCTAGGTGGTGATCCTGGGGTGAGGAGGATCACTGGTATGGCAGAGATGATGGCAGCTATGGAGAGGGAATCCTACTCACAATTCCAGGGCAGAAAAGAGTGTTTGTAGTTGCTCACAGATAAGAACACAGATAAAGACAGGAATAAACACCTCTCCCTTGATTATACCACTTTGGAGGAATTGAGAACTTACAGGTCCCTCGAGATAGCTGGAAAAACAGCTGCACAAAACCTCTGAAAACTGGGGTAGTATACCCTCCACTTAAAAAAGAGCTCAAAAGTCAAGTAATTGGCTGGGGAAATGCCCAAAAAAGGGGGAAAAATAACACTATAGAAGGTTACTTTCTTGGTGAAAGGGTATTTTCTTCTGTCTTTTCAGTTGAGGAAGATCAAAGCATACAATCAGAGGAAGACAACAAGGTCAAGGCTCTGACATCCAAAGCCTCAAAAAAAATATATGAAATGGTCTCAGGTCATGGAAGAGTTCAAAAAGGATTTTGAAAATCAAATAAGAGAAAGAAGAGGAAAAAATGGAAAGAGAAATGAGAGTGATAGAAGAAAATCATGAAAAACAAGTCAACAGCTTGCTAAAAGAGACCCAATAAAAATGCTGAAGAAAATAACACCTTTAAAAATAGACTAACCCGGGGGTGGAGCCACGATGGCAGAGTAGAAAGACGCACGTGTGCTAGCTCTGAACCCACAGCCCATATATTTCCTGCAAGAAGAGCTCCCCACAAATTCTGGAGCACTTCAAGGTGCGCAGAAACACAGTGGAAAAGATTTCCATTCCAGAGAGACCTGGAGAGCCGTCCCCAGGGGTCCGTTGCACTGTGGACAGAGGAGTCCGCCCCTGAGCTGCCCTGGCCTCAAGGCCCCAGAGGAGCAGATCCGAGCAGGCTTCAGGGATGGAATCTCTGGTGGCCACGAAGGTCCCTCCGCCCACAGGCACTATAGGTCAGTGAGAGAGACTTCTGGGCTAGCCGAGAGGGGAGTGGGGTGTCTCCGTGACTTGGACCCCCTCGGGAGGCAGCGGCAGAGGCAGCAGCAGAGGCAGCAGCAGTGGCCTGGGACTCCCAGAGCGGCAGGCAGAAGTTCAGGGCCATTACCGAAGGTCTCTGCATAAACCCCTTGAGGGAACTGAGCCTGGGAGACGGCCCTGCCCCCACCCGCCCCATTACTGAAGGTCTCTGCATAAAGCCCCTGAGGGAACTGAGCCTGGGAGACAACCCTGCTCCCAGCTGAGCACCAGAACTTAAGCTCACATTGAATAGCAGCCCCTCCTGCCACAGAAAGCCCATTTGAATCTCAGACCCCAAGCACTAGCTGGGCGGATCTAGGCGGGGTGGACAGGAATCTCAGAAGTCAAGAAACTGGCTGGGAAAATGCCCAGAAAAGGGAAGAAATATAAGACCATAGAAAGCTACTTTGATGGGGTACAGATGTTCCCGCCTTTCAATTCTGATGACGAAGAACTATTCTTACCATCAGGGAAAGACGTGGAGGGCGGGACCTCTGTATCCCAGACATCCGAGGTGGATGTCTGGTGGGCTCAGGCCATGGAAGAGCTCAAAAAGGATTTTGAAAATCAAGTTAGACAGGTGGACGAAAAACTGGGAAGAGAAATGAGAGAGAGGCAAGAAAAGCATGAAAAACGGGTCAAATACCTTGCTAAAGGAGACCCAAAAAATGCTGAAGAAAATAACACCTTGAAAAATAGGCTCACTCAATTGGCAAAAGAGGTTCAAAAAGCCAATGAGGAGAAGAATGCTTTCAAAAGCAGAATTAGCCAAAGGGAAAAAGAGGTTCAAAAGCTCACTGAAGAGAATAGTTCTCTCAAAATTAGAATGGAACAGATGGAGGCTAATGACTTTCTGAGAAACCAAGAAATCACCAAACAAAACCAAAAAATGAAAAAATGGAAGAGAATGTGAAATATCTCATGGGAAAAACAACTGACCTGGAAAATAGATCCAGGAGAGACAATTTAAAAATCATGGGACTACCTGAAAGTCATGATCAAAAAAAGAGCCTAGACATCATCTTTCATGAAATTATCAAGGAAAACTGCCCTGATATTCTACAACCAGAGGGCAAAATAAGTATTGAAAGAATCCATCGATCGCTGTCTGAAAGAGATCCAAAAAGAGAAACTCCTAGGAACATTGTGGCCAAATTCCAGAATTCCCAGGTCAAGGAGAAAATATTGCAAGCAGCTAGAAAGAAACAATTCCAGTATTGTGGAAATACAATCAGGATAACACAAGATCTAGCAGCTTCTACATTAAGGGATCAAAGGGCATGGAATAGGATATTCCAGAAGTCAAAGGAACTAGGACTCAAACCAAGAATCACCTACCCAGCAAAACTGAGTATAATACTTAAGGGGAAAATATGATCTTTCAATGAAACAGAGGACTTTCAAGCATTTTTGATGAAAAGACCAGAGCTGAAAAGAAAATTTGACTTTCAAACACAAGAATGAGAAGAAGCATGAAAAAGTAAACAGCAAAGAGAAGTCATAAGGGACTTACCAAAAGTGAACTGTTTACATTCCTACATGGAAGGACAATATTTGTAACTCTTAAAACTTTTCAGTATCTAGGTAGTTGGTGGGACCACACACATACATACACACACGTACATGTGTGCATGCACACACACATACACACATGCATGCACATACAGAGACAGAGAGCACAGATGAATTGAATAGGATGGGACCATATCTTAAAAGAAATTAAGGTAAATGGTGAGAGAGAAATGTAATGGGAGGAAAGTGGGTGAAATAGAATGGGGTAAATTATATCTCATTCAAGAGGCAAGCAGGAGACTTTTTAGTGGAGGGGAAAAGAGGAGAGCTGAGAAAAAAAAAACAATAAGTTTACCCTCATCACATTCGACTAAAGGAAGGAATAAAATGCACACTCATTTTGGTATGAAAACCTATCTTACAATACAGGAAAGTGGGGGAGAAGGAGATAAGCAGGGTGTGGGGGATGATGGAAGGGAGGGCAATGGGAGGAGGGAGCAATTTGAAGTCAACACCTGGGGAGGGACAGGATCAAAAGACAGAATAGAAACAATGGGGGGCAGGATAGGATGGAGGGAAATACAGTTAGTCTTACACAACATGACTATTATGTAAGTCACTTGCAAAACTACACAGATATGGCCTATATTGAATTGCCTGCCTTCCCAAAGGGAATGGGTGGGGAGGGAGGGATGAGGAGAATTTGGAACTCAAAGTTTTAGGAACAAGTGTTGAGTATTGTTCTTGCTACTAGGAAACAAGAAATACAGGCAATGGGGAATAGAAAGTCATCTGGCCCTACAGGACAAAAGAGAAGATGGGGAAAAGAGAGGGGAGGGATGCTAGAAGAGAGGGCAGATTGGTGATAGGGGAAATTAGAATGCTCGGTGTATTGGGGTGGGGGAGGGGATAATAGGGGAGAAAATTTGGAACCCAAAATTTTGTGGAAATGAATGTAAAAAGTTAAATAAATAAATTTTTATTAAAAAAAAATAGACTAACCCAAATGGCAAAATTGGCTTTTTGGACAAAGCCAATGAAGATAATACCTTAAAAAGCAGAAGTAGTCAAATGGAAAAGGAAGTTCAAAAACTCACTGAAGAAAATAGTTTCTTAAAAATTAGAATGGAGCAAATAGAAGCTAATGACTTTATGAGAAATCAAGAAATTATAAAACAAAACCAAAGGAATGAAAAAATTATCTCATTGGAAAACAATTGACCTGAAAAATAGATCCAGGAGAGATAATTTAAAAATTATTGGTCTACCTGAAAACCATGATCAGAAACAGAGCCTAGGCATCATCTTCCAAGAAATTATCAAGGAAAAATGCTCTGATATTCTAGAGCGAGAGGGTAAAATAGAATTAGAAAAAACTTACTGATCACCTCCTTCACAACATAACTATTTTGGAAGTGTTTTGCATTGTCCAGACATGTATGACCTATATTGAATTACTTGTTTTCTCAATGAGGGTAGATGGGAAGGGAGGAAAGGAGAGAATGTGGAACCCAAACTGTAAAAGTGAATATTAATTGTTTTCATGCAACTGGGAAATAACATGTACAGGTAATGAAGTATAGGCATCTATTTTGCCCTACAGGAAAATAGAGGGGAGGGGGATAGGGAGAAAGGGGGGTGATAGAAGGGAGGACAGACTAAGTGAAGTGGTGAATGGGTTGCACACTGTCCTGGGAAGGGAGTGGGGAGAGATGGGGAGAGAATTTGCAATTCAAATTCTTGTGGAAGTGAAAATTGAAAAATAAATTATATATTTTCAAAAAGTTTATTTTATTCTTTTTCTATTAACAACAGCAACCACCATTCATTATGATCTAATGTATGTAGACACCAAAGAAGACGCAAAGTTTAGAAAAAGTACAGACCCAGCCTTGAAAAAGATGGAACTCAGTTTTAGTGAAAGAAAAAGCAACAAGTCAAGGTATAAAGATCAACACTAATTTATCAAAATCATTTTTCTGGAGAATTCATAAGAAGACACATTATTTCATAAGGCACATTATTTCAAGTACTAGAACATTAAAAAATTTAAGGCAGACATCAAGGACCCCATTCAATGAGGGTTGTTTATGAAAAAAGACCTTGGAATAAGGCAATTTCACAGAATGACTCCCAAGACTGAGATAGTATTATTCATAATAACACTGTATACCAAGAGGTAGTATATCATAATGACTATTATGACTATATACTGGGAAAGATACAAAATTTAAGTAAAGGGCCAACCTCAGAGCCAGGAAGGGATGAATGAATGAATGAGTGAGTGAATGAATGAAAAAAACTATTAAGCACCTACTATGTGCCAGGCATTATGGTAGTGAAGACCTAGATCAAGTCCTACTAGCAACACATGCTTGTTGTGTCATCTTGGACAAGGGGACAAGTCACTTTAATTTCTCACTGTTCAAGGCAACTCTGAGACAATAAGTTGCAGAATCGCCCATCTGCACTGGTAGAGGGAGTTTCCTCACCCAGAACTTTGCTATTATCAGTGAAAATCACAGTTCCAGTCCCTTTCCCTAATACTAGTAATCACAGTAAACAACTTCTCATAAGGGCTCCAAAAAATTGTGTCATCATCTCCCTCTCCCACCCAAGGTTCCTAAGATGCTTCATTCGTTCCTTCTTCCTTTCGTACCTTCTTTCCTTTCCTCCCCTTCCTTTCTTCCTTCATCCCATCTTCCTTCCTTCTCTTCTTTCCTGCTCCCCTCCTCCTTCCACTTAGCAGCTGGACTTAAATATCTATGAAGACACCATTCTAGGTACTTCATGAGAAAGGAAGACATATCAAGAATGATGTCTGTTGAGAAATGAACATTCTGTCATCATAGATATATGTACACAAAGGTAGTGTATGCTAAGTGCCAGAAATGAAGGACATAAATGAGTTCTACAGGAGTTCCAGGGAGAGAGAACACTGTGGACTGGGATGAGAGGAGCTTTCATGACAGTGGGTGGGATTTTCCTGGAACTCACTTAGCTTCAGTTATTAAGCTGCTGCTAAGGGATAGAATTTAGGAAGAATGGAAATGGGATAGTCAAAGATCATAGCTACCATACCTTGCCTAGGTTCTTCCTGGAAACTGCCATAGCAACAGCATCTTTCAGGTCAGGGTGAGACTCCTCTGAACCAGCTAGATCTGAGATTCCTCTTAAAGATGTGGCCTGACATGCTGTATTGTCCACTTCTACTGCTGAAAGATCCTCTCCCTGACTGGGCAAGGTCAGGTCAGGATCCTCACTTGGAATCCCAACAGACACACCACTGGTCTGCAAGTCCAGGGCTAGGAGTTTCAGGGCTGAGGCATGGCTGCCTCTCCACATCTGGAGCTGGGCTGCCACATAATGAGCTTCGGCTGCCCACTCCCACTGAAGACTTTGTAGCATCCCAGATACTTTGTCCTGGGGGTGTTCCAGGAGCATCTGAACATTCTGTACAACTTCAGCAGTAAGGAGGATGAGGTGTTCCACTACTTTGAGGAGACTTTCCTGGCCAGATCCGGACTCCAGGTCTTCCTCCACAACTTTCTGAACTGCCTGGATGCTGGAGGTGATCTGGGTCATATTCCTTTCCAGAGCAACGTTGAACTTTGTCTTGTCATCTTTGGAAGCATTCGAAGCAGAAAGTGCTAGCTGAATGGTATTCTGTATGGTCCTTTCATAGTCTTTGTTGATGCTGCTGAGGTAGGCTGCCAGGACCTTGGCTTGAAGGGCGAGCTCCCGTTGGAGAAGTTCAAAACGAATGGACAAGTTGGGTACCAAAGGAGGAGAAAGGGCAAGGATCTGAGTCACCTCTAGCAGAGCTTCCGTCAGTACATGGACTTCCCCCTGCAGCAAGACCAACTCCCCCTTCACTCCCTCATCACTGCACAACAAAGCAGATAGTCTTGCAGCTTCTTGTAACCTCAGAGAAGTGCTAGCTAGTGGGGCCAGGCCCCCTTGAAAATCCAGTTTGCTCTTCATCACCTGCCCCAGCTCTGTTAGGAATAGGATATCTCTCCCAATGAAGCCATCAATGCCCCTTAGCAAGACTTGGACAGCTACAGACCACAGGAGGCAGCTTTCCTTGATACTTGTTTCCCAGTTCTTAGGACACTGCAGACCATTTGAGTCTAACACCTTGTCCAGTAAGTCCTGTGCATGAGTCTCCACTCTCTGGAGTTTAGCTTGAATCTGTAGCAATTGCTCTGGATTCTGGATTGAAAGAGAAGGCTCTTCATTTAAATGCATCTGTCCAGCTTTGTCTGCTAACTGAGCCACATCCATTATGTTCTGCCTGACTTCACTGAAAATCTGCACATTCCCTAGAAGGTCAGCAACCTGGATGCCACAAAACAACTGCTGAGAGAGATGGTACCAGTCACCAGCCACAGCTGCTAAATTTTGGTGGGTTTCAGCAATCTTTTCAGACAGCTGGAGAGCTGCTCCAAGCAGTCTTCTGGTACTAGCTGCTGACTCATTCGCAATTTCTTTAGCTAAGCCAGTTGTATAAGGTGTTAAAGAGATGATGTCTTGTGTCTCTACTATCCCCTCTGACTCTGCCGACTTTCCCCCAGCCAAGGCCTCTTGAGCAGCTTCAGTACAATTGGCAAGATCCAGCAATTCTGTGCAAGCAGAACTGACTGCTGGGAGGTCATGGTTCTCTACAGCCAAGACAAGTTTGCTAATGATAGGTAGTGATATTCCTTGTGGAATAATCTTAGGAACTGTGAGGTTGAGTATGGGGACGTCCCTAGAATGGCATTCCTCAGGATCATAGGAGGTGTTTGAGAATTCTTCTGCTATTCTTGACCCTCCAATAAGCTTGCCCATGGGTTCTAGGCTGCTGAACTCTAGGAGACTGTGAGGAGTAAGGCATAGTTGTCCTTTAGGAGTGATGAATTTATGGATTTGGTCCCTGAGTGGGCTTAGAATATCTGGATGGTTGATCCCATTCAGACCATCTTGGACACCATGAGTACAGTGAATAAGAAGGTTGACCTTGTTGAGAAACACATCCTTGGCTTGAGTGTCATTCCTGTTTTCTAAGCAGTGCTCAGCAGCTGCTAGCACTGCTGGAATGGAGTTCTCTAGTTGCTGAATTAAAACTCGCAAACCATTCCGAAAAATGGGGTCTCGGTTGTGGTCCACATATCTATTCATCACTTGCACTATGTGCTTAGCTCTACCCTGAAGATAAGCTACATGCCAGGAAAATTCCTTAGAATTTCTACTATTCAAAGTCAATTCAGAGAAACCCATGTGTTTTTCCATTTCTTCAATGGACACAGCCAAGAATTCGGGAATATTGAAAATGTTATCAAAACATGCCAGCAAGCCTTCTGCTGCCCAGACCCACGCCTGATACACATCCTGGAAGGTATCCGAAAGCCAGGCCAGATCCAGCCCTTCTTGACTCTTGGTGCAAAGGGGAAGCACTTTGACCATAAGTTTTTGCAGGCTAGATATGGCTTCCTCTATTTCTCTACCAATTTGATGCTGAGTACAACGGACCAAGACCAAATGAGCCACTTTGAACATCTTTTCAGAATGCATGCAGAAAGCATTAGTGAAAGGCTGGAGGCTTTTGGTAAACTCTTCACTGTCCCAGGAAGAACCAAGTACTACAATCCCCCACGCAACTTGCATCAGTCTTTTCAGAGGTCCTTGAACATCTGTGAAAGTGTCCAGGATCTGGTAGAGGAGCCCAGTCTGCATGGTTTGGTCAAGAATCTGCACCTCACACCTCAGCATGGCCCATTTTTCCCTGAGATCCTGATTTGAACAGTCCACTGCAGATAGGATCTTCATTCTGCTCAGGCACTGGACAACCATGTTTCTAAGTTCCAACAGACAGTGACAGCATTGGACTAGCTTCAGCTTCATGTGAGGTCTGGAAGATCCAGCTAGGAGCATGCTGTGAAATACCATTGCTCCTATGAGGGAATCTAGGTCCCCCTGAAGGTCAGTTTCTAGTGTTGGTTCAGCCAGTAGCATCAGGAGATGCTTCAAGTGTTGAGAGAATATTCCACTTCTTTCCTTTGGATCCCTCTGTGGTTCACGTTCTGCATTTAACAAGGCAATCAATTCCTCAAGGGTTTTCTTGGTCAGATCAAAAATGTAGCTCTTAGACTCTCTCACCAGCTGGTTCTGGGGATGACTGACATCGCCACTTGTGGCAGTGTAGAGCAGAGGGATACACTTCTTCAAGAACCGCAAGCACTGGGCCAGACAGTCGCGATGAACTGACCACTTCAGTTCCAGCAGGCGGCGTTCGGTCAGGGTGTTCAGAAAAAGCAGACCTTCAGAGAAATTCTGGAAGAAAACTAGCACAGTAGAGACATCTCCTGCAGCCTCTAGGGCCTCAAGGCGATTCAGACACCAGCAAGCTGCTTGAATGATCTTCCCCATCACTGCATCATCCTCAATGAGGAGGATCTGTTCAATAAATCACCAGAACAAAGAAAGGAAGGTCTTTGAGATGTTTAAATATTTTTAACAATAGTAACAATAGGGATAGTGATTTTATTAGTATGTAGGCAATTTCTGGGCAAGAAAATTCTCTCTACCAATGCAAATCTTTACCTTCTCAGTATAGGTAACAATTATAAAATACCTAAAGGTTTGCAACGTGCTTTTAGGTTAGTTTAGCTGATGCTTCTAACAGCACTTTGAGGTACATACTTATTTGAAAGAATCTGTAATCTCAGAGATGTGGGTACTCCCTGCAATGAGACAGACCACAATCCAGCCATGACTTCTCAACTCTTGTTCATTTCTTCTAAGAAATCCTCTAAAGTGGATCCACCCAGCTTGCTGGGGGACTTTTGGATCTCTTAAAATTTTGTGGATACCAATGGAGCAAATACTATGTATGGGTAGCTCTTACTCTCAATACATAACTGGCTCAAATCCTTTTCTAGTCACCCATCTCTCTAATCATCTCATGATATCATTTATGCTGTTTCTACTACATAATTCTTGATTCTTAATATGTGGCAGCTTACTCATTCCTCTCTATTGCTATCTGGGTGACCTATCATTTTAATTCTTCAAGAGACTTTTATTGGCATTCTATAACCCGCAACAATATGACATCACTTTGAGAATATTACTATCACAGGGTCATAGATTTAGAGCTAGAAAGGTCAACATCACCTATTCCAAACCCCTTACTTTACAGATTAAAAAACTGAGACCCAGATAAGTAAAGTGATTTACCCAAGGTCATACAGGTACTGAGAAAAAATAGAAACTAAACCCAATTCCTTTGACTCCAAATCCATCATTCTCTCCAGTGTTCATGCTCTCTCTTGTAGATGTTGAAAATATAGACTGTTAAAAGAAACTGTCGAAATATATATTTCAGGGAAAGTTTGGAGTCACTAAAACTACTGCAATTTCCTAATATAAACCAGTCTATTCCCTATGTCCTATTTAATTCTAGGACAAGTTTATTGTCCATCTGTAGTGCCTGCCCAAGTTATATGCACTGATAGAACAGTTCTGGGCTTTCCAATGAACTTCATATCATAATCTGAACAAAGGGCATCCTTCATCCACTTGGTTTTTCCTTTGTGACTAGTGGGAACAAACTTTTAAAGTGAAAAGGCATATCATGAAGAAGCCTTTACAACACTCTGGGGCTTGATGTAATCATCACAATGTCATATGGCTAGTGAGCCTTGAGAGACATTAAATCAGAGAATCATCAAAGTTTTCTCTGTTCATCTTTCAGGTAATTGTGATTTTTACAACTGAAAGGGAGATATTTTATTAGAGGAAAGTCTTTAATCTGAAATTTTGGCTTCAATGAATAAATGTTTCAAACTCAATAAAATTAATCTCAGTGCAATCTCTGCAATTTATTCTCTACCCCTTTTAGTCAATGGTGTGACTGTAAAGATGTTGCCTGTTGTAGCATATCATTTGTGGAGGACTACTTGTTCCCTTCTCAAATCAAAGATACCCTTGATACATGTGCAGATTATTCTCATAAAAATCTGTAGATATGTGAAGTAGGTATATAGGTTGGTAGTTGTTGATATCTTTTAATCATCTTTTTTCAGTAATAATTATTTGAAGTGTTTAACATCCTTTTCTCTTTCAGATCCCATCAAAATTAATCTTACAGTGGCCTCAAATTGTGTTACTGCCTTCAGCATGAACCTCTTCTGTTTATGTTTGACCTAATATAGTATCTCTTCCTATCTTTGTTTCTTGAGTGCGATTTCTATTGCTCCATGTGCTATATCAGAGATTTTGATACCTCAGTCTAAACACAATAGCTCTATCTGCAATTGTGAATATCCTCTAGGACCCTGTCCAGGGCCCTTTCCTCTTCTCCTTCTATACTATTGCACTTAGTGATTTCATCAGCTCACCTGGTTTCAATGATCATCTCTGCACAGATGGCTCTCAGATCTGTGTCTAGCCCTAACCTCTCTTTTGACCTCCAGTCTCAGAACTCCAACTGCCTATTGGACGTCTTGAAACGTATATCCCATAGACATTCTAAACTTATCATGCCTAAAATTGAAATCATTGCTTTCCCCCTGAAGCACTTTCCCCTCCCAATTTCCCTATTACTATTGAGGGTACTACATCTTCCCAGTCATCTAGCATGATTCCTCACTCGCTTTCACCTCCCATATCCAATCTGTTGCCAAGGCCTGTCAATTTTTACCTTCGAAACATCTCTTTTCTACACCCTCTTCTCTCTTCTAACACTGCCTCAGTTCTGGGGCATATAGGCTGGTAGTTTTTGATATTTCAATATATTCTATTTATATTCTAATCCCTGGAAATTCACAATAACCTTCTAGTCAGATTCTTTGCCTCTCAAGTCTTTCCCCATCCCAAACTTCATCCTCCACTCTGCTATGAAGTTGATCTTCCTAAAGTACAGATGTGTCCAGATTACCAACATTCCCTTCGGTAAATAAACTTGATAATAAATAAATAAAAATAAGTTTCATAAACTCCAATGGCTCCCTATTGCCTCCACGATCAAATATAAAAACCTGATTTGGTATTTAAAGTCCTTCATAACCTGACCCTATCCTGCTTTTTCGGTCTTCTAACAGCTTACTCACTTTAACAGACTCTTGAGCCATTGAGTGACACTGGCCTCTTTACTGGGTCCATTTCCTGACCCCAGGCATTTTTACATGCAGCCCATCATACCTGAAATGTTCTCCCTCCTCATCTCTGCCTCCTGCCTTCCTTGGTTTCCTTTAAATCTCATCTGAAGTCTCAGCTTCTATGCATATCATTTTCTGATCCTCCTTAATCCTAGCTGTATGATCTAGACAAATCATTTAATCTCTGTTTTCCTCAGTTTCGTTGACTGTAAAATGGGGATAATAATAGTACTGACCTTGCAGAAATACTTAGTACATTGCCTGGTACATAGAAGGTTCTTTATAAAGATCTCATTTCCCCTTTCACTTCCCACAGGATTCCCTTGCAGCTATAGCTCCTAATTATGGATTGGGATTAGTTTATACATGGGCAAGGGGAAGAAACCAAGCATGCGCTGATTCAGAGTGAAGGCTACTGGAGGCATAATTCTATCTTGCCATTCAGTATAAATATGACAAGTCTTATGATATCTGAATATATTCTTGGCCATCTGTTTTATTAACCTGAGACAGATCATGCAACCATTCTGAGTGTTAGCTTTTTTATCTGTAAAATTAGACTGAATGATCTCAAAGTTACCTCTGCAACAAAGTGACATAATAGAAAAAGTTCTAAATTTGATAGTCAGAAGACCTGGGTTTGAATGCCAACTATGCCACTTTCTAGCCATGTGACTTCAGATGAGACACTGAGACTCAGTTTTTTTACCTGTAATACAAAAATAATAACACATTATCTGTCTCCGATAGTTCTTTAAAGAATGATCATTGAAAACTATAATTCAATGGAGAAATGAGCCATTATTCATCATTTAGCATGGTACCCAGCATATAGTAAGCACTTCATAAGTCCTTGCTGATTGATTTTTGTAATTCCATGTCTAAACAGATGAAAGAGCATTCTTCCTCCACCAGCCTCACCTTTACTGTTCCCACCAAGATCTTCTGAGCTGTGATGATCAGCTCTTCCTTGTGGCACTGGTTATCTGGGTGAATATGGAGCTGCTGAGCTACCAGTAATATGTTCTTCCCAGACGAGAGTAAAAATTCAGCTGCTGGTACCATTTCCGCTTTCAACAACTCCTCATCAGACTCTCCTGCCAACCTGGACAAAGTATATTATTTTAAATCTAGCTTTTCCCATCTTATTCAGGTGGTTATCAAAGAGAAATATAAGGGGAACCCCATTTCAGTAAATTCCATTACAAAGGATTCCATATAACAAAAAAACTTCTTTTTTTCATATTTGCAGATGGTCCATAGTAACATTATATATATGTATATATATATATATATATATATATCAATCATATATTAATACAATATTCTATAATGATATAATACAATATGATATGGTATAAAATGATATTATATAGTATAATGTAATATAATATATGATATAATGTGACATGATATAGCATAAGATAGTATGGAATATGATATGACCAAAAGACATCCCCCAATAGATAAGTAATCAAAAAACATGAACAAGGATTCTCAAAAGAATTACAAAGTATTAATAATCATATAAAAGAATGCTCCAAATTACTAATAAAAAGAGAAATAGAAATCAAAACAACCCTGAGGTTTCATCTCATACCTTGCAAATTGGCAAAGATGACAGAAAATAGGAATAAGCAATACTGAAGAGATTGTAGAAATAGAAGCATATGATTGCATCGTTGGTGGAGTTGCGAATCAGTACACCATTTTGGAAAACAATTTGGAATTATGCAAATTAAGTAACTAAACCATCTATTCTTTTAGACCCAGAAAATCCACTACTAGGCTTATAATCCAAGGAAATTATTGATAAGAAAAAGTTTCCATAGCACTTTTTGTGTTGGCAAAGAATTAGAAATGAAGTAGGTACCCACTAAATTGGGGCATGGCTAAACACAGTAGTACACATGAATGGAATGGAATATTACTATGTCCTAAGTAATATGATATGATATGGTAAATATGATGAGTATAGAGAAGATTTACACAACTGACGCAGAGTAAGTAAGCAGCACCAAGAAAATAATGTGCATAAATAAAACAACAATGTAAATGGAAAGAACAACACCCACACAAGCAAAAGTGAATGTTGCAAAATTGAAAAGAACGAGCATGGTCCCAAAGAAGAGATGTGAGAATATATCCCTGCCCTACTCCTTTGCAAATATGGGAATTCTGCAAGTGGGGTGCATTGTATATATTTTCAGGGTTTTGGGCATATTTATAGGATTTGCTGATTTTTTTCTCTTTTTTTTCTTTGAAATGTTAATTATTATATGAGCTATCTCTTCAAAGAGGCAGGGGGGAAGGATATTGGTAATGTTTTTAAAAGATATCAATAAAACCTTTTTGATTTATAATTACCCTTTTTGTTATTTTTATGCAGAAAAATTAAAAGGTTTATTTTTTCCTATTTTTTACAATTTTTATTTAGAATTTTGAGTTCCAAATTCTATCCATCCCTTCCTTCCCTTCTTTCTGAGATGGTAAGCAATCAGATATAGGTTATACATGTGCAATTATTTAAAACATTTTCATATTAGTCATTTTGTATAAGATGTCTCAAATAAAAAGAAAAAATGAAAAAGTGAAAAATGGCATGCTTTAGTCTGTATTCAATCAATACCAGTTCTTTATCTGGGGGTGGATAGTATGCTTCATCATTAGTCTTTTGGGATTGTCTTGGATCATTATGTTGCTGAGAATAGCTAAGTCATTCACAGTTCTTCATTGAACAATGTTGCTTTTACTATATACAATGTTCTGATTCTGTTCACTTTACTATGTATGCATCAGTTCATATATGTCTTCACAGGTTTTTCTGAAATCATCCTGCTTGTCATTTCTTACAGCACAATGATATTCCATTACAACCATGTACCACAACTTGCTTAGTAATTCCCCAATTGAAGGGCATCCCTTTGATTTCTAATTCTTAGCCACCACAGAAAGGGCTGCTATAAATACATTTGTATAAAAAAAATTCTTTTCCCTTTTTTTGGATATCTTTGGTATATAAACCTAGCAATGGTATTGCTGGATCAAAGGGTATGACCCTTTGGTCATAGTTCCAATTTGCTCTCTAGAATGATTGGATCAGTTCACAACTCCATCAACAATGAATTGGTGTCCAGTTTTCCCACATCCCCTCTAACATCCAACATTTTCCTTTTTTTGTCACACATTAGCTTTTCTGATAGGTGTGAGGTGGTACCTCAGAGTTTTGATTTTCATCTCTCTGATCAATAGTGACTTAGAGCATCTTTTCATATGACTATAGATAGCTTTGATTTCTTTGTCTAAAAATTGCCTGTTCATATCCTTTGACTTGTATTTTTTATAAATTTGACTCAGTTCTCTACATATTTGAGAAATGAGGCTTTTATCAGAGATACTTGTTGTACAAAAATGTTTTCCAATTTTATTAATTCCTTATAATTTTAATTGCATTGGATTTTGTTTGTGCAAAAGCTTTCTAATTTTACATAATCAAAATTATCTATTTTATAATGTCCTCTATATCTTCTTTGGTCCTAAATACTTCTCTTATCTATAAATCTGACAGATAAAATATTCCATGATCTCTTAATTTGCTTATGGTATCACCCTTTAGATATAAATTATGTACCCATTTTGATCTTATCTTGGTATACAGTGTGAGATGTTGGCCTAAACCTAGTTTCTGCCATAGTGTTTTCCAGTTTTCCCAGCAGTTTTTGTCAAATAATGAGTTTTTATTCCAAAAGCTTGGATATTTGGGTTTATCATAAACTAGATTCCCATGGTCATTTACTATAATGTAGTTTGCACCTGATCTATTCCACTGGTCCACTGGTCTATTTCTCAGCCAGTACCAGATTGTTTCAATAATTACCACTTTATAACACAGTTTAAGATCTGGTACAACTAGACTACTATGTTTCACATTTTTTTATTAATTCCATTGATATCCTTGTGCTTTTGTTCTTCCAGATAAACTTTGTTATTATTTTTGTAGCTCTGTGAAATAATATTTTGATAATTTGATTGGTATGGCACCGAATAAATAGACTAATTTAGGTAGAAGTCATTTTTATTATATTGGCTTGGCCTACCCATAAGCAATTAATTTTTTCCAGTTGTTTAGATCTGACTTAATTTGTGTGAAAAATGTTTTATAGTGGCATTCATATAATTCCTAGTTTGTCTTAGCAGTTAGACTCCCAAGTATTTTATATTGTCTACAGGTGTTTTAAATGGAATTTCTCTTTCCATCTCTTGCTTCTCGACTTTGTTGGTAACATATAGAAATGCTAATGATTTATGTGGGTTTATTTTGAATCCTGCAATTTTGCTAAAGTTAATAATTTCAAGAAGTTTTTTAGTTGATTCCGTAGTATTCTCTAAGCATAACAGCATATCATCTGACAATTTTGTTTCCCCATTGCTTATTCAAATTCCTTTAATTTCTTTTTCTTCTCATTGCTATAGTTAACATTTCTAGTACAATATTAAATAATAGAGGTTATAATGGGCACCCATTGCTTCACCCATAATTGTATTGGTAAGGTTCTTAGCTTATCCCCATTACAGATAATGCTTGCTGATAGTTTTAGATACATGTTACTTAACATTTTAAGGGAAGTTCCATTTATTCCTATGCTCTCTAGTGTTTTTAGTAGGAATGTGTGTTGTATTTTGTCAAAGGTTTTTTTCTGCATCTATTAAGATAATTGTATGATTCCTGTTGGTTTTTGTTATTGATATAGTCAATTATGCTGATAACTTTCCTAAGACTGAAGCAGCCCTGCATTCCCAGTATAAATCCCACTTTGTCATAGTATGTGATCTTTGTGTTGCATTGCTGTAATCTCTTTACTAGTACTTTATTTTAAATTTTTGCATCAATATTCCTTAGGAAAATTAGTCTATAATTTTCTTTCCCTGTTTTGGCTCTTCTTGGTTTGGGTATCAGTGCCATATTTTCACCATAAAAGGAAATTGAGGGGACTTCTTTTTCACCTATTTTTCTAAATAGTTTATGTAGTACTGGGATTAATTGTTCTTTAAATGTTTGGTAGGATTCACTTTCGAATCCATCTGGTCTTAGGGATTTTTTCTTAGGAAGTTCACTGATGACTTGTTCAATTTCTTGTTCTAAGATTGTGTTACTTAAGTATTTTATTTCTTGTGTTAATCTGGGTAATTAATATTTTTGTAGATATTCATCTATTTTATTTAGATTGTCAAATTTATTAGTACATAATTGGGCAAAATATCTCCAGACAATTGTTTTAATTTTCTCTTCATGGGTGGTGAATTCACCCCTTTCATTTTTTATATTAATAATTTGGTATTCTTCTTTCCTTTTTTAAATCAAATTAACCAATGGTCTATCTATTGTATTAGATTTTCATAAAACCAGATTCTAGTTTTATTTATTAGTTCAATGATTTTCTTTCAATTTTATTAATCTCTCCTCTGCTTTTCAGGATTTGTAATTTGGTGTTTAATTGGGGATTTTTAATTCGTTCTTTTTCTAGTTTTTTTAGTTGCATATCCAATTTATTGATCTACTTTCTCTCTATTTTATTGATGTAAGCAATTACAGATATAAATGTACTTCCCATATATTTTGGTATGTTGCCTCATTGTTGTCATTTACTTTCATGAAAGTATTGATTGTTTCTATGATTTGTTCTTTGACCCACTTGTTTTTAGGTTTAGGTAATTTTATTTCCAGTTAAATTTTAATCTTTCTATTGTCCATTATTGAATGTTGGTTTTATTGCATTATGATCTGAAAAGGATTAATTTGGGATGCAGAGACAAAATGGCAGAGTAGAAAGACACACATACTCTAGCTCTTCCCCCAAAGTCCATAAAATACCTGTAAAGAAAGACTCTTAACAAATTCTAGAGCAGCAGAAGCCACAAAAAAAATGGAGTGCAGGAGATTTTCAGCCCAGGGTGACCTGGAAGGCCAATGGAAAAGGTCTGTTGCACTGGACACAGATGGAAGCTAATGACTTTATGAGAAACCAAGAAATTACAAAACAAAACCAAAAGAATGAAAAAATGGAAGATAACATGAAATATCTCATTGGAAAAACAACTGACCTGGAAAATAGATCTAGGAGAGACAATTTAAAAATTATTGGTCTACCTGAAAGCCATAATTTAAAAAAGAGCCTACACATCATCTTTCATGAAATTATCAGGGGAAACTGCCCTGATATTCTAGAACCAGGGGGCAAAATAAATATTGAAAGAATCCACCCATCACCTCCTGAAAGAGATCCAAAAACAGAAACTCCTAGGAATACTGTAGCCAAATTCCACAGTTCCCAGGTCAAGGAGAAAATACTGCAAGCAGTTAGAAAGAAACAATTTGAGTATTGTGGAAATACAATCAGGAAAACACAGGATCTAGCAGCTTCTACATTAAGGGATCAAAGGGCTTGGAATATGAAAAGGATTAATTAAATATTTCTGTTTTTCTGCATTTGGTTGTAATTTTTTTATGTCTTAATACATGGTCATTTTTTTGTGTAGGTGCCATGTACTGCTGAGAAAAAGGCATATTCCTTTCTATTACCATTTAATTTCCCCCAGAGTTCTATCATATCTAATTCTTCCACAATTTTATTCACCTCTTTAACTTCTTTCTTGTTTATTTTCTCATTGAATTTATCTAGTTCTGAAAAGGGAAAGTTGACTTGCTTTCTCTGGAGAGTAGGCTTCCTTTCTGGTTTGTACTGGGCATGGGGTGTGGGGGAATTCCCTGGACCTCCTTGGATGTGAGGTTTAGCTGCTGATCTGCTCCAGGTGGAGCCTTGCTGTTGGGTTGTTATGATAACACAGTTTTTCTGATGGCTAGCCCTAGAGGAAGGATTTTGTTGCTGGTAGGCCCCAAGGGTGGGATCTCACTATTGGCCAACCCTGGGGAGGGGCTTCACTACTGGTCAGCAAGGTCAAGACCTTGCTGGTGGCTTTGTTGGGGTGATCTTCCTCTGCTGTGGCAGAAATTGCTCACTTGCTATAATAGCAAGCACCCTGGCAGATTCAGAGCGACTGCTAGCACAGGTTCTTAGATCAACTTTACTGGGAAAGATAGATGTTTAAGGGATCAACAATCTTTTTTAATTATATTCACTAGTTCATGGGAAAAGTCAGCACCCTGAACTTCAGAGAAAATATAAGCAGAAAAATAAAGACCAACAGACAGGGCTCTACTGCCTGAATCAAAACAATATTGCTATACATTTTGTATACATCCTTGGATCGAGAGAGCTTTTACATCTGAGCAGCTAGGGGGCTCTGAACACATAGCCACTCAGATTCTCAACCAGGGAATCACAAGATCCTTCTCATAACCAAGCCCCCAAAGTAAAATACCCATTCAGAGTATATATACACTTCTCAGAGCCACAAGGCATCACAACCCTCCTGACTCAGTACCTAATTAGAAATTAGCAAAAGATGTGAAAGCCTTCCTATCAACAAGCCTCCCCTGAGCAAGCTTCACTTAATAGACTGCACTGATTTAATGGGCAGAGAAGATGTTAAATCCCATTAACATTACACTTGTTTAGAGGGCTGCTGGTTTGTTGGATTCCCCCCACCCCAGATGGGGAAACTAGGTGGTTCAGTGGATAGAGCACCATTGCAGGAGTCAGGAGGACCTGAGTTCAAATCTCACCTCAGACACTTGACACCCACTAGCTGTATGACCTTGGGCAAGTCATTTCAACCCAATTACCTCATCCTGGGTCATCTCCAGTCATCCTGATGAACATCTGGTCACTGGATTCAGATGGCCCAGGGGGAGATGTGAGGCTGGTGACCTGCACAGCCCTCCCTCAAAGCAAAGTCAAGTGCAAGTCATGTTATTATTTCTCTTATGGCATGATCTTTGGCAACAAAGGACAAACATACAGTTTCCCCAGGGATTGGAACCATGCTGCAGGCCCCCTGCTGTGAGGCTGGCTGCTGTTCTTGGACCTGGCTCCCCTCACATCCCAGTGAAATAGACTTCTTCTGCCATGCTGGTAAACTGCTTCCCTACTCCTATATCAATTCTGAGGTGGTTTTCTAATTGTTTGAAGGGGAATTTTGGAGAGCTTCAGAAGGTTCCTTTCTCACTCCTCTATCTTGAAAGCAGAAGTAAAAACTTTTTTTTTTTTAAAAAAAGATACTTGGGTCTCATGGCCCCAGATTCCTATTCTTTTCTTAGCTCGCTAAACTAGCCCTGAAATAAACTTCAACCCTTCCCTCTCACTTTTAACCCCTCTCTACCTACTCCACATGATCTCAGGAAGGACAGAAACAAATTAAGCTTGCCAACTTTTATCCACTCTATCAGCTTTTTTCCCTCTCTACCAATTTTCCTTAAAGGTGGTGGAAGTCCTCCTTTTCTACCATCAAATGAAAAGTTAAAATTTAAAATTGTTCCCCATAGTACCAATAATACTCTGCCACACCTAAGTGATTAATAAATGCTTACAAATTGATTGGAGATAGACCAAATGTGCCCACAGTAGGTTAATGAATAGGAAATAGAACTGGTCTTATAAGTAGGCAGAAAAGGTGGATGTCCATATGTTATAATTTGAAAACAAAGGGGGCAAGACCTACAGATCCCCAACTTCACCACTCCCTGTCATTCTACCTTTTATAACTTTCTTTCTTTGAGCCTAACAATACTTGATCTTCAAGGATTCTAATTAAATAATCACAATAACAACATCTGACATTTCTATGACTTATGTGATACCTTAAGGTTTATAACATACTTTACCTTCACAATTTTTCTTAGAGCTGGTCCTGGGGTATAGCCTTCATCCTTTTAATGCCCTACATACTACCAGGAAGGACCTCTGGCACTAGGGAGCACCTACAATCTTTTTTGTTTTTATTAGAAGACCTGGTCCTGTGTTAATTTTCATACTTTATTGTCAAAAAGTCAAGTCAACAAGAAGTTATTAAGTGTTTACTACATGTCAGGCACTGTATCAAGTTTTGAGGATATAAAGAAAGGCAGAAACACAGTCTCTGTCCTTAAGAACCTTATAGTCCTATTGGGGAGACAACATGTAAAAAAGTAGGTTATTACAAGATATGTACATAGTAACGGAAGACACTGTGAAAGGGAAAAGTATTAGCAGTTGGAGTGTGAGAAGGGAGTAGTGAGCGAGTTGGGGAGTAAAACCAGAAAAGGTCTCTTGGAATACATGGAATCTGAGCTGAATCCTAAAGAAAGTCAAAGAAACTAAGAGGCCAATGTGAGAGGGCAGACCATTCTAGATATGGGGAACAGTTAGTGCAAAGTCATAGAGAATGGAAAATAGTCTCCATAAGGCAAAAAAAGAGCTGTGCAAAAGGTGCTTAGATCTTCACTGATACTACTATCAAGGAGTGTCTCTTGGTCAACAGTCAATGAATTGCCCTGTGGATAGAAAACTCTAAATTCACTGAACTGATCTGTTGAAAGGTTGTCACAAGTCTCCCGATCTTTCCAATTAAAAAGGAAGTCAAATCTAAGTCAGTCAGCAAGAATTTATTAAGGGCTTATTATATGTCCAGCACCATGTTACATCGTTGTTTGTCCTTTGTTTTTGAGGAGAACCAGTGACATCATAGGGTGGTCTTAACTCATGCATGAATTGGATTTAAGTGAAGCAGAGCTGTACAAAGTCATCAGCTTCACTTTCTCTTCCAGAGGCATTGAAGTCCAGTGGCAAGACAACAGTTTGAACAACTGGCAATAGTCCAGGATATAGTGGATGACCTTGGCATCTTCAATGTCTGATCAAGCTGTAAGAGCTCCACAGAGCCTGCTTCAGTCACCTTCATGGGCCTCAAACAAACCATTCTTCTCTGCCCATTCTGCCAGGAGACATCTTTTTATGCTTGCAATAGACACCCCCTTAACCCACCAATAGGCTTAAGGCCCATTAGTACCCTCAACCTCATTTAGTCCAGCTACCATGATGGTTTGTTGGGCAGTGGCAACTGCTCATTCTATAGCTTCCTGAAGCCACAGATAAGAGTTGAATGCCAAGTAGACACCAAAGGAGGATGAGAAGACCTGAAGAGGGCTAGACAAGCCCTCATGCCAGTGGTGCTAGTCCTTCCTGAACATCCCATATACCCCAAGTACTGAGAATACAATGACAAAACACAATCCCTGCCTTCAAGGACCTCACATTCCAATAGAAAAAAACCCCAGCTCTTTTGGTTGCTAAATCTAAGAACTGAAATTAGATGTACAACAATACCTTTGAAAATATTTGGGTCAACCATTATCAAGCATGTGCTATATTCAAATAAAGGCAATATATTGTTGAGCTTCTTTCAATTCAACAAAAATTTATTAAGCACCTACTGTTTGCAAGACACTGTGGGAGGCCTGGAGAAAGACCATGTCGTTTGCTCATGACAGGACTTGAGAGTTGCTATCAGATACTCTCAAGTAGTTTCTGCAAGGAGACCTGACATCACATAAACAAGCCCTGAGGAAGTAGGACAGAGAACTAGAATATCTGAGAGGCAGGGGTCATTTGGAAGGTGATAGGCAGGGCCTTGTTCAGATGTTCTCAGCAGCTCTTAACCATTTTTGTTATCATAGATATCATTGGCAGTCTTCCAAAGCCTATGGTCTCCTCAAAATAATGTTTGTTTGTTAGATAATAATAATGTTAGATTTCAGTGAGAGATGTCATTTTTTCCTATCCAAGTTCATAGACCTGCTGGAATTTATCCACAGAGGGGTCCAAGTAAAGAACTCTTCATCTCAGCCATGTACCAACTAGGGTCAGACTAGGTGATGAAGTATAGCAAAAAAATGTAACTAGAGAAGAGGTTCTGAACCCGGGGTCCATGGACACCCTTTAGGGAGTTTGTGAATTTGGAGTAGAAAAAAAGTTACATCTTTATTTTCACTAACCTTTGGTTTCCTTTGTAATACTATTTTATTTTAAGATATACACATATTTTATTTATATATAATATTAAAATACATTTTTATTTTAAAATTTTTATTTAAAATATAAAATAAATTTATAAAACAAAAATAAATACGAAAAACATTTTATTTTATGCATTTTAAAAAAAAATACATTATTCTGAGTGGGATCCATGAGACTGCCAAAGGCATCTGTGACACAAAAATATTAAGAATCCTTCAAGTAACTGATGGAGTCTGAATGCAGATCAAAGCAGATACTTTTTTACTTTCTTTATTTTTCTTTCATCTATTTTCTTTTGCAACATGGCTAATATGGAAATACTTTTGGCATGACTGCACATGTATAACCTGTAGCAAATTATTTGTCTTCTCAAAGAGGGGGAGGCTCTAGGAGAGAGGGAAGGAGAGAATTTGGAACTTGAAATTTTAAAAAATATGTTAAAAATTGCTTTTACATGTAATCGAGAAAAAGATAAATAAAAAGAAAATCTTTCAACTAGAGATGTATACTATCCCCTCCCTGTACAACTCTCATCACACAGGTAGATCCTCTTTCAAGGGCCTCAGCCTGCAGGAAAGGTCCCAGACAAATGCTTTCTTGACATTTGCTACACACCTAACAATAATGATACCTATTTGACAGCTCCTCGGTTTTATTTGCTGGTTTCTCTTTTTCATCTTCTCCTCCCACCCAAATCTGGTCACTCATGAAGATTTTGTTCTCAGCCTTCTTCTCCCATGTTTCTACTCCACATCGTCTCATACTAACATAGTGCTTTAAGACTTACAAAACAAAATTCCTCATAGCAGACCTATGACTATATATATCACAATTGACAGGTGAGAAAATTGAGTCTGAGAGAAATGAAATGATTTGCTCATATATATAGCCACATGGCTAGACAGTATTAGAACCCAGCCTACAACCTGTGTATTCTGACTCCAAGGCCTCTTCTCTTTATACTAACCCACACTTACCAAGCAGTGCAGAGAAACCTTAATCAGGATTTCACTTAGTGAGATTAAAAGCTCCTATAGAGCTAGTTGGTGCTTTGCAAAATGATACTAGTAAATATTTTCCCTGGAGCTGACCCATCTCAGAATAAAAGAGGGTGAAGATGCAGCCTAGGCCAGCTACCAGGAAGCCAGGTCAGGGCCAATCAGCCAACCCTGTGAGATGCTAAAGTAGCAAATTCTTCTTAGGACCTGAAGCACAGAAAAGTAGTGACAAAGACTTCCCTGGGCTGCTCCTTGGCACTGAATCCCTTTTTCTCTACGCTGATTATTAGCATTTTGCCCCTGGAAATTCTCTGAGGAGCTTCTCTAAAAGCCTAATGGAGCTTGAAACCAATGGATAATATTAATTATTTGTAATTGTACCTTGAGACGCAGGTTTTATGGTTTCACCATGAACTGGAGGACGGATAATTCCCTTCATAATTAATGTACCAGCAGCCCACAGTACAATAGAGCATTCAGTTTGTATTGAAACGGCTGGAGAAGTCACATAAGGTTAAACTTTCCCAGCATTAATTTTATATCACAAAGTTAATCTGTAAGGAATTTCGGCTGAGGTTAATGGTATCTAATGCACTTAGGGACAAATGAGTTTTAAACAGCCCCTTCCTCAAAGTAAGAACGTCCCTGAAGTTAATTACAGAATCATAAACCACAGAATGCTGTAGCTAAAGAATATTAGGGGTTATCTATTGATTGAATCATGAATTCCTAGAACAGGAAGGTACCTTAGAGGTCATTTGTCTATTTTATAAATGAAATAATAGTTCCGGAGAGTTTAAATTATTTGCTTAAGATCACTACTTATACATTTAGCAGTTTTAATCTGAAAGAGGTGTTCATAGGCTTCAAAAACTGCCAAAGGGGCCGTGGCATTAAAAAACAGTCAAGAACCCTTGCCTTAGGGAGTCAATGTGACAAAGTATACAGAATGCTCTAGATTCAGGAATAAGAATAAGAATAGCTGACATTTATATAGCCCTTTAGTTTTTTTTTTAATGTTTCACACATATCATCTCGTTTGCTCCAGCCTGTGAGATAGGTATTAGTATCTCCCCTGTGTAGATGAGGAAACTCAGTCTGAAAGATATGAAGTAATTTTTACAGGGTCACACAGTCAGTCAGTCAATATCTAAGGCAAGATTTGAATTTGGGTCTTCTTGATTCTAACTATGAACTCCATGACTTGGGTTCAAATCCTACCTCTCATACCTACTAGCTATGTACCTAGAGTAAAATCTTTAACTTCGTTGACCTCAGTTCCCTTAACCATAAAGTGAATATAATCTCTCTTACAAGATTATTGTGAGAATCAAATGAAATATTACATGTAAAGTACATTAAGAATTTTAAAGTGCTTCATGAACATCAACTATTATTAATTTTTATTATGGGCAGAATATAATCATTGTCAGTACAGGGAATTCCCAGCACTAAAAACAAATAATATATCTTTGACACATTGAGGTCAAATTCGACCTTAAACAAAGGTCTTATTAAAAACTCATCACGATGCCACCATGTGCTTTGACAAATGACATACATAAGTGGGTTTGGATTTGAGGAATTATTACCTTCTTGCAAGATGTGACAGTTGTTCACTGGCTTTTGCCAACTCCTCTGCCATTGCTCCTAAGCCAGTAAATGCTTCATTCTTCATATCACTCCTCTCAACTGAGATAATTAAATGGCAAAGCTGGGCAACCATTGGGGAGATAATCCTCTCGATGTTTTTGTTATAGGTGATAGAGCTGGTGTCATACAAGTGGAAAGACTCCATCGGGTTCAAGCTGCAAATAGAATGGAGAATATATTTACAAACATTAAAAACTGCAATTATTTCTCTTAAAAGTACAGCTAGATGGGCAGCAAGTCTATGCTTGTGACACATTTCATTTATTTTGAATTTGTCATTCAAAGTCAGTCAGGAAGGGACAGCAAATCCTGCTTTTAGCCTGTGGAAAAAAGTGTTCCCTTTCTCCCTTCTCATGGGATGGTGAAGGTTCACAAGGTCATAGGATTTAGAGTTGGAAGGGATCTTAGGAATCATGTAGCCATAGCCTTTCCTTTTACAAATGAGGAAACTGAGGCCCTGAGAAGATATCCAATTAATTCTTCTCCTATCAGGCAACTTCCTTGTGGATATCCCTGAGCAGTCCATTCCACTACCAAGTTGATGGGTCTTATTTTCCATTACAAATAGATATTTAAAATCCCTGATTGTCCCTCTGCCCCAAAAAGAACATTTATCATACAACCCATCCCTGAGCTGATCCACTGACTCTAACCCTAAATAGGTCAAAGTATCAAGAAGAGAAGGCACCCAAATTGAAAGGAAAGAAGCCAGTCAAGGGTGCACAAGCGCCCTCTGTAGTCCGTACAGCGCATTGCAGAGTAATCAGGGGTATTCTGATAAATGTTCAACAACTGACTTTCCAAAAAATGGAGGGCACACCTTCAAATTTAAACTAAATTGTTAACATTTTCTCCACCATATTCTTAAGTCTAAACAAACAAAATAATGAATCAATCTCTGGTTTGTAGTGTTTGCTACAAAGGTGTAAATGTTCACATTGAAATTCAACATGTTCTCAGGAGCTCTCCAAGCTGACTCCAACTCACTCCTGAGGAGTGACCCACCTGAGGGGCCAATCTCCTTAAGACAAAGACGAGCTACAAGTAACCCCTACTGGTTATTCATTATTTTTCTCTTGTGAGGTTGCTTCTTGGACCTCCTCCAATGATCAATGATACTCTGTTGGAGCCAGGGTGCTCTGCTAACCACAGCATCAGCAATAAAGTTTCTGATCAATACTCCTTTTGGTCTTATGTGATAATATCGAAAACAATAGGAGTGTTTTTTTAATGAGACTGCACTCAGCCATCGTTCTCTTGCCAACACCACAGAATTGTATCCTCTGAGACTGAGGCATATTGTGGAGAAGAATCATAAATAAAATATTGAGGAGTGGAAATATTTCTTTTTTTGTTTGTTTTTTTATTTAATTTTCTTACATTCATTTTCACAAAATTTTTGGGTTCCAAATTTTCTCCCCTTTTATCCCCTCCCCCCACCCCAATACCCCAAGCAATCTAATTTTCCCTATCTCCAATCTTCCCTCTCTTCTGTCATCCCTCCCTTCTCTTGTCTCCATCTTCTCTTTTCTCCTGTAGGGCCAGATGACTTTCTATTCCTCATTAACTGTATGTCTTCTTTCCTAGTTGCAACAACAATACTAAACAGTTGTTCCTAAAACTCTGAGTTCCAAATTCTCCCCATCCCTCCCTCCCCACCCATTCTCTTTGGGACAGCAGGCAATTCAATATAGGCCATATCTGTGTAGTTTTGCCAATGACTTCCCTGATAGTCGTGTTGTGTAAGACTAACTGGATTACCATCCCTCCTAATCTGCCCCTCCTTGTTTCTCTTCTGTCTTTTGATCCTGTCCCTCCCCAAGTGTTGACTCCAAATTGCTCCCTCCTCCCTTTGCCCTCCCCTCCATCATCCCCCCCCTTGCAATATCTCTTTCTCCCCCACTTTCTTATACTGTAAGATAGGTTTTCATACCACAATGAGTGTGCATTTCACTCCTTCGTTTAGTCAAATGTGATGAGGGTAAAGCTTCTTGGTTTTTTTTTTGTTTTTTTTTTCTCGGCTCTCCTCTTTTTCCCTCCACTAAGAAAAAACTCCTATCTGCCTCTTAAATGACATATAGTTACCCCCTTCCCTTTCCCTCTCTTTCCTCCCCCTACATTTCTCTCTCACCATTTACCCTAGTTTCTTTTAAGGTATGATCCCATCCTATTCAGTTCATTCTGTGCTCTCTATCTCTGTATGTGTGTGCATGTGTGTATGTGTGTGCATGCGTGTACATGTGTGTGTGTGGTCCCACCAACTACCCAGATACTGAAAAGTTTTAAGAGTTAGAAATATTGTCTTTCCCTGTATGAATGTAAACAGTTCACTTCTGGTAAGTCCCTTAAGACTTCTCTTTGCTGTTTACTTTTTCATGCTTCTTCTCATTCTTGTGTTTGAAAGTCAAATTTTCTTTTCAGCTCTGGTTTTTTCATCAAGAATGATTGAAAGTCCTCTGTTTCATTGAAAGACCATATTTTCCCTTGAAGTATTATACTCAGTTTAGCTGGGTAGGTGATTCTTGGTTTGAGTCCTAGTTCCTTTGCCTTCTGGAATATCCTATTCCACGCCCTTCGATCCCTTAATGTAGAAGCTGCTAGATCTTGGGTTATCCTGATTGTATTTCCACAGTACTGGAATTGTTTCTTTCTAGCTGCTTGTAAGATTTTTTCCTTGAGCTGGGAGTTCTGGAATTTGGCCACAATGTTCCTAGGAGTTTCTCTTTTTGGATCTCTTTCAGGTGGTGATCGATGGATTCTTTCAATACTTATTTTGCCCTCTGGTTCTAGAATGTCAGGGCAGTTTTCCTTGATAATTTCATGGAAGATGATGTCTAGGCTCTTTTTTTGATCATGACTTTCAGGTAGTCCCATAATTTTTAAATTGTCTCTCCTGGATCTATTTTCCAGGTCAGTTGTTTTTCCCATGAGATATTTCACATTCTCTTCCATTTTTTCATTCTTTTGGTTTTGTTTGGTGATTTCTTGGTTTCTCATAAAGTCATTAGACTCCATCTGTTCCATTCTAATTTTGAGAGAACTATTAAATTCAGTGAGCTTTTGAGCCTCTTTTTCCATGTGGCTCATTCTGCTTTTGAAAGCATTCTTCTCCTCATTGGCTTTTTGAACCTCCTTTGCCAATTGGGTGAGCCTATTTTTCAAGGTGTTAATTTCCTCAGTATTTTTTTGGGTCTCCTTTACCAAGGTATTGACCCGGTTTTCATACTTTTGCTGCATCTCTGACATTTCTCTTCCCAGTTTTTCCTCCACCTGTCTAACTTGCTTTTCAAAATCCTTTTTGAGCTCTTCCAGGGCCTGAGCCCACCCACCAACCTGGGGTGTCTGGGGTACTGAGGCCCCGCCCTCCACGTCTTTCCCTGACGGCAAGGATACGTCCTCATCGTCAGATCCGAAGGTCGGGATCATTTGCATTTGTTGGAAAAAACTCTCTAAAGTCTTATTTTTCTTCCCTTTTCTAGGCATTTTCCCAGCCAGTTACTTGACTTCTGAGATTCCTTTCCACCCCCACCTGGATCCGCCCAGCTAGTGCTTGGCCTCTGAGATTTAAATGGGCTTTCCTCCTGCTGGCTGTCAATCAGTGAGCTTTAGTTCAGGTGCTGGGGTGGCGCCAGGGCCGTCTCCGAGACTCTGATTCCTCGGGGGCTTTATGCAGAGACTTTCAGGAATGGAACGGGTGGGGACGGGGTGGGGGGCCCGCCTCCCAAATCCCGCTCCCTTGGGGGCTTTAAGCAGAAGCCTTCAGTAACAGAGCGGGGTGGGGGCCGGGCCGTCTCCCATGCTCAGCTCAGTAAGGTTTTATGCGGGAATCTTCCGTAATGAAGATCCTGCCTGCCACTGGGGGATTCCTGGGTCCTGGTCAGCTGCCACCTCAGCCACCGCCCACACCTCTGCCCCTGCCGCTTCCTGCCCCCGTCTCTGCCGCCACCGCTTCCTCCCGAGGGGGCCCGAGTAACGGAGACGCCCTGCTTCCCCTCTCCTTCAGCCCGGCCTCTCTCACTGACCTGTAGCTTCTGTGGGCTGAGGGACTTTCCCGGCTGCTGGAGCTTCCGTCTCTGAAGCCTGCTCGGATCAGCTTCTCTGGGGCCCCGGCCAGGGCAGCACTGGGGGTGTTGTCTGCTTTCCGGGGTGCGCCGGACCCTGGGGATGGGTCTCCAGGGCTCCCTGGAACGGAAATCTCTTCCACTCTGCTTCTGCACACCTTGTATTGACCCAGAAGTTATGGGGGACTCTTTTTACATTAATTCTATGGGCTTTTGGTTTCGGAGCTCGTAAACGTGCGTCCTTCTACTCCGCCATCTTGGCTCCGCCCCGGAAATATTTCTTTTTAAAATTTCTTTTTTATTATTATTAACTTGATAAACATTATCATTTCTGTATACAAGGAACAGAAAAACAGTTGAATGTGAAACTAAAACCTGCTGCATACAGAGCATTAGGGATTTTTTTATTTGCTTGTTTTAGTGCATATGAAAATTAAATTGATGGTTCCAAAATTGTACTGTATGCAGACACACTGTGTCTTTTTCTGCATTTCCTTCTTCTTTCTTCTTAGTGTTATGAAAATATTTCATCAATATTCTTGTCTTTTTTTTTGGCATCACTATCACGGCTTTACCCTCTATAAATGCTTCCCGCACTCCACCCCAACCTCCAGAATCAAAGGTCTCCCTTGGAACAAACACGTGTAATTAATCAAAATAAATCTAAACTTTGGCCTCCCTTGAAAATGAATATCTCATTCTATCCCTCTAGAGGTATCTAGAGACAATATCTAGTTCTGCTAGATATTGCTTTGGCAAAGAAATTGTTTCTTTATTGTGCAAGTTCACAAAGGGTCTTTGATTTCATCATAATATAGAATGGCTGCATGGGAACTACCTCTATCAGAGCAGCAACCATTTATGACTCAGTAAATAAGTCCTAGTAGATGCTCAAGACTCAAAGATTAAGTGACACAGCTGATAAATGTCAGAAGTAAAATTTGAATCCAAGTCTTCCTAATTCCAAGCCCAAGTCAACAAGCATTTAAGTGCCCACTATGCACCAGGCACTGTGCTAAATTCTAAGGATACAAATACAAGCAGAAAAAAAGCTAATCCCTGTCCTGAAGGAATTCACATACTAATAGGACATCATAACACATATATAGAGCTGAAAAGGAATTGAAAGTGAGTGAGAGAGGAGGGAGAAGATACCCATGTGGGGGCCTGGTGGAGACTCTGGAGAGTCAGCAGTGGAGCCCAGAGAAGAATGATGACAAGGCTGGCAGGGGCACTTCCCTTCAAATGGTGACTCCAGGAAGAGCTGACTAATGAGTCAGCCTGCCAAAAAGACAGAGACGAGAAGGCTGTGATGAAGTGAGCTCCAAGGAGCTTCCAGGATCCTGCCGCATGGTGGAGAAAGTACAGAGCCTGGCACAAAGCCCAGAGAAGCTTTCCTTTGTTTGTTTGTTCATATTACCCCCCCCAAAAATCTGTGATTTATGAGCATTTCTACATGAACTGAAAAAAACTTTATTAGTTTTATTTTTTATTAATTTTATTTTATTTTTAATTTATTTTAAAATTTATTTTTTAAATTTAATTAATTTAATTTTTATTTTATTAATTTTATTAGTGTTTGTCTAGCCAAATAAAAATTACTTCATCAGCTGCTCTGTTCTAATATGAATGTTTGCTAACGGTGACACAGAATGACCAAAATGGCAACTTTACTCGATGCTGGCAGTAATAATATTAATAATTTATGAAGTGCCTCCTATGTGCCAGGGACTGTGCTAAATGCTTTACAAATATTATCTCATTTGATCCACACAACCCTGAGAGGTAGTTGCTTTTAGTATCCCCAGCTTATAGTTGAGGAAACTGAGGCAAACAGTGCTTAAGTGACTTGTCCAGAATCACCCAACTAGAAAGTATCTAGGTAGGATTTGAACTCAGATTTTCCTTACTCCAAGCTCAATTCTCCATCCACTCTGCCATCTAGTTACCTACCAAATACTCCCACCTATAGAGATGCCACCCAATCGTACACAATATTGCTAAAGTCAGCTTTTTTCACCATCCCCTTTTTCCCCCCATATTGTGTTTAGTTAGATTCTAATTATAGTTGGAAATGATTGAAATTTTGGCCTCAACATAAGAATTGCTTCAAACTGACAGCAGGAGGTGGAGCAAATCACTGATTTGTTTAGGCAAGAAGCAAGGAACATTCGGCCTATAGGCTGGATTCAGTGCAATTCAGCAAGCACTGGTTAAGCACCTGCTATGTGCAGGGCAATGTGGTATATAAGAAAGCTGCTCTCAGAGTTAGGAAGACCTGATTTCAAGTCCCCCCTCTGATACGTACTGATTATGTGACCCTGAACAAGCCACTTAAATTCAGTGTCCCCAGTAACTCTAAAAATACAAGCTGTAGATCAGATATTGATCTGTACTGGTAGAGAAAATTTTTCATTGGGAGTCCCCTATACCAATAAAATGATAGGTCCAGTAAAAAAAAAATGTTAAGGGCACAGTGTCAGGCACTGTAGATAGAGAAATTGAGAGGGCACAGAACTTACTTGCAAGATTTCAGTTAAACAGGGGAAAGTATATACAAGCAAAGCTATGTGTTATAATGAGTAAATCCAGGCAAAGTGCTGTAAGAAATTTCAGGAGGAGTTTTAACATTGGAAGAAAGGATAGATAGTATCAGCGAAGGCTTCCTAGAGAAGTAGCATCTGAATTGTGTCTTGAAGGAATGAAAAGATGGAAATAGAGATGGAAAGAATCTATTCCAGGATTTGGAAATGACATGAACAAAATCACAAGGGTAGGAGAAGGTAGAGGAGGAGAGTGAAGATGGTTAAGTAATCCACTTCGGCTACATGAAGACTACATGAAGGTATGTAGAGTGGGAATAAAGTTGGAGTCAGACTATGGAGGAGCTGAAATGCTAGACTCAGGGGTTACACTCCTTATTCTAGTGGTAGGTAACAGAGAACAACTAAAATTTTCTGAGTAGAGGAGTGATATGATTACAGTGAGTGCATTACGAAAATTACTCAGGTATTAGAGTGAAGGATGGATTGGAAATGGAATAGACTAGAAGTGGAGAGACTAGGGAGAAAGCTATTATCGTGATCTAGGTCAGATAAAATGAGAGCCCCTGGACAAGATGGGTGCATTGGGAATAGAAAAGAGGGGAGAGATACAAGATATACTTTGGCAGTGGAAATGACAGGTTTTAACTACTAATTAGATTTGGGAAGAGAGAGAGAGAAAGGGAAAGAGGGAGAGGAAGGGCAGAATCAAAGATGACTCAAAGGTTTCTGACTTAGGTGACTCAGGATTATGGTGGCCTTGACAGACGTGGAAAAAATCACGAGGAAGGATGAGGGAAAGAAGAAAATTAGTCCAATTTTGGATCTGGCTCTGGACCAGTTTCATTTGGCAAGTACCACAAAGCAATTCCAGTTATGTCTATGGTTACAAAAACATAATGTAGCTTTAAAAGGATTTGCTAGTGATATCCTTAAAAGCCTCAAGGTTCACAGGATTTCAGAGTCTGAAGGGACCTCAGAGGTCATCTAGTTTAACCCATACCTGACCAAGAATCTATTCTACTGCATTTCAAATAAATGTTCATTTAGCTTTTGTTTAAAGACCTTCAAGGGGGAAAACACTACCTCCTAAGGAGGCTCATTCAACATTTGTCTAGCACTAATCATTAGAAGGTTTTCCTGACAAAAACCCTAAATTTTTCTTTTTGGAAGTTCTGCCTGTTGCTCCTACTATTATATGTGTCAAGAAAATTGACTTTTTTTTTGCCAATAATATATCTTATATTTACCAGAAGTTTATCTTTTTCTCCACTAAAAATGAGGGACAGTAAGAATTTCAAGCATTCTTGTGCTTCCAGAGTTTCAGTAGTAATTAGAACATTTTTGTAATTTGTTTGTGTATATTTGTATACAGAAGAAAGAAGTAGGTAAAAATTCAGAGGCAAATGCAGGTCTTTTGTCGGGAAAGACTTCTTAGAAATTAGAACAGTTCACCAATGAAAAGAATTGGGAAGTAATGAGTTCCCTTTCTTTGGAGGTCTTTAAGCAAAGGCCAGATATCCATTTTGCAAGCATGTTATACTGGAAAATACCTTTCCATTATGAACTGAACTAGATAGCTACTGAGATCCCTTCCTACTCTCAAATTCTATGATTCTATATTTGTGTTTTTTAATATTGGTGTTTCTCCCTCCACCTCCAAAAAAAGAGTTGTAGTAAATTAGCTGGATCTTTGCCTCTCAGGGTCCAAGTGCATGATCTGTGCAGGAAGGCAGTGTCAAGGTGAAGACCAGCTTATAATCATGCCATTGAGCCAGCAGGGAACACATGCTGTGGCCATAAAAAGTCAAAATGTTGAGGAGCCTAGCTGTGTCCAATGGTCACTCCACCAGCATTCCCCTAATAGTTTGCCCTGTGATCGTATCAAGACCTCACTGAGTGTTAATAACTGCTCTGGTGCATGGATTTCTACTCTCATTTTAGCACCCTGGCACTCTTCCTTAATTTGCAATCACTCAGAAATGAAGTCCATAGTTTCATGATTTATTAGTTTATTGAAAAGCATCTCAAGCCCTCTGCTCTTTATCTGAAAAAAAGATGAGTGAGACAGTGTAAGAATATTTTTTTCTAAAAAGAAAAAAATTAAAGTTCATTTTTACTGATGAGATCCTAGATCAACTCTGCATGTCAATCACTGATTTTTTTTGTACTGCTGTTGTTGTTGTGTTCGTCCTTCATTGATGAAAATGAATGATGACATGACTTGCGCTTGACTTTGTTTTGAGTGAGGGAGGGCTGTGCAGGTCGCCAGCCTAACTTCTCCTCCAGAGCTATCTGAATCCAGTGACCAGCTATTCATCAGAATGACTAGAGATGATCCAGGATGCACTGGGAGACCTTGGACTCTTTAGGCCAAGGCCTATTCAGGTACTCACTTAGGGTGAGGTAACATACTGCTATAAGAAATTATGAAAGAGGCAGTTCTAGAGATATCTGGGATGATTTGTATGATCTGATACAAAGTGAAATGAGCAGAATCAGGAAAAAAATTTATAGAGTAATAATAACAATGTAAATAGAAACAACTTTGAAAGACTTAAGAATTCTGATTGATTCAATGACCAAACCCAATTCCAGATGACTGAAAATGAAGGATTTCACCACGCATTGCCTGACAGAAAGGTAATAGACTCAAGATATAAAATGAGACAAAATGTGGAGATGTGGCCAATATGTGATTTGGTTTTGCTTCACTGTGGATATTATTTTTACTGGGGTTTTGTTTTTTTCCTTTTCAATGGGGAAGAGATGTAAGGGAGAGAAAAATAAACACATATTAATTGAAAAAATAAAAGTTGAAAGGAGAAAAAAATTTAAATGTTTGAGCTTTAATAGGAAAATTCTCTTCAACTTTTGTTAAAATAATGCATAGGTCGACTTCTGTCATGTGACCAATAAGATGGAGGACTAGACACTATCTCCAATCCTCATTCATGACCTTTCAAACCTCTTTTAAAAAAAGGAATCATGCATAAAGAGATAAAGCCATTTCAGTTGTATCCAAGGCCCAAGAAAACAAGACTCCTGAAGAATTAACTAATAGCAGAGAAGGGTCATACTAGATCCATAACATGCTCATTCAGGACCTTCTTCCCCATTGGCCACCATACTCTGGCAATGCTCTTGGCTTGCAATGGAACTCAAGTCCTCTCCCTCTCTCTGTACCACTTCAGAAAGTTAAAAGCCAGAAGTTTGTTCTGATGGGATCATACAGTGCTGCAACAGTGCTCAGGAGAACTGAGAAACAGAAGAAACTCAATAGAGCAGGACTCCAATGTAAGTTTGGCTTCGTGAGCTCAGGAGAAGAAGTGAGGCTGGTGACCTGCACAGTCCTCCCTCACTCAAAACAAAGTCAAGTGCAAGTCATGTCATTATTTCTCTGATGTCATGGTCCTCTTCAAGAACACAACCTGGCTTCATGAGCCTGAAAACCAGGGATCTATGGTCAGTTCTTCATTCCTCACCTCCACCCCCAGAAGTCACTTAGAGCAAAGACTGAAGCCAGTGAAACAAGAATTTTCCAGCATGGAAGGAGGCTGAAATACCTTCAAGGACAAGCCCCAAAGGGAAGGAATCAGAAAATAAGAGATAGATGAATATAAGGGTGAAAAGACTAAAATTAACAAAGATCTCAGGAGGAAGAAAGCTCAGTCAAAATCTTTGAGCACAAACAGATAAACCAATGGAAAAATATTTTTAAGAGAGGGGTCCTCTAGGTCATCTAAATGAGGACAGCATCTATGAATAAATATTGTAAGACATCTCATGAGTCAAAGGACCCTATGAATACCACAAAAGAGCATGAAACCATACAAAGTTCTTCCCAAGAGGTTTAAGGGAAAACAAAATGTGTGGGGAAAGATTATCATAGGATCTACACAAAGAAACTAACTTGAAAACAATAGCTTGATTCTATTTTTTAAAAAAAGCTTGACCCTAGAAGAGATGAGAAATGTTCCTTCTTCCTTTCTTTGCAGAGGTGGGGGACTATAACTGTGAATACATACATGAATACATACATATATATGTATACACACAGATTCAGATTCATTGTGTTAGTTGATTTTGTTGAACTGGTTCTTTTTCTTTTTAATTTGTTACAAGGGATGGCTCCTTGGACAGGAGAGTGGAAAGAGATCTTTTTGGAAATGAAGGTGAGGCAAAAACAAAAGATAATTTTTTAAAATCAGTAATTAATTTTTTCAAAATAAACATATTAAAAGTAAATTCATCAACTATTACGAATTTAACTTGTGTGTTGTTCCCCTCAATTTTGTGTGTTTAACGTAGCCTTTGACCTAGTCATTCACTCTCTTCTAGGCAGGTATTCTCTGCTGCTTTCTTCAGGATGGTTCATTCTATAATTTAAATATGTTAATGATTTCTACTTCTAAAAGACAAATCTCTAATTTGGAGGTGGCTAACTAGAGGTAATTAGTTTGGGGTTAGCTAGAATTGGGCTTTACAAGATCAAAATAAATCCATCTCTAGAATAGGAGACTCCAAATTTAATATGAATATAGAATTTACTTATCGTTTTTATCAGTCAATAAACAGTTATTTATTGCATACCTCCTAGGGGCCCAGAATGACCCATATACCAATACTTCATACAAAACTGCTTGATAAAGATAAAGACAGTCTCTGACCTCCCCAGATTGGAAGAGTATTTTAAATGTATTGATACTTCAGTGTTTTCATGGATCTATGATCTCATCAATGTAAGTACTCCCTCCAATAATGCAAACTTCAATTTATCCATGCCCTCTCATTTGAAGCAACTCTTGTCCATGTTTTCCATAAAAGATTCTACTCACTATGCCGGGGGCCTTGTTCTAGGTCGGGGTGGAGAACCTGTGGCCTTCTAATTCATCAAGTAAAGCCCTTTGATTGAATCCAAACTTCACAGCACAAATCCTCTTCATAAAAGAATTTGTTCTGTAAAAGTTGGACTTGGTCAAAATGTTGCACCCGAGGATTTAGTAGGTCACTTGTGGTTTCAAGGTCACAGATTACCTACCCCTATTAGGTTATTATACATGAACTAAATTTCTAAAAAGAAAATTAGCATATCAGGGATGGAAAAGACTCAGGAATGAAATTTTGAAGACAGAAGATGAACAATTTCAATGAGGAAGACAAATAGGATATATCTAAAGAGCCCAGTGTGGCTGCACAGGGAACTCACCAACCACTTCATGCTGAAAAATAAATTTGCAGAAGATAGAAGTAAGTCTGGGTAACATCGGATGAATAGAAGAACATGGCATGGTTCTGTAAAAATAGCATCAGAACTGCTAATGCGCCGAATAAGCTGTGACTGGGGAAGGGAGCTAAAGTCCAAACAGGTACACGATTTACATATAAAGGCTGATATTATAAACAAATTAGGGGAGCAAGAATTAGTTTATCTGTCAGATTTATGGAGAATGGAGGAAATGTTTTTATTATATAATTTATTTCCAATTTTCAACATTCCCTTTCACAAGATTTTGAATTCCACATTTCTCTCCATATATCCCATCACCCCTCCCCAAGACAGCTTGAACTCCAACCACCCTTTCCCCCACTCTATCCTCCCTTCTATCACTCTCCCTTCTCTCTTTTTCCCTGTAGGGCATGATAGATTTCTATACCCCATTGCCTGTACATATTATTTCCCAGTTGCATGCAAAAACAATTCCATGTTCTCTCCCTTTCTCTCTCTCCACCCATCCTCATTGAGAAAGCAAGCAATTCAATACAGGTCATATATGTGTAGCCATGCAAAACAATTCCATAATAGTCATGTTGTAAAAGACTAACCACATTTCCCTCTATCCTGTCCTCCCCTCCATTTATTCCATTCTCTGAATGGAGGAATTTATGACCAAACAAGAAATAGAGAACATTATGAAATGCAAAATGGATAATTTTGATTACATTAAATTGAAAAGTTTTTGCACAGATGAAGCCAATGCAACCAAAATTAGGAGGGAACCAAAAAACTAGTAAAGAATTTTTACAAACAGGGTCTCTGATAAAGGCCTCATTTCTAAAATATGTAGAGAACTAAGTCAAATTTACAAGAATACAACTCCCACCCCAATTGATAAATGGTCAAAGGATATGAACAGGTAGTTTTCAGAGGAAGAAATTAAAGCTATCTATAGTCATACGAAAAAATGCTCTAAATCACTATGGATTAGAGAGATGCAAATCAAAACAACTCTGAGATTCCACATCACACCTATCAGATTGACTAACATGACAAAACAGAAAGGTGGAGAAGATGTGGGAGAGCCAGAACACTAACTGATCCAACCATTCTGCAGAGCAATTTGGAACTATGCCCAAAGGGCTACAAAAATGTGTATGCCCTTTGATCCAGCAATACCACTTCTAAGAATGTATCCCAAAGAGATTATAAAAATGGGAAAAGGACCCACATGTACAAAAATATTTATAGCAGCTCTTTTTGTGGTGACCAAGAAGTAGAAATTGAGAAGATGGCCATCAATTGGGGAATGGCTGTTCTGGTACATGAATGTAATGGAATACTATTGTGCTATAAGAAATGATGAATAGGCAGACTTTAGAAAAACCTAGAAAGACTTATATGAACTGATGCTGAGTGAAGTGAGCAGAACAGGAGAACATTTTACACAGTAACAGCCACATTGGGCAATGATTGACTTTGATACACTTAAGCCTTCTTATCAATGCAAGGACCTAAAACAATTTCAAAGGACTTATAATGGAAAATGCTATCCACATCCAGAGAAAAAACTATGGACTCAGAATGCAGAACAAAGATTATTTCCTTTTTTGTGGTTGTTTTTTTTTCTTTCTCTCATTCTTCTATACAACATGACTAATGTGAAAATATGTTTAATAGGAATGTATATGTAGAACCTATATCAGATTGCATGCTGTGTTGGAGAGAGGGAAGGGAAAGGAGGGGGAGAAAATGTAAAACTTGCCGAAGTGAATGTTGAATACTAAGAATAAACAAATTAACTTTTAAAAAATCATGGAAAACCAGAGAGGTAAGATTGGACTTCTTGATTTTTCTTCCTTTCCTTCTTCCTTCTTCTATTTCTTAAGATATGGGTTTGTCCATCTCAATTAGGCTAGAAGTACAGGTACTACTCACGGGCTAATCTCACTACTGATTAGCATGAGAACATTAACCTATCCCATTCATACCTGGGAAGCCTGGTATACCCTCCTCTCCCAAGGACTCACAACAAAAATGTCACCTTTAGTGAAGACACCCTACTGGCCTAGACAACTGCAGCTCAGAACTCCCGAGCTTAAGAAATACAACAGGAAAGTAGGATGAGAATTGTGTACCACCATGCCCAGCAAATGTCCTGGTTTAAAAAAAAAAAAAAGGGAATGGGGGGAGAAAACAGTCTACAAACTATAGACCCATGAGCTTGACATTTTCTTGGGAAAATTCTAAGACTGATTTTTGAAGAGATAGGTAATATCTAAAAGAGGAAGTTGACAACAGAGCTTCTTCAAGAACAAGTCATGTTGATGTAAAATAATTTCTTTTTCATCACACATGAAGAAAATGCTCTGGATATAGCTTTTAGCAGAGTTTTTGATAAATTATCTTATACTATTCTTGTGAAGATGGACAGATATGGATTAAATGATAATACAATTAGATGGATTCAGAACTCATTCGATGACCAGACTCAGAGTAGTTGTTCCTGGTTCAATGTCAACAACATGATGAGTAGTCTCCAGTAGAGGACTTCAGTGGTTAATGCTTGAGCCCGTGCTTTTTAAAGTTTTATCAATAACTTGGTTAAAGCTGGAAAGGATAGCTAACACAGTGAATGACAAGAGTCAGGCTCCAAAGGATCTTCACAGGTTAAAGCATTGGGCTTAATCCAGTAAGATGAAATTCAATAAGAATAAAAACATTTTACCGTTGGATAAAAAAAAAAACTTCAAAAGTATAAGATGTGGGAGGCATAGTTAGACAAGAGTCTTTTTTGAAAATGATCTGAGGGTTTTAGCAATCTGCCATCTCAAAATGAGTCAATAAGTGTGAAGTGGCAGCCAGAAAGGCTCATGTGATCTCTTGCTGCATTAAGAATACAACTTCCAGGAAGAAGGAGCCTCCTCTGTTTTCTGCCCTCAGCAGACCTCCTCTGCAGTATCATGTTTATTTCTGGGCACCACAGTTAAAGGAAGACATTGATAAGCTGGAGATGATGAATGGGAAGGCAAACAGGAATGTCAAGAACCTTGAGTCTGTCATGCGAGGAATAGTTGAAGGAACTAGAGAAAGAAGGCTCACAGAATATGATAGCTTTCTTCAAATATTTGAAGAGCTGTCATATGAAAGAGGGATTAGACTTGTTCGGTTTGGCCCCATAAGGTAGAGTCAGATGAATGGGTAGAAGTTGAAAAGGGGCAAACTTAGGCTTAATAGCAGTAGAAATTACCTAACAATCAGAATTGTCAAAATTAGAACAAGCCACCTGAAGAGATGTTAGGTTTTCCTCCTTTGGAGGTTTTCAGAGTCTAGATGACCATTTTTCAACTATGTTTTAGTGTGGGTTCCTTTCTGTATGGTTTGGCCACTGAGGTAACCAGCTCTTAAATTCTGTGATCCTATATGCACAATGTTCAATCTCTTTAAAGTTTACAAAATATTTTCCTCCTAATAGCCCTGAGAAATAGTTACTGACATTGTTATTATACCCATTTTACAGATGATGAAACTGAAACTCAGTGAGGGGAAATGACTTGCCCATGTTCATGCAGCTAGTAAGTAGTAGGACCAGGAACAGAATTAACATCTTTGATTCCAAATTCAGCATTTTTTTTTTACTAAATTGTTGTTCAGTTGTTTTTGCCTTGTCCAACTCTTCATGACCCTATTTGGAGGTTTCTTGGAAAGATACTGCAGTAGTTTACATTTCCTTCTCCAGCAAATTTTATAGATAGGGAAACTGAGGTATACAGGGCAAAGTGACTTGCCCAGGGTCACACAGCTAGTAAATGTCTGAGGCTGGATTTGAAGTCAGGAAGAGGAGTCTTCCTGATTCTAAGCCCAGTGCTCTATCTACTATGCCACCTACCTGCCCTTTCTACTAAAGAAGTATCAAATACATGACCCATGAGCCAGACCCAAAACACTCCTGAGTATTCAAATGTAATTTGAAAATATTTTTAAAAATAGATAAAGATATAACAAAACATAAATAATATTAATATGTAGTTTCCAAGATCAATCTGAGGTCTTCAGGGATCCTTATGTATGATTTAGTAGCTCCTACTTCAAAGTTTGACACCACTGCACAAAACAGTAGTACCTCTTCAACCATCAGCACTGTAATTTGCTGCATCGTCAGTTTCCATGGGAAACTCTATCTCAAGTTCACAGTGGAATTCATGATAACCAGGTCTACATCATGGAAGAGTATCCCTTCCATATTCCTCCACTGCTCAGATAGAGAGATTTCTACCCCGCTTCCTCTTTCATCCCTAATCTTTAGAGGGGAACCTTCCCATTCCCTCTCCACAATCTGCCCCCAGGAATATGGAAGAATTTGCCATCACCACTCTTCCCACTCACCTCGAGATTAGGACAAATAGGGACCCCGGGGCAACACTAATTCATATTGAATAGTAGTTAATAGTCAACCAAACATTTGGGGTAACTACTATGTGTCAATCACTATGCAAGACTCTGAGGATACAATGTCAAAAATATACCAGTCCCATTTTTCAAATACAATATACACACTGTAACTATACACAAAGTGTGTATGTATACATATATATATGCATACACACATATGTACATATGTGTGTGAATAAATTCAATGTAATTAGGGAAGGAGGATACTAGAAGCTGGGTGGATGCCAGGAAATGTTTCACATACAAAGTGGAATTGGACTGAATTCTGAACAAGAAAAAGCATGAATTTCCCCAGAATATAAACTAGGTGTTTGTACAGGGGAGAGAGGGAAAAGGGAATGAGCAGTTAAATAATGCTGTTTATGTGCCAGGGACCATGCCAAACACTTCACAAATATCTCTTTATTCCCTCAATAACCCTGAGAAATAGGGGTTGTTATTATCCTGATTTCTATGGTTGAGGAAACTGAGGCAGAGGTTAAGTGACTTGCCCAGGGTCACAAGTCACATTAAATCCGATGCTGGATTTAAACTCAGCTTTTCTGGACTCTAAGCCCAGTGCTCTCTCTGTTGTGTGACCTGGCAGTCCTGTAACCCAGTAACTAACTGAACTGTATCCAAATAAGATGCTATCTTGTATGCTATATTTATACTTCTAAGTCTTAGAGAAGTGAAAGATGAGTAAAGACTTAGATGACAGTGTAATAAAACAATTATGAAGCATTGTTTATTTGTCTTTTTGATGACAAGTATGTCCTGCAAAGAATGAATTCTCAATTCAAGTCCTCCAATGCCTCGACATAGCACAGAGGTGACTCAGGCTATCTATGTCTATGCCATTGGAGCCCAAGCTCTGGCAGGTCCTTTTGTCTTGGACTAGGATAAGAAGGCAGTGAGGTATAGTGGAAAGAACACTGGCTCTAGAAATAGAGATCCAGGGTCCAAATCTGACAATGACTACCTGTAGAAGCTTGTACAAGCCACTTAAACTCTTTGGGCCTCAGTTTCCTCATCTGTAAAAAGAAGGGCTTAGACCAGCCAGCCTCTGAGGAATTTTCCAGCTCTAGGACTGTGATCCTCATTTGTGTGGGGAATTGTTTCCAACAAAGATCAGCAATTTCTCTGTAATTCATCATCTGACGTGGTTCCCTGAGTCACTGACAAAGTAAATGTTTTGTCTACAGTCACACAATGAGCAGTCAGGTAATGCAGTGAATAGAGTACTGGACCTGAATGCAGAAAGACATCTTCCTGAGTTCAATTCTGGCCTCAGACACTATCTGTGTGACCCTGGACAAGTCATTTTACCCTATTTGCCTCAGTTTCTCATCTGTAAAAGGAGCTGGAGAAGGAAATGGCAAACCACTCCAGTGTTTTGCCAAGAAAATTCTAAATGGGGTCACAAAGAGTAAGACGACTGAAAACAAATGAATGACAACCGTCATAATACATAAATAGGTTGTATTAGAGATAGGATTCCCTATCCCTAAAACCACATTTCCTTTCCTGGCAAACCTTACCAAGTTGGAAAGACCTCGATTGTCTTTTGTCTCAGAACAAAACTTGTTGACTGACAGACTCCAAGAGAGTCAACACTAGGCAAAACATAGGTTGATATTTTAGCTGGGGTGAATAGCTAAAATAATTTTTAAAACCTATCAAATTGTAGAAGGGTTTTAATCAGTCAGTAGAAACAATACCCACACTGACAAAATTCAGGTCCTTGAAGTATTGACTATAAGTGGTTAGTGGATGTCAATGTCGCCAAGTGATTTATGGAAATGAAACTGGTTATTTTTCTCGTTGTTCAGTCATGCCTGACTCTTCGTAACTCCATTTGGAGTTTTCTTCGTAAAGATACTGAAGTGGTTTGCCATTTCCTTCTCCAGTTCATTTTACATGTGAGGAAACTGAGTCAAACAGGGTTAAGTGACTTGTCCCAGAGTCACACAAGAAGATGAGACTTCCTGACTCCATGTCCAGCACGCTGTCTACTGTATCATCCAACCGTTCCAGTAATTTCTCTAGTGCTGTATTAAAATTGTATCTTGTTCTGATTCCTCTGACCACCACCCCTACTTTTAGTCAGTAGATGTCCGGCCTAACTGCCGTGGGCTGCCGGGTCGTCATACCTACTCCAGGTCTTTGGTGGCCAACCGGATAAACGTAATGAGAGAAGAGACCTCCAGAGTCAAACAGAAGTGTAGGCTTTATTCTGGATACCAGCTACATGTCAGTATGCAGGACGAGATCTCCCCCTGGAGCCCCCTTCCTCCTTCTGGAGGAGAGAGGAACCCAACCCCCAGGCTTTCCTGTCCCCATTTAAGCTCTCCCAGATGCATAATTCACTCGTGGACAGTGTGCTCTCAGCTCCTTAGCCAATTAACAACAGGTGTGTTCAGACCACGGACCAATCTCAAGGGTGGGATGCTCTCCCCAGCAAGTTTCCACTGAAAAGAGGTGGAAAAACAAGATAACTTGTGATTCACTCCTCAATTCCCAGCTGTTCCCTGGGGGGGCCTCGTGAGAGCTCTGCAGTTTAAAAGCCCTCACCTTTACCAAACCAGAGGGAGGGTTAATAGGGGAGGCTCGTTTCCTATGAAGGCCCACCCCTTTTGCTGATTGCTAAGGAGGTCCTGGGTCAGGAAAAATTGTGCCTTCCAGCTCTGAAAAGAGTATGTATACTCTGGGGTGAGGTTTTACTTCAGGCCTAGTTTTTGGAAGAAGGTTCCTGTGCAGATGAGACTCTGGGCAGCCCTTTTAAAAAGCCCCCCCATCCCCACCCTGTCAGCTTTGGGGTTTCTCTCTTTGGTAATGATCTACGTATTGCCTATGGTCAGAAAGTTGGAAACCCTGTCTGTTGGTTCTGCTTGTATTTTCTCTTGTTGGTCTATATGCTTGATTAAAGTGATTGTTGACCCCTCAAAAGTTGCTTTCCTTTTAGAAAAGCGGATCTAAGAACCTGTGTAGCAGGCCCTTCTGTCAGTTTTGTTTTTCTTTTCTTTCTTTTCAATTGGTGGGTGAAAGGGAGAGGGGGTTGAAAATAACATATTTCACTCAGAAAAAGAAAGAGAACTGGAGTACTTCTTAACGCACAGGAGCAAAAGGAAGGCCAAGAAGAATCACCGACGAGTAGGATAGCTTTTAAAACTATGTGTTCAATTTATTATGTATTTAAAAGGAGAGGCTATACCTAATATAACTTAAGAGTTTCGTGCACAATTCTCTCTTTCTGTTCTTCTATGTGTATAGAAATGCCCATTTTATTTGCCACTTGTTAAGTTCATCATAAAGATATATAAATAAGTGATTTTGGAAAATTCTCCCTCACATAAGTCTTTACTTCTGATAAATTCTGGGGAAATGAACGCCTCTTTGGAAAGATTTTCCTCTTAAAGGAACTACATTAATAATGGTGTTAAAGTTAAGCAGTTGATGTAATACTGCATGTCTGCTTGGCCTCTCTAACCATCCAGAGGATATTTCCACATGAATGTCTTCCTATCACCTCAATAAATACAAATCTGAATTCAACATTTCACACACACACACACATATACACACACATACATACACACACACATACACACACACAGACACGCACACAGCTACCTCTCAAAACTTCTTTATTCTAATTAATGACACCATTTTCCCCAGTGGCTCCCTATCACCTTCAGGATCAATCTTTTATTTGGAGCTCAAAGCTCTTCCTAACTTGCCCTCCCCCTTTCTAGCCTTCTTATGGCTCACACACACACACACACACACACACACACACACGCCTCACTGCCTGTTGTACTCAGTGAACCCCCGACATTGGCCTCCTCGTTTTTCGTCATAGTCAATACTCTATATATATAATCAACAGCCGTTTTCACTGGCTGTCTACCTTTTCTAGAACTCTCTCCCTCCTCAGCTCTGTCATCTGACTTCCCTAACTTCAAACCCCAGTGAATAAATCACTTTCTGAAAGAAGCCTTTCCCAGTCTCCCTCAGTTCTAGTGCCTTCCCTCTATTTGCTGCTGTTCAGTCAATTGATCTTGCCTGGCTCTTCATGAGGTCATTTGGGGTTTTCTTGGCAAAGATCCATTTTTTTCTCCAGCTCATTTTGCAGATGAGGAAACTGAAGCTTGCTTAAGGTTAAGTGACTTGCTTAGAGTCACACAGCTGGTAACTGTCTCAGGTCTGGCATTCTATCCATTCCACCACCTAGCTGCCCGGGGCCTTCCCTCTATTTATTATTTCCAGTTTATCCTGTATATACATCTTGGGCTATCTCCGGTCATCCTGATGGATATCTGGCCACTGCATGCAGATGGCTCTGGAAGAGAAAGTAAGGCTGGTGACTTTTCACCACCCTCATTCAAATAAAATTCAATTGCAAGTCATGTTATCATCTCCCTGATGTCATGGTCCTCTTCAAAAACGAAAGACAAGCCACCCACACACAAAACCTGTATATAGCTTGCTTGTATATAGTTGTTTGCATGTTATCTCCCCCTTGACAGTAGATTGACTTCTTCCTTTTCTTCATATTCCGGCAATCAACAGTATTTGGCATATAGTAGGTGCCAGTTTATTAAAAAAAATCTTTATTCCTGGTCTTTGAGGTTCAAACTTAAAAATCATCTTTGACTCTTTCCTCACTTTCATTTCCCATGACTAAGCAGTCACCAACATCTGTGGACTCTTCCTTTGAAATATGTCTGATATTTGTCACTTTCTTCTCACTGCCAATGCCCTAGCTCTGCCTTCATCTTCTCCCATCTGGATGACTGTACCAGCCATGCATCTGACCTCCCTGCCTTCAGCCTCTTCTACTTCCAATCCATCTCGCATACCACCATCAAAAGATTTTTCTAAAACATCAGTTTTTTTAATATCAAATCATTTCTCAAGAACATCGAATAGCTCCAGATTTTTTTAAGGAATTAAGTCCAAACCCTCAAGGTCTTTCCCCAATCTTGTTCCATTCCACTTTTCTAACCTGATATCCTACTTCTTCCCAACAAATAACAGCAAACAAACTGATTTTTTTACTGTATCTTGAATATCCACTATTCTTCTCAATAGGCCACTGTTTTCATTTTGTCTTTGTATGTCCAGTGATTAACATAATTTCTTACACATTGGTGGTGTGTAATAATTGTTTGTTCAACCAAATTGAACCCCTAACTCTAATATTTTACTTACATCCCTTTCTTACTTCCTGTCTTTCCAAATCCTACTCATCTTTAAGGGCCAAGAGAAAGCCCTGCTTATCATTTCTGGCCATCCCCAACCCATGTGGTTTTCCTTTGTCTGATTTTTTCTAGTATTTTTATCACAATGTAATCTGAATGACAGAATGTAAGAAAGTGTGCCTGGGAACAGAGCCCAAGATCTCATAGTGTGTGACACTAAGAAACCTTCATTCATTAGAGAAAATTACCTTTGGAATGTACTTTCCAAAAATCTGTTCATAGTATACATAGCTTGGTGATATCACCCAGTACATACTGACTCAGGAAACACTCTTTCAGCATACACAATTTAAAAAGAGAATGGAAATCTTTCAGGTGTAGGATGACACAGGATTTTGACAACTGAGCTGTAGGCACATCTAGGGGAAGTAGGGGAAAATCAAAGAAATAGCAATTAAGCCTAGATCATGCTGAGGATGTGAATACAGGTTGTAGAATCAAGCTAGAAAGGAGAGTGGAGTGATGGGGACATGGAAAACACAGCAGGAGGCTTCCCCAATGTTTTCCAAGAAAAATCACAAGCATTCACAAGACTGTTACTGTGCAAAAGAAATACAACGAGCCACAATGTCCCATTGCTCCCAAAGCTGCAACTGTGGTGAAATGGAAAGAAAGAAGCAAATACATCTGTCATCCATGCTCGCCTCTAGCACTTTTCTGTGAGACAGCTCATGTGTTCCTCTTTTGCCATTTTAGAGAAATAACAGAGTCAGTTAACTGGGAGTCAACTAGCACATCTAGGAGACATTTGGGGAGCAGTCATTTGGGAATGGGTGTCAAGGGTAATTGATATTTGATGAATATTCTTGTAATTATCCTGACATTCTATTTTAATTAAATGTCTTTGCTTTGAAATGCATGTGTCACATGGCTTGATCTAGTATAGCGATTCATCAGTGAGTGTTCAAAGCTGCCTCAAATCTCTCCCAACTCCAGCTCCTTCCTCAGCTGTGAAAGTATTTCCTAAAGCACAGCTCTGACCACGTCATGCCCTTACACTCAGTAAATTCCAGAAGGTCCCTATCACCCCCGGGATCAAATATAAAACCTTCTTTTTGGCATTAAAAGCTACTCTTTAGTGTTTCAACTATTCTTACATCTTACACTGCTCCTCCCACCTCTTACCACGAATTCTTTGATCCAAAAACACTGCCCTCCCTGCCAACACTCCATGTTCCAACTCTGGGCATTTTCAGTGACTGTGGCCCATGTCTGGAAGGTTCTCCCTCTTCATCCCTGCCTCTTGGCTGCTTTGACTTCCTTCAAGTCCCAGATAAAATCTCACCTTCTTTCCTTTTTCCCTTAATTCTAGTGTTTACTTCTGTTGGTTATGTCCAATTTATCCTGTACATCACTTGTTTGCTTTTAGTTGTTTGCATGGCATTTCTTCCATTAGACTGTGAGCTCCTTTAGAGCAGAATCTGTTTTACCTTCCTTCATATCCCCAGCACATAGCATGGTCATCATTTCCCTGATGCCATGGTCCTCTTCAGAAATGAAGATCAAACACACAACCTAGCATTGTGTCTGAAAAATAATAGGTACTTCATAAATACTTCTTGACTGACTAACTGTCAATTTGAATAGAAAAATATTCAGACAGTACCATGAACTTAGATGAAGATGAGGTGGTGCCCATCAAAAGGACCCCAGGCTACAGCTACACTTGTTTTACCTGTATATGCATACATATGTATATATTGACAAGTCTCGCCAATCGTATTGTTTTGTGTAATACAGTTATATAGTATATATTTGGAAAAATCACTTATAATATGTTGGTCACATTGTGCTGACATTTCAAAACAAGAAAATATACTTGCAAACTCTGTAATCCAATATTCCATTAATGGGAACTCTCCATTAATTCAACACTTTGGAACATTTAAAGAGTACTGATCATTTATGTCCATAATGATAAGTTTGAAGCCTGAAGAATTTTAAAGTCCTATCTGAATTCTCAAAGAAAAAATAATTACAGAATGCCAGATTTGGAAGGTCCCCCAGGAACTATCTGGTCCAATTCAAACTTAAAGAAGAATTTCTACTATTTATTTTATATGTAACATACGAAATATTATATAGCATAAATCCTTAAGAAGTACCTTTGGTTCAGTGTAGTTTTAGTGTCCAATGAATTTTATTGCATTCTAAGCAATTTTTTCCGAAATTTAATTCATTACCCATGTATAGAAACTTTTTACTAACTAGGACATTTGTTTCACCCAGTTCTCCTTCAAGAAATCCTATTATCTGGTATGGCTGGGGAATTTTTTTCTTGTTGTTGACTCAGGCCATACCATGAAAATAATAGGACCACCAGTCTCTTGATTCAAAATACGAAATGCAAATATCCTATCCAAACTACTGACCTCAGAATGACGAATTGACAATTTAAGTAGAAATGCTTCCCTTACCTTGCTAAGAGGTAACGTTCCTGTGTCTGGGTCCAAAAGCAGTTTATGGGATCTAACACAAATGGCAGAAATTGGTGTTGTTTGCTGGCAATAAGAATTCAAGGATGATTTGAAGCAGTGGTGTCTCATAGCAACTATCTTTCAGCTAACTGTGGTATTACCATCACAGCCAGGATCAGTAACAGGCCCATGATGATTTATTTATACATTAAGCTGAGAAGAGTCTGTTGCTAGCAAGAGTATTGAGTATAATAGAATTGGAGTGTCAAAGTTTTGGAAGGAACTTTGAATCAGTCAAAAAGATAAAGTGTTGCCCATAGTTCTTAAAGAAATAAGGAAGAATAAGCTGAAAAGAAAATTAATCAGAGGATCTAATGGAAATTAGGCAATGAATATTGAGAAATCTAGCTGATTCTTCCTCTTCTTTATACTTCCCTTAATTATAATTTTCTACATGAAATCTTTTCAGATTCCCTTCAATAATTAGTGCCCACTACCTTATACTTAACAACTTTGTACATATTTGTGACAATTCACTTTATATTTACATTGCATAATTGCATATACTTGTTATTTTCTCCCATTAGGATGTAAACTCCTTATGGGTAGGGATTGTTTCATTCCTCGTAGTCATATTTCCAGAGCCTAAGACAATGTCTGGAACAGAACAGGTATTTAATAAATTCACAGAAGATTGAGAGGGATCCTGTGAGTGAACTTTCTTCTCTTTTCTATTTGCATTCTGATAAATAATAGAGCCATAACTTGGAATTTTCACACTTGGGTGAAGTACCAGCAACCATGCCTGAAGCATTGGATCTAAAAAGTAGGTACTGTGAGTGAGGCATACACACACACACACACACACACACACACACACACACAGAGTGTTTGGGGAGAGGAACAGCTAGTTGGTGTAGTGGATAGAGCACTAGACTGGGAATTAGGAAGAGGTAACTTCCTGAGTTCAAATCCTGCCTCAGACACTTACCCCATCTATATGACCCTGGGAAAGATATTTGACCCTCTTTGTCTCAATTTCTCATCTGTAAAATGAGCTGGAGAAGGAAATGGCCAACCACTCTAAAACAAAAAACTCCAAATGGGGTCACAAGGAGTTGGACACAACTAGAGAGACTCAACAACAAATGTTTGGGGATACATAAGAGTTAATTGGGATGTCTTTCTCTAATTAAGCATAAGATCTGGGGCAGGGGAAGCCCTGCAGGTGGAGTATACTTTTGTCCTTGAGGTTCTTGGAAGAACTAACTTTGGGACACGTATGATAGTGTTCCTGCTGCCTGGTTTTGATTCCTTGAAGTATTTTAAATAAATATCTTTTTCAATTATTATAATATCATTTGTCTGTGACTCCATCTGGTCAAGATGCAAAGGGACATGAACAATGGCCATGAGTAACAGAATATGAACTCACACAGGTTCTTGTTCCTGCTGACAGAATGGAGGGATAGAATTCAGTATAGAATTGAAATTCTAAAATTCTATGCACTACTGCTAAACATTTTTACTGTATTAAATTAATTTCATCGATATCTTCTGTTTTATGTCACCTACATTTCTCACCATATTCCTCTCTTCCTCCTCTCCCAGAGTCATCCTTTATAATATAACAAATCCCTTATAATGTTGTTTGTCCTTGGTTCTCAAAGAGGTCTTGACTTTCAAGTGAATTGGGTTCAAGTGAGGCAGATTTGTGCAAAGTCATCAGCCTCCCTCTCTCCTCCAGACTCATCAGAGTCCAGTAGCAAGACATAAGTCAAGATGACTGGCAATGGCCCAGAATGAAGTGGGAGACCTTGGGCTTTTAAGCTAATGTCCTTCCCAGGTCTCATTCTGTCTGGGCAATGTCCATTCAGTGATTAAATGCTAGGTAAAAAGTGAGACAAAAGATGCCCTAGTTTACCTTCACAAAAGAATCATTCTGAGAGAGTAAGACCCTTATAATAAAGAAGAAAGAAAAAGAAAAAAAACTGGACAAAAGTAGTCAACATGTTTCTAAAAAGTCCCCCCCCCCCCTATCAAAAAAGGAGGGAGGAGGTAGGTGTCTTCTCATAAGGATGCTCTATGTGAAATTACTTTCTAAGTGCTTTTACATCTTTAGTCTGTAGGGTTCCTCAAGGGCAGAGATTGTCATTTACTTCCTTTTATTTCAACCATAGGTTCTAGGATGCTACTAAGTGTTCACTACATATGTGAATTAACAAGTGAATTAGCACTACCAATAATGGCAAAAGTGTCAGAGAAATGGTTTTTTCATCTGCAAAATAACAAAGTTGTACTAGAGCAGGGATTCCTAATATTTGGGGGGCCCTCCTCTGATGAAACCTATGAACCCCTTCTCAGAATAATACTTTTAAATGCATGAAAGGCAATACATAGGAGTATAAAGGAAACCACATATGTTGGAATATAGTTAACACAAATTCACAGTTGCCAAGAATGCCTGGATTAGATGATCTCTAAGTATGCTTTTGTCTCTGACATCTTTGATTCTACAGAATGGGATTAGGCTGGTTAGTTAAAATTCTGAAACTTCCTTGATGACATTACATTATGTAAATGTGCCCAAGTCTATGCTCAGAAAGTAGTCTGATGACATTATAAACAAAGCAACTGATCGATGTTTCAAAGCACAAGCAGAGTGAAATCCTTTTTCAACCAAAGGTGAGGTATTTGGGTTTCTATATGTGGATGTTCAAATGGATTGGACTTTTCATAAGAAAACAGTTGTCCTGGAACTGCTGAGCTCTCACCCATAAAGTGACCTCTTATTCACAAATAAATCATGTAGTATCATAGCTCAAAATAGCAATCAATAAGACTGAGCAAAATGGAAAACAACTTATTTTTGACTCAGCTTATTCTGTCATCATTATGGTCAGTAACCCAATGGAACTCTGGCACATAAGGGCTTATGATATGAGACAATATCTTCAACTTGATGAAGAGCTAGCAGTTAGCAGAGAGATAAATAAAGACTTCAGTGAACTACCTAGTATTTCTCATTTGAATTAGAATTGCACCACAAAGTTTACAAAGAGTTTTTTTCACAATAACTTTGTGAGGAAAGGAGAACAAGTATTCTCTCCAATTCTCAGAGAATTCTGACTTCCTCAGGGTCATACAGCTAGAGTTTTAGCCAGTATTCAAACTCAGGTCTCCTGATCAAGTCTGGAATTCTTTCAGGATTATATCTGCCCTTCTTCACAAAACAACATGTAACCAAAAGCCAGGGAGTCAAAGGAAAGACAAGAAATGAAGGTCCTGAATAATCCACAAACTGAATAATTATTTCCACATGAATAATTGAAAGTAGAATATAATAATTTAATTATTTTTATTGACTAGAGCAATAAAAACCAATGTGGTAGAAAGCAGTTTCATCCTCTCTCTTCGCTGCCCTGAATTCTAGTGCTGAAAGGCACCTAAGAACATTAAGATGATATTCACAGAATCAGAACCTCAGAGTTAGAAGGAATTTCAGAGGCTATTTAATGTTAGTGCTAAACTAACATTAGCTCCTGTAGAGCTACAGGATCAGAGTATTGAATATATTATCAGAAAGGCTCACTTCATTGTTTTTGCTTTGCTTTACTGTTAGGGAATATGATTTAGTTTGGGATAGGAGAATGGAATGGGTGATTTCCAGAAATGATTGTGATGTAAAAACAAGATGCATCAATAAATTTATTTAAAATAGTAAAATAAAAGAACTAAGATCAAGGTGATTTTCATCTAAAAAAATCTCTATGTTAGCACTATGAAAAGCAAAAACAGAAAGTAGGAAAAAAGTGTTCTTAAGTATATTACAGCATAGCTATTTCTTGTATATTTCATTTTACAACTGGAAAATAGGAGCAAATTTTAAAAAAAACTTATAGATTACTCTTCATGTTGATCACTTCCTTGCTTTCTGCTCCTCTACAATATATTAGGAAAAAAATTTTAGAGGAGGTTGGTCTTGAGCCAGGTTTTGAAAAAAAGTGATGGAAATAAATTGAGAATAAGCAGGTGGAAGGCACATAAAGGCAGGGTATGAGCAAAGGCACAAAGAAAGGAAAAAGCAGGATATATTCAGTAGATGATCGGAAAACTGAAATAATTGGAATAGAAGGAGAATCCTGAGAGATACATCTAGAAAGAAATTTGTGAACAGTTTTATATGCTGGCTTACAGGATTTCCTTTTTTTTAAAATTAATTGATATGTTTTGTTTTTATATTACCTTTTATTCCAGATACATCCCTCCTTCCCTTCCCCCAATGACTCATCTCTTATAACAACAACAATGAAAAACCAATGTGAAAAAAATCTGTTCAACAAAACTAACCAACATATTAAGTGAGACTGACATTCTAAGCTATGTTCCACATCCATAGTGCCCCACCTCTGCAAAGAAGGGAGGGAGATGCATTTTCTCATTTCTTTGGAGAGACAAGCTTGGTCATTAGAAGTATACAGCAGTTTCTTGAGGGGAGGGTTAGAATTCAGTTTCTTAATGGGAAGGTTCTTTATTCTTTTCATTTTCATATATTGTTGTGATCATATATGTTGTTTTCTTTTTTTCTGCTTACTTTGCTCTTTACTAGTTCATATAAGTCTTCCCAGGCATCACTGAAGATGTCATATTTATTGTTTCTTACAGTATTTTTGTTGCTCAATTGTACCTGACTCTGTGTGACCATAACACACTAATACTGTCCATGGGGTTTTCTTGGCGAATGATACTGGAGTAGTTTGCCATTTCCTTCTCCAGTGGATTAACACAAATATAGTGGTTAAGTAACTTGCCTGGGGTCACACAGCTAGCAGATGTTTGAAGCTGGTTTTGAACTGAGGTCTTCCTGACTCCAGACACAACACTCTATCCACTGAGTCATTTAACTGCCCTTCGTACAATATATTCTATTCTATTACATTCATGTATCATAATTTTAACCATTTCCCCAACAAAAAAGTAGATTTTTTTTCTATTTCTTTTCTACCACAAAAACAAAATACTCTTACGAATATTTTGATGTACATAGGATCTCTCTGTCTTTTACCTCTGTGGAGGAAGTGCCTTGCTGTGGATCTCTGAATCAAAGGCTATAGTCATTTCAGTCACTTTCTTATCATAAATCAGAATGGTTGAACCAATTAATAGTTCCTCCAGGGACTTACATTTCTTTTCATCAGACAAGTAGTGATAAAAAAGTTACTTCAGTTTCTTAAATGACAGGGTCATGTGATAAAAGCAATATTTGAGAAAGATCTCTAGGCTTCCTTCCTACTCTCAATTTCTTAAAACTCTGATCTTGTGATCTTCCTGGCAGTGCTCTACGTAACACTGATTGGAATAAAGGGAACCTAGAAATCTGGATACTAGAAAAAAGGTTGTTGCCATAATTTAGGCTTTAGGAGCTGAGGATGTCTCCCACAGAATAAGGATAATTTTCCCTAACCTGCTAATAAATTGCCTAATCTACTGCAACAGATGAGAGGTATCCATGCAAAAGGCATAAATAAACATATTTCAAGTAATAAAGGCCATGCAGAATGGCATAGGGAAAGGGCACTGGACTTGTAGCCAGGAGAAAGTAGGTTCAAATCTCACTGCTATGACTTGCTAAATTACTAATTGTGTGACCCCAAGCAAGCAATTTCACCACTTTGAGCCTCTGTTTGATGTAAAAATGGGAATAATAATATCTACATCACAGGACTGTTGTGAGGATAAAATAAGCTAGTAAATATAAAGTAATTTGCAAATTCTAAAGTGCATAAGTGTTAGCTAGTATTATAATTATTGGTTTGCTGCTGCTGCTGCTGATGACAATGATGATGATGGAAGGATGCAGGCTACTGAAAATTAGGATTTTGAAGAAGGATAAAGGATATCATCAAAAAAAATTTGATCAGAAAATAAAATGCACTGGTCACTTTGCAAAAGGAAGGGCTAATGGATGAACAGGCAGCTAGGTGGCACAGAAGACAGAGTGCTGAGCCTAGAGTCAGAAAGATTCATCTTCCTGAGTTCAAATCTGGTTTCAGACATTTACTAGTTGTATGATCCTGGGCCTTGTTTGCTTCAGTTTTCCCCATCTGTAAAATGAGCTGAAGAAGGAAATGGCAAACCACTCTATCTTTACCAAGAAAACCTCAGATGGCATCACCAAGATTCAGCCATGACTGAGCAATAACAATAATGGATGAACAGTCCTCAGGTTCCAAAAGGAATTTCATGAAGTCAGAAGAACTTGAGTAAAGTCCCCATAATATTGAATAAACTACGTTCTGGAAAACTGGTGGACAAGAGTCTTACAGGATAGGAAAGCAAAGATGGTTGAGATCTTCATTTTTTTTTTAAGGAAATACCCACATCACCAAGATCTCAGATTCATTGGAATTTTATTATTAGCCATCATTACTTTTAGTAGTAGTGACAGTAACAGCCATAGAAAAGCTCTCCCAAAGACTTTTTGAATTGGTACTACAATAAAAAATATTCTCATACTCATATTTTCCTTATCTCAATACTTTAGAAACTTCCAAAGACATAGGGAACAAGTTCTTTCAATATCATATCAAAAACTCTGAAAATAGCTTGATTGCCTGAGATAAAAGTATTCCCTACAGAGGTACCTAGTTCCCTAGAACTGGAGCTCTTCAAGTAGAAACTGTATGATCACTGGAATGGAAAGCGCTAGAGCAGATTCCTGCTCCAAGTAAGAATTGGAAGGGATTGCTTCCCTCAAAGGCTATAAATCTACAAGAATCTGAAATCATCTTCTAGTGATGGGCTAGCAAAATGAATTAGGGGACCTTCAATTTTTGTTTTTTGTGCTGGCCTTTGTTGCATAGTTTATAGTTGTTATATTTTAGTAAGAACCCAACACTAGACTCTTCAAATGGAAAGAGCATTAGACTGGAAGTCCACAAACCTGAACTCAAGTACTAACTTTGCTGGGATTTTTTGGTTTTAAGCATAATGCCCACAGCATCATCTCCATTAAACACAAAGGTTGAAGGTACTTTAAAAAAAAACAGGTCATGAAAGCCTATCAATGGTTTCTTTTTCACTAGTCAATAAGAGAACACATTTAGGTCAAAGCAAAGGCATGTAATAAAATAGCATAGTAAGAAATATAACAATAGAATATTTCCTTCATAAACCTGGGCATACTCTCATAAATGCACACATTATTTTTAGAAAGAATGGACTGCCTCAAGAACACATGGGGAACCTACAGCCTCTAGGCCACATGTGGCCTTCTAGGTCCTTGGGTGTGGCTGTTTGACTGAGTCCAAGTTTTCAGAACAAATCCTTTTATTAAGGGGATTTGTTCTGTGAAGTTTAGATTCAGTCAAAGGGCCACCCTTGAGGACCTAGAGGGCCACAAGTGGACTCAAGGCCACAGGTTACCCACCTCTAGGCCCTAGGGAAAATATATAGAGGGGAATACCTCAGGGCTCATATGTAAGGAACACACGATCAGGGTAAAATATAGGGAAAACATGTCGAGGACTCACAGATAGGTGTATGTGTAAGGAACACATGTGGAGGGGTAATTCGCACCTCTGCCTAAGACTACAAAGCCCCCAAAGTCTGATGTTTTTATGCCCTTCACCTACTCCCTTGTCTTGTATGGTGAGCAATCTCTTCTGGGTGGTACTCTGTAGTTCTCATGCTTGTAATGGGCATTTCTCTGCTGGGTACAAAGTTGGTGCCAAATGCTCCTCCATTGGGGGCATAGTTGTGGAGCTTCTGAATTCTGCTGTTGTCTTCAGTTGATGCTCTGACCCTTCCCTCTTAATGTAGCTCCATCATTTCTCTTTTGGCTTAGACCAGGGGCTTTAGCTTCAGTTTTTTATTAGGGGCTATGTAGGCTCTGTCACACCTAGTTATTGCACTAAAAAAAAATCTTTAAATTTTTTTCTTCATAAGGAAAAGGATATCTCCATTCCCAGAGTCTTGAAGCTGTGCATGTATAGCTTTTCTCTCTATAAGGAAAGTCTTCATTTCCAGGGAGCAAGTTCTTTTAGAGTCTCACAGAAGAGTCAGATAGCTAAGTAGAACCAACAGATATTTAATTTGTCTTTTAACCTCCTTCCTCCTGTTTAATATGGACAGCATCTCAAACTTAAATCAATTAAACTTAGGGTTAAAAAGTCCCTTTCATCTTCCATGCTAATTATTGTACCAACCTACACCCTTTCAAAAATCATTTATAGGATCTGCCTGCCAACATATTACCTAGGTGTATCAAGGTGTGAGACCCCATGGATATTCTTAACTTATTCAGTCATGTTTAACTCTTTGTGACCCAATGGAACATACTGTCCATAGGGTTTTCTTGGCAAAAACACTGGAGTGATCTGCCATTTCCTTCTGCAGTAAATTAAAGCAAACAGGGCTAAGTGACTTGCCCAGTGTCACACAGCTAGTAAGTACCTGAAGTGAGATTTGAACTCAGGAAGATGAGTCTTCCTGATTCCAAGCCCACTGCTCTATCCACTGAACCACCTAGATGCCATTTTGTTTTTTGTCTTTGTATCCCTAATGGCCTTTGCCCTCAAGAAACTTACATTCCAAATGAGGATAAAACAAGTACACAGGTAGGTATAATAAAACATGCAGAGTTGAAAGGGGTAAAGCAGAAATTAGAATAAGTATGCTAAAAAAAAATCCAGAAGAAAGAGGGCACTAGAATTTAGGGAAGATCAGAGAAACCTTCACAAAGAAAGTAGGGCCTGGCTGAACCTTGAATGAATATGAATTCTGAAATGCAAAGATGAGTAGAGGCCCCATTCCAGGCATGGGGGAAGTTTGTATGAAAGTCCAGAGGCAGGCAGGAAGGAAACAAGCATTTATTATGCATCAGGTATTACATTATATATATACATATACTCCTCCCCTATATATCAGTATATATGTATAAGTATATGCATATGTATATGTATAGTATACATATTAATATATACTCTATGTAGTATATGTATTAGTATATATAATAATATATTAAGCACTTTACATTTGATCCTTGCAACAACTCTGGGAAGTAAGTACTTTTATCACCACCATTTTACAGTTGAGGAAACTGAGGCAAATAGCAGTTAGGTGATTGCTCAGAGTCATTCAGCTATTAAGTGTCTGAGGCTGGATTTGAACCAGCATCTTCCTAACTCCAGACCCAAAACTCTATCCACTGTACCACCTAACTGGATCTAGGATTATAGATTGATAGCTAGAAAGGGAGATCTGGTACAAACCTCGCATTTTCCATATGAGGAAGCTGAGGTACAATGACTTTCCCAAGGTGATACAGGTTATTAGCAATAGAGTCATGATTCCAACCCAAACCATCCAACTCTGCCTCCAAAACAGTCTTTCTTTTTTCCCCCCAAAATTTTTAATTTATTTGTTTTCAGTTTTCAACATTCACTTTCATAAGTTTTAAATTTTCTCCCTCCCAAGATGGCTCTATGCATACATTCCTATTAAATACATTTTCACATTAGTCATGTTGCATAGAAGAATTATAGCAAATGGAGGAAACCATGAGAACACCAAAAAAATAAAACATAACAAAAGGGAAAATAGTCTGCTTCATTCTGTGTTCCAACTCCATAGTTCTTTCTCTGGATGTGGATGGCATTTTGCATCGAATCCTTTAGAATTGTTTTAGGTTCTTGCATTGCTGAGAAGGGCTAGGTCTATCAAAATCAGTCCTCACACACTGTGGCTATGACTGTGTATAATGTTCTCCTGGTTCTGCTTGCTTCATTCAACATCAGTTTATATAAGTCTTCCCAGGTTTTTCTGAAGTTCACTTCATTTTCTTATAGCATGATGGTATTCCATTACATTTATACATCACAACTTGTTCAGTCATTCTCCAATTGATGGGCATCCCCTCAATTTCCAGTTCTTAGCACTACAAAAAGAGCTGCTATAAATATTTTTGTAAATGTGGATCCTTTTCCCATTTTTATGATCTCTTTGTATGCAGCCCTAGAAGTGGCATTGCTGGGTCAAAGCGTATGCACATTTTTATAGCCCTTTGGATATAGTTCCAAACAGTCTTTCTACTTCACCCATTCACGCCCCCATCATTCATACTCTACCCTTTTCCCTCATATCCACCTAAACCACAATTTACACATAACCTTCTATACTTCCACACAAAGTTTAAAAGAAAAACTAAAGTTTAAGTTCAAGAGAACAGCTGATCATTTCAAATAAGACACTTAAAACCCAATCAGATCCTGTAAGCCACCAAGATGAAACTGACTTGTCCAGAGGGTCAGGGCCACTGACATTCAGAATCCTTCTTTCCTGATCTCTGAGATTCCGAATCTTTAGCTGGTCCTATCTCACTAGCTCCATCTCAGTTAATTAATGATGGAAAGGAAATCTGTTTCCCAACTTGGTATAAAGAGCAGCATAACCAAGTCAGTTCCTACAAAGGGGCAATGGTGGGGAGACAAAAGGGGGAGAGGCCCCCTTGGAGGCTGACAGCTTGTTGATAGTCTGAGCAGGTTTTCTTTTTCCATGAAACCTCCATGCCTAAAAGCAGGGGTATGAGAAATGATAAAAGTCTAAACTATAGATGGTTCCTGTTAAGAAAAAAGCCAGCCAGTGGCACTGTCCGTCTTCACATGCATCCCCCTCTCCCCAGGGATGAATACTGGTTCTCATACTTTTTGGTTTCAGGACAATTTTCCACTCAAACATTTCTGAGGACCCTAAAGAGAATTTGTCATATTTGTTTGCTGTTGGTTTGGGTTCTATCTATCAATACTTACTGGATTAGAAATTAAAATGGATAGTATTTTAAAATATTTACTAATTTATTTTAAGATAACAATGAATCATTACATGTTAACATAAATAGCATTTTTATGAGAAATACATTTTCCAAAAAATTTACTGAGAAGAGTGTCATTGCTTTACATAATTTTTTTGAAATTTCTTTAATGTCTGGAATGAAAAAAGACAGCTGGATTCTCATATCTGCTTTTGCCTTCAATCTGTTGCAATCTGTGGGTTTGGTTGAAGTATATGAAGAAAATCTGGCCTCACATGGATATCTAGCTAGAAAGGGGAGGAGTATTAGTAGACACAAAATATCTTGGTATTATTATAAAAAGAGTTAGCCCCATCCCCCAAAAAGGTTCCAGGGATGCCCAGGGATCCACAGAACACACTTTGTTAGTCACTGTCTTACACAAACACTGAGGTGCTACACAGCATGGTGTCCCTGTAGGGGACATCATAAAAAAAAAAACCTAGTTGCTTGTTTCTTTTTTTCTCTGTTTTAATTTTGAACTTTGATAGGTGCAAATCATAGCTCAATGAAAGAGAAAGTCCTTTTTGGAAATGTGCTGAAGTCATCTAGAACCAGCTCCTGACAGCTAATACTTAAATTTTCAGGGTGAATATTTACACTTAGGAGCAGCGAGGTGACACAGTGGAAAGAGTACTGGACCAGAAGTCTTCAAATATGACCTCAGACACACTGGCTTTGTGACCCTGGGCAAGTAATTCACAAAATGAGCTGGAGAAGGAAATGGCAAACCACTCCAATATTATTTGCCAAAAAAAAACCCAAAAGGATCATGAAGAATCAGACACAACTAAAAAAGACTAAACAAAACAACCTCAAAAACAGCACACTAAACTCTTCAAAAGTTCAGCTTTTGAAAAAAAAAATCTAACTGTCCAGATGGCCTAGGCACATTATCAACTTTAGGATATTAAAATGAATAATGTCTATGTGGGCGGCATTTCAAAAAGACCTTGAATTTCAAGGCAGAACTCCTTGAGGAAATCTCTTAATCTCTCTGAATCTCTATTAAATGAAATAATGATCCCTGTATTATCTATTCACAAGCTTGTGAGGACAGTTCTTGGAAAGAAAGCTTAAAATGCTATAACTATGCATCATTATTATCTTGTGATATTAGCTAACATTTATGCACAGCACTTGAATGATTGCAAAGTGATTTGCAAATGTTTTCTCATTTGAACCCCATAATAGGCATTAAGATAGATACTGGCATTCTTATCCCCATTTTACAGACAAGAAAACTAAGGCTCAGAACACTTAAGGGACTTGCCCATAGTTATATTGCCAGTATTGTCAGAGGTAGGACTCAGATAGGAGTCTCTTTGGACTCTGATTCCAGCACTTTTTTCCCATCATCATTACTTCCATCAGTGTTATTTCACCACAGAATCTCTTCTAAATTCCTTGTGCTCTTGGATCTTCTAAGTCAAGAAATGAATAAAAATCCTGCCTATTGACAAGACAATAATTTTCTTTTGTTTCTCCTTTTTCCTGAATGATGCAGGCACCCCTGCCAAGGCACTGAGGGCAGCTGATGGAGTTGCTGCCAAGCTGATTACAGACTAATACTCTACAAGATTCCCTTCACTACTGCTCTCAAATCATTTCACCATCGAGAACAGCCCATTACAAAGGGGGTATTATTGTATACAAGGAAAGCATTCTCTTCAAGAGTCCAGGATGTCAATGTAGAAAACAGGAACTGCACTGGACATGAAGAGCTGGGAACCCTGGCTACTCTTGGTTTGATTCTCCTGGACGATGGTTCAATTCTCAGTCTCTAAGCAAGAAAAGTGAGTCCTTTAGGCAGCAATGTGCTGTAGGTGGAGTGGCATACTTGTAGTTAGGAAGACACGACATTCGCTAGTTGATTGTGTGAACCTGGGCCAAATCTAACCTCTCAACCCCTTTTTTTTAACCTGTAAAATGGGGATGATATTAGTACCAACCTCCTAGGGTTGTTGTGAGGATAAAAGAGATATTTGTAAAGTACTTTCCAAAATGCTTATAGTGCTATCTAAATGCTTTTTCATTTTCTTGATTGTGAGGAGTGAGGATTACTCTGGAAGATGTGATGATGGAAACTCATTCCAGAGCAGGAACAGAGTTAAAAAACAGGATTAGGAAGCCTTGCCAACACTGCAGCCGAAAGTCCTAATGAAGCAAGACAACAGCTCCCCACAGGACCTTCGTGGACAGGCTGTAACCAGGCCCTGGAAAGAACATCCCTGAGTCCTACAGCTGTCCCTTCATCTGGCTGCAGATCATATAATCAAATACTCCATCTGGTTCCTTCAAGGGTCATCAACCAATAAGAAAAACTGAAATGGGAGAAATCTAGAGAGGAAGCAAAAAAAAAAAAAAAACCAGTAACCTAGAAATATAAGGAGCAGATGGCAATGAAGAGATGTTTGAAAAAAAGGATTTAAATAGCTTTTCTTTTTTAAAATTAATTCCATTTTTTAATCTTGAACTTAAACACCAAAAAAACCCACAAAGAAATTAGCATTTCCTTAAAATAGTTGAACACAAAAAGAGGATTGTATATGAAACCATGAATCTCCACTTCATGCCTCTTGCTTTTTAAAAAGTGTATAATAAATTCCACTTTCAAAACTGTCCTGTTTATCTTGGTTTCCTTCTGAATTTTCTTCCCTTCTATTATGTGCACTTTTGGAAAATGTGATGGTTCTCTCTGTCTCTCTCTCTCTCGCTGTCTCTCTCTCTCTATCTATCTCTCCCTCTCTTTGTCGTCATGACTGTTGCTAATCTCACCTCTTTCTCCTAATAACACCCTCCCCCTTCAGAACTGAAAGCTGGGAGGGAAAACCCTTCTAACAAATAAGTGTAGTCAAACAAGGCAAATACACACAGTGGCCCTAGCCAAAAACATACATTTCTTCCTTCACCTAAGTTTATCTTGCCTCTGTCAGGGGATGGGTAGCATACTTCATCACAGGTCTTCTAGACTCATAGTTGATCATCTCATTGATCAGTGTTTTTATGTCTTTGAAAACTGTCTTCTTTTACAATTTTATTATCCTTTTGTAAATTGTTCTCTAGATTCTGCTCATTTACCTCTACTTTAGTTCGTACTTCTCAGGATTCTCTGAAACCATTCCTTTCATCATTTCTTGAAGCAAAATAATATTCCTTTATTTTAATATATCACACTTTTGTTCAGTCATTCCCTAACCAATAAACACTCATTTACTTCTTTGCTTTTTTCCTCCTCCTTTTGGCCCCCCATAACAAAAGTATTTTGCCTATAATAATTCTTTCCAAGTATTATCCTTCCTCTTAATCCTTCCCCTCCATCTCTATTTATTTCCAATTTGTGTATATAAATATGTTCAACTCTTCTTTGTCCATTTCAAATGAAAATGGGGTTCATCTGACTATGATTCTCCCCTTCTTTTCCCCAGTTTGATAATTTTTTTCCTCTCAAGCATCCAAATTATGAGAAATAGCAAGTGCTACTCCCTTCTTCAACATTCCTTTTTACCATTCTTTCTCTTTTTCCTCTTAAAACCCTCAGAATGAAACCAATTCACCCCTAGGTCTCCTATTTTTCTGATTTAGCTCCCTCAATGCCCTTTGAAGACACTAAGGTTTTGAAAGGACACTAGTTTCTTCTCCCCCTACTAAACTGTTATCACTGCCTCTAATAAATGTCACTTTCTAGACTTCTCTTGATTCTTGTGTTTGTATTCAAAGATTCTATTCAGCTCTGGTCTTTTCATCAATACAAAATGTCTTCTGAGGGTAAGTCATTTTTGGTTGTAAGCCTCTCTCTTTTGCCTTTTTTGAATATTATATTCCAAGATCTATTATGAAAAGTAATAAAAGCTGCTAGATTTTGCGTGATCTTGACTATGACTCTTTGGTCCTTGAATTCTTGTTTTTTCCTGGATTCTTACAGGACTTTTTTTTTTATATGGAAGTTTGGAATTTGGATTATGACATTCCTGGAATTTTCTTTTGGAATTTCTTTCAGAAGGTGATTAGTGGATTCCATTTCTACCTGACTCTCTGGTTCTCATAGTTCTGGAAAGTTCTCATTTATGATTTCTTGAGCCATAGTGTCCAGACCCCTTTTTTTTAAACCATGGTTTTCAGGAAGCTCAATGATTCTTTAATTATCTCTTCTGTGTACATGTACAACCTCTATCACCTGCTGGGTTTTTAACAGCTCTGCTTGGTTTCATCAGGAGTCACTTGGGTTTCTGTGCTGTCCTCCACCTGCCAATGCCAGGTCTCCCTGGATCTCTGAGGTTCAGAGCATTAGATCTTTGGGGCCCTCTATGGCATCTCAGAAGAGAGAACTTGAGAACTTTTGTGCCCATGAGCCTAGGATGTCTAGATCTGAGTGCTGGAACACCACTAACTATTCACTACAACTCTCAGACATTTCCAAATTCCCTGTCCTGGAGCTTTTATTTTTCTTACCCTGGGGCTTTCTTGGAGGATCCTTGAGCTGCCTCCAGGCACAGAGCCCTACAGGCTACCCTTGTCTCTGGCGAGGCTCAGGTGGGACTCAGAGGGTGTGAGCCTGCAAGACTGAACTGAAGCTAGTTTTGCTGGTGTCCCAATTTCCTATTGACTATGAGTTTCTGACTATTTTTTTTTTTTGCACTTCTGGGGTAGAAGTAGTCACTGCAGTTTTTTAAATTAGATTTCTTGATCATTAATCACTCCGGTTCAAATTTCAACTTTTTATTGGACCAGGTATTATTGGAGTTGGAGTGCCATCTTGGCCAGAAGTCTCTAACTTATCCTCTCTCATAATCAGAAGCTCCTGTGAAGAAGATTGGAAGTGTATAATAATATGTATTTATATAGTGCTCCACATAACATTTTTCATTAGATTCTCCATACAATGCTGAGATTCAGATAGCAGAAAAATTATTTATCTTCATTTTACAGATGAGGAAATGGAGGCACAAAGTAAACAAAGTGACTGCCCAAGGTTATACAGCTAAAAAGTGTCATAACAAAGACTCATTTCTAGGACTTCTGGCTCTGAATCTTTCTAGATGATTCATAAAACAACTGATCAATAATGTCATTTCCAAAAGCAGGCAAAATTGTGAACAAAATGTATCACACTAAAAAAAGGCCCTTTCCTTGGCAACTTTCCTCCTTACCCTCACATTTTAAAGATTTCCCCTTCCTCTTTTTGCTAGGAATGGAGCATTATAAACTAATTAGCATAAAAGGGTCAGTAATTTATTGTTTATCCTTGCAAGAGGACCAATGACATGAGGAGGGTATGTTTGACTTGCAAATCCTTAGAGACTTAATGTGTTAACTATCCCTGACTCCGTGGCATTTTAAAAGAGGATCTCAGGGGGGAAAACTGTTCAACCAAAAGGAATGAATGGAATTTCAAGTCCTTTAGCACCTCAGTGTGAAGGTACTTAGGGACAATGGCCTTCCAAGAGGAAATCATACTATACAGCAAATACATTCTACATCTCTGTGTAAAATTTGTTTGATAAATCAATTACCTAAAGGGATGAAGTACACTGCAGCTGCAATAGGAAGACTTTAGGTTAAACCCAAGCAAACTTCTCATGTCATAATACTATTGAAACTGAGAGGGAGAAGAGGTAGTTTTACCTAGGACAGTGAGAGTACTCTGGACTTGAAATAGAAATGGGGAGGGGAGAAATCACCAAAGAAAGAGAGAAGTTGTATTGGTTGGAATCCTCTTTGAGTATTATAACAGTAAGGAAAAAAAGAAATAAAATCTAAGTCTCTCCCTAGAGCTCTGTGCATACCCCTATTACGCTTGTACTTCAGGGAATTTTAGTAATTCAATTCAACCAATATTTATTAAATGCTGACTAGATGCAGCTGTGGCATAGTGCGTAGAGACCTGGCCTTAGAACAAGAAGACCTGGATTCAAGTTTACCCTTTACACATATTGGCTGCATCAAATTATCAGGTAATTTAACCTCTCAGTGCTCTAGGCAACTTTCTAAAACTATCAGTCACAGAGAAGTTGTTGATCTGCATTGGTAGATGAACTGGACTCCATCCAGGAGTCCTTTATACTATTGAAATTACAAGTCTATACCCTATCTCTAACTAATGTTCAACGAAAATGGAATACCATAGCTTCTAAAGAGTTAAATCTGAGGGTTATCCAATATATAATGGAGAGGTATAGGACAGACATGGGTAGATTGTAACACATTACCAACTAAGAAATAGACAGGAAAGGGAGCATTACCAACCAAGAAATAGAGAGGAAAGGATGTCATCACAGAGATGGGCAGGTCATTTGGCAAAAGCAAGGGATCACCGACAGACAACTTGTATGTCCTATTGGTATATAGACAATGTCAAGAGATCAAGGGTTATTAAGATTTTTGTGTCATGCACTCCTCTGGCAGTCAGGTAAAATATATGTACTTCTCAGAATAATGTTTTTAAATGCATCAAATATACAGAATAAAAAAAGGAAACCAATTATATTGGAATATGACTATCAAAATATTTTTAAAAGAAGTTCACAGACCCCAGAACAAGTACCTCTGAATTAGAGAAAGGGTCCAAGTCCATCAAATAGATTCTCTTTGAAAAATGTATGGGCGGTTCCTTCTAGAAAACAATTTGGAACTGTGTCCCAAAAGTTACTAAATTGTACATACCCTTTGACACAGTAATACCATTATTAGGCTTATACCTCCAAAGAAATCAATGAAAGAGGAAAAGAGTCGATATGCACAAAAATATTTATGGCATGTCTCTTGTGATGACAACTAGAAAATACAGAAGTGCTTATCTTTTGGAGAATGGCTGAACAAATCATAGTACATTAATGTAATGGAATATTAACGTCCTGAAAGAAATAGTGAATAGGATGATCGTAGCAAAATCTGGAAAGATTTGTATGAGCTTATACAAAGTGAAATGAGCAGTCCCGGGAGAACAAGTACACAATAACATTGAAAATAAAAACAATTTTTAAAGACTTAAGAATGCTGATCCACACAATGTCACCAACCATAATTCCAGAGGGCCAATGATGAAGCATGCTACTCATCACCTGACAAAGAGGTGATGGAATCAGGGTACAAAATGAGACACAAATTTTTGGAACACAGCCAATGTGGCAATTTGTTTTGTCTGACTATGCATATTTGTTACATGGATTTTATTTTTCTTTTCCTTTTTTCCAATGAAAAAGAATGGAAAGAGGTAGACAAAATAGACTCTTACTGAGTGAAAAAACTTTAACTTAATAATTAAAAAGAAAAACATCTCAGTATATACATGGACAACAGTTGCATAAGAAAGACAGGATTTGCTAACTGAGTTGGAGAGTACTTGCAATGAAATCACAAATCCCTTGGAAGCATGTATAGTGTGCTATGCTAGGTGGGAGAGGAAACAGAAATAGAAAGGAAATTATTCCTGCTGTCAAGGAGATTATATTCTACTAAGTGATTTCAGGGCGAACAGACACTGGTTTTTGTCTTTCCTTTTATCTCCGGCACTAGCACAGTGCCTGATACGTAGTAAGCTTTTCATAAACGATTATTGACCATTGGCTTTATGCAAATTAATAAATAAGAAGTAATTTGAGAAAAGTGAGAATATTATCAAGTATGCCGGTCAGGAAATGCCTGGAAGCAGAGGTGGTACCTGATAGGATCCTTGAAGGTAGATGAGGAATCTGAGGGACAGAGAAAAAGAAACAGTATATTCCTGGCCGAGGCAGAAAGAACTTTTCGAATGCACAGATTAATGGATTGTATAGTCTATAGAAGGATGAAGTCACTACACACAATTGCTTCCCAAGCATTTCTTGTCTCTATGGCTGCTTGAAGGACCAGATGGCGGAGAAAGACAGGTTCCTAAGGAAAGAAGAGTACAGATGCTAACGTCAGCAAAGTAATCAAATGGAGCCTTTAGTAATTCAATTCAACAAATATTTACTAAATGCCAACTGTATGCAACTGTGGAGTGGTGAATAGAGGACGTATTGGAAGCTCCTGGACAAGATCTTGTACAGACACATCTAACTGTGACATTCTGGTTTTCTCCCTCTGCCTGCTGTCAGAGTGTTCTTTTCTGAAATTCTATCTGACCAGCAATTCTGCATTAGGAACGGCTATTTTATATGTTTATTCATGTATCTTTTCTATTTATTTCTCATTTGCGATCTACCAATGTGCTCATTTCCCAATACTGCAAAACGATTTTCCCATCATGCTGTCAAGCATCTGGTTTTTGTCTTTCTGATTAGCTCTATTTGTAACTAAGCTTTAAAAAGTTCTCCTGGAAAAAACTGATATGCTGATGTCCTTAACCAAGCTTGTTTGTTGTTCATCCTTCAGCCTCAAAGAAGACAATGACATCAAGAGGCTGACGTCTGGACTTGCAACTGAATTGGATGTAAGTGAGGCCGAGCTGTGCAAAGTCATCAGTCTCACTCTGTCCTCCAGATCAGAGTCCAATGGCAAGACATAGGTCAAGATAACTGATGATGGCCCTGGATGCGGTGGGAGACTGGCCATTTCAAGCTAAGGTTTTCCCAGGTCTCCATTAACAATTAAAGGCTAGGTACAAATTGAAGCAAAAGATGGTCTAGTTTGCCTTCATAAAAGAATCAGGCTGGGAGGGGAAGAATCTCAGAGTTTCTGGTCAGAACAGAAACAATTGCTATTTAACGCTTCACCAAGAGGAACAATGTGAAAATATCTTCAAACTTAATTCCCACTTCCCCACCTCCAGTATCTCTCAGGTTGAACTATCGAATTTCTGCTGTCTAGCATTTCTCCAATGGGGTCCATGAAATTAAAATGAATAAATAACTTTTTGGCTGATAGAGGAAAGCATCACCAATAAGAGAGAGCTTGATGCAATGAAGTTGTGGATCTTTTGTTTTGTTAAAAATGAAGACAATATAGGGAGGCATGGCTAGACACAAAATCATCTGAAAAAAAGATATGGGTGTTTTAGAGGGCTATAAGCTTAATATGAGTCAACAGTATGATATGGCAGCCAAGAAAGCTAATGCACTCTTAGCAGCATGAAGGGGCAGAGCTTCTAAGAACATGGAGGTGATAGTAGTCCTCTGTCCTGCTCTGGTCACAGCACATCTGGCTTGTGTTCAGTTCTAAACACCAAAGTTTAGAAAGGACACAGACAAGCTGGTCATCCAGAAGATGACAACCAGGATGGTTGAGTTCATGCAATACAAGATCTGGCTAAAGGGGCTTGAGATGGAAAAGAGAGGCACGACAGTTGTCAAATATTTGAAGAACTGTCTGTTGAGTTCCAAAGGTCAGAACTAAGAGCAATATGTGAAAGCTGAAAAAATACAATAATTGGAATGTAAAGAAAACCTTCATTACAATAAAAGTTGTCAGAAGTAGAGAGGGCCTTCTTGGGGAGTAGCTAATTTCCTCTCACTAGACTAACTTTAAACAAAGGTTTGAGGATCACATTGCAGACATAACTGTTGTTCAGTTATAAGTTCAGCTAGATGATCTTCAAGGAAGCAGAGCAGGACAATGGAAAGAAAACTGCATTTGGAATCAGAAGAACTGGGTTTGAATCCTTGCTCTTCCACTTGCCATCTATATGACTTTGAGTAGGCCGGTTCATCAGTCGAGGTCTCAGTTTCATCATCTGTAATAGGGCATCGGACTAAATGCAGGGATGTACTGAAACCAGCTCAAATGGCTCATAAAAGGCAGCAGCTAAATTTTTCAGGTGGAGCATTTACACCTCAGAAATCAGCAAAAGGTACAGATCAGGGCTTGACTTATTTGATTGTTGATTGCTCAGATTTAAGAAAGTTATGGAAAAAATGTTTATAATGAAGATTAAATTTAAATATGTATTGTGCAGATGTTTCTTTTTGGGAGATCCAGTTGTTAAACATTTATGAGCATGCCACTGACTAGATGGCTTCTGAGGTCCTTTGATCACATAAGTCTCTGACACACATTTCAGCTCTGAGATTCTGTTGGGAAAGAATTCCTCTAATCAGTATAGAATGGAGAGTAACATACCAGAATAATCAACTTGGTGAGCACCAGAAATATGGGCTGAAGCAAGAAGGTGTAGAGTCCCTAGAGCCAAGGGCAGAGTCATACAACAGAATAGGCTCCACAAAAAGGATGGCTCCTTGCCTGATGATTGACCACACATAGAGCCCCCATATAGGTAAAACCAGCCTCTTTGAATACAAAGGAACACAACATCCCCACACTTTACAGGTCTTTATTACAACCTATCTGGACTATTGTATTGTGTACTTCCTCATCTAGTTTCCTTGACTCTAATTTCTCCCCCTTTCAAAATTTTCCCTTTAATTTTAATGTCCTTTAATTTTCCCCAAATACCCCTGGGGATCATGACACTTCTCTTCCCAACTATCTATATGACTTCTTTTATCTCTTTCACCAAGTTCAAGTTCTGTTCTTATTTGGACTCAATGTTTCTTGAGAATAGGCATTATATCTTATTTTTTTCCTATCACTCTAAAAGCACCTGACACAATCCTGGAGATGTAGCAGAGCCTAATTACACACTTATGAAGTTCAATTTTATTAAAAATATTTCTATCTAGGGATTGGCCCTTTGGCTGGTTGGTTGGTTGTTGTACCTCATTCTCAAAGAGGACCAAATGACATCACTCCGCTAGAGTCAAGTGTCAATGTGACTGACCGTGACTGATCAGAACAATACAAGCTTGGAATGCTTTACCACAGTTCAGGCACAAATAGTCCATGTGAACACTTGAGGTGGATTCTCCAAATCTGTGCTTCCTATGTTTCCTTTGAGCTGTCTCAATTCTGCTTTGCTCATAGAGCACAGAACCTTCTCTGATGAGGGCATGCCACGCTGAGCGGTCCTGTGCCAGTGTCTCGCATGTCATACAATCAATTCCAAAGTTCTTGAAAGAGACCTTGAAAGTGTCCCTGTGTCGCTTCTGACCACTATGTGAGCACTTGCCCTGTATGAGTTTTCCATAAAACAGTCTTTTTGTCAAGTGTATATTTTGCATTCGAACAACGTGGCCAGCCCATCAAAGTTGCACTCTCAAGCAGAGTTTGAGTGCTTGGCAGTTTAATTCGAGTTAAGTGTCTGGTACCTTATCCTGTCAGGTGATCTTCATAATCTTCTTAAAAGGTTAGCCCTTTACAGAATTCAGGGATGAATACAGTGATATCTAATACCAAAGAATGCACATAGGGGATCTTAATCAATATTTTGCTACTTGGCAATGGTGAAGAATAGCTTTGGAACTAATGTCTGCTGCAGGTGATATTGATCTCCATTTGACCTCACAGGAAAATCAATTTTTTCATACTAAAAAATGGATATCAGAAAAAAAATATACAGTAAAAGTCCTATTAAAGTATTCATATAACACTTGATCTTGAAAACCATCTTCAGGTTAATTAATAATTTCAAATCATTTTTCATGTTAGAATCTATAGCAATGTTTATTTGCTTAGCTGGAATAAGGTGGTCTTTGTCTCATATATCATCCCATACATTTGAACTGCTGGTCAAGACCTGTGATGTCATCAATGTAAGGAGATCCAGGCTTCAAAACTCCCTCTGCTAAGGCAAATCAATGACTTCCCTTGGAATTAGTCTTAAAAAGTTGTGTTAGTGGGGCAGTAGATAGAACACCTCCTGAAGTCAGGAAGACCTGAGTTCGTATCAAATATTTTCTAGCTGTGTAACCCTGGGTATATCACTTAACCCCCAAATGCCCCAAAAGAAAAAAGTCACGCTAGTGACTTGCCCAGAGTCACTCAGCCAATGTGTGTCAGAAGTAGCACTTGAACTCAAGTCTTCCTGTCTCCAAGGCTAGCCTTCTACATCATATGCTGACTGTCTATCCTAAACTTTTTTGTTGTTGTTCCATACCTGTGAATTCCTTCTACTAAAGTATATGAGCAACAATTCTACAATTCATAATTTTGGAATTGCATGAGACATTGAGAGATTAAATGACTTGCCCAGAATCACAGGTAGAGGCAGGACTTAAACCCAGGTATCTCTGACTCAGAGACTCTGCAGCCCTCTCTACCCACTATGCTATGTTGCCTCTCATTTCAAAGAGATATTAAACAAATGTTTAGTCATGTGAACTAGTAAGTAAGTAAATGTAAGATATGTAAAGATAACAGTAAATAACCCTTTGATTCAGCAATACTGCTTCTAGGGCTGTATCCCAAAGAGATCATAAAAATGGGAAAAGGACCCATATGTACAAAAATATTTACAGCAGGTCTTTTTGTGGTGGCCAAGAATTAGAATTGAGGGGATGCCTATCAATTGAGGAATAGTTAAACAAGTTATGATATACAAATGTAATGGAATACTGCTGTGCTATAAGAAATGATGAGCAGGCAGACTTCAGAAAAACCTGGAAAGACTTATATGAACTGATGCTAAGTGAAGTGAGCAGAACCGGGAGAACACTGTACACATTAACAGTCACATTTTGAAATGACTGGCTTTGACAGTCTTAGCTCTTCTCAGCAATTCAAGGACCTAAATAACTCCAAAAGATGCATGATGCAAAATGCCACCCACATCCAGAGAAAGATCCAAAGAAATATGGATCAAAACATACTATTTGCTCTCTTCTTTTGTTTTGTTTTTTCTTTCTCATGGTTCCTCCCACATGTTCTAATTCTTCTACACAACATGACTAATGTGAAAATGTTTAATAAGAATGTATATGTAGAACCCATATTGGATTGCATGCCATCCTGGGGAAAGGGAAGAGAAGAGAGGCAAAGAAAATTTAAAACTTATGGAAGTGAATGTTGTAAACTAAAAATAAGTAAATTTGTAAAATAAATAAATGAAACTATTCACTGAAAAAAAGCTGCCCCTAAATAAAAGATAATTGCCATTTTAAGAAAAGATATCAGTAAATAAATGAAAATTGGTTAATAAGCGAGTTAATAAAACAGGAGGAATGCTCTTTTTTCCTTCACTAGTAAACTATGAGAATGGAAGATGCATTTTCTTCAACTAGAACTGCTTTACTTCAGTTCTACGTACTACATTGGTTAGGTTTGTAAGAGACTGAAGTAGAAGTACATCACAGTGTTAATATTAAGCACTGCTATTATAAGCAATGACCAAAGAAGAAATCAGATAAAGATAAAAAGACAAAAGACATTGAAAGAGGTAAGATTCTGGTACTAATAGAGAGGCAGTGTGGGTTCAGAGTAAAGAGTAAAGAAGTTGGAAGGAGTCTGAACCTTGGGTCTGAATCCCAACTCAAATGCTTACAGCTTAGGTGATCAAAGGAAAGTAACCTCAACTATCTGGCCTCATTTTCCTTATTTATAAAAATGAAGGGGTTGGAAAAGGTGATTACTAAGGTTCCTTCCAATTCTCAATCTTTTGATCTTATGAATTAGAAGAAATGACGTTGATGTGTTGAATGATGATATCTGAAAGGTTTGTCAAGTGTTGCTGTAGAACAGCAGAAAAGCAATGAAGATAAATTTCGTCATAATTTGGCTCTTTCCTACCTTTCCAGCCTTTTCACATTTTCCTTGCTTCCACAAACTCTGCCATCCAGCTACGATGTCCTCCTTGTTGTTCTGTGTCCAGGACATTCCATCTCCAAACCTGGAAAACTCTCTCTCTTGGCCTTTGTTTCCCAACTTCCTTGGCTACCTTCAATACTCAACTCAAATTCCAAAGGCCTTTCTTTCCCTGTCCTGTCCATTCCCCACTCTAGCTACTAATGTGTTCCCTTTTGTACCTTCCATCTCCTCTGTATACAATTTGTATGTGATCAAATTATTTATATGTGGTTTCCCCCATTAAAATGTGAGATCCTTGATTTTATTTTTCTCTGAATCCCCAAAACTTGCTGTTTTTTGCCCATAGTGAGTGCTTAAAAATATTTATTAATCTACCGAATGACCCCCAAACTGAAGAGTTCAATAAGCTGTCAATTAAGCAACATCTGTTAAGTTATATTCTAATAGGGGAAACAGTATTTATATACATAAGTATAAACAAAGTATATAGAAGGTAATTTTGATGAGGGAGAAAAATGGAAATTATCATATAGGAGGTAGTGCTTGAGGTGATCTTTGAAGGAAATGAGGCATTCAAGGAGGTGGAGGGGAAGAGGCAGAATATTACAAGCCCAGAAAATAATGTTTGGAAAGGCATGGATGTGGAAGATAGAATATCATCTGGTTTGTTTGGATCAAAGAGTCCCTTAAAAAGATGGTAATGCATAATAAGCCTGGAAAAGCAGGTCACGAAGGGTTTTGAAGCCAGAGGGGGTTGGATTTGTATTTGAGGCAATGTAGAAATATTGGAGTCTGAAGCAGTGTAGTGACATGGTCTGGTCAGTACTTTTGGAAAACCATTTTGGCAGTTTTGTGGAGGATGAATTAGAGAGGAGAGAGTCTAGGAAACCAATTAGGAGGCGTTTGCAATAGTTCAGGGGAGAGGTAATAAAGGTTTGAACTAGGTAGAGAGGAGGACAGGGAAGAATGAACTAGATGAATTTTTCTGGGAATGTTTGATTTAAGCAAATAGTCTAGGAGATAAGAGGGAGGGTTTTCTCACCTCCCTGAGGCTCTAGAAAGTGTATTATTCATCCTCTAGAGTTTGACAGGTAGGGCCTTCTGTTCACTCTTACTGGTGGGTGGTAGGATTTAAGGAATGACACAGGCAGTGTGGGCAGACATTCAGGAGTGACTCCTCCATCTTCATTTCCCAATCTGCTATAGAAGGATATTTCAGAGGATGGCCAGGAATTCCTGGGGAGGTCGGGCCTAACCAATGGGAGCTGAAACAGAAGACGGGAGGCCAGCTGTCTTGTCTGCTGTGCTCTCTGCCTCAGCAACTCAAAGTAATCACAAACACTGAAAACAGCCCCCTGTTTGTGGCTGCTGGTGAGTCTACTGTCCTCAATTTGCTTCTTTTCCGTTTATACCTCTCCCTTGTTCTCTGGCTATATGCCTAACTTCTCAGAAGAAGTAAGAGTTAGTTGAAAGAAATAGATTTAGGCTTCTCATGAATCTCAAGATATTTTTATTATATTGTGCTTGGACCCTGTGTTCATGTTATAGCTAGCTATGTGACCTTGGGCAAGGCCCTTCTCTGGGCCTATTTCCTCATCTATTAAATGAGGGGGTTACACTGGATCAGAGGTTCTTGTCCATGAACTTATTTATTTTCTATTTTGATAACCATATTCTAATATAATTGGTTTCTTCTGTAATGCATTTAAAAACATCATTCTGAAAAGGGGTCCATAGGCTTCATCAATTCAATTACAAATAAATAAGAATTTATTAAATGCTTACTATGTTCCAGGCCCTGTGCTAAGGACTGGGAATACAAAAAGAGGCAAAAGACCATCCCTGCCCTCAGGAAGTTTATAGAGGGGAAGACAACATGCAAATAAATATATAAAAAGCAAGCTATATGCAGGATAAACAAGAAATAATTAAAAAAGGAAAGCCCTGAAATTAAAAGGAGTGAGGGAAAGGTTCATGTAGAAGGTGGGACTTTATTTAGGACTCAAAGGAAGCCAGGAAAGTCAATAGCCAAAGTGTAGGAGGAAGAGTATTCTAGACATTGGGGACAGCCAGAGAAAATTTCTGGAGCTGAGTGACAGAGTGTCATCTTGGTGGAGCATGAAGGAGGCTAGCATTACTGGATCAAAGACTGACAAAGGGGTCTATCACACACACACACAAAAAAACGTTGATAACCCCTGGCCTAGATGATCTGTGAGGTTCCTTCCAATTCTGACTTTCTGTAAATTCTATGAACTTTAATCCCAGGCCTGGAAAATGATGCTGCCACATATAAAAGAAGAGAATGCCTTGCTCTAGTGACTAACATTCTGAGTGGGATTCCAAGCTTGAAAAAGTGCTACAAACTCATAATTAACTTGGTTTATTCACAGGACACTGCATACAAATGTGGGTGGGTAGCCAGAGCATGAGTCATATGGGTAGCATCATAGCATGACAAAAAGGAGTGGGGTGTGCCCAAATGGCTTTGCTAATAATGGGGTAGTGCCTAATACCAACAGTCTTTCTTACTAGAGGGGTTGGAAAAGATACTATTGATGTACCCTGCTGAGCTATTTTGGGCATAAAGAGGACTGTCTGGTGCTTTCCCTCCCTCTTGATTTTCTCTTTATGCGTGGTTCATCATCATAGTCTTCTTTTCAGTAACCCTAGAAAAGGCAAGAGGGGAGGAGAAAATGATTCAAGGTGGGAGATGAGACTATACTGATAAGTAATTAGAGAAGGTGGATACCGACACAGTGTAATCTCAGGGCCCACAAGAAAGTTTGCCTGCCCCAAAATATTACTCCTTTTGGTATGAAATTATACCATTAGAGATTCATTCTTTTGGATCAAATCACTGCTTTTCTTTAAGAATTCTCTGTAAAATACGAATACACAGAGTACAGTAAGCAGAATCATATATATATCAGAATAATATACATAATGCAAGAAAATATACATATTTTACATAATGGAAAAGAAAACACCAAAAGTGGAGGAGGAGCCAAGATGGTGGAGTAGAAAAACATGCATACGCTAGCTCCGAAACCACATAAAGATATAAAATATCTGTAAAGAAGAACTCCTAACAAATTCTGGAGTGGTGGAAGCCAGAGAACAACGGAGTGGAGGAGATTTCTGTTCCAGAGAAACCTGAAAAACCATCACCAAAGGTCCGTCACGCATGGGACGGGAGCAGAACCCAGCCCTGCCCTGGCTGTGCAGCACTGACAGGAGCAGATCCAAGCAGGCTTCAGGGACAGAATCTCCAGCAGCCACGCAGTTCCCTCCACCCACAGGTGCACAGGTCAGTAAGAGAGACTGTTTGGTGGGCCAAGAGGGGAGCAGGGTGTCTCCATAACTCAGGCCCCTTCGGGAGGCAGTGGCAGAGACAGCAGCAGACAGGAGCTCCCTAAGCACACAGGAGCTCAGATCCATTGTTGAAGGTCTCCACGTAAACCTGCTGAGGGAATTGAGCCCTGTGAGACAACCCTGTCCCCACCTGAGCAACAGAACTTAATCTCTCACTGAATAGCAGCCCCGCCCCCGTTGAAAGCCCTGAGGCGGGAGAGCAGCATTTGAATCTCAGACCCCAAGCTCTAGCTGGGCAGATCTGGAGGCGAGGTGGGTGTGGAAAGGAATCTCAGAAATCAAGTAACTGGCTGGGAAAATGCCCAGAAAAGGGAAAAAATTAAGACCATAGAAGGTTACTTTCTTGGTGAACAGATGTTTCCTCCTTTCCTTTCTGATGAGGAAGAACAATGCTTACCATCAGGGAAAGACATAGAAGTCAAGGCCTCTATATCCCAAACATCCAAAATAGATATTCAATGGGCTCAGGCCATGAAAGAGCTCAAAAAGGATTTTGAAAAGCAAGTTAGACAGATGGAGGAAAAACTGGGAAGAGAAATGAGAGAGATGCAAGAAAAGCATGAAAAATGGGTCAATACCTTGCTAAAGGAAACCCAAAAAAATGCTGAAGAAAATAACACCTTGAAAAATAGGCTCACTCAATTGGCAAAAGAGGTTCAAAAAGCCAATGAGGAGAAGAATGCTTTCAAAAGCAGAATTAGCCAAATGGAAAAGGAGATTCAAATGCTCACTGAAGAAAATAGTTCTTTCAAAATTAGAATGGAACAGATGGAGTCTAATGACTTTCTGAGAAACCAAGAAATCACCAAACAAAACCAAAAGAATGAAAAAATGGAAGAGAATGTGAAATATCTCATTGGAAAAACAACTGACCTGGAAAATAGATCCAGGAGAGACAATTTAAAAATTATGGGACTACCTGAAAGCCATGATCAAAAAAAGGGCCTAGACATCATCTTTCAGGAAATTATCCAGGAAAACTGCCCTGAGATTCTACAACCAGAGGGCAAAATAAGTGTTGAAAGAATCCATCGATCACCGCCTGAAAGAGACCCAAAAAGAGAAACTCCTAGGAACATTGTGGCCAAATTCCAGAACTCCCAGCTCAAGGAGAAAATATTGCAAGCAGCTAGAAAGAAACAATTCAAGTATTCTGGAAATACAATCAGGATAACACAAGATCTAGCAGCTTCTACATTAAGGGATCGAAGGGTGTGGAATAGGATATTCCAGAAGTCAAAGGAACTAGGACTAAAACCAAAAATCACCTACCCAGCAAAACTGAGTATAATACTTCCGGGGAAAAACTGGTCTTTCAATGAAATAGAGGACTTTCAAGCAATCTTGATGAAAAGACCAGAGCTGAAAAGAAAATTTGATTTTCAAACACAAGAATGAGAAGAAGCATGAAAAAGTAAACAGCAAAGAGAAATCATAAGAAACTTACTAAAGTTGAACTGTTTACATTCCTACATGGAAAGACAATATTTGTAACTCTTGGAACTTTTCAGTATCTGGGTGGTTGGTGGGATCACACACATACACACACACACACACATGCACGCACACACAGAGAGAGCACAGAGTGAATTGAATAGGATGGGATTATATCTTTAAAAAATGAAGTTAAGTGGTGAGAAAACACCAAAAGAAAGCCCAACTCCAAGCAATTATAATGCTCAATCTTGGTTCCAGAGAATAAATAATGGTACATACTTCCATTCTCTGGACATAGAAGTAGGAGACTATGGGTTCAGTGTTGCAAATACTCTCAAACATGGTGACTGCATTGATTGTCTGATTGATTTTTATTTGTTCCAAGAGATGGTTTCATGTTGTGAGGGAGTATTTCATAGAGAAATCAGGAATGCTATATTTAGAAAAGATACAAAAACAAGTCATCAATAAAACTACACTTAAACAAAATACAAGGACATATGGGTATGGTCACATGTTAAACCAATGATAGAACAGAAGAATTCATTCATTTAAAGTTATTGAGTCTCTACTATAAGCAAGGCATTATGATAGGCCCTACAAGTAATGCAAAGATGCGTAAGATGGATTTCTGCCCTCCAGGGGCTTACAATCTAGTTAAATTATCCAAGAGTGCTTTCCAAGTGACAAATGCATTTTTACTGGCATGAAGGTGATAGATGTTAGAATTGAAATGGACCCTCTACCCCAACCCATTATTTTATGGACAAGAAAACTGAGGCCAAGAGTGGCTACAAGATTTTCTGAGAACATAGCTCAATAATTAAAAAATTAGGACTAGAACCCAGGTCTCCTGACTCTATCTGCATTGAGTTTTCTATTACACCTTGCTAATCCAAAGTCTAAAGTCCTATTTCCAGAGCAGGCCAGAATAAAGCACTGTACCCTAGGTCCAGAATGAAGGTACCATGTGCTCACTGATAAGTAATAGTGGAAGGAAATGACTACCTTACCTTGGAGATCATGGGAGAGGAAAAACTTGATCTAATGTGTTGTGACCCTCAGATTTGGGGAAAGCATATTTTTAAAAGTAGTAAAGATAACCTCTACTAAATTCTGTGTACTGGTCCCTGCTAGACACCAAGAAAGGAAAAGGTCAACACTCCTGCCACTGGCATGTAGGATTTCATGCCGCTTCACTTTAAGCCAATAGTAATAACTGACATTTATGTATTACTTTAAAATTTTCAAAGCAGCTTACATTCATCTCATTTTGAATGTAACAATAGCACTGTGAAGTTGGTAATAACAGGAGTTTTCATGTCTCTCTGTTACACCCACTCCCTTTTTTTTAAGCAGATAAAGAAATTAAGGCTCAGAGAGATTAAGATGTGTTTGCACATCTAGTAATATTCAGAAATAGGGTTTGGACCCAGGTCGTCCTGACTTTAAGTCCAGTATGCTGTCTGCTATATTGTTAAAATTCTGAATACCAATGAAAAACACACGAAGGGAATGCCCCTCTTGCCACTTAGCAAGAAATATCTTCCCTCCCATTCCTCAAGGGTGGCTTTAAGAGTGGTCACATGTATAGTCATAGTCACTTGCAGGGGAAGTAGACAAAGGTAAAACTGATCAGAAAAGGCTCCTGTCCAAATTTTCTAAAAGTTAAAAGAAGGATAGTGTTCATAGATGTTTCCAAGCTAAAACAAGGATGCTGCTGCTCGCAGATGTTTCCAGTGTTGTGTAAAAAGGAAATTTACTGAAAACAACAGATTGAGCAAAGAATATTAGCAGTATATTAAAGCAAACACTTTTTCTCCTGATAAAAGATTTTGTAATGATCTGTTACCTTTCCAAGTGGAAACATCAATAGCCCATTTCCCTATCAATTATTCATGCTGGCATAAACACTAATATCAACAAAAGCCAGCTAAGCCTTTAGAGATCATTGTTCTACTTCCAAGGTGGTCTAAACACACACACACACACACACACACACACACACACAATTACACAAAACTAACACTTCACATTCCAAATACAGTCAGTGCTCTACTTCTCTTCAGCATTGTACAGGAATGGAAAGTTCTGGTTCAAGCAAAAGCTGTGAGATCATTTCTTGGGGCAATCATAGCAGGGATTCATGATCCATAAGGTCATCAGCCCAGATAGCCTCCAAGTTTCCTTTCATGCCTATATCCTTCAAAGATATAGTCACCTCCAGATCCCAGGCTTCCTCAACTCTGGAATATTCAGCAACAAAGATGTCATCAAAATATTCACCAGCTTGGCATAGCTCAGCAACCTTAAGCTGACCCAAAAGTCAGCTGCAGTAGCAGGCTTTTATACAGTTTTAAGTGGGACAAATCAGCATGAATCCTAACAGCACCAAAGAAAAAAGACTGATGGGAATCAAGCATTGTAAAGCAACTAATTACAGGAAAGCACCAAAAGTTGATCAGTCTCAACAGGGTAAGAAAATTCTATTTGATTAGGTATAAATGGGGGAATATCTGTGTTGTGTACACACAGAAACCATTACAAAAATACAAGCTGGGATAGGGCAGAAGTAAAATTCTGAATCACAAAACAGTCACAATCTTTTGAAATCGAGTCCTAAAGATTTCCTTGTTTCCACTATAGTGAACTATCTTCAAAAGAAGGAAAAGAAGGAGGAAAAGAAACAAGAGGAGGAAAAAAGGACCTATATGTCCAAAAATATTTGTAGCAGCTCTTTTTGTTGTGGCAAAGAATTGGAAATTGAGGCGATGCCCATCAACTGGGGAATGGCTAAATAAATTGTGGTATATGAATGTTATGAAATACTATTGTGCTACAAGGAATTATGAGCAGTATAGTTTGAAGAGGAGAAAGAGGAAGGAGAAGAAAAAGAAGGCAAGGAAGGGGAAAAAGACAATGCACTAGACCTCACAAAAACTAAATTGAATACAATTAGTTCTGCTTTAAAGTTTCAAGAACATTTGAATCTTGCATGACTATGAACATCAGTTATGATGGTATTACAGATATGCAGACATATCAATTCAGAGTGAGTGCAATTAATAGAATGTCCATTAAATGCAAGAATACTATATTTGAGGAAATACCTTAATTCAAACTATTGTCTTTTCTGTTCCTGTCACTATGATTCTAATAAATGTCCTATTTTAAATGAAAAAATGTGACTGTTTAAGCTCATTTTTGCATTTGCTGACAGAATACACATTCTTCCATACAGATATAAAGACCTATGGACCCATGGTAGGAGGTGGACTCTTTTCCAGAGGGACTCCATCTCTGGGATTAATGTGAGATTGAGTTCAGTCCCAGTGAAACCTAATTTAGAAATGAAATAGAGTAAGGCTTTTTTCATACTTACTGGCTCATTACCAGAGCTCCCAGGGAAAATGTTTAAAATAAAGCTTAGAATGCCTTATTCTGGCTTCCCAAAATGAATTAACAGAGTCCCTTCTAGAAAGCTACTTGATTTACAAAGTAAATCAGGTATAGGTCAGCTATGTATTTTCTCCATCATAAAGGAAATGATGAAAACACAAAAGACTCATAAGAATGCATTAACAAACACTTAAAACATGATATTATAACTTAAAACAAGATATAATAATTCCTATTGTATTGCCATGGGAGACTGACACTTAAAACATGAAAACATGAAACACATTGGTGGATTGTTAACAGACTTTTCTCTTTCATCTCAGATCTGAACTGTTCAAGCAATGCACAAAAGGTACATATTTTTTGGTCAAACCAGGGCATGGCTTAGCCTTACCTTACTAGTAGTGGTCACCTTTTCCTCTAAAAATTTGTTTCAAAAGAATTTTGATACAATAATACAAGAAATAATTAAAGAAAATTGTCCTAAAGTATTAGAATAAGGAAGGAAAGTAGAAAAAATTCATTGATCACCACTTAAATCCTATGAGGAAAACTCATAGGAATATCATGGTCAAATTTCAAAACCCCAGCTCAAGGATAAAATATTAAAAGCAACAAAAATGAAACAATTTAAATATGATGGTACCACAATTAGTATCATGAATGACCTAGAAGCAGAGACATTAAAGAACTATAGGTCTTAGAACACTATATATCAAAGAGCAAAAGAATTGGGGCTCCAGCTGAAAATATCATATGAAGCAAAGTTAGATATAATCATGAATGAAAAAAATGGACATTTGATCAACTGTCAGATTTTCAAGACTTTATTTTTTAAAAACTGAACTTAATAGAAGATTTGATATACAATAGCCAAGAGAAATATGACAAGTGAAGACAGAATGAAATACAAGTTCAATCTTTCTCTACCACCATTTCAAAATTTTACTTAAATAATCTTGAAAACGACAAGCTGCATTTTTGTACTATGGTAAAAATTTGTAGCAGCTCTTTTTGTGGTGGCAAAGAATTGGAAATTGAGGGGATGCCCATTAGTTAGGGAATGACTGAACAAGTTGTGGTATATAATTGTTATGGATTACTATTTATCATGCTATAAGAAATGATGAGCAGGACAGTTTCAGAAAAACCTGGGAAGATTTATATGAATTAATACAGAGTGAAATGAACAGAAATAAAAGAACATCATACACAGTAACAGCAATATTGCATGATGATCCACTATAAATGACTAGCTATTCTGAACAATATAATGATCCAAGATAATTCTGAAGGACTTATGATGAAAAATGCTATCCACCTCTAGAAAGATAACTGATGAAGTCTGAGTACAGATTGAAGCATAATTTTTTCATTTTCTCGCTTTTTTAAAAAACCATAGCTAATGTGGAAATATGTTTTGTATGATTTCATATGTATAATTGATATCACATTTCTTGTCTTCTCAATGGATAGGGAGAAAACTGAGAACTCAAAAAAAATTTAATGTCAAAAATAAATAAATAATGTTTTGTTTTGTTTTGTTTTTATTGTTTCAGAGATCATCTCCTACTGAGCAGCTAGCACCAGATTTAGGAGTTCCCAATCTCTTGAACTTATGTTATTCTCAAGTCTAGAATCATCCATATCAGCATTGCTATTGTCACCTATGCTCGAGGGGAGGGAAACACATAGCAGAAGAGGCAGGGAGGGCTTTAAGATTCAAACTCATGTTCATCTAGACAAATATTTGTTCTTACTGCTTTAAGAAAGCAACTATCACAGATGGAGGGGAAGGGGGAAATCTCATTCCCCCTCACAGGAAATTCAAAGGACAGAATATTATCATATGTTCAGAAGAGAGGAAGAAGAAATTGAAAGCAGAAGTGGTATCTCCCCTTTAATGGGAGAGTGGGAGTCTTCTTGCTAAGTGGCTGATTCTTTCCAATCCTCTTTGACACAGCCAACTGTATGCTGGGACCAACTGGAAGCTTCTGCTTATTCCTGCCCTATATCAAGGGGCTCATCAGAATAGACCAGAGTTCAAGGTTTTCCCCATTCATGATGAGGGGAAAAAAATTCAGTTGAATGATATTACTCATATTCAGCATTAAAACATCAAAATAACTGAAAACTAAGTTGACCCTCTCCCAAATATCCTTTATGCTATTTATCCTCCAACTTGATAGATTTTGAACTTCATAGGAAGTACACCAATGGCTCATACAGTTATATTACAATGACAAAGGATCCTAGAAGTCATCTAAGCCAACCACTTTATTATATAGATGAGGAATCTTATACAGATGTTGAATAATTTGCCTGACGTCACCCAGGCAATGTCAAATTTAAACCCAGATGTTTTTGACTCCAAATCCTGCACTCTTTTTTTGTTATATTGTTAGACTACTGGCTTTTTAATGTACTCAAGGAAGAGCAATCTCATCTTACTTTATGGATTTGTGATCTCAGCCAAATTAGAAGGGAAGAAAGGGTACTCTTTCAATAGTGCTCTCCAGAAATTAAATGAGGTATCCGCTCATATTTTTGTAGGGGAAAATGAATATATCAGGAATGAAAAAAGCAAGTTAAATGTGCTTTAGGTAAGTTTCTTGGGTTTTTTTGTATGTTTGTTTGCTGTAGGCAAATGCTAATTGCAAATTTAAAAGAACTTACTGAGTAGTCACTAAAATAACATCACATTTAAAGTGCTTTCCTTACAACCATCTTTGGAGGTGTAATTATTATCTCCACTTGAAGATTGAGAAAATTAAGATTCAGTGAGGTCAACAGGCAATTGATCTGTGACTCAAACCCATTACTCTCCCTACTCCAAGTCTAGAACTCTTTCTAGTATGATAGGCCTCTCAATTCTCTGCTGCAATGTATTTCAAGAGATGCAGAAAAAATTGAAGACAGATTCCTATCCTCAGAACACTTAAGAGTTCAACTGGAGATACCAACAATTCAGAAAGTCAGTGATCTACTTAGTCTACTTGCATCACAGGACAGGAGCTCAGAAAAGGCTAACTGTACACTCTGTGGGCTGAAAAAGTAAGTAAAGTAAGATTTCATGAATGACATGATATTGGAGGCTGATGAATAAAAGAGCTTTGCATAGGTAGGAGAAGAAAAAAATGCTCTTTCTGACAGTCTTAAGACATGTTCCAACAATTCCTTTAGTATGCATAGGCCCATAGATGCCTCTGACAGATCTAGGTTACAGAGAAAGAAAAGAGAAAAAAAATGAAGGAAGAGTAGAAGAGGATAGAGAAAATAGAAAGAAGAACAAAAAAATGTATTTATAGTTAAAGAATTACCACTCCTAATTCAAGGAGACTAAGGGTTCTATTCAATTACCCTTTTTAATCAATAAATATTGATTATATTTTAGAATAAAATTCTAAAACATGAAATCTTTTGTACCTAGAATCATAAAATTTTGGAAATCACTTCTTCTGATCTCATTTTTTTATATTTAAGGAAAGAGCACTCCAATAAATGTTTTTGATGCTGCTAAGTTACATCAGATATTAATTACCCTTTTTAGATTAACACCTGATCCAATTATTAGATCTAGCTAAAAATGGATTTGGATATCTCAGGTAGAACCAATCACTAAAATTCTTAAGGTAGAGTCTCTTAAAAAGCAGTGTAATATAGTAAAAGAGTAATGGATTTGGAGACAAAGGACCTGGGTTCTAATTCTTTGTTACCCTCTGAGTAACTGTGGGCAAGGCCTCAGTTTCCTCATCTGTAAAATCAAGTAATCAGAGTAAATTACCTTCCGAGTTTTTTTGTGATTCTAGATCTATGTTTGCATGAGAGGGCAGATGAAGTACTGGATTTGGAGTCAGGAACACTTGAGTTCAAATCCTCACTAAGATACTTAATAGTTGTATGACTGAGCAAGGTGCTAAACCTCCTACATCTATTAGAATGAGAGGGCAAATTGAAGCTAATTCTACCAATCAACACATGAGGAAACTCCAAAAGAACATGTTTCTGAAATGATATACCCAAAATTCAGAACTTCCACATTAAATAAAAAATACTGTGAGCATCCAGAAAGAAATTCAAGTGCCAAGGAATCAGAGTCAGGATCACAGAAGACCTGGTAGCTTCTACTATGAGGAGATTCTGTGCCATACCAATTAAACTATCAGATAATTATTTAGAGTTGGAACAAATGGTATCAAAATTCATCTGGAAGAACAAAAGGTCCAGAATATCAAGGGGACTAATGAAAAGAAATGCTAGGGAAGGTGGCTTAGCGCTACCAGATCTCAAATTGTATTATAAAGCAGCAATTATCAAAACCACTTGGTACTGGCTAAGAAACAGAAGGGTAGACAAGTGGAATATGGTAGGTACTTAAGACACAGTAGACAATGAATACAGCAATCTGCTGTTTGATAAGCCCAAGAACCCCAGCTTCTGGGATAAGAACTCACTGTTTGACAAAAATTGCTGGGAAAATTGGATAACAGTGTGGCAGAAACTGAGCATAGACCAACGCCTAATACTATACACAAAAATAAAATCCAAATGGGTACACAATCTAGGTATAAAGATTGATACCATGGACAAATTGGTGGAGTAAGGAATAGTGTACTTATCTGATTTATGGAGAAGGGAAGAATTTTTGACTAAAGAAGAAATGGAAAGCATTCTGAAGTACAAGATGGATAATTTTGATTACATTAAACTGTAAAGTTTTTGCACAACTAAACCGAATGCAACCAAAACTCAGAGGGATGTAGAAAACTGGGAAAGAATTTTTATAGCTAATGTCAGGGATAAAGGCCTCATTTTTTAGAATATATAGAGAACTGAGTCAAATGTACAAAAATACAAGTCATTCCCTAATTGATAAATGGTCAAAGGATATGAACAGGCAATTTTCAGAGGAAGAAATTAAAGATATCTATAGTCATATGAAAAAATGCTCTAAATCACTTTTGATTAGAGAGATGAAAATCAAAACAACTCTGAGGTACCACATCATACCTATCAGACTGGCTAACATGACAGAACAGGAAGATGATAATTGTTGGCAAGGATGTGGGAAACTGGAACACTAATATTTTGTTGGTGGAGCTGTGAGCTGATCCAACCATTCTGCAGAGCAATTTGGAACTATGCCCAAAGGGCTACAAAAATACGCATACCCTTTGACCCAGCAATAGTGCTTCTAGGACTGTATCCCCAAGAGATCATAAAAATGGAAAAGGGTCCCACATGTGCAAAAACATTTATAGCAGCACTCTTTGTGGTGACCAAAAACTGGAAATCAAGGGGATGCCCATCAATTGGGGAATGGCTGAATAAATTATGGTATATGAATGTAATGGAATACTATTGTGCTATAACAAATGATGAACAGGAAGACTTCAGAGAGGCCTGGAAAGACTTAAATGAACTGATGCTGAGTGAAAGGAGCAGAATCAGGAGAACTTTGTGCACAGCAACAACCACAGTGTGCCAGAGTTTTTTCTCTTAGACTTGGAACTTCATTGCAATGAAAGGACTTAAAAAAAATTCCCAATGGACTTCAAAGGCAAAATGCCTTCACATTCAGAGAAAGAACTATGGAATTCAATCGCAGAATGTAGAAGATCATTGTGTGTGTGTGTGTGTGTGTGTGTGTGTGTGTGTGTGCATGCGTATTATTGCATTTTGGTTTGTTAGATAATTTCTCCTATTCATTTTAATTCTTCTACACAGCATGACTATAGTGAAAATGTATTTAATAGGAATGTTTGTGTAGAACCTATACAAAATTGTATGCTGCCTCGGGGAGGGAGGACGGAGGTTGGGGGGAGGGAGGGAAAATAGTAATCTAAGTTATATGGTAGTGACTGAAGAATACTGAAAATAAATAAAATTAATTTAAAAAAAAGAAGAGATTCTGGAATATAATATTCCAAAGGGAAAATTATATAGGCTTATAAACCAAGAGTAACTTATTCAGCAAAGCTGAATATAATCCTTGGGCGGGGGAGGGTTGGGGGGGGCAATAGACCTTTGATGGAATGGAGCACTTTCAAGCATTTCTGATGAAAAGACCAGAGCTGCATAGGCTCTTTGAAATACGAACATTTAAGAATCAATAGAAGAAACCAAGAAAAGGGATATTTATTTGAGTAAATGGAAGGTTTTATGATGTAGTGCTAACATTCTAATAGAGGGGAAAAGAAACAAGCACCCCTTCAGAATCTTACTGTCTTCAAAGAGTATTGAAGGAATTAAAGAAGAAAAAGCAGAGGTGGTAGGTGAAGTAGGACTGGATTTACTCTATTTGAAGAAAGAAAGGAGAAAATAAAAAGAGGAATATATTTGTGTAGAAGAGAAGACAATAACTTGCTATTTAAGAATAAGTGGGTTACATGAAAAGAATTTGAAAACTTGAAGGAAGAGGTAGAGGCAGTGGGCATCAGGTGAACCTCACTCTTATCTGAAATGGTGGTTGAACACACAGTTTGTTGTAGAAATACATCAAACCCCACAGGGAAACATGTGGATAGGAAAAAATTAAAAGGAAGGATAATGGGAGGGAAAAAAGTCACCAGCAAAACAAACCTTGAGACTTAAAAAATTCCCAATGGACTCGAGGCAAAATGCCTTCTACATCCAGAGAAAGAACTATGGAATTGGATCACAGAATGAAGCAGACAATTTTCTTTTGTGTTATATTTTTGTTTTGATTTATGGTTTCTCCCATTCATTTTAATTCTTCCTTGCACCATGACTAAGGTGAAAATGTATTTAATAGGAATGTATGTGTAGAACCTATATAAGATTGTACACCGTCTCAGGGAGGGAGTGAGGATGGAGGGGGAAAAGAGGAGGAAGGGGAAAAAAAATCTAAGATATATGGAAGTGATTTTAGAACACTGAAAACAAATAAAAGGATTTAATAAAAATAAATAAAAAACAAATCTTGATTCTGAGCAGGGGAAGATTAAAAGGAGAAAAAAGAAAAGAACTTGAATATAAGGGTGTGCCTCAGACAACTAGGAAATAGCAGAATAAATTATGATATATGAATGTAATCGAGTATTATTGTGCTGTAATTTTGAAATGATAAAAGAGATAATTTCAAAGAATCCTGAGTATTATGACCTGACCCAGAGGAAAGTGATCAGAACCAGGAGAACAATTTATGTAAGTACAGCAATAATGTAAAGGAAAAAAACTTTGAAAGCCTTAAGAACTCTTTTCAAAGCACTGACCAACCATATATACAGACGACCTAAAATGCAGCATGTTACCACTCCCTGACAGAGAACTGATGGACACAATGTTCCAAGATACATAGTTTTAGACTTGGCCTCTATATTCCTATATGCATATGGTTTTACTTGTCTTTGCTTATTTATTGTGAAGGGTTTTTTTTTTTTTAATTTTCCCTTTCTCTTGACTTATAACTGGATAGAGAAGAGATGGAGTTAACAATAGTGAAGGTGAAAGGGGGTTGGAGGAGGGGACTATAATGTCCAGAAAAGAACATAAAGTTCTGAAGGAAGAACAGAAAAGTGGGGGACAGTTTTTGAAGTGTAGAATCTCTTATGTACTTTTAATAATCTCAAACCACTATGAAATGGAGATTTGTGGTTTCATATGGAATTCTCATTTTGTATTCTGCTGTGTGTATAGTAATATTTTTGGAAGGGTGGGATTAAGTCAGACTTTAAAAAAAGAGATACTTACAATAGTCTAGGCAAGAAGTGAAGAGGTATTGGATTAGGGTGAAAGAAGTGGGAATTTCAGAATTTGACAAAGAAAACCTTGGAGGAGGAGTCTTAGGGCATGATGAGAAGGTATCTAAAACTTAGTTTTAAATAGGTAAACTTAGAGGTGACTATAGTACCAGTTCTATAAAATAATGTCCAAGATTTCAGTTCTGATACCGCAGGGGGGAAAAAGGGGTATGTTTAAAACTGAAGGCATTGTAGAAAGCTTAGGGGTATTGGAGCTAGAAAATATGGCCTAGAAAAGGTGCATAGCAACAGGAAGGTGATAAACCCAGACAAAGAAGGAACTCAAAAGAAAGGAAATGTAAGGGATGTAGTATAGTATATGATTCCTGCTGAGCAAAGGCAGAAAGAAAGAGGAAAGAGGTAAGATATAAGGAAGAGGTACGAATGTTTAGGGGCGAAAAAAGACTGTCTAAAGAAATAGCATAGTTGGCATTTGGAGATCTGAATTCACACTTCAGATACTAACTTGAAGTTTAACTAGAGGTACGTCACAACCTGTCCCGAGCTTCAGTTTCTCATCTGTAAAGTAGGAATAATAGTGCTAGCACTACCTACTTCACAGGCATGTTATAAGGAAGGTTCTTTGCAAAGGTTCAAGCACTATATAAACGTGAAGCATGAAGTCCAAATTCTGGAATGTCTAGTACTAAGCAAACACAGCATTAGCTTAGAGTCATCATTAACAAACCAGTTTGTACCTACTACTCACCCACGTGGTCTCCTACCGCTATTCTCCCTCCTTTCTCTGACCCTTCCCTTCTAACCACTCTCACTTCATGTAGTATACACAGGTTTCCTCTAAAACCCTCATTAAGGCAACTACTGTAAATGTTACATTTGGGGGCGGGGGCAGGATGTCCCGGAAGTTGTCATGAAGTACCAGATTTTGTTTTCCCTTGTCCTCAAATCCTTTTGCTGGGTTACTTTTTGATTTGCTTGGGAAAAAGTGTGGGAAAAAGTGAAGGAAATAAACCTCAGAATAGAGGTGTTGGGGTTGCAAGGTGGGCACGTAACTCTTTTTTGTCCATTTAAACAAAAAACGTGAACATGACAAAACAACTAAAAGAGGAGGATAGACGCCGAAAATCCCTCCGCCTTCCTCATCATCTGACCCCAACTCCCCCCCCATCTCTGAGTTCTCTTTCTGCCCATTTTCCCAATGTTCCTTCTTGCATTTTCCAGCTGCCACTACTCAAATCCTGGAAAACGGGCCCACACAAATGCCCTGGGGGACTCTAGCCCAGCCAGGGGAGGCTACATAGCTGGGGCGTCCGCAGAAAGGGTGGCGAGCTGGGAGCAGTGGAAGCCAGGAGTACGAAGGGCAGGAGAGCTAGGAAGAGAGCGCCAGGGGAGTGGGAGCCGACCGGCGACGTCCGCGTAGCCCCGCCTCCTTGACCCGTGAGCTCAGCGCGGATCACAGGGGGAGGAGGAGGAGCTGGCAGCAAAGAGGAGGGCCCGCAGCCCAGGCTGGGGCATCCGCTAGCCAGGGCTAGGCTGGGGCTGGGGCTGGGCTGAGAAAGAGCCCGAGAGGTGGCCGCCGCCTCCGACGCTCAGGAGCAGGGCTGCTGTGAGCAGAAGGCTGGCGGGGGCTGCTGATGCCCCAAGAGCCCATGGAAGGCAAGGCTGCTGAGCAGAAGTCGGGGCTCGGTGGGCTGCGGGCGCCGGGGGGCCCCACCAGGTAGGCGGTGCCGCCACTGAAGGGTGGGCAGGGAGCGCCGAAGAGGTTGGGCTCTGAGCACGCCGCTGCCGCCGGGGAGAATCCCCACACTGCTCGGAGGAAGAGGAGGAGGAGGAAGGCGGCCGCTGGTGGGAGCCCCGAAGCGGAGGGGGTGGGGGGGCTCTCCCAGGCGGAGCGGACCCAGTCCGACAGTGGCCGAGGTCGGTGCCCGGGCGCCTGGGTGCTGGGGCGGTATCCGATGCGGAGCCGGGAGGGCGGCCCCTTCATTAGCTTGCGAGTCGCATCGTTCGCTGTCGCCCGCCAGGGCCAGACTTATTCTTGCAGCTGCCACTGAGACCTGGGCCGGGGCAGCCCTCCCCTGACATCATGTACACCTTCGTGGTGCGCGACGAGAACAGCAGCGTCTATGCCGAAGTCTCCAAGCTGCTCCTTTCGACTGGACAATGGAAGCGGCTGAAGAAGGACAACCCCAGGTTTAACCTGATGCTAGGAGAGAGGAACAGGCTACCCTTTGGGAGACTGGGTGAGAGACTTCCCACTCCTTCCCCTGCCCACCTCCCCCTCCTCCTCGCTGCTTTTTCAGTGCATGCTCTCCTCCCATCCTGAGGAAATAAAGACAATATATCTTTTCCCATCCCCGAAGGCCAAGGGTCTGAGAACCTGCTCGCTTTAATTCTTCACGCCTTCACCCAAACCAGACGTAGGGTGAATTTTGAGCTGATGATTCCTCTCTTCCAGCCCATCCTGAACAATGGGCCGGCTCAGAAATTTACATTTTGAGAAACCCTGTGTAGTAAGGTGGAAGAGGACCCGACTGAGCTGCCCTAGGAGAAGGGGAAATATTGATTGGCACAGTGTAGGGTCCGAACAGCAAGCAGTAGCTTTGCGTCTTGGGTGTTGCCTGCTGCAACAAGGGAGGGACCCAGGTCTGGTATTCACCAGTTAGAAGCCCTGAACAGGGGCTTTGCGCAGCATCCAAGGTAATAAATCATGTCCCTAGCTTTATTTCTTAAAAAAAATAAAAGTTTTTCCTGAGTTTCAAAGAAAAAGAATCAGGTCTAATAGTCATTCATGGTTGGCAACAAAACTGGGCAGTCATTCTGCAGTACCGACAAACCCCCTTTCAACTTGGACCTGGTATTTCATTCACTCTTCAGCTCTTTGAAATATTCTGCTGAGTGATTCCCTTTTCTTGAATTCCTAGTGAAGTAGTCTATTTAGGATTAGTGTCTCTTTAAGGCTGAAAAATCCAGCAATGGAAGACTTAGTTAAATTGTAATGAGATAGGAAAGTAACAGCTGGACTCAAAAAATGATGATGAATGAAACAATGAAACTAATGAAACAATCTAGTAAGAAGAGTGTACAGTTGCTTAGAGTATCACATTTAAATTTTTCTTTTTTAAAAATACGTTGACCAAATTATTCAGTGAAAGCAGATCTTTTATGAATTTAAGATACAAGATAGATCTGACCCCAAAATGAAACAGACCCAAAATGACTACTGTCAGCTTAGTACTTAATCTTTTTCTTTCATTCTCCTATGAATACTTTGAACAAAGTAGTCATATAACTTGTATAGCATATGTTCATTCTTCCTTTTGAGTGCTTAGCCTGAGTCAGTATAATCCATCCATTCATCTTTTCTGAAGGCTTGGGCATGGACTATATTCAATCAATATAATTTTTTAAAACCCTTTATCAGCATGCTTGTTAATAATTTTAGTATTTCACATGTTTAGCTTATGTGACTATAGAGCTGCCCAGGTCTTTCCATGTTCAGTTTCTTGTAGTACTAAACAGCAGGTCACCACCATGTGAGTAAAAGGTAATTTTAAAGATGAAAATAGCCCGTATAATAGAATCAGGTTGCAATGTATTATTTGTATATGTCTTAAGCATAAAGGTTACAGGTTCTTTATGAAGACTGAAATTGTATCATTATTCTTTGAAAGGAGAGAAATGGAGTCTTCAAATTACAGATTGTTTTTAAAAAATTAATACAAGGTGACTTTAGAACTTTTTAGAATTTGGACATCTAGGTGAAATAGACATTCAATTTTGTATATTGGAATTTATATATATCAAAATTAGCCCAAGTTCCAAAGAACTGAGTTATCACTGTTACTGCAACACTCTCCCTCTGATTTGGCTCACTGTCACCTTCGCTCTGAGAGATAAATGAAAGTGAGTTAGCTTTTAAATGGGCCAAGATGGCTTTGTTAGCCTGATGACTAGCATTTTGCTCTTGTAGATAATGTGTTTTCCTAGGTGGTTATTAACAGAATTTGAAGAAGTAGAATGACCATGTGTTTAGTACCTAATGGGAGTGACAGATCTAAGACAGATGTCATTTAAAGAAGTCTACATGGGCTGAGTGGGAAGGTTGCTGCTCTTCTTTACTTGACTTATGTCTGCTCTTTATTGTCAGTATTCTTGTGAAATGAGGTAGGAGGCAAATAATTTCATTCTGTTTTATAGAACTACATACACATTCTTTGCTTAGATCTGCTCTAGTCTGTTTTGTGTTTGCACAATAAAAAAAAAGCATAGAGCTGCATAGACATATTTTTAGTTTAGCAATCTAGCTGACTTAGGTCATATCAATTGCCATGCCTAAAGTGATAGAAAAAAATCTTTTTTTTAATCCAATTCCTCAGCCTCAGAAACCTTTGGCAGGGGATGGAAAAGATGTGACAAGACATATGATTCATCTTCCAGTGTCTTGGAAGCTCACATCAAAAATTTACTCAGAAGAACTTTAAGTAGATGAATGAAGCATTTATTAGGCATTTATTAGGTGCAAAGTATAATGCTAAATTCTGGGGATACAGGTTTTAAAAAGTAAGATGATCTCTGTTCTCAATGAGCTCAAATTCTAGCTGGAGGAGGTGGGTACAAAGCATATGGAAAGTTTCAGCTGCAGAGATAGAAATACCCCCTGGTCCTTAGGGTGCAGCAGCAAAATTGTTTTGTGAAGTTTGTATTCAGTCAAAGGGCCACACTTGAGGCCCTAGATGGTCACATGTGGCCTCAAGGTCGTAGGTTCCCCACCCTGCTCTAAGTCATGAAGAACTGTCCTGATGGCCTCATAGTTTCTATAAGGAAAAACAACTTTCTTTATAGCTGTTTTAGTATTAACCGTGTAGATGCCTAAAATGGCCCCTCAAAGGATAGTTGTATGCAATACAGAAGAGTCATTAACTCTTCCTTAATGACTCCTCTTTAATGTCATTTTCACTGATAAAATCATAATTGAATAATATTAAGTGGCTAGAAGGGACATTTTTAATTAATTTAAACCAAGACATTTTCTAATGTACCTCTCGATGTATGGCATAAAGCCACAGAGAGTTCATTTGTATATGATTTTTCGATATCTTCTTAGACAGTTTTCAAGTTAAAATGCACTTATTGACACTTGTAGGGCTCCCAGATTTTTGTATTTTATTTTGCTTACATTGATGCTGAAGAGGTAGCATGACCACAGTGCTGAACTTGGAGTCAGTGAAAACCAGGTTCAAATCCTGCCTCTGACAATTACTTGCTATGCAGTCCTGAGCAAGTAATTCAACTTCTGCCTATTTAAGGCAACTCACTAAGTCATAGATTATGTGGCAGTTCCTTCTGCTGATGAAATCATAGAGCCTTCATTTATTCTTCTGGTACTCAAGTCTAGTGATGCTAATACTTCCTGTCTTCTTAAGTAATATAAGTCCAGCAGACGAAGTATGACAGATGGACTGGAGGAGGGGAGGGGAAGAGGGTGGTGGCCAGAAGATCTGTTAGGAGGCTACTGATGTGGGTAGAAATGAAGGCCTATCCCAGGGATGGTAACAGTAGGAAGTAGAGAGAAGGCTATGACTACATACTGTAGTAGACAGAGCATTGGGTTTGAGTCAGACGACCTTGTTTTGAATCCGTGCTCTACTACCAACTCTTTGTATGACTTTGGGAAAGTCACTTAATATTTCTGGACCTCAGTTGTTCGTCTGTAAAATGAAAGTGTTGAGCTAGGTGACTTCTAAGGTCCTGGGTAGTCCTAAATCTAGGATCTTACTCTTGCCTCCAACTATCCTTTGGGGGCCATTTTAGGCATCTACACAGTTAATACTAATACAGCCATAAAGAGAGTTGTTTTTCCTTATAGATACTGAGGCCATCAGGACAGTTTTTCATGACCTAGAGCAAGGGTGGGGAGCCTATGGCTTTGAGGCCACATGTGACTATCTAGGGCCTCAAGTGTGGTCCTTTGACTGAATCCAAACTTCACAAAACAGAGTCAAGTTTGGATTCAGTCAAAGGACCATACTTGAGGCTCCAGAGGATCACATGTGGCCTTGAGGCCTGATCTAGAGGAGGCAGCTAATATGTAGTTTTTAATTCAGGCACTTTTAAATCCAGAGGAAAACATAAACCTCTCCTTGGAGTAGAATGAAGTGAAAAGTAACTCCTCTAAGAGAGCTTCTTGTCAGCTCTTTTAGTATCCCCAGTGGAGCTTGGATGACCTCATGTCTGCTGAAGATAAACAGGATGCAATTAGATAAGAGGCTGGTGGAAAACTAGGGGAAAAAAAAACTTACATCAAATTAGAGATAGCTGAATTTGGGTCTGGCTTCACTTTTAAGTGATTATTAAATCTCCATTGGGTCCATAGCACTGGATAAAAGTCAGCATGGACTAGTAGACAGAAAAGGAGTTGGAGCCTGAGGAGCCAGGCTGGGTCCCTGACAGTGCTATTTATTTCACTCCAAGAAACATTTAATAAGCATGTAATGTGTGCAAGGCACCTTGCTAGGTCCTAAAAGTACAAAGACAGATGAAAAACAGTCTCTACCCTCAAGGAGCTTAGAGTCTGCTGGGGGTATACTAACTGTGTGACCTTGGAGGCAAGACTTCTGATTCTTATGGGCATCGTAGTGGTTGCCCCACCTCCTTAGAGGGTTGTAAGAGTCAAATGAAATAAATTGTGAACACATTGTAAATCTTAAACACACTGTACACATATATGCAATGGCTATTATGGGGGAAGAAAGCATGATTGTAAAGTTTGAAGGAAAAAAAGAGGGTTATTTTCTCAAAAGTGTATTACCCTAAGAGAAAATTAAAATATCTGTATACACTGAATCCAATAAGAAGATGTGACTATTGGTCCAATAAGATGTGTTACCCAAATACATGTTAGTTTGAAACAATAATTCATGTTTTGATTTTTGAAATTATTTCACCGAATTTGAAAATTTCTGAGAAAGAAGGGGTTTCAGCAACTGTCTAATTCAGCCTGTATCTGAAAAAGAGTCCCCTCCCCAAAGTTGGAGGGAACCAGATAGGTGGTCAGCCAGCCTTTGCTTGAAGATTTCTGTTTCCTGAGACAGCCCATTCCACTGGGGGATACCACTGATTATTAAGAAACTTTTCAGCATGTCAAACCTAAATTTTCCTCTTTTCAAATTCCACCTGTTACTCTTGGTTCTGATTCTTCTTTCACTTGTTGAGTTGTTTCAAATATGTTCAACTCTTCATGACCCCATTTGGGGTTTTCTTGGCAAAGATACTAGAGTGGTTTGCTATTTCCTTCTCCAGCTCATTTTATATATGAGGAAACTAAGGCAAGCAGGGGTGAGTGACTTGCCCAAGGTCATACAGCTAGTAAGTGTCTGAGGTCAGATTTGAACTCATGAAGATGGGTCTTCATGACTCCCAGTCTGGCACCCTATCCAGTGTACCACCTAACTGCCTCTTTCACATGACAGCCTTTTAGATACTTGAAGACAGATATTGTGTCCCCCTTCCTTAGACATCTTTTCTTTAGAAGTGCCTACTAGTCTCTTCTTAATTACAAAATTGAATTAATATTCATTTGCCCTTTGCACAAGGGGCTCAGTAATATAGCATACTTATACAAATAACAGTTGCTAATCCTTAAGCAAGTTGGACTTATGGCTTTCAGTGCCAACCAAATTTTTTGGGGTGCACACTAGGCTTACAGCGACTAAGATGAAAGAATCAGCCCTAGCACTTCAAGTTACCATTGAAATTGAGGGACCAAAAACAGCATGGTTGGAACAATAAGGAAAGTATAAGAACATAGACAGAAAAACAGAAATCGGAATGTCAACAATACTGTGAACATAAGTTCTGAAGTTCACCCAAGACAGGTGGAGGAGAGGATCAAGGAAGACTTTGTGCAAAAGGTGAGCTTGTACAGATATCAGAGAGAAATAAAGAATGCTAATGAGATTGTGGTTAGTGGGAGAAGAATAACTCATAGACATTAGAAATTCTACGAGCAAAGATCTTACCAGTGATACATTTAAAGCTTAGAAGTTATGAGCCTCATTTCTTCATGTGCAAACTGAGGGGGTTAAGTTGGATGAACTCTCATGTCCCTTCCATCTCTAAAGCTATGATCCAATAATCCTATTAACGTATTTTTTTTTCCTTTTCTGAGGAGGCTTTTAAAAGATGTTATCTTAAATTATAATATTTCACATTTATATGGTGCTTTTAGGTTTCCAAAGCATTTTACATTTAATCCTCACAGCAACAATCTGAAACAATATATCTTCCTTTTACAGATGTATAAACCAAGGCTGAGAATGTTTATGTGACTTTTCAAGATCATAGTTAGGGTCAAAGGCAGATTTGCTGATTCCAAGGCTGTCATTCTAGCCACTATACCAAAGATAAGTTAGTTTTTATAAGAATGCTCATTTAAATCCCAAATCAAGAGATTATCAATGCTGTATCAGCTTTTCCCTGAATATGACCAGATTGGTTTCTGCTTTGGGTATTTTCTTAGGTTTATTTTTCTTTTCTTGTCAATTTCACGTACACACAAGGCAGGGAGTGACAACTTAGTTACTCTTCTTACAGGGAATTAAGGAAATGAGAAGAGGAAAATAAAAGCCTTATTTGGATTCTGGTTAATTCTGTCCTTTAAAGCAGTGGTGTTGAACTCAATTAGAAAGGGATCCTTGAAGCTACCTACATACTGACTTAGAAAACCACAAATAAACATTGTGTTTTATTTTTATTTATCTTGCTAAACATTTCCCAATTACATTTTAATCTGGTACAGGCTGCACTTGGGAGTGGATACAAGTTTGACACCTCTGCTATAAAGAGGAAGAGAGGTAAGAGAGGAAAGGAACATACATCTCTATAGCACCTACTATGTGTTAAGTGGTTTTTATATATTACCCCATTTGATCCTCACAACAACCTTATGAGATAAGTGCTATTGTAATCCCCATTTTACAGCTGAGGAAACTGAGGCAAACAAAAGTTAAGTGACTTGCTCAGAGTCAGATGTCATTCAGTTTCTGAAGTCGGATCTGAGCTCAGTTCATCCTGACTCCAGGCCTAGATCTCTATCCGCTGAGCCACCAATTACCAAAAACCAGAAAAGAGAGGTTGTATCCATTAGACAGTCTCATGGCTACCTGTTATCAGAATCAAAGGATAATTTAAGGTATCATCACGTGAGAGGGTTTGTGGGATCCCTCTGACCTTGAAGATTATTCTGATTGGGGTTAGAATTGAGACTAGCTGTCTTCATTCATAGGAATTTAGATTTAGAACCAGGAAAGACTGCAGAGGTCATCTAAGCCAACCTCCTCATTTTAAAAAAGAGAAACCTGACCCTTAGAGCAATGTGACTTGTTCAAGCCCCAATAGATAATAAGTAGCAGGGCTTGGATTTGGAAGTTTCCCCAGCACTGCAGCAAATGGGAATTTGCAACAAGGAGGAGGAGGAACAAAGAGTCACTTTTTGAAAAGCTTTGTCTCCCAAGGGCATGGTCTGTGTTAGTGACCTGAACAAAATAATTATTCCTGCAGGCTAGCCCTGGACTGAGGACAAGTAGGAAACCCATTGGTGGGAGAACATATTGGTTAATAACTCCTGCTGCTTAACGTAGCACGTGTGCAATTTAGCGGTTAACAGCCTTGTGGTGCTTCACCATGTGGTCTGCTTTGCAAATCACATTGCTCCCTTGGCTCGTGGGAAATGAGCCGACTGTTCTTCTGACAGGTGTCCAATGTATCTGATCCCTGTGGCCAGCTAGAGGACCAACTGCAGAATTCCTGGGCTAAAGCAGACCAGAGCCAGCTGGGAGCCTGGAATTGGGTCAGGGTTTTAAAGTCCCATTAATTTTCTATCTCTCAATTGTCTTGGCTAGCAGGCATTCCAGTAAGAGTGGTTAGGGGGTTTGGAGGTAAGACTTGTGAAGTGTAAAGAAAACAGGTGTGTAATATAAATTTGACCAGACTAGTGTTTCATCAGCAAATGAGTGAATGTGTGGCAGCTTGGTGACAGACTACTTCATTGGTGTCATAATTAAGCATATATGTTCTTAGTATTCTAAAAACCAGTTTCCTTTCTTGTTTACTTGTCAGTGTGGTAGAAAGAGCACTGACCTAGGAGTGTGACCTAGTTCTACTCACTATTAAATTACTTTGTGACTTACCAATCACTTCCTGTCTATACTTCAGTTTTCTCGTTTGTAAAATGGGAGGATTGGAATAGATGATCCCTACAGTCTCTTCTAGTTCTAAAACCTGAATGAAATAGAACTCTAATCCTTCCATTCTACATCAGGTGTGAGGAACCTGTGGCCTTAAGGCCACATGTGACCTTCTAGATCCTTGGGTACAAAGTTTTACAGAACAAATCCTTTTATTAAAGGGATTTGTTCTGTGAAGTTTGGATTCAAAGGGCCACCCTTGAAGACCTAGAGGGTCACATCTGGTCTCAAGACCGCAGGTTTCCCACTCCTAGTCTACATGATACTCATGTTTTCAGGCAATCAACAAACATTTAACAACTGTTTACTTTAAACCAGACACTGTGCTAGGTGCTGGGGATATAAATAAAAAAATCTTTTCATTTTACAGCAAGAAAGTGATCACTATATATCCTTCTCAGCATAATCCCCAAGAGATGGTATCCCCTTTGGGCTTCAAAATCCTTTTATAAAGTGATGGTTCTCATCATTTAGGGATTTGCCTTCAACATTCCATTTTCTCTGCCCCTCACCACCAACCTGTTCCTTTTGGCAAATATAATGGCCTCCTCATTCGTGGTCTGCCTTGCAGAGTAAAAGTCCAGGAATATAAATAAACATTTAGTATCCCATTCAGCATTTTATATTCCGTTTTTTCTTTGCTGTAATGTTCATATCATCCTTGATGCCTCACTTTCATTCCACACATCCAGTCTTTTGCCATATCTTGTTTTTTTGATGTCAATAACAACTATTGTACATATTAACTTATCTCCATTCCCTCAGCCACCTTTCTAATTCAGGTTCTCATTTTCTCTCACCTAGACTATTACTATTGCAGCCATTTGAATTTCCCTGCCTCAACAGTCTCCACAATCCAATCCATTCCCTGCTAACTTGCCTGAGTGATTTTCCTAAAAGCAGACCTGACTATGTCACTGTTCTACTCACTAAACTCCAGTGTTTCCCTCAAGACTGTAGGATAAAATACAAAGTCTTCTGGTTTGGCACTCTTAACACTTTACAAACTGCCCAACCCTACCTCTCCAGTGCACTGATGTTACTCCCCTTCTACATTCTATCCAAACTGGCCTCCTTGCTGTGCCTCTCACAGTATGCTGTTTTCATTTCCGTGTCTGTAAAATGCCTGGATTTCATTCCCTCCCCATTTCTGCCTCTTAGAATTTTTTAATATGAGGATGTTGACTTAGATGACTGACCTCTGCAGTCTTTCTGGTTCTAAATCTAAGCTCCTATGAATGAAGATAGCTGTCCCAATCAGAATAATTTTCAAGGTCAGAGGGATCCCACAAACCTTCTCACGTGATGATACCTTAAATTATCCTTCAGTTCTGATAACAAGTAGCAACAAGATTGTGTAATGGATACAACCTCTCTTTTACTGATTTTTGGTAATTGGTGGCTCAGTGGGTAGAGCGCTAGGCTTGGAGTCAGGATGAACTGAGCTCAGATCCGACTTCAGAAACTGAATGACATCTGACTCTGAGCAAGTCACTTAACTTTTGTTTGCCTCAGTTTCCTCAACTGTAAAATGAGGATTACAATAGCACTTACCTCATAAGGTTGTTGTGAGGATCAAATGGGGTAATATATAAAAACCACTTAGCACATAGTAGGTGCTATAGAGATGTATATTCCTTTCCTCTCTTACCTCTCTTCTTCTTTATAGCAGAGGTGTCAAACTTGTATCCACTCCCAAGTGCAGCCTGTACCAGATTAAAATGTAATTGGGAAATGTTTAGCAAGATAAATAAAAATAAAACAATGTTTATTTGTGGTTTTCTAAATCAGTATGTAGGTAGCTTCAAGGATCCCTTTCTAGTCACCCTCTTTATACATAGTATTAAATGTCTATCGGATATATATCCCTGTAGTAAGCACTATGCTTTCCTTTAGGTCCTAAAGTACTAGAAGAAAAACCTTTTTTCCTTGTGGGAGAAGACAGCTTACAGTTTACTTTCTTGTCTTAATGTTTCTCACTGTATAGTTCTGCACACTATGGGTCAAAGCAAAGTGAAATTGTCCTGGTTTTTAAAAACTGTATAGTAAAGGAGGAAGTTTTGGTATTTGGGTGCTGAGGAGGAGGAGGCAGAAGTTTAATGACCTACAATGATGATCCACAGAAATGGATACTTCTGACCTTCAGAAATTTGTAAAAACCAGAAGCCATCTTAAGATAATAGGAAATTGCTCCATTAGAAAAATATGTACAAAGGAACTGCCTTCCTAGAGGGAAAGGGATTGAGGAAACCAATTTAAATGTTTAGATAAAAGCTTTTTAAAAGGTTGGTAGGATAGCCAAGAAAGCTAATGCAGTCTTAGGCTGCATTAAGAGAAGAGAAATTGTCCAAGAATAAGGAAGTACCATAACTGTTGTTCTCTGCCTCAAGTCACATCTGGAGTATCATTCTCAGGAATGGACAGCACATTTTAGGAAGGACATTGCTAAGCTGTGGATGGATAATTAAATGAAAGGCCACTCAGATTGCATAGGGCCTTCCATCCATGATCACATGGTGGGTATTTTGTCATGGGGATTCTTTGTTCAGGTATTAGAGGTGAACTAGATAAGACAGTCACTGATGTTCTTCCCAGCCCTGAAATTCTGTTAATCTGGATTCTTATTCCTATCCACTACATAACCCTTTCGGTTCTTCCTTCCCTTCTCATATAATGTTTTCCCCTTATATAATTGGTTTTAGGTAAAAGATAAAAGGAGAGAATTTGTTGAGAATGAAATTTAGGGGGGTCAGCCCAGCAAAACTTCAAATCTATTAGTAGGGAGTTGAGGCAGGAGAATAGGCAGGGCAAATACTGATGACTCTTTGCCCTCTAGGTGATTTTAATAACATGCTTTCATTAAGACATAAATAGCACCTTCCATTTCCTACCACCACCTCCCATGAATATCATTCAGTGTAATATTTGGGAGTTGAAACCTGAATATTGTTGTGTATACATGGGAAGAAAGCAGAATCTGGAGGCAGAAATTAGTATTGTTTAGTGGTTTCAGTCATGTCCAACTCTTCATGACCCCATTTGGGATTTTCTTGGCAAAGATACTGGAGTGGTTTGCCATTTCTTTTCCCAGCTCATTTGACAGATGAGGAAACTGAGGCAAACAGGGTTAAGTGACTTGTCCAGGGTCACACAGCTAGTAAGTGTCTGAGGCCAGATTTGAACTCAAGAAAGTGAGTCTTCCTGATTCCAGGCCCAGCACTCCATCGTGTTTAGAGACAGGAGTTTCATGTTCAAAAAGTGACTTAGTTGTCTCCCTTTCTGGCTGACCCCACATTTGCTACAATGCTGATAAAGTGTTTTGAGTTCAAATCTCATTTCTACTACTTATACTTGTGTAATCTTGATTAAGTGATATAATCTCTCAGGGCCTCAGTTGCTTATCGGTAAAGTGGTTGAGGATTAGGGAGGGCCTAGAGTAGCTGACTCCTTTCAGGTCTAAATCTCTGCCTCTCTGAACTTCAGTAGTGTGCGTGCGTGTGTGTGTGTGTGTGTGTGTATGTGTGTGTTCATCCTTTGTTGTCGAAGAAGACCATGCCATCAGAGAAATAATGTCGTGACTTGCACTTGACTTTGTTTTGAGTGAGGGAGGGCTCTGCAGGTCACCAGCCTCACTTCTCCTCCAGAGCCATCTGAATCCAGTAACCAGAATTCATCAGGATGACTGGAGATGACCCAGCATGAGGCAGTTGGGGTTAAATGACTTGCCCAAGGGCACACACATAGCTAGTGAGTGCCAAGTGAGATTTAAACTCAGGTCCTCCTGACTCCTGCACTGGTGCTCTATCCACTGCACCACCTAGCTGCCCCAATACTTCATTGTGTAGCTTTCTACTAAACCACACCACCTCCCTTTTGCAAGGTGCCTTTTTACTTATACTGAAGTATGTGATTGGGAAAAACAAACAAAAATTAGCTCGTGGGATTAAGGGAGGAGGTAAGCATTGATCTGTTAAAATGCCTTTCAGGTAATCTCTAATTAAGGGAAAGCTCCTAAAACAGGCAACGTCCTACTAGGATAAGAGTGAACATTTGGACATATGGAGTATACCCTCCATACTTCTCTAGCAAATTACTCCAGCTATCATCCCCAATCTCTCTTCAATCTCTCCTTATAAAGTGACATTTCTTGCCCTACAGGCCTATCTTTATCTCCCCCATACTTTAAAAAAAACCAAACCTTTGATCCCACTTTCCCTATGTCTTTCTTCCCCTTATTAGCTGAGCTCCTTGAAAAAACAGGCTATAATTGGTACCTCCACTTCCTGTCCTCTTACTCCTACTGCACTCTTGGCTTCCAGCCCAACCATTCAACAGAAACTGCTCTCTCCAAAGTTACCAGTAAGCTCTTCATTGCAAAACCTAAGGCCTTTTCTCAATCCTGATCCTTCTTGAGGTCTCTGCAGCATTTATTTACTTGTCGCTCATACCTCCTGGATTGTCTGTCCTCTCCAGGTTTATGAGACTGTGCTCACTCCTAGTTCTCCTTTCTGACTTAACAACTCCTGAGTCTGCTTTTAGTTCTTTGTCCATATTATGTCCACTGACCATGAGTATTCCCCCAAGGAGCCTCTTCTCTTTTCCCTCTATGCCAAAAGCCCTTAACCTCTGGTGAAGCCTATGACCCCTTCTCAGAATAACCTTTTTAAATGCACAAAATTTTAAAAATGTAAGATTACAAAGGGAACTGTGTTGAAATATAGTTATCAATTTTTTTAAATTCATGAAGCCAAGGTTAAAACCCATTACTCTATACTATTTCATTTGATAATCTCATCAGCTCCCATGAATTAAATTCTCATCTTTATGCAAATCGTTCCCAGAATTACATGGCTCTACTGATTCACATAACTTCACCTGCCTTTTGGCCATCTCAAACTGGATGCCCCATAGGCATATCATATTCAGCATATCCAAAACAGAACTCATTACCTTTCCCCCAAAACTTTTTCTGCTTCTGAACATCCCTAGTATCAAGAGCACCACCATCCCTTTAGTCACCCAGAGGTGTCATCCTCTACACCTCACTCTCACCCCACATCTCTAATCCACTGCTACATCTTACTGTTTCTACCTTCTCCATATTCATACAGCCACAGTCCTAGCTGTGGCCTATATAACCTCTCACCAGTCTTCTAACTGGTCTCTCTGCCTTACTTAATTCTCTCTACTCCAATCCACTCTCCCTCAACAATCAGTGATTTTTCTAAAGCATATAAGTTTAACCATCTCTTTCTGTCTCTATCTTTTTGTGTATCTCTGCATGTCTATCTCTGTATCTCTGTCTCTCTCTCTCCCTTTCCTTCTCTCCCCCTCTTTCTCTTGCTCTGCCTCTCTAAGTCTCTTTATCTCTGTAGTACTCTCTCTGCCTCTCTGTGTTTTTCTCTGTGTCTCTGTCTCTCTGTCTCTTTCTCTCTCCCTCTCCCTTTCCCTCTCTCCCCCTCTTGCTCTTGCTCTGCCTGTCTAAGTCTCTTTATCTCTGTAGTACTCTCTCTGCCTCTCTGTGTTTTTCTCTGTGTCTCTGTCTCTCTGTCTTTTTCTCTCTCCCTCTCCCTTTCCCTCTCTCCCCCTCTTGCTCTTGCTCTGCCTGTCTAAGTCTCTTTATCTCTGTAGTACTCTCTCTGCCTCTCTGTGTTTTTCTCTGTGTCTCTGTCTCTCTGTCTCTTTCTCTCTTTCTCTCTCCCTCTCCCTTTCCCTCTCTCCCCCTCTTGCTCTTGCTCTGCCTGTCTAAGTCTCTTTATGTCTGTAGTACTCTCTCTGCCTCTCTGTGTTTTTCTCTGTGTCTCTGTCTCTTTCTCTGTCCCTCTCCTTTTCCCTCCCCCTCTTTCTCATGCTCTCTCTGCCTCTCCAACTCTAAATCCCGTCATCTCTGTTGCTCTCTCTGGGTGTCTTTCTCTGTGTGTCTCTGTCTCTCTTTCATTCACACTTGCTCAGACATGATACTCCACCTGCCATCTCTCCTGTCCTCAGTTCCTGCAATGCTCCACCCCTTCACTTCCTTCTGATTTCCCTGTCTTCTTTTAAGATTCAGTTCAAATCCCACCTCCTCTGGGAGGCTTTTCCAAGTCACACATCCCTTCAGCCCAGCTGCTACTACTTTTCCCTTTCAGATTACTTTAATCTACGTTTTATCTCTCTTACTCGTTAGAATGCAAACTGAGGGCAGGGAGTGTTTTTTTTTCAATACTTTGGAGCCCTTAACTTAGCTCAAGACCTGCCACATAGTACATACTTAGGAAATATTAACTGGCTGGTTCTCAAACAGAGAAAACACAAACTGGTTATAGTATCATAGTCAGCCTTTTCTGTGTAACATTATTGGATAATGATGATACAGTTGTTTCTCCTAGTGTTCTGTTGCCCGCCCCTTTTTTCTTATCTTACCCAACCATTAAAAATAATGCCTTAACTCTTTGTTTTCCTTTATAGGTCATGAACCTGGTCTTATACAATTGGTGAATTATTACAGAGGGGCTGACAAACTTTGTCGAAAAGCTTCTTTAGTTAAGTAAGTGTACATTAAACCTTGTTAAATTTTTTTTAAGTATGCATTTTTCCGTGTTGAAAGTTTTTTTAAGAAATAGAAAAAATTTTGCTTTATCTTTATTTGATAACACACTAGACTGCCAAAGAAGACCATGCCAACAGAGAAATAATTACATGACTTGCACTTGACTTTGTTTTGAGTGAGGGAGGGCTGCACAGGTCACCAGCCTCACTTCTCCAGAGCCATCTGAATCCAGATGACCCAGGATGAGGCAGTTGGGGTTAAGTGACTTGTCCAAGGTCACACAGTTAGTGAGTGTCAAGGGTTTCAGGTGAGATTTTAACTCAGGTCCTCCTGATTTCCTGCACTGGTGCTCTATCCGCTGCACCACCTAGCTGCCTTATGACAGCTAGGTGGTGTGTGGATAGAGTGCTGTTTGCGTCACTTTCCCCAGAAATGGGAATAATTACAGCACCTATCTTGCAGGCTTGTTGTGAAGATCAACTAACATATTGATCAAGTATTTGGCATGATGCCTAGCACATAGCAGGTGTTATGTGATTGTTTATTTCCTTCCCATTTTCCCTCCTTCTCCACTGAAAAGACCTGGGCCTAATGAATACCTAAATATTGACCGAGGGTAACAATTCCATTCATTTAAGGAAGAGTCCTCTTTAGACAGCTACATGGCACAGTAGATAGAGCACTGGACCTGGAATCAGGAAGCTTTGAATTCAAATCTGGCCTCAGATACTTTCTAGCTGTGTGACCCTGGGCAAGTCACTTAACCTGTCTGCCTCAGTTTCCTTAACTGTAAAATGTGAATAATAAGAAGTAATTATAGCACCTACCTCCCAGGGTTCTTGTAAGGTTCAAATGAGATGACATTTGTAAAGCACTTAGCACAGTGGTCTGTATAAGCCAGCCCTAGTAAACACTTAATGACTGCTCCTTCCCTTCCTTCTTTTTCCCAGTCATAGGATCCTAGGTTTATAATATATACTTTATTATAAATGTCCATGAAATGTCCATAAAAATAAATCCTAGCAGGATTTAGGAAATAGTGATTAGTTTCTTCTCATTTAGAGGGGTGTTACCCTTTTTTTTTTCAAAGAAAATGTTGTGTCTGCTACTTTTCCTTTTTTCCAATTTTTTTCCTAATTAAAAAGTAAATTTTTTTTAGGATGTGGGTTGAAAAGATTTATGAGAGTGTTCATTAAAACAGGCCTCTTCATAGCCACAAAATTGTCTTTCCATGCCTTCTTAGGTATTCCATGAGATACCAATGTCAGTACAAGAAACAGTGGAGTACAAATACACATGTATAGTCATTTTCTACAGTGGTATTTCCTGTGAAACAGCTTTCTAATCAGTCTATAAGTGATCTCCTAAGATCAACATGGCCTATTTTTACTTACGGAAAATTTGGATCTTTGCTCTCCAACGCATAATACCTGATCATACTTTGCTTTGGGTTCTTCGTGATTCTCTGAATGACACAAAAGATTCATACATAATTAATGCTAAAGTAATTGTAGCAATACCAAATATTGCTAAAGCCATTGCTGTGGTTAACTTTCCTGCGATCCTCGACTGTCACAGTTTTTTTATTGCTAAATATTTAGCTTTCTATTGTTGATGGATTCCAAAATGTACTGATTTAAAGGCAGCTAGAGCGCAATGGAAAGAACTTTGGACTTGGGAGTCAGGAAGACCTGAATTCAAACCTAGCCTCAGATACTTAATAGCTTGTGACCCTGAGCAAATCACTTCATCTCTAGCTCAGTTTTTTCATCTGGAAAATAGAGGAATAATAGTGCCAGATTTCCAAGAATATTGTAAAGATAAATGAGATATTATTTGAAAAGCCCTTTTCAAACTTTAGAACACTACAAACATGTTTACTATAGTTATTATTCTTTCTACTTAGAGATTTGTTAAGATCTAAATATAGAAAATGGTGCATTCGAAAACTGGCTGCATAAGAAACTGGAGCTTTGAAAATGAAGCTAATTTAAAGTTTTATCACATTTGAAAAATGAATAAAAGACAACCTGATGAAGCTAAGTAGAGCAATGAATAGATTGCTGGACCTGATGTCATGCAGACCTGAATTCAAATCCAGCCTCAAGTGCTCCGTAATTTTGTGACTGGGCAAGTCACTTAAACCTCTGTTTGCCTCAGTTTCTTTATCTGTAGAATAGGGTTAATAACAGTACCTGTCTCCTCAGGTTAGGATCAAATGAGATAATATTTGTACAGTACCTGGAACATAGTAGGTACTATATAAATGTTAGCTATTATTATTATTAGATGCAACAGGGTTTTAACATAATAATATAATAAGATAGTGAAATAACCTTTCAAAATTCCAACAAAGATGAAAAAAATGACTTAAAATTCTTTTAAAGTGTTATCCTCATTTGACTCTGTCCTTCTTGCCTGTTTGTATATGGGGATATATATATGTATGTATATGTATGTGTATGTATATATGTGTATATATGTATAATATATACATACATAGTTATGTATACTTTTACATATATAAAAATAATAGCTATGTTCAAGATTGAAATGGAGTACCCTTCTGGGGGACCTCTCCCACTAATCTGAACTTGAAGCTTGGGTCCTCTGGAGGAACAACTACCCCCAGGGTACTCTATAGGTCTATATTCCTCTAATACTATAGCTCAAGATCGCTCATTGGTTCATTCATGTTTAATACATAGAGAACAGGGCACCTGGGTGGCAAAGTGGATAGAGTGCTAGGTCTGAAGTCAAGAAGATGAGTCTTCCTGAATTCAGATCTGGCCTTAGACACTTCCTAGCTGTGTGACCCTGGGCAAGTCATTTAACTCCATTTGCCTCAGTTTCCTCACCTGTAAAATGGGCTGCAGAAGGAAATGACAAACCACTCTAGTATCTCTGCCAAGAAAACCCCAAATGGGGTCTTGAAGAGTCGGACACAACTGAAAGACAACTGAACAACCTAAATAACACAGCTCAAAGTAAAGACAGTTGCTGAGATGATATCTGAGAAAATTAGCTACAAAACTTTCCCCTCCCCCAGTAGATGCCATAGCCAGTGGGTGGGGGTGAGTGTGACCAATCCCTTCTCTCCCTCAAAAGGCAAAGAGATTCCTTCTCTAGAGCTGGGTTCTTCCTCCATAACTGGCTCTCTTCTTGACTACCAGCGCCCACAATCCTCAGCACTGTCTTCTGTCTCTCTTCTTTTTCTTGAGAACTGTCTGACTTTCTGAAGGGCCACCTGGAGTGTGGCTGAGCTCTTGCCCAGCTACTGAATTCCATCAAGCTTGATTGAAACCATTCTTCCCACCTTGTAAAAGGGCAGCCAAGTGCAAGTCCTTCTTGATGCTTTATTTAGTAGCTTGTTGTCTGTGTTAACTACCCTTTGTACTCTGTAATTTCATCAGCCTATCTGATTGGCATCAGTTGCTCAGGTTTCCTGTGATCAACAACCTCCACCTCCCCTCCCCCAATTACTGAAAGAAAAGTCTCGTTCCCATAACCCTCTCTCTGACATGAGGCTAAGAGGAATGGATTGTAGCAGGGAATTCAGATGTAACTGAATCAACAGGTTTGCTAAGTGTCTGTTCCTTTGATTTTTCAGATTAGCTCTGTCTTGAATCTGTTTTTCGGTGTTCACTAAATTCCTTCCTTTCTCCTTGAGCACTCACTCACCTGGCTCAGTAACTCAAAGTAAGGAGTCCACAAATATTTGTTTATTTGACGTCTGCATACATCATGAATCAACAGGCAAGCAATGATTCAGTATCCAGCGTTCCCAGCGCTGTCCGAGATGCTAGGGAGCAAGGACAAAAATGAGGTGATCCTTGCTTCTGTAGAGTTTATGATCTATTGATGAAAACGACAGTCAGATGACCTGGTGGATAGAGCCCTGAAACTGGAGTCAGGAAGACTCATCTTCATGAGTTCAAATCTGGTCTCAGACACTTAACAACTGTGTGACCCTGGGCAAGTCATTTAACCCTGTTTGCCTCAGTTCCTTATTTGTAAAATGAGCTAGAGAAGGAAATAGCAAACTACTCCAGTATCTTTGCCAAGAAAACCCCAAAATGAGGTCATGAAGAGTCTGACACATCTGAAATGATTTAATAGGAATAATAACAGCATTTATGTAGCACTTTAAGATTGGCAGCGTGCTTTAATCTTTCCTCATTACAACACTCGGAAGTAGGTACAATTACAGATGAAGAGACTGAGGCATACAGAAGTTAAAAGACTTGCCTAGAGTCACCCAGATAAGTGTTTGAGAAAGAATTTGAACTCAAGACTTTAGGTCCTCAAGTGTGGCCCTTTGACTGAATCCAAGCTTCACAGGACAAATCCTTGATTTTAATCCTTTGATGTTTCTGTGAAGATTGGATTCAGTAGAAGGGCTGCACCTGAGGACTTACAGGGCCACATGTAACCTCAAGGCTGCAGATTTCCCACCCCTGAACTAGTTTTGGTTTTTATGTAAGGGAGTGGCACAATCAAACCTATACTTTAGGAATATGATTTTTTCAGCCATGGGGAAGATATATTAGAGGGGGGTAAAGGCTTTAGGCAAGGAGGCTCATTAGTAAGCTGTTGCAGTAGCCAGGCTCCTTACCATAATTGAGGTCCTGTCTCCAATTAAAGATGTTTTCTTTTTCTTTGGAAACTGAGAATAGCTCTGCACTAACAAGGAGAACTAGAGAATTGTGCAAATTGTCTGAATAACTAAGGTGCCTTCCACCATCACTCCTGCTGCTTTTCCCCCATAAATTATCCCCACAATTGAAGCAAAAGTGCTTTCTTGTTTCTTTAGCTTGTATTATCCAAATAATTTCAACTTCTCACCTTGCCAATGTAGGTCTGGCTCAGTTTTTCATGAAATGTATTCTTGTACAAAAAAAATGTTGATTTGACAAGTTGTACACTGAAGGATAACAGGAAATATCTCTAGTTCTTTGTAGATACTATAAAGCTATTTTGAACCAAGTGCCATCTCAGAATGAGCACGAGTTGCTTTTAACATTCCATTTGGCAAATGGACTCCAGCCTCGGGGTATATCATATTTCCCTCATGTAAGGGCCCAAGGACAAGAGCTAAGCCAAAAAGAGTTTCATCTTTGACCACTCTGTTCTTCCTGTGACTAGTTGTCACCTTGGTGAAGGAACCCCAGCCTTATTAAAGTGATCAGAGTGACAGATTGGACTTACTGAGCCATGGAACTTTCTCCTACCTCCCACTCCCATGCCCCAGAAGATATTCCTGGGAAATAAAAAAAAAAAGGCAACTGACCATCTGTTTTTATCCATTAGGTTAATCAAGACAAGTCCTGAATTGACAGAATCGTGCACATGGTTCCCGGAATCCTATGTGATTTATCCAACTAATCTCAAGACTCCTGTGGCCCCAGCATCACCTTCGCAGAATGGAATCCGTCATTTGATAAACAATTCAAGGACAGATGAAAGGGAAGTCTTCCTTGCCTCCTATAACAAGAGGAAGGAGGGTGGGGAGGGCAATGTATGGATAGCCAAATCCTCGGCAGGTGCCAAAGGTTAGTCTCATGGCCATGGCCCTATTTGAAACAATATTTTCTTCCTCCATTTTATTATTAGCCTTTGTGTTTGAAGGTGTTTCAGTGATAGTTTTTTGCTTCCCTAAAACTCTGATGCACTGAATCATCTTAGCCTGAGTAGTAAGATTCAGTCTGTCTCCAAGACCAATTATGAAAGAGTTTTAGATGAACTTGGAATAGAGCTACATAGTTCCTGATGGCAAATCAAGTTTTCTGTCCATGAGATCAATGTGGAATTGCTGAGTTCTGTCTCTCCAAATGAATGCTGTCACATTGAACTTTATTGCAGTCTTAGCAATTCTAGCTTTTCTTTGGAAACTGGTACAAAAAAGAAACCATTTGTAAGTATCCCTATATTATATACCTGCCCAAATCAGAGCTATAGCTAGTAATATTTAAAGAAAAGAAATTACATAATTAGCCTACCTTTTGGGTTACTGGGGATCAGCACAGTTCCTCTTTAAAATTTTCTTTCTCTTTCACTTACCTAATAGAAGAGGGAACTAATGTTTGTAGGCTTTAAGAAAACTGCTTTTTAAGCTTGGGCATAGTGATGTCAGCATAGTTTAAGGGCTGTGGCAAAAGTGATTCATGCAGTTATTTCGAAAAATGTTTTATGTGTCTAATCTCAGCCATGTCCATTATATAGCATATGAGTGTGTAATCCTGGAAATCAGGAGACTCTGGTTCTTCTAGATCTGGTTCTGTCACTGGCAAACCTTATGATATGTGGTAGGTTGCTTTGTAGATTTGTAGAACTGTTGATTTCAAAAGGGACTTCAGGGATCATCCAATCTAGCCTCCACCCAATTTATGCCTCTAGTAGTGATCACCGAGCCCTCTGTGCAGTGATTAACTTTTCCTCTCTACTTCACCCACTCCCAAATAGCACCTTATACAACTAGAATTGTTTTTTTAATAGTATTTTCTTTTCCCCTAGTTACATGTAAAGACAATTTTTAACATTCATTTTTAAAAAAATTTTAAGTTTCAGATTTTCTCTCTGCCTCACCTCCCTCCTCTCTGAGACAGTAAGCAATGTGATATCAGTTTTACCTGTTTAATTATGCAAAATATATCACCATTTTAGTCATGTACAACTGGAATTGTTAAGAAGCTGACTCTTCATCCACATGACTCCTTTTTCATTTCTTTGAAGATCACTGTTCTCATTATTTCCTCCTTTATGTCTTCTCCAGGCTAAAAAAATGTCCCTTTCTTTCTGCAGTCCCTGGCGTTGCGTGGCTTCAGCTCCCCTTAACATCCTCATTACTCTCTTCTAGATGTTTTCCTTTCCAAGATCTGCTGCCCAGAACTGGACATAATATTCCAAATATGATCCAACAAAGATGGAGCACAGTAGAGCTAATATCTGTCCTAACTCTGGATATTATATTGCTACTAATGTAGCCTAATATTACATTAATTTTATGGCTCCCACATCACACTGTCAGTTCCTAGTGAGTTTGCAATCCACTAGAATTCCCAGATCTTTTTGATATGAATTGTTTTCTAATTCACAGAACATTGTACCTATACAGTTGATTTTGAGAATTCAGGTATTGGAATTTATAATTATAGCCATTAAATTTCGACTTGCTAGCTTCATTCCATTTCTGGAGCCTGTCAAGATCACTTTGAATCCCAGTTCTGTCAACTAGGGTATTAGCTAGCTAAGTGTCCCCACTTCATATTTTCTGAAAATTTAATAATTATGCCAAGTCTCCTTCCCAAGGAAATGTTTAAAATGTTAACAGTGGATACAATTTTCTGTCAATGACAGAACCCTTTGACTAGGTATCTGTAACCCACCTAACTGTTGTACCGTCCATCCAATCTATATCTCTCTAGGTAGTTCATATAGCCATACTTCTGGGTCTCAGTTTTCTCATCCTTTAAATGAGGTGACTGAAATCAATCTGGTAAAAGTCTCTTTCAGTTCTCACTTTCCTGTGATTCTGAATTTGGATCCAGAAGACCTAGTTTTAACTCTTAGCTCTGTAACTTATTACCTGTGTGACCTTGGTCAAGTCCCTTGATCTCTAAGCCTCGGTTCATGTGTAAGATGAGAATGTTGCACTAAGATTCTTATAATCTAGAATTCTCTGCAGGTAGAGCAAGTTGTAGGATCAGAGATTTTCAATTGGAAGGTACATTACAGATTATTTAGCCTATCAGATGAGAAAACTGAGGTCTAGAGACGTTTGTGTCTTACCCAAAGTCCCAGAGGGAGTAAATAACAGAGTTAGAGTTTTAAGTCTGGCCTTCTCACTCCAAAGCCATTGTACTTCCCACTCTGCCAGCCATGTGACCTTGGGAAAGTCATAAAATTATAGAATCTGAGATTTGGAAGGCATCACGGAGGTTATCTTGTCAAACTCCTGCCTAAATAGTAACCTTCTCTATGACATTTCGTAAAAGTGGTCATCTAGCCTTTACTTAAAAACCCTAAGAAGAACCCACTACCTTCTAAGGAGCCTTGTTCTATTTTTTGACAAGTCTAATTAGCAGAGTGGGCAGCTAGGTGGTGAAGTGGATAGAGTGCTAGATCTGGAGTCAGGAAGATTCATCTTCCTGAGTTCAAATCTAGCTTCAAACACTAGCTGTGTGACCCCAGGCAAGTCACATAAACTGGTTTGCCTCAGTTTCCTCATCTATCAAATGAGCTGGACAAGGAAATGGCAAACCACTCTGCCAAGAAAACCCCAAACAGGGTCACAAAAAGGCAGAGACAACTGAAACAAGTCAACAACAGCAACAGCAAAATTAGTAGCATATCAAATTAGCACAAGATAAGGGACCTCAGATGACATCTAGTTTAAACCATACCTGAATAAGAATTAGCAACAAATATCACCAGCATCCAGCACTGAAGATCCTCTCTCTTTCCTGAGGCAATTTATTCCAATTTTGGATAGCTCTACCTTGGTTTTTTGGGGTTTTTTTTAGTTTTTCTTTATATCAAGCCTATTTTAACCTGTGGCCTTTCTACCTCATTTTATAGATGAAGAAATTTGAAACTCAGAAAGTTTACATGACTCCATTACTCTTACTTCTGCCCTCTTAGATCCAAGCAGAATAAGCCCAGTTCTGTATTCCACATTAAAACCCTTCAGATACTCGAAGATTGTTCTTCTATCCACCCTACGTTTTTTCCCCAGGTGAAACATCTCCAGTGCCTTCAACTTCTTCCAGTCACTGTTCCCCTCACCCTCTTCTGTATATCCTCTGATCATTAGTGTGCCTCCCAAATTGTGCCACTCCTGACTGATCACATCAGCCTAGATGTCCTCTGATCTGAGCTAAGTACAGTGGAAGAAGTACAGCTCTCATTCTGGATACTCTCTGTGCCTCTGAGTTTAACCTAAGATTACATTATGTTTTGTAGTAGCTCTGTCACATTGTTGATTCAGATTGAGCTTGTAGTCTGTTAAAACCTTCAAATGATTTTGACTTGAACTGATCCGTGTAGTGGGGAAAGAGTTTGAGTCTGGGGCTTTTGATTCTATTTTCTTTACTCTCAAATAAGATGAAATGATCTGAGCTTCCTCCAAAATGTAGCATTCTAAAATTCTAGGAGCCAGTGTTGGTATAGTGGAAAAAGCACTGAACTTAGAATCAGGAGACCTAGATTCATGTCCCATCTTCCCACTGAGAAGTCTTGAAATATAATGAAACCAAATGGAATATTACTGGATTTGACCCATGACTTCAGCCTCACTAGAGAACTCTTTGACTTCTGACTTTGGTATCCACCATTATAACTGTCCCAGTTTTGTATCATTTGTAAACCTGATGGGCATACTGCCTGTGCTTTTATCCAAATTACTGCATTTAAATCTCTAAGCCTCAGTTCCCTCATCTATAAATGTAACTGATTCTTTACCTTGCTACTTTAATAGGGTTCTTATGAGAGGTGATGAGAATGTAAATTATCTAAAGCACTGAATGAATGTAAAATGTTACTAATAGGTTAGAGAACCCAAAACCTGACAAGAGAAAAATTTTGCTCTGAGAATTGAGGAAACTTTGTGCTTTTCTAAATGAAAAGCATTTGTGATATAATAACGTGATATAATAAAAATAATCCTTATGGCTAATATTAATGACATCTAACATTTATATAGGTTGTTGTCCTTTGTTCTTAAAGTGGACCAAAAATGACATCACTACGTCAGAGTCAAGTTTCAATGTGTCTAACTGTGGCTGATCAGATTAGTACAAGTTCAGAATGCTCTGCCACAGGTCGGGTACAGATAGTCCATGTGAACATTTGGGATAGATTCTTTAAATTTGTGCATCTTGCATAATTTGTTTAGATACTTCAGTTCTGCTTTGCTCGTAGAGCACAGCACTTCCTCTGGTGTGGGCACGCCATGCTGAATGGTCCTGTGCCAGTGTTTCCCATGTCACACAATCCATTCCAGAGTTCTTAAGAGAGACCTTGAGAGTATCCTTGTGTCTCTTCTGACCACTATGTGAGCACTTGCCCTTCTCCATAAAATAGTCTTTTTGACAAGTATACATTTGGCATTTGAATAACATGGCACTGTCTGTTTACCTAAAAAAAACCCAACCTGGTAATATTTATATAGCACTTTGGTAAAGCTTTACAATGGTTATCTCATTTGGTCCTCACGACATCCCTGGGAGGTAGGCATTATAATTATTCCTATTTCGTAGATGAGAAAACTGAGGCAAAAAGAGGATAAATGATTTGCCTGGGGTCATGCAGCTGGTTAAGTGTCTGAGGAGGAATCTGAACCCAGGTCGTCTTAACTCCAGGCCTGACGCTCTATCCACTGCACCACCTAGCTGATGAGCATGAGAATACTATAGTGAAGGGTATCAAAAAAAAAAATGGAAAACATTAAGTTTTGAAGAGACCATATATAAAATAATAATTCATCCTTAAATCATGCTTTAAGGTTAATAAAACACTCTCTTGCAAAAATTGAAACAACTTGCTCTGGGACTGAGTTAATTTGAGAGGTGAGGGCAGATGTATATTTTTCTGAGTCACCATCATGGACATGACAGAAGTTATGAGTGTGGATGAGCTCACCGAGGGACTTAATATCTATAGGGAGAACAGGACCTTGGTGGATACTTAGAGTTAAGGAATATGTAGGATGGTAATCATCCTATACTCCCCTGTTAATTACTGAAATTTCATCTGGAAAAAAAAATTTAAAACTGGAGCTATAAAGGTAAAAATAAAAATTTCTAGTTAAACATCCCCTAACAAATCTTACTTATTTTAATCTGCTGTTTTCCTTAATGCAAGAGTGACATTTATATAGTATACTTATTCATGCTGAAATAGTAATGAAATCTCATCTCTAAAAGAAACCTGTCAGTATATTACTCATATTATTGTAATTAGATTTATGTTGAAGAAAGCAAAGGCTGGACAAGAGAACCTTAAGGATCTGTTCAGACCCTAAGAAAATCTGTTCATGGTCAGACTCTCTCGAATGGAGAGGGGAAGCATATATATGGGTTACTGGTTGGTGTTCTTGGAAGACACTACTAACTCCCATTTTGGTTACGTGTGGGTTTTTCCCCCCGTTCTATGAATTGAAATGACTTGCTTTCTTTTCCCCTGTTAGGTGAAGGCATTCTTATTTCTTCAGAGGCTACAGAACTTCTGGATTTTATAGATAACCAAGGACAAGTGCATGTGATTCAGAAATACCTTGAAAAGCCTATGCTATTAGAGCCAGGTCACCGCAAATTTGATATTAGGTAATATTTTTAATTGATGTTTCTGGGGGGGTTTTCATACTTAAAAAACAAAATTATGAAAACAGTAAGAATGGTCCAGGACATGTTTGTTAAATCCTTTCACATTATAGTTAACAGATTCAAAGCTTAGATTATATGCATAAAAGAAAGTATTGCATAACATAGTGACCAGACTGCTCACTTTGAGGTAAAGGAAGCCTGTGTTCAAGTTCTGCCTCTGACCATAGTCACTCGGTCAGCCTGTAAGCATTTATGAGGTGCCTAATATGTTCCGGAGGCAGCTAGGTGTGCAGTGGATGAGTTCATGAGATCATGAGTTCAGATCCAGCCTCAGACACTTGTAGCTGTGTGACCTTGGGTAAGTCACTTAACCCCATTTGGCTCAGTTTCCTCATCTGTAAAATGAGCTAGAGAAGGAAATAGCAAACCACTCCAGTATCTTTGGCAAGAAAACCCCAAAATAGAGTCACAGAGTCAGACACAACTAAAAATAACTGAACAACAATATGTGCCAGGCACTTTGCCAAGTGGTGAGGATATGAAGAAAGGCAAAAGACAATCCCTGCTCTTGAGAAGCTTTAAGCAGCTCTCTACGATTGTAAGTGACAGATAAGTTGCTGATATACTTCAGTGGAAGGAGTTTTCTCACCAAGAATTTACTATAACAATGAAACCTCAGGTCCAAATAAAAAAAAAAATTTCTATTAAAATCAGGTTTTTGTCTTTCCAAAAGAACCAAAACCCTTTGTTTTATTACAGATGATTTTGCTTGGTAAAATTAGGGGACTTATTTTCTTGTAATTTTGAAAAGAAGTTGAGACACCATCAAGAAGATTTACACAAAATGAATAAATGATGTGGAAAGTTGAAGCTCTTTCCTGCCACAGATGTGTGTAACACAATATCGGCATCTTATTTCCATCCAACTCTTTAGGAATTTCATGGAATTGTGGGGTTATCTTTAGAATTTGGTTTATTGACCAGAACCTCATTTATCCTAGTCTTAAGGGAGCCAGGCAAAAGGATTGACAGAAGAGAAGAGAAGGGTGTGATGTTCTTTTCTGACCAAAGCAGCCCTAAGGTCATCCAAGGACACCAGCAGTCAACAGAGTATATTCTGTGATATCTTTAATACTAGCCCACAGCAGGTATTTCCATCTTTCCATGAAGGATATGTACTCTAAATTGATTATTACTCATCAACCAGAATTTCAGTTATCCAAGTCTTCTTAAATCTTGGAGCAAAAAGTTATTTAATAATTTGAACTGCTACTGTCTGAGTTAGTAATTATTTTACTGTTTTTCTTAAAGAGGCAATCCAAAGTGCTCTCTTGTCTGGCAGTAACAAATCATTTTACTGAGAGTTTCTTGTAAGCTTATTGTTTTATGTACAGGAGATCCCTGTGCGATATATTTCATTTCAGAGACATAAAAATTTACATTGAGGCAGGTCATTAATTGTCATAAGATGACACAAAATAAAGAACCAAATTTTTGATGAATGGGTTTTTAGATTGAGCTTTTATTCTTATAAAAAAGTTCTTCACCCTAGATGATCAGACTATCTCTTTAGTAATTTCCAATGCAACTAGAACAAGAGGTTTTTATACTCTGGGAAAGGCTTAGCTGTGTGACCATGAACAAGTCACTTAACCTCTTTGGCTCAATTTCCTATCTGTAAAATGAGTTAGAGGAGGAAATGGCAAACCACTTTACTACCTGTGCCAAGAAAATCCTGAAATAGAGTCACAAAGAGTCAGACAAAGCTAAAAGGAACTGAAGAACTAACTATATGTGCGAAATTCAAAAATTGGGTGCCCAACAGGCTTTGAGTTTCACTGTAACGTGCAGTGTAATTCATCACAAATAACTGTGTAACAAGAGAAGGATATTTTCTGGCATTAGAAGTATATAAGTGCATAAATATAAATAAAAAAAGATGTTATGTGGGCAGCTGCCCATTTTGCCCACTCCTGGGTCTGGCTTCACCTTTGTTTTTTCCTTCCTCTGCTCATCACCAGGTTAAACCAGAATGGTTTTCTGTGAATGTTCAAATGTGTTACCCATTAGTTACATCTTAAAGTTACCAACACAAACACTATATAAGAACTTATTTAATCTTTCAGGCCAAACTTTCCTGCCAAAATTTATGGCAAATTGTGAAAATAATCACCTCAGCACCTTCTTGTGATAACTGGGTCTTTCAAGTGCTTGGGTAGAAAAGTGACTGTTCTCTTTTTTTTGGCAGGAGCTGGGTCCTAGTGGATCATCAATATAATATCTACCTCTACAGAGAGGGCGTGCTTCGGACCTCTTCAGAACCATACAATATCACTAACTTCCAAGACAAAACTTGCCATTTGACCAATCACTGCATTCAAAAGGAATATTCAAAAAACTATGGGAAATATGAAGAAGGGAACGAAATGTTCTTTGAGGAATTCAATCAGTATCTAATAAGTGCTTTGAACATTACGCTGGAAAATAGTATCTTATTACAAATCAAACAAATAATAAGGTAATTTATTTGTATCTTTTTGTTGTCTGACAATTTCCAGTGAAAGTTTGACTTTGTTCTCCTACGTGGAAAGGAGCCCCCCTCTTTCACCCTTCCCCAAGAATGGAGGCTGCTTATCAAGCTGAGAGAGGCAATTGTCATGGTCTCAATAGTAATAATAACTGACATGTGTACATGGAAAATTGAGGTTTGCATCGGGGTTTCAACTGTGTTCTCAGTGGTGTTAAACTCAAATCAAAATGGGGGCCTTTAATCATCTATAAGAATCCCTGCAGGATACCTATTGATTTAGAAAACCACATATCACATTATTGGTATTTTTTTGTATTTTGATTTAATTTGCTAAATATTTCCCCGTTATATTTTAATCTGGCTCCAGCTGCACTCCTAGTGTTGTGGGCTGCATGCGTCCTGCAGGCTACACATTTGACACTTCTTTTATGTTATCCCATTTGATCCTTTTGACAACTCTGTGAGGTAGGTAGTATAGCTATCAGCCCCTTACGATAGGGTTTAAGAGGTTGTCAGAGTTGTCCACCTCTGGATTAAACCCAGGTCTCTGTTGACATCAAATCTAGCACTTACTTCCTTTCAAGAGAACCCATGAAATGATATTGGCCCTTTTTTTTATGTTGTGTTTTAGGGAAGATGACTGAACTGACATCCATGGAGTATTTATTCTGGAATGATGGCTGAATAGCTACCATTTAAAAAAAAAGCATCACCTTAGACTTGCTTAAAATATTATGCTTTTCCATGTTTACACACATTTAATTATTACAGCTGGATAAGCTAAGAAGGACAGGTGGTGGTCTGATTTTATTGACGTGGAAACAATTGCAAAGAACCTAAATGGCTTACTCCAGGTTAATGGTGCAGTTAGCACCAGGTCTCCAAATTCAGGTCTCCAAATCCCTAGTCAGTCATTCTTTGATATTAGTCCATGGTGTCTATCATATGTTCAAATAAGCACCCTGGGGTTTAATTTGTTTTTTTACCACATTCCCTCTGTGTTGGCATCCTGTGTGTCTCTGGGTGACACGTAAGCAAGTAGAAGCACAGCTCATTGATGCCCACTCTTTTTTTCTAGTCACAGATTGGGAAAAGGGGTTTCCTAATTGTCCTCATCCTGAAGGAATGTTTGTCCTGCAGGGAGCTACTTTCTACTTGAGAAAATTCAGAAAGAAGCTTTTGGGACATGTTTGTTCTGAGAGGGTGGAGAATCAAAATTAGGTTCTGGTTGCAATTTAAGTTACTTTGTGAGAGAGATTCCAGGCAGTACTACTTGATGACAGAGGATGGAGCACACAGTACTTTTCCAACAAGTTGTGGCCATGGGTGGAACAAAAAAAAAAATCCCTTATATTATCAGTTACTCACTAATGAGTTGTAGTCTTGTCTGATTCTTAGGTCAAATTATTTGTCTTATGTCCTTTGGTGGGTCTTATCATTCAGAACAAAGTGAGCCCAGTGGAAGATATCCTTCCCAATCCACTGTCTGAGGTTGTAACTAACCGATTATTTTATAAGTAGGATTGATTACAAAAAAAAAAGAAAGAAATTTAGTGCCTGGATTTGTTATGGATTCTGTTTTGACAGGACCTGCCAAAGTGCTACTGATTTAACTCCCCTTCTCCCCCCCCCAAATTATTCAACTCTTTGTGAAAAATTCAATTTACTAAATTCATAAAACTTCTCTAGGATTCTTCACTTATGACATTGTAGCTACTTTGAGCATGAAATATTTCTGATAAGGTGCAAGCAACTGAGAGAGATGGGAATTCTTCTGTAATAGCAATATACAGGGTGTCCCCAAAGTCTTAGCGCAGTTCTAAATAGTTCCGGTCTAATTAAATTGATGGCAATTTTTGTGTATTTTAATTTTTAATAGTATTTTTTCTAGTTCCATATAAAGACAATTTTTTGACATTCATTTTTTTAAATTGTGAGTTCCAAATTTTCTGTATTTCTATATTTTTAAGTTTTATTAATGTTTTTTGTTTTCATGCCATAGTTATTTCACAAGACATAGTCCTTTCCAAGTGAACCCTCTCATAAAAAAAGAAAAACAGTCTGATAGAATATTCCCCACTCTGTATCCACAATCTCTACCTGTCCTGAAAATAGTGAGGTATGTTTTACCATATGTTCTCTGGGACTCAGATTTGCTGCCGTCCAGTGCCATTTTCATTTAGCGTTATTCTGTTCATTATTTACATTGTTCTGCTTTTGCTCGTTTTGTTCTATATTAGTTCATGCAAGTCTTCTCATGTTTTACAACCTAATAGCATTCAACTAACACAGTTTGTCCAGCTGTTCCCCAGTTGATGTGTAACACCTTATATCCAGTTTTTGCTACTCCTCCCCCAAAAAGGTGCAGCTTTGAATACCCATATTTGTGGATGTGTGGATTTGTGGACATTTTCTTTTTTTGTCTTTGACCTCTTTGGGGACATATGCCCAGTAATAGGATCTCTGGGTCAAAGGATATGAACAGTTTGGTGACTTTTGTTTTATAATTTTCAAATTGTTTTTGAGAATGCATAAAGCAATTCTTAGGTCCAACAGAATTGTATTAGTGTGTCTGTTATACAACCTTTCTAATGTTTACTATTTAATGTCGCTTTTATTACATTTTCCACTTTAAAGATAACTAATAGCATTTTGCTAAGGACCCATGTTGATACAGACCAAGGATTGAAAGCGAACTGAATTGATGGGAAATAAAAGCATTATTGGTGATGATCAAATTGAAAATGTAGCCTTAGTGAAGATGGACTTCTAAGTGGACTAACCGAAACTTAGAAATATTGTCACTATGGAGCTGACAAAAAGGTCTTTTCCATAGAAAGAAGACCAGAGCCCCCATCCCTATATCAGCAGAGGGTTGGCTTCCCAACCTCCTTTTTTCTCTATAGCTCCCCAAAATTTTCTTCCAGTTCTGAAATCCGATGAGTACAGGAAACAAGATAAGGAAATGAAAAATCCTCAGGAGTTTTAGTGGACTACCAAAGCTAGTGTGATCTCAGGTTTCATTTAAACAAGTGTAATATCCAGAACAAGGGAAGTAACATTCGATTCGATTTAACAAGTGTTGTTATCTGTCATCTCAGTCACGTCCAACTCGTCATAATTCCATTTGGGGTTTTCTTTGCAAAGAGGCTGGAGTAGTTTGCCATTTCCTTCTCCAGGTCACTTTACAGGAGAGAAAACTGAGACAAAATGAGTTAAGTGACTTGCCCAGAGTCATAGGTAGGAAGTGTCTGAGTCTAGATTTGAACTCAGAAAGATGGTCTTCGTAACTCCAGGCCCGGTGTTCTATCCACTGTGCCACCAAATTGCCTATAAGTATTTACTGGCTAAAAACTACTGTACTGGTAGAAACCTCTGTATTGGTCTGAACACACTGAGTGTATTATGTTCAGTTCTGACTGCTATGTTTTAAGAGGGACATTGTCAAATTAGAGTGGTGTGCCTGGAGACCAGCCAGTATGAAGGGACTGAAAACCATGACATATGAGGGATACTTAAAGGGACAGGGTGTAATATTAACTCTAGAGGAGAAAACTTGGGGGACTCATGGATAAGGTGAAGAATAGAATGGATACATTCAGATAGGAGAAGGGTTGTCATTTGGAAGAGGAATGCTATTTATCCCTTGTGTCTCCATAGGAAAAAAACTAGCACTAGTGGACAGAAATTACAGAGAAACACTTTTCAGGTCCCTGTGTGAGCACAGTTCCCATTCAGTTTGCTAATGTTGAGAAATGGAATGAACTGCCAAGGGAGATAGTGAGATTCATGTCACTAAAGATGTTTAATCCAAACCTGGATGACACTGAACTTGAAGATTTCTAAGATCCTTTTCAGTGCTTAAATTCTAAGGGAGAGCAGATAATAATGTGATTGGCTTGATAGAAATAAAACACCTTCGAATCCAGCTTTGTCTTTCAGGCTAAAGTAACATACATTTTCAGCCTTTGCCTGCTTCTTCTGTCCCATAATTAAAGGCTCTCCCACTGAATATGAGAATGTAAGAAAACAAATGTGTGAGTATTAAGAATATGGTATACTGGGTGAAACAAAGGAGCTTATGGTCATGTGTAAGCTGCTCAGGTTAAATTGTTCTTAGGTTTGGATTTTTAAAATAGTATAGCATAAACGCCTTCCCCATCACCACCATTACCCCAGTGGATAGAAGGATGCTATGCATTTTTTTTACATGAGCAAAAAACTTTATGCCTTAAAATCTGAAATACTTTGTTATCTCTTTAAATAAGAATTTTAAAATCCAGTCCCTTTTTTTCTGTCAGAAAATTAAAAACTGTTTCTAGGGGAAGAATAAAATCATAGATTATCCATCCTGAAGGTAGGCAATAGGGTATAGGGAAGAATTCCTTAAAAAAAGCCAACCCTCATTTTATTTGACCATCCTTGCTAGCTATTGCCAATATCTCTCTTCCCTTTCTTATCTAAATTCGAACATTCTATACAAGATGCATCCACTTTTCTCTCACTCCTTTCAAAACCCTGTTTAATCTGATCTCATCATTGAATTAAAATTACCCTCTCCAAAATCACCAGCAATCTCTTAAAGATCAATTCTAATGACCTTTTCTCAATCCTGTAGCTCCTGGATGATCTGCATTTTTTTATCTTCTTAGTATCTGGCTCTTAGTAAGCACTTAATAAATGCTCACTTTGAAGTCCTGAAACATATTTGGTGATGAAAAGTTAATGCTTTTAAAACAGTTATTTACTGTATGTTTAAATATGGCAATCATTTTAGTACAAAACCATAAATAAAATAGATTCTGTAGTCTGAGGGTAGTCCATTTTTCTTCTGTGAATAAGTGACTTTCATTTCCCAGTGACCTGGGAAAATTGAAATCTCTCTGATTTTTAACTAAATCTTACCTTCTGTAGAATGGCACCTGAGCTATGCAATATGACCTCTTTTTCTTCCCAATTTTTAGTATCCCACATTAAAATACTAAGTAATTTGCATTTTAAGGAATTGCTTATGTAAGGACAATTCCTAAGCAATAAGGGCCTTTTACATTTTGTATTCTAGCATAATATAAAAAGTGGCTGTGGTAGTTTCATGAATTTGTTTAAAAGCACTTTAAAATTCTTGTTTCTCAAAATATTTTGAGGCCCTCAATTGGCCTTTCTGCTCTCAAAACTCACACAACCTTAAAAAGGTCAAAATTATACCTGGTCTCTTTTTTTTTTTTCTAAATATACGTATCTGAAATAATTAGGTTCAGCCACTTTGGATGATGTTCATAGGAACTGAAAGGATTATCTTTAAGCCAAAATATTCCAAATTAGTGCCTACTTAGGAAAAGCCAACTTGACCTAACTTTCCCTGTGTCATTTAGAATTTTAAATCTATTTGCTGTCTTTACTAAGCTTTATTCTCAGTATTTAATAAAGTCATATTGCTGGCTTTGTGTCCTACATTTTATTGCCTATCCAGTTAGATTCAGTAACCGTTTATTGAAGACCTGGCATATACATAGCTTTGTGCTGAGTTCTGTGAAGATAGAAAATTTTCAAATTTTTAACTTCATCCAGTCTAGTTGGATGCTGGGGAAGATACATGCTAAAGGACTAGCCATTACAGTCTTTTCCAATCCCCTGTTTCTCTGTCTAGAGCAGGGCTGGGAAACCTGCAACTTCAAGGCCATATGTGGTCTAATGCATTCCCCACAGAGTCTCCATTTTGTGCAGGAGTCTCACCCGGTCTGCATTCCCTTCCTAGCCTTATGTCTAGCTCCAGGCCTTCAAACCCTTCACCTAGAGCATCATCTGTTATTATATTAAAGAGGATAATCCCTACTAGGCTTCAGTTCAAGTTGTGCATTGACTAAAATGATGATTCCCTAGAACATGAATCCCAAACTTCTCTGAAAGGTGATATATGCCCCACACCTGAGTTCTTCCTGTAGTACCATAACTTGCAGTCACAGCTAACCTGTCAAGTATATTGCAGGGTTTTAGAAAATAGATTTTCTTTGCATTTGAGAATATTTAGATTTTCAAAGAATGTCAAAGTTGGAAAGGACCTCAAAGACCATCTAATTCAACCCCTATCTGAAAAAGAATACTCTTTACAACCTAATCTACTGATGGTCCTCCACTTTTACTTGAAGACCTCCAGGGTTTTCTGAAGCCGCCCATTCCACTTTGGGATAGCCGTAATTACTAAGAACTTTTTCCTTTACCCCAAACCTAAATTTTCCCTTCTGCAACTTCTCCCTATGGCTCCTAGTTTTGCCCTTTTGGGCCAAACTGAACAAGTTAGCTTGTTCTAGCTAGAGGATGAACCGTTCTGTGAGATTTGCTGGGTTAACTTGGAGCAGAGTATATTTTCATTCTCATTTAAAGAAAGAGCATCTAATGCTCCAGATGAGCATTCTTGACCAGCATTACAAATAAAGAAGTGTTGTCATTGGGCTCAGGCTTGGATAGCACGGTGACTTTCTCACTGTTGCTATTTATTACATCTGTCCTTAATATAACTTCTGACCCCCAGATCTGTAGTTATGATGGTCCTTAAAATTTCCTATGAAATTGTGGTGAATTGTATTTCATGCCTGAAGAATTCACTGTTACGTAAATCATATGAACAATATCAAATATCATAATATGCAATTATAAGCAAAAAAGTTTAATTAAATTGTGATACAAAGTTATAGTAAAATGGTATCATGGATCTCCAGTTTGTAAAGGACCTCAGAAGTCATCTATCTCAACTCCTTCATTTTGCACGTGAGAAAACTGAGGTCCAGAAGGGGTAAGTGAGCTGGAATTCAGACTCTAGTTTTGTGACTCCAAGTTCAGCATCTTTTCCATTTTACGATAATGCTTCCCAGCTTTGTTAAGAAAATAGGCCTAAAAAAAACTTAAAGAATTTATCCATGGTTGTACAGCTAAAAACTGATTGGAACAGGATTTGAACTCAGGTCTTCCTGACTGCATTCCAGTTCTCTCTAATATTGTGATACTTTTCTAAAAGAAAGTCAATGGACCACAAGCACCAAAGAAAATAAAATATTGGAAACTATTTAAGCTAAGAAATTAATTAACCACTCCCACCACAGTCTAACAATTACAAAAAAATACAGTAGAATTGTCACTTCCTTATTTCTAGACACTGTACCTCTCTTCCTGCCTAAGAGCATTTTGTGACTACCCTAACACAATAGTGACTTGCATCAAGCCTTCAATCCACTAGAGCTTCCAGGTCTTTTTTCAGACAAATTACTCTCTAACCATACCTGTCCATCTTGTATGTGTAAGGTTGATTGCTTGAACCCAAGTGAAAGCCTTTACTTATATCCCTGCAAAATTTCATCCCACTCAATTCAGCCAAATGCCTTCTCTGTCGAGCTTTTTGTTTGTTTTTTAGGGTTTTTTTAGATCTTCATGGTCATCCAATGTGTGAAGTCATCCCTCTTCAGTAACTACTAGATACAGCTTGGTTTACAGGCTCTGGGCTTCTCTTAGTTTACAAAGATTCTAAATATAAGTTGGAGTTGGTATTTGAATTTATGTTCACCCTTAAGACTAAGGTGTTGACAGTAACCTATAGCTGACAGTGTTCTGTAAAGCAGCTTCAGAACAGCTCATTGATCATGTGTATTGGAGAAAAGAATGAGCAAAAATATTTTGATTGTACTCCTGTGCGAGGTTTTAACTTGGTTTAAAATACAGGAGGCTTGTTATTAAGCCAGTTAGCAGGTGATACTGGAGTCTGTCTTCTTCAGAAAAACATTTAAGATACAGATTTTTAGTAGAAATGCAACTGTTCCACCCATTAGTTGATACATATGCTTTTCTTAGTTGAATCTTTTTTCATTCTCTGGTTTGAACATACAGCAGACCATCTGATTCATCAGTGTGAACTGAGATCCTGAAATTTAAAGAACCTAGGCACAAATTGAAATCCTGTTTAATTTTGTCATTAGGTTCACGTAAGTGGTTATGGCTTGCTGAGTCTTTTCCACAGACACAACATGGTAACTTCCAGTTTTATCTTGCTTAGGAACAAATGACCCAGATGGCCTTACTATCTTGACCTAATCAGGCAAGTTCTTCATAGACATATATAACACTGCTATCAGTGACAAGTCATCTACCCAAAGGCTCTGTAAAAGGTCTAAAATTATTTCATTGCCAACCCCTGCCCCCAACAACTGAAGAATTTATATTCCTAGGAATAAATTTTAATGCTCCAGGTTCCAAGAAGTAGTTCTTAAATGGCAGCGTAATCACATCAATTCAATTTAAAAAATTTATTTAGTAACTAGTCTATGCAAAGTATGGAAAAATACAAAATTTAGATAAAATTCAGTTCTTGCCCTTACAGAGCCTAAAAATAACACATATGGATAAAAATACACCATGTCACATAATAAGAAAACAAGAAAAGTGCAAGCAAATTTATAAATGGTACAAAGTCTTTGAAAATGTGATATGAAGTTGGAGAGAAAAGGTTGCCCATCCTCCCCCACCTACTCCCTACACACACAGAGAACTGGATGATTAGATTAAGATGCTCTGACATGCTAACTGAATTCCAAAACAGGTCCAGCTCTCCTTTATTTGATTAAATTCAACAAACATTTATTAAGCACTTACTATATATCTTTTCCTTGTTTATTATGTATTAGATGCTTACTAAATATTTGTTGAATATATGTTTGGGACAGGCAATACAGATGGTCAAGGAATTGGGTCCAGAGTTGAACAGGAGGACAAGAACTGGTTTGCCTTGGGGAGGGCAGGCTGGTTTGCCTTTGGGAAATGGCAAAGCTCCTTTACTGACCCCAAAGCTTCTCAGGTAAGCAAATGCCCATATTTTTAATTCCAACATTCTGCCAGCATTACTATGTGGTACCTAGACATGGAATATAACTGTTACTAAAGAATTAAAACTGATTACCGCATAAAAGGCACTGGAGAGAAGTTCCTAGTGAATGTGAACAGGCGGCAACATATAAACAGTAAGGAACTCTGAAGAACTAAGTTACAATATGTCCTCAAGGGATATGTCCTCCACTGATACCCTTGAGGCATCTAGAGGTAGGCTAGCATGTGCAGTGGACTCCCCCTGTGGCCAACTTATGGAAGGACATGAACAAAAGGCACACAGAATGCGTGGGCATGGAGGGGGTGTCATCTGCATCGTTAGTAGGAACTCATAAATGATAACAGATGTATTTGAGTATGTGCTGGAAGCTAGGTTTGGGGGATAAAACCAAAACAGTCTGTATATGAGAGAGGTGGAGTAAGAAGTGCTAGTAACTGGGTATATGAGGAAAGATTTCCTCTAGAAATCCTCTAGTTCCTAAGCTGAGCCTTGAAGGAAACTAAGGACTCTTAGAGGGAGACATTAAAAATCAAGGATAATTTTCTATTTTATTCCTATAAAAATGTGATCTTATTTGATTTGATCGAGTATTTTAGTCTGTTGAGATCTTTTTGGTGTTTGACTTTGTTATCTGTTAGGTATCCTTCCCGACATTGTGTCATATTCAGATCTGATAAACTTTCTATCTGTACCTTCATTCAAATTATAAAAATGTCAACTATCATAATCGCATGCAATATAAAATGTGTTAATTATCACAATCCCAAGCAATACACTGAGGATGTAAAAATAAAAATGAAACAATCCCTGCCCTCAAGGAGCTTTGAGGGTTACATGTAAACAGATATATTTATGTGCTACTAGGATTCTGGATTTCTTTTTTTTCTCAATGGGTGGAAGGAAATGGAAGGAAGGAAAAAAATAAGTGCTTGATATTTGAAAAAAATAACAAATGTTTTAAAAAGTAATTTGGAAAAGAGAAAAAAATTGATGATTAAAACAAAGCAAATGGGTGTGGGTGGCAGCACTAGTGAGCATTAAGAAAGGTTTCATGTATATGGTGGCACCTAAGCTGAGCTTTGAAGGGAACCAAATATTCTGAGAAGGTGAAGCAGAGAATTCCAGAAACAGGGAAAAGTCTATGGGAAGAGGCGTGCAGGTGAGATATGGAATTGTTGAATTCGTGAAAGAATTGTTGGCGCAGTTTAGCCGAAATACATAGAGAAGAGTAATACACATTTTAGAAATGTCAGGTGGAGCCAGATTGGGGCTTTTCTGTTTGTTTGTTTCTGCAATGACTGGCAAAGAAATATCACTTTAGTTGTGATTGAACACATTGGTAATTTCAGGATTTTGGGGAAAAAAATTATTGGTTGACTGGTTCTCTCTAATTATCTGATAATACCCAACTATGGACAAGGAAACAGAGATGAAGGGTGGCAGAGGGGACAGAGTACTGAACTTGAAGTCAGGAGAATTCTGGTTTGAATCTGACCTCTGGTTCTTCACTTAATCTTGATGTCAAAGGAGGGTAATGACGATCCTCGTAGTATCTACCTCACAGAGTGGCTATGACCTTGAAGCATTACATAAATTGTTACTAAATATGGAGAGCACTTCTAATGATAATTTCTGTTAACTCTTATTAAACCAGAGCTCTTAATATAAAATCTTCCTCAAATACTTACTATATACCTACCTACTGAAATCTAATGGATCTGCTAGATGGGGTAGTGAATAGAGAGCCAGTCCTGGAGTCAAAAAGACATCCTTCTGAATTCAAATCTGACCTCAGACACTTAACTACCTATGTCACCCTGGGCAAGTCAGTTAATCCTGTTGTATCATTTTCCCCATCTGTAAAATTATCTGGAGAAAGAAATGGCAAACCACTCTAATCTCTTTGCCAAGAAAAACCCAAATAGGGTCACAGAGTCAGACACAACTGAAACAGCTTAACAACACAACAACAGAAATTTAAGCTTTCTTAAAAGCAAGTGGCACAATGAATGGATTACTGAACTCAGGAAGATCTGAATTCAGATGCGAACTCCAACACTTACTGTGCGTCTATTTCCTCAAATATAAAATGGGAATTATAATGACACCTACCTCCCAAGATGGCTGTAAGGATCAAATGAAATGATATTTGTAACGTGCTTAGCACAGCACCTAGCACATAGTAGATGTTTCGTGAATGCTTGTTTCCCTCCTTGTTAAATCCCTTTCTTTTTTCAATTTTACAGAAGCTGCCTTATGTGTATAGAGCCTGCAATCAGCACCAAACACCTTCACTACCAGAGTTTCCAGCTCTTTGGCTTTGACTTCATGGTGGATGAGGAGCTGAAGGTCTGGCTCATTGAAGTCAATGGGGCTCCCGCATGTGCCCAGTAAGCCAACTTCAGATATTCCATTTTGCATTCTTTAAGACAGATTGATATTAGGTTCTTATCATATAATTTTCCCCCTCACTCAGCAGGTATTTAGTAAACACCTACTATGTGTTCAGCACTGTGTGAGATGCTTTGGAGAATAAAAAAGAAGCATATAATAATTATGATAGGTCCCATTTACATAGTCCTTTAAGGTTTACAAAATGATCTCCCCACCACAACCCAGCATGATAGGTAGTATGAGTATCATTATCCCTATTTTACAGATAAAGAACTGAGGCTCAGAGAGGTGATACAGTCAATAATTTTCAAATTCCAAGTCCAATTTTCCTTCTGTACCAGGCTGCCAATTATAAGTATATATAATCTAACTGGGGAGAAAGAACAGGTCATATCAAAAAAAAATCAACTAAAAATACATGGCAATAGTGAGATGAATGTCACCATTAAATGGTACAGACAGTAAATGCCATAGTGGTTCAGAGGAAGGAGTGGACTGGAGTCAGGAACGTTAGATTTGTTTCAGAAAAGAGAAGAGCACGATAGGGGAAACTCCAGGAGGATAGCACAACGTGAGCAAAGGTAGAGAATGCAGAATGTATTAGGTCTGTTCTCAGAACTGTAAGTAGACCTCTTTGCTGTTTGGTGTTGTAGGGGAATGGTAGAAATTAGGACTAAAAAATAGGTTTGGGGAAGACGCTGGAAGGTCTTCCATGCCAGATTAAGCCATTTGCCTTTTCTCCTGTAAGCAGTGGAGAACCACCAAAGGTTTTTGAACATGAGCATGAAATTATAAGAACATAGTTTTAGGAAGACAGAGAGGTCTTCCCTCAGCTTCGGGAAGTAATTTGAGTGTTTCAGAAGGTTCTGAGATAGTACTGTGCTTTAAAAGGACAACAATAGGTAAACCATTTCATCAGGGGCCAAAACTCAGCCCCTCATTTGTTTTGGTTTTTATCTATTTTTTGTTACATTTTGAGTTCTGAGGTGGCTCCTTCTCTCTCTCCCTCCCGGCCCCAAACTAGGGAAAGCCAACATATATGAAACCATACAATACATACTTCCATATATCAGTTCTTTTTCTGGAGGTAGATAGCATCTTTCTTCATAGGTCCTTTGTAGTCGATTTGAGTATTCATATTACTCTGAATAGTTTAGTCATTCACAGTTACTCTTCAAAAAATATTACTGTTACTATTGTACAGTGTTGTCTTGATTTTGCTCATTTCACTCTTCATTATTTCATGTAAGTTTTTACATGTTTTTCTAAAATCAACCTGCGTCCCATCACAATCATATACTACAATTTATTCATCCATTCCTCGATCGATGGGCATCTCCTCAATTTCCAGTTCTTTGCCATGATAAAGACAGCTGCTCTAAATATTTTAGAACACATAGATTCTTTTCCTTTTTCCCTGTTCACCTTAGGAAACAGACCTAATTAGATCAGTCCACAGTTCTACCAACATTATTGCCCCAGTTTTTCCACATCCCCTCCAAAATATGTCATTTTCCCCTCATATCATTTTAACCAATCTGATAGGTGTGAGATGGAAAATCAAAGTTGTTTTAGTTTGAATTTCTCTAATCAACAATGATTTAGAGCATTTTTTTCATATCACTATATATAGGTTTGATTTCTTCTTCCAAAAGCTAGCTGTCCATATTCTTTGACCATTTAACAATTGAGGAATGACTCATATTCTTATGAATTAGACAAAGTTCTTTATATATTTGAGATATGAGGCCTCTATCTGAGAAACTGCCGGTAAAATTTTTTCCCCAATTTTCTGCTTTCCTTCTAATCTTGGCTGTATTAATTTTGTTTGTACAAAAACCTTTTAATGTAATCAAAATTATCCGTTTTATATCTCACAGTGCTATCTCTTGTTTATTCATAAATTCTTTTCTTTTGAATAAATCCTATAGATCAGCCCCTCACTTGTTTGGATAATCTTGAAAAAGTCACTTGACTTTAATGACTTAGTAACAAAATCACAGACTCCCCAAGTTAGAAAGGCACTTAGGGCCCAAACCTAAACCTAGATTCCTTCTCCTCCGTCCCTAACACATGAGAATTATCCAACTTTTGCCTGGAGATCTTCTATGAGGAAGAATCCCGATGGGGCACTCTGTCACATCCCAAAGCAGCATATTTTGATTTTGGTTACTTCTAATTATTGGTAATTTTTTCCTTACATCACACCTAAGTTTACCTCCTTGTAACTTCTACACCCTGACCTCAGTTCTGCATTCTCCAAAGAAAATCTTATCCTAATATTACATGACAGCCCTTTAAATACCCAAAGACCACTATCATGTTTATCATGTTCCCTTTCTGTCCTCTTTTCTCCAGACTAACTGTACAGTTCCTTAAGCCAGTCCTCTTTTAACATGAACCTGAAACCTTTCAACACCTAGAGATCCTGTGTACTCTCTCCAGCTGATCACTGGTCTTTCTAAAATGTGATTCTCAGAACTGAACATGGTGCTCCAGATAAGGTTTGACCAGGGCAGAGGACAAGAAGACCATCATCTCTTCCTAGCCATGCCTCTCAATGCTATCTTAAGTCACAGTAGCATTTTCAGTTGCTTTATCACATCCAATTCACACGAGGTTTCAATGCACTTAAACCTCCACAGATCTACTTCAGATGAACCTCCATCTAGCCATACCTCATCCTTGTATTTGTGGAATTGATTTTTTTAAACCCAGTTTTAAGTTCTCCCTGATCAGTGCTTAATTCAGTTCCCAATAGGTAACTCTTCTATTCTTTTCCATTAAGAAAATGTCTTGCTGTAGCAACTAGGACCTCCTTAGAGCATTAATTTTTAGTTACTGCCTCTTCCTGTATCTCTTTCTTCCCCTTCCTTGTCCTCTTGGTACCTGTTGAAAATCTCAGTCTACTCATATGGAAAATGAAAGAGTTGAACTAGAGAATGTCTAAAGCCCCTTTGTTTCTGAAACTGAGATCTCATGATCATGTGGGCACATGGGAAATGATGACATTAGATTAGGTTAGGAGTCCTACACTTAGTGTCCCCAGCACTAAACAGGCCTTGACTTAGTAGATCGGAGTAAATGTCTACTTCCCAAGTACTTTATGAAGATGATTGAATAAATGTGTTGAGTTTGCACTAGAAGCTGCTACCCAAAATCAAATCAGAGCACAGCTGGAGGATGCTGATTTACTCATGCCCTAATTCACATGTATCATGGCTACTCTGCTTTTGCCAAAGCAGGAATAGGAAGTAATTTTTGTAGGCAGGCTAGGGACAAAAGGGTAAGAAAAAGCATAGTACATTTGTTTTTCTTATGAACATATTTAACGACTATTTCTCTCTGTCTTCTACCTCTGTCTCTGTCTTTCATTCTAGGAAACTTTACCCAGAGCTTTGCCAAGGTATAGTAGATATAGCCATATCCAGTGTCTTTCCTCTCACTGACACGGTGCAAAAGCAGAACCAGCAGGCTACGTTTATCAAGCTATGATGAAGAGATGATCAAAGCAACCTCATAGGAGAGAACTGCCGCACGTTGGGCTTTGGGGGGGGCAGGAGGGAGGGTAAGCGGGGGGGACAGACTATTGGATTGTTTGAAATCATGCCAAAAATGGGAGAGAAGTGGATTTTTTTTTATCTGCAAAGGAAGAAGTAAATAAAAATAAATACTTTCAAAGAGAATCCAGGATGAGCCAGAGGTGCTCAGAATGTTTCACCAGACTCTGCTCTAAACACAGCTCATACAGCTTTTGAAAACTGAAGCAAATCTCTTTGGAAGAACAGCAGAATATTACTTTAAAAAATGAGGATTCAACAATTTTATGTTCTCATTCTTTTTGAAAAAAAATCTTATTTTTACTAATAAGGCAACTTTGTGAACAGCATCTCTCTTCCTCAGGGACCCAGCGAAGCTTGGTCCTTTTGTTAATGTGTAAGTTCTTTCCACTTGCTGCAGTCTTAGTGCCTTAGCTCAGTTCCCAATAGGTAACTCTTCTATTCTTTTCCATTAAGAAAACCTGTCTTGCTCTGGGAACTAGGAACAGCTCAGAGCATTAACTTTTGGTTTCTGACTCTCCTGTACCTTCCTTGTGCCCTGTCCTGGTATCTGGTATCTGTTGAAAAACTAAAAGGAACAAACACCAAGAGTCCTGAGCTTAGGAAGAGGATCCAGGCAAAGAGATAAAGAGGTTTCCTAATAAGATTAGATCAGTTGTCTGTTAGAATTCCCATCATGGGGAGATGAAAAAGTATTGAGATCATTTCACTCTGACCTGTGGGTTTAAGGAAAATTAATTTAACTCTTAATGCTAATTCTTTTTTTTTAAGTCACCCACCCTTTTCCCTATCCCCCACTTGACCAATACCAGTAATGAGCAAAAAATAGCACCTTTTCATTTCTTACCAGGTGGGTGTGTTGAGATCTGATTTGTTTTATAAACCTACTTAAGATCTTTATTTTAAACTAACTTATTGAAGCGCATTGTCAAGATCCCATTTTAATGATTTTCTTTTGAAATTTTTTAAAAACTCCCCTCTCTCATTAATGTTTTCTGCACTTTGAAAAATAGATATCCTTCTTCCCAAGGAATTTCTTCCTACTCTTACATGTCCTTGAATTTCCAGGTCCCCTGTTCATGACCTTTCCTTTATCTCTTCCTCCTTGGGTTCTATGCATTGTTCAGTCAGTCTTGGCTATCTACCTGTGCTGCAAAGCATCGTGGGAATTGCTGATGGAGGTTGGTACCTCACCCAACTGGAGCAGTCTCCTTTGGGAAAAAAAGGGGGGATGCTCTCAAAAGTCCACATGGCACATAAAGGATTTTTCCCCTGCCAGTCTCTCCTCCCCAACCGATTTTTTTCCCTTTTTTAAGTTAGCTGTATTTTGGATTTATAAAGCTGACTCTGTCCTTTTTTATGTTTCCTCTCTTTGGAGGATACATCAGGAGACCAAATGAGTAGCAGGTTGGAAATTTTGAAATCATATTTGTCTTCAATGTGTCATCATTCATGCACTTAGAATGTCAGATAGGGATAAAGTCTAACAAAGAGACCTTTTTGATGGTATTTAAGAAATGAAAGTCAGACTTCTGCTAATGGTCTGATAAGAAAATGACCCTCCTCTTACAGCAATATGAAATGTTTTTTCCATAGCCATTGTACAGTGTTAGGTCTGAGGCACGCTGTATCTCTCATTCTTGGCACAATAAAACAAACTCTACAATGAATTTTTGGGGGAATTTTTTTTTAAGTAGCAGAATTTGGACACATGACACAGAAATGTTGCATTCAAATGGAACAAGAGTTACCTGATAAAAGAAGTGACATTCAGCATTCAGCAATGGCATGTTTACTGAATTGCTTAGAACATGGCCTGATTGGGTCAATTCTCATGGAGATTTGGGATTCAGAAATCAGGAACCCACTGGTTTAAAGATAATAAAACACTTGTATTCTGGAGAGAAACAAAATCAGTCCTAATAAAAGTCTATTTTGGAGGCTATAAAGCAGCTGTTTGATTAAATGTTTGAACCTAAGTAGGCATTTTTTGGGAGAAAGGAACATGGCCAACCTCTAAGATATCCTTGTAGATTCTTAAACTGGCTGTTCATCTTTAACGCTTCTTTCTCTGAAGTGGTGATAGTAATGAAGCATGTCTTGTACAGCATCCCCAGAGTGATATAGTTTTCTATTGTGGGGCTTACTTTGGTATAACATGTTGGGAATATAGCTATCTATATAGCTATATTCGGTAACCTGAACAAGTACTGATATAGTTTTCTAAATTTTGTGTTTTTAATTAACAAATTATTTTCTCTCCCACATCCTACCCCATTGGAGGGGAAAACCCAAAACAAATCAGATTCCTTCTAAAAAATATCATAGGCAAAACTAATTCTCTCATAGATCATGTCGAAAAACTTTGTCTCGTTGGCACTCTGAGTCCATTGTTTCTGTCATTAGCATGATTCATAATTGTTCTTCTTCAGGAGTAATGTGATACTTAAATATGATAATGAATATAAAGTACTTTGCAAACCTTAAGTCTACATAAAAGCCAGCTACTACTACTACCACTATCATTATTGTTAATTAGCTTCCAATCAGGTGATGACTTTATTCTCTGGATCTTTTTTAAGTGCTATCAAAATTCTGTTTTCAGTGATTTGAAAAAGTCCTTTGAACACAGGCCTCCAGAATATTTAGGAATTTTTTAGCCCTGATAATAAATGTAGATCTTATTCAAAATGCAGGCGAATTGAGAACGTTCATGCATCTTGAATGCTTCCCAGGGATTCTGATTCAAAAGCATGGATACCTAAGAGATGAATTTGGTTCCATGTTTTCATTTTGTTAAATCACACATTATTTGGTAGATAGCTTTAAGTTTATAAAGATAGCTATATTCCAACATGTTATACTAAAGTCAGCCCCACAATAATATTGCATTGCTAGTTACTATTTCCTTAAAAGAATTATTTTATATTTATCACATATGACAGCACTTGGGGGGTGTAGTGGCCAACTTTGCCAGCAGTGGAGTGGCAAAAGATTTTTTTCATTAACTATTCTAAATGTCAGCCAAGAAAGTACTCAGTAACTTTATGACAGAGAGACTCCAACACTACTGGATTTATTGTAATAAAGATTCTGATTTCTATTCACAGCTGAGCAAAGAAGAAAGCATGGTCACAAAGAGTGACAAAAATGGATTTTAACAGATTATTTTCTCTTTCCCACAACCTACCCCATTGGAGGGGGGGAACCCAAGACAAATCAAATGCCTTTAAAAAAAATCAGTCATTAAAAGCTAAATCTCTTACAGGTCATGTGTTTTACACACACACACACATGAACTATATATATATATATGCATGTGAACAACACATATATATTTCTACATCAGAGGCTTAATTTGATAAATTGATTTTTAGACATTGGAATTGGAAATAGTTAAATTTGATAAGTGGAGAATAGCTTTCTTATCTCTACATATGTATGTCTAAAGAGAAAACAATTTAGTACATCAATAGATGATAGGATCATAGATTTGGAGCTTGATGGAACCCTTAGAGGTCATCTACTTCAATCCTCTTTATGCAGAGAAGGAAACTGACTTCCAGAGTGAAGTGACTTACCCAAGCTCACACAGTGGTTATCTTTAGCTCTTACATCCTCATGCATGGGCATTGAGGCAGCAGCAGTCAATCAATAAATACTTAGGAAGTGCTTACTATGTGCCAGATATAATACTAAGTACTAGTTATACAAAGACAAAAGAAAACATCCCAGCCCCCAAGGCCCTTCCATTCTAATGGGGTAAACAAGATACACACGAATGCATAACCTATACAAAAAGAATACCAGGTAGTTTGAATGAGGAAGACAAAAAAGAAGGTGGGATGGGGAAGGAGAATCAGAAAAGGCTTCATGTAGAAGATGACGACTGAGCTAAACCTTGAAGGAAACCAGGAATTCCAAGCAGTGTAATTAAGGAGAAAATGTATTTCAAACATAAGGAAAAGCTGTACAAAGATACAAAGATGAGATCTGTGGTGATACGTATAAAGAGCAGTGAACAGGCTTGTATTGCCAGAAGGGAATGTCCAAGAATACTGGAAAAGTAGGAAGAAAGGTTGCAAAGAGATTTAAATACCAAAGAAGAATTTGTATTTGAGCCTAGAGGTGATAGGGAGCCATTAAGGTTTCATGAAGAAGGGGCTGATATCATCACAGGTGATCATTAGTGGCCATATGAAGGATAGATTAGAAAGGGGAGAGGTTGAGTCAGGAAGACCAATTAGGAGACTATTGCAATACCTCAGGAGAGAGATGATGAACGGACACCACAAATTAAGATGATGTCTATATAAAGGTAGAGAAGAGGATGTTGTGGAGATAAGACAACTGACTGGATATGAGTGAAGAACTGAGTATGACCTCAGGTTGCAAAGCTAGGTGATTAAAAAGGCTGTCAGTAGCCTCTATAGTAACAGGCAGAGGAATGGGTCTTGGGGGGAAAGTGAAAGATAATGAGTTTGCTTTTGGCCATGTTGAGTTTGAGAAACCAATACAACATATATTTGAAAGTAGACTATCAGGGGAGAGAAGAGAATTTATTAAGCACTTAATATGTGCTAAGAAATGTGCTAAGAACTGTGCTAAGTACTTGATGATGTTGGACTGGAGCCTAGGAGAGAGACTAGGGCTGTAGATATAGATCTGGGGGTCATCTGCATATAGATGCTAATTTAACATGTAGAAACCGCAGAGGTCACTGATTGAGAGAGTGTAGAGAGGCCCCAATATAGAGGAGTGCCCAACACAAGAGTTTTGGAGAACAAGTTCAGTTAGTGGGCATGACATGGATGATGAACCAGCAAAGAAGACTGAGAAATTATTAGATTGCTGAGAGGAGAATAGGGAGAAAGCGGTGTCATGAAAGCCAAAAGAGAAGAAAGTAACAGGACAGGGTGGCTTACATCAGTGACATCAAACAAATAGAAATTTATCCCTGTGGGTTTCATATTGACTTAGAAAACCACAAATTAACATTATGTTGCATTGTGTTAATTTTAAAATTTTATTAACCCCATTTTAAATGAGGTGCAAGTTTGATACCTCTGGTCAATAATCTCCTGCTACCAAAAGACTGAGGAGGAGGAGGAGGATTGAGAAAAGACTTTTATATTTGGTCATTTAAAAAGGTCATTGGTAACTATGAATAGAGCAATTTCACTTAGGTAATGGGATTGAAAGCTAGATTGTAAGGGATTTAGAAAAATGAAAGAAAACTCTACAGTACTGAGTATAGATTGCTTTTTCAAGGAATTTAACAAAACAGGAAGATACAGATGAGAAAAAGATTTCTGGGATCTGGTGAGGGTTGGTTTTTGGAGGAGATAGAGAAAGCAGGAAAAATCTATTAATAGTTGATGCATTTTTCTCTTAGTTATATAATTTAATTTAGGTGTACACAGTCTTACAATGATTTTGGATCACAGGAGATAGCAGATAATCTCAAGACACAAGGATTTTCATGGAATACATGAGTGAACAATATGATTCCATAACAGTAAGAAAGTTGATGCCTTCTTAGGCTGAGAGATTGGGTCCAGGAGCAGGACAAGGGCCACAATGCCATTCTATCCTAGTCAGAGCAACTCTGGAGTATTGTATATTATTCAATTCTAGTTGTCATGTTCTAGGGAAAGTATGGCAGCTAACAAGGCTAATGCAGTCTTGGGCTACATTATTATGTGTCATTTCTAGGAATGAGAAGGTGGCTAATGGCTCTGCTCTTCTCTTCCTTGGGCAGACCACATTGAGAATATTTTATTCACTTCCAGGTACCAAAATTTTGGAAGGGCATTGATAAGCTGGAGATCTAGAGGCATATGGCCAGGATCATGAAGTGAAGGGTCTAGAGAAAATGCTACATTTGGGATTGTTTGAAGGAACTTAGGGTAACCTGATGCTTTTCAAATATTTAAAGGGTTATTCTTTTTCTTGTTTGGCTCCATTAGACAAAATTCAAAGCCATAGAAGGAAGTTATAGAGATGACAGTTCAGTGTTACAATTTCCTAACCAGAAAGTCCAAATAAAAAATTATTGGAAGGAAAAAGACTTCCCAACCAAAAAAATTCCAAAAGAAGAATAAGTTCTGGGACTGCTAGATGGCACAGTGGATAGAGCACTGGGCCTGGAATCAGGAAGACTCATCTTTATGAGTTCAAATCTAGCCTCGGACACTTACTACGTGACCCTGGGCAAGTTCACTTAAATCCTGTTTGCCTAAGTTTCCTCATCTGCAAAATGAGCTGAAGAAGGAAATGGCAAACCACTCCAGTATCTTTGCCAAGAAAACCCCAAAATGGGGTCACAAAGAGTTGAACACAGCTCAAAAACAACAGAATAGGCTGATTTAAGAGGCAACAAGTTCCTCGTCATTGAACGTATTCAAGCAAAGGCTTGATGCCTGAACATATATTGAGATTTCTTCAGGTACGAATTGGATCACAAGGCTTCTGGGGACTTTCATGAATAGACAAGGAAACAGAACTTAATATGACTTGCCCATTATAAACACCAATTCAATAATGCTACCAAACACAATAGCTGGTACATTATATTGCCTCTGTAACTGAATGGGTTTTTACTTTGAAAACCTTCCCCAGCATTAGACATGAAATGCTTTTTCCTATCAAAATATTTAAATATATGGTCCATATAAGTTAAATAAGGTGAGACTAAATTGTGAACTGGATGGCAATACTAAATAGTGAAATTTGTGAGAGCAGATAGTATCACACTATGTATATGATTTCCTCAGCAGCAGGAAATGTCAACTAGCCTATAACTAAGTAGATAAGCTATTGGTTACATATAGGTTAAAGGATGTTCCCAAAGTCACACAGGTGGTGGGTATAAGAGAATCAGAGATAACATTACTGTATGCGTAAAGGTTGAATGTGACTTCAAAAAATGGCAGCATGTTGCAATTCTAAAATTAGTGAAATGCCTTAGTAAGACAAATTATTCAAGTATTTGTTTCTAAGGTCACAGAGAAAGAAAGGTTGTAGAAACCTGATTTTTGTTACATCTGAAAAGTTTAAGTCATCCTCCCCAATTGATAAATGGTCAAAGGATATGAACAGGCAATTTTCAGGGGAAGAAATTAAAGATATCTATAATCATATGAAAAAGTGCTCTAAATCACTATTGATTAGAGAGATGCAAATCAAAACAACTCTGAGGTACCACATCACACCTATAAGATTGGCAAACATGACAGAACAAGAAAATGGTAAATGCTGGAGAGGATGTGGGAGAGTTGGAACACTAATTCATTGTTGGTGGATCTGTGAGATCATCCAACCATTTTGGGGAACAGTTTGGAACTATGCTCAAAGGGTTACAAAAATGTGCATACCCTTTGACCCAGAAATATCGCTACTAGGACTGTATCCCCAAGAGATTATAAAAATGGAAAAGGGTCCCACATGTACAAAAATATTTTTAGCAGCACTCTTTGTGGTAGCCAAGAACTGGAAATCAAGGGGATGCCCATCAATTGGGGAATGGCTGAATAAATTATGGTATATGAATGTAATGGAGTACTATTGCGCCATAAGAAATGATGAACAAGAAGACTTCAGGCCTGGAAGGACTTATATGATCTGATGCTGAGCGAAAGGAGCAGAACCAGGAGAACTTTGTGCACAGCAACAACCACAGTGTGTGAGAGTTTTTTCTGGTAGACTTGGAACTTTGTAATAACACAATAACTTACTGAAAAAAAAAATCCCAATGACGGTTTTCTAAGGAAAAATGCCTTCCACACTCAGAGAAAGAAATATGGAAGTCATTCACAGAATGTAGCAGATCATGTTTGTGGGGGGGGGGGGGTTTAGTGTATTATGTTTTGATTTGTTATATGATTTCTTCCATTTATTTTAGTGCGACTACATAGCATGACTATAGTGAAAATGTGCTCAATAGGAAAGTATATGTAGAACCTATACAGAATTGTATGCTGTCATGGGGAGGGAGGGGGGTGGGGGGGATAAAATCTTAATTTTAAGGAAGGGATTGTAGAACATTAAAAAAAATTTTTAAAAATCCTTTGTTAATAAGAGATGACTTCAGATGAGGAGGGTGAGAAGGACATATTGGAAAATGAAGGTGATATAGAAATAATAAAGAAAAACAATAAACAATAAAAAAAAATTTAAGTCCTCCTTCTACATAGAGGACAATGAAGTTCACTGCTGTGTCACTCAATTCTTTCTGTATGGGACTGCAGAACCTCTCTTCCAAAACAGAATCTTTCTGCTGATGAAGATACTGGCATAAGACAATGGCCAGCATCACATAGTTCAGCTTGATTTTTGATGTTCTGAAGTGTCTCATCTACCAAAGCTGAATAATTTTAAGTTCTCCATCAGGGTCACTCCCAAAAAAGTGGTGACTTCATCTTCCTGGAGTAGATGAAACCTTGTCTGTGTATGTGTATTCTGTGTCAAGCCAAGTGGGGATGACCGTTCAGAGCTTTCTCCTTCAGAAAACTAGGACAATTCAGACATGGCCCCAGGGGTTCAGCTATACTGCAGGGTAGGTGTGAATTGGTTTTAGGGCCCTAACCATAACCAATACCCAAATCAGACCCAGATTCTGCCATAGTCTTAGGAATCACACTAGCTTCTGGGATAGATCAAGACACTAATACCGAGTATGGTACTGTGCTCTTCAAAAAGAACTGAGGCCCTCCAAAATCTCAATATAGCTGATGTTTAAGGCTCTTTGTGAGGGTCCAGGTCTGGTCAAATATGATTTCCTTCGAGTTTGTTCTCAGGGTAGTATGGACTAGACAGAAGATTCAGAGTTTACAATAACCAATAAGCCTCTTGTTTTATAGGAATTAATCAACTCGGGAAAAGGGAAGTGAAAAATATTGTTAAGACCTAAACGATTGTAGGGTTCTGAAGCCCAGTATGATCACTAGAGTAAAATGTTTTTATCCTTTTTATTTTTGGAACAAAGAAGTTTAGAGCTGGGAGAGACCTTGGAGACTAAAGTAGAATGGGGCAGAAGGGAGAATGCTAGACTTGGAGTCAGATCTGATATTGAGTCTTTACTCCTCCACCAATGTCTACCTTGGGATGTTGGGCAGGTCACTTAATCTCTCGATCTCAGTTTTATAATCTACAAAATAGGGTGAGGAGGTGGAGTAGATAATCCTTAAGGTCCTTTCCACATCTGATTCCAGAGGTAACATAAATAACATGATTAATCTAAAATAAAACCAGATTTTATGAGGCAACTGGGAGGAAAGAATTGCTATGTCTTTTACTGTAAACTCTATCCTATTCTAGGGACAGTAGAATAGAATGCATATAGCCAGAAAAAATTATGACCCAAAGCAATACAATGTTAACTTTTCCAAGAGAAAAAAGGAGATTTTTTTAAAATAGAAAATAGCTCCATGACGGCAGGGATTGTTTCATTTTTGTCTTTGTATCCCCTGAAACTAGAACATCTGACACACTGTGGGTGCTTAAGAAATACTGAGTAATAGATGAGCATAAGAGTAAAAAAGTGTTGTCATTGGAGGGGTTCCCTACTTGTCATAACCTTAAGAACTGAGGGAAGAAGGGGGAGTCTGTGTTTTTCCTTTATATTTTGTACATGTATATTTTATATCTATATGTACACATGATCCTTCATCCCAGGGACAGTTCAGAGATATCTGATGATGATCATTTGTTAGAATGATCTTTAAGCAGTGGAGTTTCCTTCCATTCTTTTTAGAGAGGTTCACTCCAGAAAATACCAAGGTAGCTCATTATCTGGCAACAGCGTAGATAATTTCTATCACGGATGCTAAAGCAAGAGAAAAGAAGTCTCTAATGCTTTTTGGTAACACTGAGTGAAATACATTCAAGAGAATGTAGGAACAAGTATGTGGTTTATGATGCTAAGATTCCTCACAGGAGGAATATTACTTGAATTCAGAATTGGTGAACTGCTTGTTGGAACAGAAGTCAGAATGCTTTAAATTCCTTTACTACCTTTCTGAACTGATTTCTTACCCATCAGATTACTTAAATTAGCTCCTTGCAGAGAAGATTGACTAATATGTTGCTTCTAATTCCATCAGTTAGCAACCAACAATGCGTAAATGTTAAAAATTAACTTCAAAAGCTAGAGAGATTTAATTCATTAAAAACTAAAATTTCTCATATGTAATCTTGTATGCCACAGTGGCATTAGTCCTATTCCAAAAACTCACAAAGCATAAATCATACTGATTCCTATACCACAACTTGAAAGAAAACAGGTGCAAGTGACTGAGAAAGCCTATCTGAAAAATACTTTTTCCTATAAAGGCATCTTAAGGAAGAATATATATTGAGCTCAGAATAATACATTTATAGATGTATAATACAATACAGATAAATAATACATTTACAATTATAGCCCATAATAATAGTTTGATGAATGATAGCATACTGTTACTGGGAAGAATATTTTGTCCAAATTAACAAAAGGTGTAGACAATTTTGAATTGAAGTTAAAATACATAATGAAGTAAAATTTGAAGTCTTTTCATGATCATTTAAATATAAAATTTATCAGTACTACTGCACTGATGGTAAATTCTTTAATCTGAAAAGGCTATAAGCCAAGGTGAAAGTCGAGGGAGTGTTGGTGCATGATGTTCTGTTTGCAGATGACTGTACACTCAATGCAGCCTCTGAAGCTGAGGCACAACAAAGTATGGATAAATTCTCTGCTGTTCGTGCTAATTTTGGCCTAACTATTAACATCAGGAAAACACAGGTGCTCCATCAGTCACCACCACACCATCCATACGTAAAACCATTGGTTACAACAAATGGAGAAGTTTTGAATGCTGTGGGTAAGTTCACTTACCTTGGTAGTGTACTTCTTGGAATGTATACATTGATAAAGAGGTTGAATGCCAGAGCTAGCCCAGTGTTTGGGAGACTCCAAAGGAAAGTGTGGGAGAGAAGAGGTATTAGACTGAATATCAAGCTGAAGGTCTACAGAGCCATTGTGCTGACCTCGTTGTATGTGAAACATGGACAGTCTACCAGCTCCATTCCAGGAAACTAAATAGCTTCTATTTGAATTGTCTTAGGAAGATTCTGAAGATATCCTGGCAGGATAAGGTACCAGACCCTGAGGTCCTTATGCGAACTAAAATGCCAAGTATTCACACTCTGCTTGAAAGAGCACAATTCCAATGGGTTGGCCACATTGTTTGAATGCAAAATGTACATTTGCCAAAAAGACTGTTTTATGGAGAACTCACATAGGGCAAGCATTCACATGGTGGTCAGAAGAAGTAATACAAGGATACTCTTAAGGTGTCTCTCAAGAACTTTAGAATTGATTGTGTGACATGGAAGAGACTGGCACAGGACCACTCAGCATGGCATGCCCACATCAGAGAAGGCACTGTGCTCTGTGAGCAAAGCAGTATTGAAGTGGCTCAAAAGAAACACAGGACGAACAAATTTAGAGAAGCTCCCCTAAATGTTCACATGAACTATTTGTGCCTGATCTGTGGTAGAGCCTTCCAAGCTCATATTGGTCTGATCAGGCATAATCAGACACACTGAAACTTGACTCTGGCATAGTGATGTCATTTTGGTCCTCTTCAAGAACAAAGGAAAACAACCAAATATATCTAATACCCTATCCAACACATGTTTGTGAAAGGGCTTCCTTACTCTGTACTTCCATGTATCATTGGGTGCTAGTTTTAAAGTAACACATTTTTCAACAAATTGCAAAGTATTTTTTTGTCTGATATGCCCCTTGTTCCTTCCTCTCCTAATTAGCTAGAGGTCTTTCTGATTCAGCATATCTAAATCAGTTTTATTGAAAAGGGTATGAATGATGACTTTTGTCACAATTTTCAGTCAACATATGACCAGTCATCTGTGTTAGAAAACAAATTTCATATTTAAAACAAAGCATATTTACCATATTTCAATTATTATTGTACTCATTCATTTTCTGCCCCCAGAAGTTGACTCCAACAATAAATGACAGTGGCATTCAAGCCATGTAGGAGAAGTGAAACCAGCCTCATATGTGACTAGACCACTTTGTTGAAATTGTAATCAGGGCCTTTGCAAGACTGCATGCATGTCTACGTTCAATGCATTTCCTGGTAGTTCTCCAAGCTTTGTTGCCTACCTAGAAAAAAACACCGCGCAATCAATGTAGAAATAACATTGTATCTACAGAATCAACATTTGGAAAACAAACCACAATGAAAAGAAATATCTGTAACAGTCATCAGTATACATACAAAATATCTAGAGTGTGTGTAGTTGACATACCAGAGCATCAGTGTATGTATTGTGGATCAGATGGGATTTTTGTGACTACATTATACACAGTTCCTTGATGTCCGTATCCAAATCAATTACATATGGGGGGGAAACTATTTTTCCTGAATTCCTAATGGAAGTAGGGGCAGGAAGGAGAAAAAATGTCTAATGGAAACTATGATGTCATATATATTAAAATTATGGCAAAGTTGGAAGGAAGATCAGAGGTCAAGTCCTACCTCTCACCTGTAAGGGAATTGCTAACCCCAGCCTCTTGTCACCCTGTAAACCCTAAGGGCGATGGTCCAAATTCTATATGGCAAATGGATGTTGCTCATTATCCATCATTTGGAAGAGCAAAATATGTTCATGTTACTGTTGACACATTTTCAGGTTTTATAATGGCAACAGCCAGGTGCAGAGAAGCTGTTAAGGATGTGAGGGCACATCTCTTACATTGCTTCACGCATCATGGAGTACCAAAAAGCATTAAAACAGACAATGGTCCCGCTTATATCAGTAAAGCCATTGAACAATTCATGGCAGAATTTTCAATTTTACATGTCACTGGGATTCCCCATAATCCCACTGGTCAAGCTATAGTGGAATGAGCAAATCGTTTCCTGAAAACTTACTTGCAAAAACAAAAAGGGGGAGTTGGACCAGGAGTTGATGATAAATTATAATTGGCTGTTTATACTCTAAATTATTTAAAATTCGATAATGATGGCTTATCAACTGCTATGAAATTCTTAACATTTCCTAATAAGGAGTCTGCAAAGACTGAATCAGCAATAACAAGTGCCCTGAAAGCAGCCAGTAAAGTAATATGGCATGATGAGAATAAAAATTGGTTACTCCTATAACTACTAGGGTACGTAGATGTGTTTCCTTTGTTAGGAATCACTTTATTAGTAGAAGCTATTCTAGCATCCACTGCATTAGCTGTATCTATCTCTAATACACAAAATATTATAGTTTAAGCTTCTGAATTGCACACTCTTATGAAAAATGTATCCGCAGGCTTTAAGCAACAAGTAAAGATAGACAATGAGTTTTATGAAGCCATTCGTACACTCCAAAAGGTAACTGAAGTCATTGGTGAAGAAATGTCTATGTTACAGTTACAACACAAATTGCAATGTGATTATAGATATAGTGCCTTTTGTTTGACTAAGAAATTGTATAATGAGTCACAAGTCCAATGGGAAGAAATTAAATCTCAATTGCATTGGTTAATTCCAGATAATGTCACCTTGGAAATCCAGAAATTAATTGAATTGGCAGAAGAATTAGATGAGGAAGCAGATGTTGATTTTGCACCTGAAAAAATGGCTACAAAAATAACTCAGTTCTTCGATAATTTAAGTTCATGGGGTCATATAAAGACTTGGTTTTCGCCTTTATTGATAGGTTTTGTATTGCTAGTACTGCTGTTTGTGCCAATATGTATCAAATTTGCTTTGCGTAGTGTCCAGGACTCTCTAATATCCAGCAGACACATCATCATCCTCAGGGAAAGATTGAGTCAAAACAAAAAGGGGGAATTGTAAGGGAATTGCCAACCCCCAGCCTCTTGGATGGCATTCGCTGGTCACGACTCAGGTAAACTGAGGGGAGACTGGTAAGGCATGAACAAGATGGTGCTGGGAGGAAGGGTTGCGGCCCTGTTTTGCTCAAGGCTATTTTCCCGGGCTTTTCAGAAAACAAAGAGGCCAAAAATGCTTTTCTTTCTTGTGGCTATGTGTCCACACTGGGCAGTCCTGGTTTAAGGTAAATTACTTCCTTTTAAGGGCAAACTAATTGGTGATAGGTTCACTTAGAGCACTGGTGTCAGAAAAGAGATAAAAGCGCTGCTCACTGCTTGAATAAACAGAGTTCTTACTATCTTGTCTCTCGCCTCAGTCATTGCTTACAGATACACTCCACCAAGGCCTACAGGCCTCTGCTGGTCAGATAAGCCTGTGGGCCTGAGAGATCAGGCCCAGACTCCCTACCTCTCACCCAACGCAGGAATCCTTGGCCATCTGGTCTCTATTTAAATACTTGCAGTGACAGTGTGTTCATTATATCATGAGGTGATCCATTTCATTTGGACAGTTCTAATTCTTAATTGGCCCGTAAATTTTTTTCTGTTTTGCTACAATTGGTAGATTTTACCTAAGCGTGTCTGCTACATTACTATTGTTAAAACATTGTAAGATGAGTATGTTTTAATTCAGTTTGACTCAGCAAACATTTATTTAGTGCCCAGTATAAGAAAGGTGCTTTAGATACAAAGATGAAGTCAGTACCCTCCATTAAGGAGCTTTTCAAGCAGTAGTATACCCATTTTACAAAGTGAGAAATTGAGTTTTGTGGAGAATGTGGAGCTGCCTGGAACGACACTTCCAGGCTCAATTCAGGCAAAGCCTGCGTGAACGTGCGAATTGGGAGGCTGGGGCGGCGTAGGGCCCGCAGCCACACGCGTGGAGGACCAGGAGACGGTTGTACGGTCAAGATTCACAAGTGGGGGGGAGGGGAACTGCTCTCAAACTAACGATCCCTGAGAAACCGAATTAGAAAACCACACGTCTGTATATTTTTGTAAACTAATCTACTTATTTTGCTACAGAGTTTCTAATTACATTTTGTTGTGGTTCGGGCGGATCTCAAGGAATTTTGTAGGCACCCCAGCGCCCAGGGTTTGACAACTCTGTAACCCGCCTTTCTTTGCCAGTGAGCGGGCGGGACTTGGAAAAAAAATCACCAAAAAAAAAAAAGAAAGAAAGAAAAGGAAAGGAAACCAGAAAGTACTTCTCACATGGGCTGCTGGGACTTGTAGTTTTCCGGTTATGGGTTTTTGGGTTTTTTTTGTTTTTTTGGGGGTTTTTTTGGGCTTTTTTGCCGGCGCAGATGTGACGCTTTACTTCATTTACTACATTTACTACATTTCCCAGAATGCCACAGGAAGGGGGGGCGGGAGTTCATGACGAACTGCCTTCTGGGATGTCGGGCAGCTGCGGCTCGTTTTTCCCACGCCGTTAACCAGCATGGATCCCGGTTGTAAGTGGCGGAACCTACCCGGCGGGCCCAGCCTCAAACACCTGACAGAGCCGGGTTACGGGATCCCGAAAGAACAGCAGCTGCCGGCTTTGCAGGAACTTACGCGGGTGCACATCGAGTCCTTCAACTATGCTATGCGAGAGGGGCTCAGCCACGCGGTCCAGGTGAGCGGGCCCTCGCCCCCGGCCTAGGCCCTCTCTCCGACCTGCCCCCAAGCGTCCCCCTTCCCCTTGAGGGCTCCCACCCTCCTCCGCCTACGCTGGGTCGCTCCCTCCCCCTTTTATGTCCTACTCGGGTCTCGTGCCCCGACCTTCCCGTCTGTCCTCCGCCCCCACTCCCCTCTCGCGCCACCGGGGGTGGGCCGAGCTCTTGGCCCCCTCTGTTCCCGCGTGACTGGCTCGGTCCCTGGGGGCGGGGCAGAGGCTGGGGGCTGAGCCCTGGCGACTGGGAGGAATTCGGAGATCCGGGTATATGGGAGGATCTCAGTCCCAGCAGGATGGGAAATGTTATTTTCTCGGTTTTCCCAAGACAGACCCACGGATACACACACACACCACACTCACTCTCTCACTCTCTCTCCCCCTTTCTCCCCCTCCTTCCCCCTCCATCTCTCCCTCCTCCTCTTCCTTCTCTCTTTCTTAATTTCGCCCTCATCTTTCCCTCCTGTCTTCTAAACTAGCGTTCCACCTTCTGCTACAAGCCTTTCCCCGTCCTCCTTAGTCTTAGTGCTTTCCCTCTGAGATGATCCCCGGTTTATCCTGTATTTTGTTTTTACATACTTGTCTGCATGTTGTCTCAGTATTTATCTTGTTTTTACTTTGTCTCCCCCATTACCCTATGAGCTTCTTGAAGACTGGGATCAAATTTTGGCTTTCTTTTTATCTGCAATACTTAGCATAGTCTCTGTTTCATAGTAAATTCTGAATAAATACAACTGAATTGACTAAGCCCGGAAATTAATGAGAGCCACTCAAAGGTTTATTTGTCATGCTTGTTACCTTTGACAATTTATTAAGCGATATTTCGAGCAAGGGAATAGTTGCAGGTTGAGAGTGTTCCCTCCCATTTATTCAGCAGTATTTATTATGTTTGTTGTCTCCCTTCTTCCCATAGAACGTAAATTCCTTTAGGACCAGGATTATGTTGATTTTTGTCTTTATATCAACATCCTGTGTATACAGTGTGGCACCTAATAAATGTTTGTTTGATTCATCTTGCTAAATTCTAGGGCAGAGCTTCTTAAATTTTTTCCACTTCATACCCTTCAGCAGTGTGGGTGGGCAACATGATATGAGAGATTCCCACGGGTATGTACAAAGCTTAAGAAGACATAGTCTTGCGCCATGGAGTTTACTAGATAAGAGGATAAGACAAAAATACATAATAGAAGCCAATATTTAAGTTTTCCCAAGTACATCATATCCCAGTTTCTCCTTTGAGCCACATGGTGCAATGGTGAGAAAGGCCCTTAGAGGTTTAATTATTCTGATTTTGTTTATTTCTTAAAGTTGAGGAACTGAGTGATAGACCTGTGGTCTCACAGCTCGGAAGCGTTAGAGACAGAATTTGAACCTAGTTCTCCTGTGTTTTTCCCATTTTACCACACAAGGTACAAGACAGAGCACTGACCTCAAAGAAGTTCTGGTAGAGGGGTTGAGCAGAAGGCACATGACCAGGCTTTGAGAAGTGTGTGAATGGGGAGCAACAAGTATAGACTAACTCATCCAAGGTTACCATTGAAAATGGAGAAGGAAATAAATAGTAACACAGTGTTAGTAGGGTCAAGGGAAGGCATCTTTTGATATGAGGGCATGCTTATAGAAGTAAGGAAAGAATTAAAGGAAGAGTAAATTCAAAATATTCAAGAGAAGATGATGGTATGAAAGGCCTAGTAGGAGACAGGATCAAATGCACAGGTGGATGGGTTAGCCTTGAGAAAGCAGGGTGACTTCATTTCTTCCTTTGAAAGAAGAAAAAAGAAGCTGGATGAAAATACAAAAGGCTTAAAATATGAAAGAGTGAAGTGGAGGGAGTTCAGGTATTCAGGGAAGATTTTCTGTCACACTGCCCCATAAAGTCACTACGAGGAGATTCTGGTTTCGTTGTCCTTTTCACATATAAACCTGATCTCCTGTCACCATCCTTTACTTCTGTAGGCTAAGGATACAAATAATGTTTTTCATGTTTATGAAGTCATTAATGAGACCCTCCTATTGAGGGGGGAACATACAGTGATTGCAATCCAGTGATTGCCTTAGTCTTCCTTGAATAGCTTTAATTTTTATGAAGTTCTTAATTATATCAAGTCTAAATGAGCTTATCTCCTTTATGAGAATAAATAAGTTATCAGTGCACTTAGAACAGATGTGATTAGAATGTCTTTTGAGTGAAAGTTCTCAGAAAATGCAAAATAAAGAAAAAGGGATGTTGTGTTTCAGGCCATTCCACCTTTGGAATTTGCTTTCAAAGATGAACGTATCACTCTGGCTATTGTGGATGCTGTCGTTGCTCCTCCCATGGTCCCTAAAGGGAGCATCTGCAAAGATTTGAAAATCTACCCAGCAGAATGTCGTGGTCGGAGAAGTACATATCGGGGAAAGCTGACAGTAAGTAAATAACAATGACTAAATGAATAGCAAATTAATAATCGATATGATCGATTGTACATCTAGTGTGTCTAATAAACATATCACACTTAATTGGGCTGCTTAACTTCATTTAGTAGTTTTATGTTTTGTAAGTCTAAAGCACTAAATATCATGTAGAAATTAGAACTGTTTCTCTCCAGTTCCTCCTCCCATATTAGAATTAAGTGTTGTGCTAACTGTTTAAAATGAGCCTTTCAATTACTTTTGTAGTTTCAGTTGTCTGGACATAGTTTTTTATCTTGGCTAATGTATTTTTTTCCTTCTGTTTTCCATTAGGCTGATATCAGCTGGTCTGTGAATGGGATCCCCAAGGGAATTATTAAACAATCCCTTGGCCATATTCCTATTATGGTGAAGTCTAAGCTCTGCAACTTACATAATCTTCCTCCAAAAGCTCTTATTAAGCACCATGAGGAGGCAGAGGTAAAGTGAGATCAGTAACTTGGGTTAAATAAAGAAATATTTAATTCATTCAAAATCTTACTTAAAAGTTTGTTTCCACCCAATTTTCCATCTAATTTATTAATCTTTTCTTTTTTAAAATACCTTTATTATTTTTTTACACCCTCACCTCCCCCTCTCAGAGAGCTATCCCATGTAACATAGAATTTTTTAAAGATAAAAGAAGAGGAAAAAAATCATAGCTGATAAGTACATCAAAAAAGTTTGAAATTATGTGCAAGATTTATGGACCTTACCACCTCTGTAAAGAGATGGGTTGGGAATATCCTCTTACATCCCTTCTTTCAAGTCATACTTCCTCTTTATGATTTTGCCACATTCATTTTTGATGTATGTATTTATGTTGTGTTCTTCCTGACTACCACATTGTCATAGTTACCTTATAGATTGTTTTCTTGGCTCAGTTTACTTCACCCTGCATCAGTTCATGTAGATCTTGCCACACTTCTCTCTGTTCAGCACATTGATCATTTCTTACAGCACAGCAAATCCCATTATATTCATGTACCAAAATTTGTTTAGCCATTCCCTAATTAATGGTCATCTCGTTTGTTTCTGATTCTTTATTATCACAAAAAATACTGGTGTAGATATTTTGTTATATTTGAGGAGTTTCTTCTTACTGGCTTTCTTCAGGTACAAGCCCAGTAATGAAAGTCTCTCAGTGAAAGGATAATGAGTATTTTATCACTTTATTTGCATAATTCTGGATTGCTTTCCACAATGTTTATGTTTATTTACAGCTCCACCAGCAATGCATTAGCGTGCCTGTCTTTTCACAATACTTCCCACATTGACTATTGCCATCTTTTGTCATCTTTGCTGCTTTGCAGGGTGTGAGTTGAAAATCTGTTGTTTTAATGTACATTTCTCTTATTAGTGATGTGGAGTATCTTTGATTTTATATAGGTGCATTTGTATGTAGATATGAATGTGGATATGTATCCTGGTGGTATTAATATCACTCTGATTTCTTTGACAGGAGATGGGAGGCTATTTTATAATAAATGGTATTGAAAAAATTATCAGAATGCTAATTATGCCTCGGAGAAATTTTCCCATTGCAATGATAAGACCAAAATGGAAAACCAGAGGCCCTGGTTATACCCATTACGGTGAGTAGTGCATCATAACAATTAATACTGGGATGATAGCTTAGGAAAAGATAAATTTAAGTTAAATATTAAAATGATTAAATGAAATGAAGAGAAGTTTTATTTAAATTGGTTCTTTTTTCTTCTGTATGATTCCATTTTATTAAATATTTCATTGTTGAAAGTTGGAAGGGACATTAGTATTCATTAATTCCAACTTTTGACCCAGTTCTGTTGATAATACACCATCCTTAACAGATCATCAACAAGCCTCTGCTTGCACACTTCACAGGCATACACATCACATTCATTTTTGTATAATACATTTTGTATAATAATAATAATAGTTTATTTTTGGCTCAATATAAGAAAAAGCTTTCTGACTTCCCAAAATTTCCTCTGGATGTAGAGATCTGTATATTTGCAGATATATAGATCTGTGTATATAAGCACACACACCCACACACACACATATATACATGTATACATATGTATATATATATATGTATATCTATATGGGGGGAGAGAGAGACAGGCAGACAGAAAAAGAACCTCTCTGATTAGTTCACTGTCTTATGAGAGTTCCAAGACCGTCCCTTTAAAGGGTGATGGGACTAGGTCAGTCTTTTTTCTCTTTAGTCCAAAAGTCCTTTTACTGACCCACATTGCCTACTATTTAATGTAGTAATCTCATCTGCAGCACCCCTAATAGAAGTAGGTTAACTATCTAATTTGTTTTCCATTGTGAATTTTATGCCATATTGGTTTATTGTAAAATGAAACATCTTCTGTTTTCAGCCTCCTTACTATAGTGGAATTCACTTGTGTTCTCTTGGTTTTTTGTATTAAAATACAAAGCCAACTCTTTGTATAAAAGAACCTAATCATTACATTTTAAATGTGATTCTCCCCTTCAAAGTACAATTTTTTTCTATATGAATTATTGGTTCACATGAAGTAGCCAGAGCTAGAAGGTATGTCAGACACCATCTTGTCCAACCCCCCTCATGTTACAGGGAAGGAAACTGAAGGCTGGGAGTTTGTGGCTTGTCCAAGCTTCCATAGGTAGTAAACATCAGAGAGAGGGTTTGACTGCAGGTCCTCAGACTCCTTGACCAATGCTCATTTAAACTGTGCTATAATAACTTCTCATTCCCATCTAGACTAGGAGAGAGCCCAGGTTTTCATACAGTAAGCTGTGGGGCTTTGTCAGATGATCTCTAAGGTTTCTTCCAGCTCTATGATTCTCTTATTTTCTGTGTTCTGTCTTTCTCTTGCTAATATATTTCAATATTTTGTCCTTTTTTAAAATTATTTGTCATATTCCCCATAAGCATATACCAACCCTACATAAGCACATACTGATAGTTCTTGTTTTATGTAAGTAGACCATTTCACAGACCTCTACATAAAGTGATTTTGACATACTGTGAATTTTGGGAGGAAAGGGGTCAGGGGGTCAGCACATTGTTCAAGGACACATGGAGACTAGGGACAGAGAAGTGAGAGTAAGAGCAGGAACACATGGGGGTCTGGGCCAACTATGCTGAAAGCTAACACTTGGAAGTCGAGATAATGGACCCAGACAGGAGAATAAGGCAACACTGGGGGCCAGGGACAGATGAAAGACAGTGGGTGTGTGGATTGAGGTAAAGGTCTCTCTTGACACTGGAAGTCTCAAGCCACACTTCCAATTGAGGTGCCAGTGGACAGGTCTGTCTGCATCCATTCGCTTTCATTTGGAGGGGTTATTTTTAGGGTTGTCTTGTTTTTGTTTGTTTAGGTTTGGGAGTAGGAGGGAGTAGAAGGGTGGGAGCCAAGGGGCAGAAGCTGTGTGAGCACAGGAAGTGGGTTTTTTGAAATGTGGATTTCTTTCATAATTCTTTATGTAAAGTTGAATTTGTCAAATGTGAATTTACTTAAAATGAGAACCGTATTGGTAATCAAACTGATTAGTATGTTTATGAAACAAGTTACTTGAACTTAAAGGCTTATACCTCTGGGTATAGATCTACCCTTTTTGAGTTATCGTCAAGTATAGTTGCTCGAAGCACCAAGTTTTTAATTTTATAATGTTTATTTTGACAGGAATTTCAATGCACTGTGTTAGGGATGAGCACACTGCTATCAACATGAACCTTCACTACCTGGAAAATGGCTCAGTGATGGTGAATTTTATTTATCATAAGGAATTATTTTTTCTCCCTCTGGGATTTATACTCAAGGTATGAGCATTTTCCGTATGAGATTCATCAGAAGATTCCAAAGCTTCAATCAGATTCTGCAAAGTGAATTACAGATTTGATTAAGTAGATCACTAATGTTAAACTTATTTTTTTCTGTTCTAGGCATTAGTTGGTTTTTCTGATTACCAGATTTTTCAGGAGCTGATCAAAGGAAGAGAGGAGAACTCATTTTTTAGGAACTGTGTTTCTCAGATGTTAAGAATTGTAATGGAAGAGGGTTGTCTCACACAAAAACAGGTCCTTAACTATTTGGGAGAACGTTTCAGAGTAAAGCTCAACCTTCCTGATTGGTACCCAAATGAACAAGTTGCAGAATTTCTGTTAAAGTATGTATTTTCTTGCAAAATGGTCTTACTTTTTTGTAGGTTTGGGATTCAAGGTGGGGGTTTTTATGATTATGTATTTGAAATGTAGTTGATGGTATAGTAGTTAGCTCCCCAGCCTCAGAGCCAGAAAATTCTGGCTTTGGATCTTCCCTCTGACTCCTACTGGCTGTGTGACCCTGGGCAACTCACTACACCTCTCAGAAGCTCAGGCAATCCTCTGCTGACCTGAATTGGTAAGGGGTGTTTCCTAACTAAGAGTACCTTATACCAACAACATTATAGCTCTGGCCTCTGTGCACAGGTTCCGTGTGTGTATTTGTAGTTGGGTTAGAGAGAATATGGATCAGCAGCAGATTTGTGACTGCTCTGGTCCACAGAATCTCTACAACGAGGCCATTGGAATTTGAAATAGTGATAGCTTTGTCTTTTTCATTGGACTTCACCTTAATGGCCAAGTTGGAGAGGAAAAGGTATGGTATTGGAGGATGACAATTTTTCATTTTTCTCCTGAAGCTTCTTAACATTGGTATGAATTGACAGATTGATATATTTATTTTAGTAAATGCAGTAATATCAATAGTTGAATTCCTTTGAATTTTTTTCTTATTATTTAATAGTCAGTGCGTGTGTATCCATCTGAAATCCAATGAAGAAAAGTTTTATGTGCTTTGTCTCATGACTCGGAAGTTGTTTACTTTTGCCAAAGAAGAATGTATGGAGGAGAATCCTGATAGTTTAATGAATCAGGAAGTTCTCACACCAGGACGGCTCATTCTTATGTTTTTGAAGGTACACCAACCCACAATTTTTTTCCAAATTTTCTTTAATGTTTGACTTTTAACAAATGATATTCTGGACCCAACGAAATAGATAAAATTTATCTTGCAGAATAATCAAGATCTCATATAAACTTGATGCAATAACAGCAGTGGCTTTTTAGAGGGATACAATCTGTACAGAGGCAAGAGGTAACATATATACTGAACAGTTCAGTAATCCAGTATGGCTGGAATGTAGAGTGTTTGAAGAAGAAAAATTGGCAATAAACCTTGGAAGGTAGGAAAAGCACTTTAAAAGCAGAGGAGTTGCATTTCATTCTAGGGTTAAAAGGGAGCCATTAGAGTTCCTTGAGCATGATAGTGACATGGTCATACCTATGCTTAAGAATGTCAGTTTAGCTTTGATGAAGGATGGATTAAAGAAGGGAGAAACAAGAGACTAAGAAATCAATTAGAAGGCTATGTTACAGTCTGGGTAAGACATGAGAGCTTCAACTAGGGTGATTTTAATGTATTTGGAGAGAGAGGAATGTATGTGAAAGAAATTAGGGAGGTACAGTTGACAAAATTTGGCAACTTACTAGAACCTGGGGTGTGAGGGAGAGAGAAGAGTCAGCAGTGACTTTGAAATTGCAAACCTGGGTTACTGAAAGGATGATGGAGCCTTCAAGATAAATAAGAATTTGAGGGAAAAGGTGACTTCTCTTTTGGACATGTTGAGTTTGAGGTACCTATCAGACATTCAGCTAGAGATGTCCAATAGGGTAGTTGCTGATATAACAGGGGAGTGATTGGGGCGGCATAGAGGTGATGGTGGAACCTATAGGAACTAATGATATTTCCGTAGAAAAAGAGGTTCTAGGAGGTACTCACAGTATATCTATATATAAAGGATTGGGACGAGGATGATGCAAAAGAAACTAAAAAGGAGTAACCTAAGAGAAATGTCTTCCTTTCTTAAAACTTAAGGAAGAAAAGTTGGTCAGTAACAAAATGCAAATGGGAGGAAAAGAAGAAAAATTAAGATAGACCATCATATCTGGCACCTAATAAAATTGCTGGTAACTTTGTAGAAATTGCTTAGTTGTGTTGAACTTATGGAGACCCTCTGGACCATATGGTCCATAGAGTTTTCTTCATTTTCCACAATGGAATGGTTTGCCATTTCCTTTTCCAGTGGATTAAGGCAAACAGGTTAAGTGACTTGCCCAAGGTCATGCAGCCAAGTAAATGTTGGAGATCAAATTTGAACTCAAGTCTTCCTGAGTTCAGGCCCGGCGCTTTATTCACTGCGCTATCTAGCTGCCCTTTGTGGAAATTGGTTCTAGCTAAAAGATGAGATTGAAATCTAGATCACTAGGGCTTGAGAAGTGAGTAGGAGGTGAAGCAATGGAGGCAGCGTTTATGTAGATTTTTAGCTTTTTCTAAGAGTTGCACTATGAAGAGAAAAGACATGGCTAGTAGTTTGAGGTGATGTTGGGATTTAGCGAAAAGGGGATTTTTTTTTTAAGAGTGGGGAGAACTGAGCATGTTTGTAAGTTGTAGAGTTGGAGCCAATAAGTAAGAAGAGATTTGAAAAGAGATGGTGGTAGGAGGGTGGTTGAAAGGACAAACCTAAGACCAACAAATGGGAGGAATTGACTTTTACAAGAAGAAAGGCCGCCTCGCTCTAATTCTGCATCTGCCTTTTCTGCTGCCTCAGCTGCTGAGATGTTACTACTTGGTCTGCACTGCTTTCATATGAAAAGACTGGCCCTTTCCTGACCACTCATAGCCTTCCAAGTTCTTGAGGGTAACCTGCTTTTCTTAGCTGTTTTTATTTGTTGGCATTTAGTGTATGTTTGAAACAGGTCTGGGTACTGAAAGGTCTATTCTCTCAAGATTCAAAAGTTTTACTGACTTTTTCATATTTAAGTGTAGGAGCACATTCCAAAGCCAACTACATTTTCTTTTATGGTCCGCATCTCTGTACTCTCACGTTTTCCCTACCCACAATGTGAGTAGTCTAGAAATAATTATATTTTTCTTCATTCTAAGACAACTAACATATATTAGTATGTTTAGAAACAGCTGAGATATCGATTTATTCAGATAACATTTGGTAGGTGCCTACCCTGTCCGAAATGCTGCTCTGAGAGATAGTTTTAGATAAGAGAAGGTCTCTCCCTTTAGGGGCCTGATATTCTAGTAGAAGAGTAAGGTATTGTCACAAATAAACAGTACAAATGCTTTAGAAAATTATTGAACAAATTGCTGGGTGCGTTTTGGGAAGATTATTCCTGTTAGAGGGAGGGTCGTTTATGTAGGAGGTGGGCACTTGAAGGGCTTTTGTGTAGTTCCTCAAGCATGACCCATTTTCTCAGTGTTCAGTAAGTCACTTTATCATTACAAAGCGCTCGGAATGCTTTAGAAAACTGATCTCCCCACTGTCTTTTTTGTTGTTGATGATGTTTCATTCCAGGAAAAGATGGAAGCCTGGTTGGTGTCTGTTAAAATGGCTTTAGATAAGAGAGCTCAAAAGACCAATGTCACTATTAACACTGAAAGTCTGATAAAAATATTTAGTATGGGATTAGATCTTACAAGACCATTTGAGTTTCTTCTCGCTACCGGGAACCTACGATCAAAATCAGGTGAGATTATTACCTTTTTTTTTTTTTTCTTAAATAACAAAAAAAAAAAAAAAAAAGCTATCCTAGACTTTTGTTATAGATGGCTGATAATACTGAAATACTTAAATGAAAACAGAAACTGCTCGTACATGAAACTGAGTTCCATTATTTTTAATTTATATTTAATTATAATTAAATTTTAATTTAATTACATATCAGCATTAACAAGGTAAGTTTTTAAATCTCCTATTTCCTTCTACATCTCTTCCTAAAGTCTTTTTTTTTGGTTTATTTTTTTAACATGGTATATTTACTATTCTGGTTCTACTTTTTTTTTTTTTAATCCCACATCACTTCATAAGGTTTCCCTTTTTTGGTGTTTTCTTCATATTTGTCATTTCTTACGGCATAACAAATAAAAAGCAGAAATGATGTGAAAATCAGAGAGGATAGCTGTAGTCTTGCTTATTTAGGGATGAATTATGAAATTTTGTGTTATCCAGACATCTTAATTGCCCTTTCTTTTGTCCATTATATTAGCACTTCCACCAGAGTACTTAGTAAGTCAGAAATAGAAATTCTATTCTTTATTTAGAGCAGTCTTAATTTACTCTTAAATTAAGCAGACCTTAATTTGAGATCCAGTAAATTTTGGTTTTTTGTGTTTTATTTTGTGATATTTCACTATGATTGGTTTCCATTGTAATCCTGTGTATCTTATACATCAAAAAAACTATTCTGGAACATTATTAAAAACATTATTCTGGGATCCCTACTTTTCACTAGACTGCTGGGGTGGGTGGGGGGGACCCTGATTAGAATGAGGTTCCTCCCCAGGTTTGTTACCTGATAGAAACAGTAGTATAAGGTTTGGTTGTTCTAGAGGTTGAACTAGTTGACAAAAATATACTAGGGGTAGTTAACATATATAAATGTATTTAACCATAGTGAAATAAGATTTGTTTTACTATGATAACAGACGCATCTAGACATCGTAAGCAGCTTTGATTTTTGCTTTGCTTAGGGCTTGGCATGCTGCAGGATTCTGGCCTCTGTGTGGTGGCTGACAAGCTGAATTTCGTACGCTACCTTTCCCATTTTCGCTGTGTACACCGAGGAGCTGCCTTTGCCAAGATGAGAACAACCACAGTACGAAAGCTGCTTCCCGAGTCCTGGGGTTTCCTTTGTCCTGTGCACACACCAGACGGAGAGCCCTGTGGCCTGATGAACCACATGACTGCTGTCTGCGAGGTAGTCACACAGACTACCTATATATCTACCGTCCCGCCTTTGCTCTGCTCCTTAGGTATGTTGTTTGCAGTTAAGTGAAAGCTTTTCTCTCTCAGTGATTGTGGTGGATAATTGTTCAGCTTTTGAGAGATCAGCAAGGACATAGTTTCCCTGGAGGAACTGCTTTTTAAATCATTTTCATTACAAACTGTTGAAAACACTTTGAAAATTAAAAAGAAAAGCAGGAATTTGCAATGTTAGAGGTGTCCCTCTGCTTTTTACAAAATTCTGCTACAATCAAAACCAGCAAGTGTTCAAAGCCTCCTTTGCAAGTGAAGACCTAAAAGCACCAATCCTTAATGCCCGAAGATCATGCATTCTGTGTCTAGTGGGTGCCTATTTAATATCTGTGCTCGTTGACCCTACAAAGTATTTAATGTCATGGACTAGGGAGACTCTATCTTCCGTCATGTCCAGGATCATCTCTGTTTCTACATGGAATTGCATTCAAACTTTTCTGCCCATGGGGTCCCTGACATTCAAGCCACCTCAACCAATTCTTATTTATTTCCTAGTGCCCTTTCCCTTTCCTCTGTAGCCTATTTTCTGTCTTTCACATGAGCCTTCCATTCCTGATGGACTTTTTACCATATTTCTACTTACTTAGGAACAGTTTGATCTCTTCCTCCTATTCTGTATCCTTTTAGTCCTGCAACATCTAAAGTGGGATCCAGAGGCCATTCATTAATTTCTGGGGCTTCTTACCAGTAAGGAAAAATGAATAAAAAGCTGAGGTTACACTTTTGTGACTCATTTTGCCATCTGCAAAGTAATAATACTGAGATTAAAGAAACACTTAATAAGAAAGACCTATAGCTTCAAGTTAGTCTAAGGGTATTAATACTAAATGTATAAAGTGTTGTTAAGTGATGAAAGAGACAGTTGGAAAGCCGTGTGCAGGTAGTTTTAACGACTGGAAGTGTTTTGGTATGGTTGACTGTACCATATTATTGTCCTCTTTCCCCAGGTGTTACCCCATTTGATGGGACTCCAAGTCAACCGTATAATGAATGCTACCCTGTTATGTTGAATGGTATCATGGTTGGCTGGGTGGAAAAGGATCTTGCTCCTGCCATTGCAGATTCTCTCCGGAATTTTAAGGTGATCTTAGCTAAGCAAATTGGTTTCTTTTTTTTTTTTTTGAGCTTTTCTTTACTATTTTTTTCTTAGTCATTCTGAGAAAATAGGCCACAAAAATGATCTGAAGAAATTTGACAGAGCATAAGAATGGCCAGTATCTAGAGTTTCATCTGGTACAAAGTTGAAATATATTTTCAGACAAGTAAATGGGCTGACCACTACAGGGTAACTAGTTTAACTGGTTTGAATATGGAATAGTGTCTGATCAACATATTTGCTGTTCCCTCAGGTCTCTTATTTGAGGGGCTGATTGGCAAACTTAAAATTTGAATGAGGAGATAAGAATTAATTGTGATCTAAAAACTGAGTACTCAGATCAGTTCTTTTGATCTTACACAATAGATGTTTGGTTGTATGCAATACAAACTGATCTTACCCATTGCCCTCAGGGATTTGAAGAGAGAAATAAAATAGGTATTTTGGGCCTTTATGTTTTCAAATACTGTGTTTATTTAATTCCAGGGACTTTATCCCTTTGATTATAAAGCTCTATTTAGAGAATTAGTTAGCATAGTAGCAGTCCCTAAAATTTTACATTCTTTGCTCATACTATTTATATATTTAACATAAAACTAAAGAAAGTGTTTTTAGCTTTCTACAAGGCTTCTGTGTGAGGTATAAGTTGTCATATATGCTTAAACTTAACTATGCATTTTAGAATGATTATTCATTAGATTATTCATTAATTGGTTCCCATATAGGAGACTGAATTATCAGGCATAGGATTCTGGAGAAATTTAGAGAACAAGAGAAGTGGTTAGTGGCCGAGCCTGGCCCCTAGCTTGCCCCCACACTCAACACCTCTGTCATGGGGAGGGCTGGATAAGGGGACGTGGTAAAAGAACTTATAAGTTCCTTCCATTCTGATCTTCTGTTTTTTCCCTTTAACCAACTGCAGCTTGTCAGGGATGATTTGACATTTACTACCAGCTGCATGGTGGTTTTCTTTTTTCTAAAATATAGAACCATTATTCATGAAATTAAAGAAATGGAGAACATTTTCTGATTTTCTTTCTCTTGGAAATAGGTATTGGGGAAAAAAGAAATCCCTCCTTGGATGGAAATAGTCCTTATCCCAATGACTGGAAAACCAAGTTTGTACCCAGGGCTATTTCTTTTCACTACTCCTTGTAGAATGATACGACCTGTGCAGAATTTGGAACTGGGTAAAGAAGAACTGATTGGCACTCTGGAACAGGTAGAGTGAATTACTTTCTTGGTGCATGTATAAGATGTTATAGATTCTGTGGACTCAAGCATCCTTTTAATTGCCCATTTGTTCCCTCTGATCAAAATATTTGATTAAAAATACTTGGAGTCATTTAACCTGAATCTTGGGAGTTCAAAGTGGTAAATTGGTGTTTTTTTAAATTTTCTCATCTTAACCTTTTTACACATTATCATTTAGGTAGAGAACTCATTGTGTTAATTTAAAAAAAAACAAACAAACAACTCTCTATTGTTAGGCATTTCTTTAGATCTCAGCAGGAGATGAAGAGTACCGGTAAACTGAACTTCATTTCCCATAGTCTAGGAAGTACACATTTTCATCTGATTTCAATTAAATTAACTAAAATTTTCCCCCTTTTGCTAAATATTATGATTCCCATCGCTGACTGCCATTTATTTCCGTAAAAATCTATACTTTGTTCTGTCTTTTTGGTTTCAGATCTTTATGAACATTGCTATCTTTGAGAATGAGATTATTTCTGGAGTAACTACACACCAGGAGCTCTTTCCTCACAGCATGCTGAGCGTGGTAGCCAATTTCATTCCTTTCTCTGATCACAATCAGAGTCCTCGAAACATGTATCAGTGCCAGATGGGTAACTGTCTTTTTAATTAGGATGATTACATGCTATTTTTAAAAATATATGTATATATTTTATTTTTCCACCATTACCATGTAAAAACAATTTTAATTACATACTGTCTTTAAAATGAAAATAAGATGTTCATTAAGAATGAGAGTCCTTTAAACCAAAATCCAAAACCAGGTATACATTTCTAGAAGCCCTCATCTTATGTGGTGATAGATTTGTGACTGGATGGTCTAGTTCAGTCTGTTCTCTTCAGTCCCATTAGTTGTAGTTCTACCCAGTTCACTTGTTAGCTTGAGAAGGAAGTGGATGCCAGGAGTGGTGGGGCATACATGTCTAGTGCCTCAGGAAAGCCTGAGGATGGTGGATCGCTTGTGTTTGAAAGTTCTGAGCAACAGTAGGCTAAATTAATTGGGTGTCCACACTAAGTCTGGCAATATGATGAGTCCTTGGGAGTGAGGGCCCTCCAGACTGCCTAACAAGAGACAATACATCCAGGTGGAAACAGCAGGTCAAAGCTTTTGTGCCAGTCAGTAGTGGGGCCTTTGTGGCTGCTGTTCTACCACCTTGACTGAGATAGGATAACCCAGTTTAAAAAAAAAAAAGAGACAGAAGATGGAAGCCTAGTAGGAATATGGAGACTGTCTAGAACTGTCTTTAGGACTTGCCATAGAAGGCTTATGGAATTTAGTGTGGGACAGAGAAGACTGTCTTTTTAATAATTATTATTACTGATGGATTTCCTAACCACCCTCAGGATTTTTGTTAATGTATTAGTGAAGATTTTCACCATCTCTTTATATGTTCTGACATATAAAATATTCTCCATAAATCTTGCTTTTGAGAAAAGCACAATTTTAAAATTTATTGTTATGTCAAATATGCGTATTTAATTTGAAAACTATATAGGTATATATTTCATGTGGAAAGGTTATATTTGCTTATTTTAAAATCATTATTGTACCATTCTTCTTTTTGTACTTTTGAAGTTAAATTCTTCCAACAAGAAAAATTTGGAAATAGAATTCAAATTTCTGTTTGATCAAAAATTCTAGTTCTAGTTAATTCCCTTTATTTGGTATTGGCAAAATTATAAAAGCTGTCTTCTTCCACTTGAGTCATTACTGAAAATACCTCCAGCATGTGAGATGCCCCCCAAAACTCTTTGAAATCTCCCAAACTGATATTAAATAATTGGTAAATAATTTTTTTGAGACTGTCTTCAGTAAGGAGAAGCAGCATGGAGTACTAGAGAGAGCACTAAACTTGGAATAAGGAAAACCTGATAACTCTCTCCTACCTCAGATGCTAGCTGTGTTACCTTAGACAAGTCATTTAAGCACTATCTTCCAGTTTCCTCTACTGTAAAATTATGATCACATAGCCTGTGGTTCTTGCCTATATAAGTTCATGGATATAAAGTGCAAACTTTAAAGTGTTATGAAAATGTCAATTTTATAAAAAATACAAAAAGGACTCTTGAGTAAACCACCTAAGTCATACTTCAGGGATAGGTAGGTTATGGATCTGGGTCTCTTGTTACTTTTTCTCTCATCATTTTCTATTGCTTGTCATTGACTTTTTCACGTGGCATTTTTCCGATATATGGGAAAAAATACATTAGGTAGTAAAATAATAAACCCTTTAAAATATTTTGGGAATTCTCAATTTTGGGTTTTTTTTCTCTAGGTAAACAAACAATGGGATTTCCACTTCTTACTTACCATGACCGATCAGATAACAAACTGTATCGTCTTCAGACTCCACAAAGCCCATTAGTGAGACCATACATGTATGATTACTATGATATGGATAACTATCCCATTGGGACAAATGCTATTGTTGCTGTCATTTCTTACACAGGATATGATATGGAAGATGCTATGGTATGTTATTGGAAAAGGAATTTCAAAAACTAAGAGTGACCAGGTTCTTTTAGAAAAAAAAAAAGAAAAAAAACTAATTTTCACCGGTAACTTTTGTTTTTATGTTGCCTACATTTCCCAATACATCCCCCACCCCCAAACCCCTGCCTTTAGAGCAATATGTTGTAAAAAAAAAAAAAGAAAGAAAGAAAGAAAAGAAGGAAAAACTCCAGCAGGTGACAAAACTAATATCTTGGAAAAGTCTATCATGATATGTAGCTTTTTGTATTCATAGACTCCTACCTCTACAAGGAAGCAAAAGTAGGGCTTTCTTATTTCTCTTCTTTGGAATAGGACACTTTTCAGTTTGTGTTTTCCAAGTAAGAATCTTTGACATAACTCTGGCTCATGGTGTCACCTAGATAGGCAAGCTTCTGACAAATCAAAAACTTTCCATGCACAGTGCCTTGAACACAGATCGTATATACTCTAAAATACTTTATTTATTCCTTAAATATTCAAGGACCTAATCTCTTCTTGCTATATTTGTTTCAGTAATTGTTTGTAATCAATAAATTTGATTGTTTTGAATGAGCTTTCCTCTTCAGTATCTTGATATGAGAAGTGATACAAGAACAGATATACTTCAAGGTCTATAATTTTGTCAGCGTAAGCACTCTCTCCTCTAGTACATAGTGCAACTGTCCACAGCCTTTCAGATATTTTGAGGATTATCACAGTCAAAAAAATCATTCTCCTTCAACCATCCTGAACCTCTCCAGTTTCATCTAGGCTGGTCCTTGGATGACAAAAATGCAGTCCATTATCAGGCCCATCCTCCAAGCTTTTCCACGCTGGGAGAACCTGCCACAAGTAAGGCACCAGAGTAGGATATGATAGAAAAAGTTGAGTTTCTATTTTAGAGAACTTACTATGCTTGCTTGCTTCTTTGTGGGTTATTCCTGCCCTCAAAATTCATCCAGTAATTAGGTTTCTCCAATTTGGAAAGTCCAAACTGAAAATCACTATGATATAATACATTTAATCTTAATGAAAGATTATTTTAAAGTCAAATAGCATTACCTTTAAAACTCTAAATATGACAGTGATTTAGACAGGTTTCAGATTAATGATTCTTTTGTTTTCTTTAGATTGTGAATAAAGCTTCCTGGGAAAGAGGCTTTGCTCATGGAAGTGTCTACAAGACAGAACACATAGATCTTTCGGGAAAAATCAAACAAGGAGATGATAGTCTGGTGTTTGGAGTCAAGCCTGGTGATCAGCGGACTGTACAGAAATTAGATGATGATGGCTTGCCACATATTGGATCTCTTCTGAAATATGGGGACCCTTTTTACAGTTACCTAAATATCAATACAGGGGAAAGCTTTGTGACATACTATAAGTAAGTTTGGATCCCTCTTTTTAGAAGATTTATTCATTTTACAGAGTCTTCTGAGAAATGTGATGTGTAACACTAAAAGTTTATGTTAAAAAGTGATTGTTAGGTTTTTGCTGGGATGAGCACATCTTAACTACAGTCTCGGGTGTAGTCTTTGATCAGCCAGTCTGTGCTGACTTCATTAGCCAAGCTCTTTCCCAGGCATTATTTGGGAAAGAAAAGCATTAAGGTCCAGCACCCACTGCCATAATTATAAGTGAACAAACTGCTACTGCTGTAGGTAAAAGTTACTTTTAGGTTTCGTGTACTGATTCTCTTTTCAGAACCCTCTGCAGAGCTAAATTGGAAGCAACTCAAGGTAAACGATGGGGGTTGACATCCTTAGTATGATGTCTGCATATAGTAGGTGCTTAACATATGCTTACTGACTGCAGCCAATGTTCTACCCACACGTGCTGCTATGGATATGCAGGTGTATTTCCAGGGTAAATTCACAAAATATAAACTCTCTTCCTCAAAGACAAAACCAAAATATTTATTCAGATACCAGAAAGCCAATTCCTCTATGGTAACAAGGAAGTTTGTACATATTACCAATAAAGGGAAAACCATCCCCAAGATTTCCCTCTGCCAGGCCTCCCCACAAGGAAGCTCCCTTAGGCAAACTGCCCCTCTCTCACTCAATCTGCTCTACTCTGCCTGTTGCCTCTCAGCTCCACCTCACTCTCTTCTTGCTGTATCCTGCCTGCTCTACCTCCCACCATTACCTCCATGTGACTGAGGCTGTGGACTGGGCCAGAGCCCAAAGCAGGTCACATGGGCCTATTAAGGGGCAGGAAAGATTTTCAAATTTCCTTACCATTACACTGACAAATAACCTTTTTTTTTAAGTAACTACCGTAAATATAAGTTTGAAAAATGCAAGATTAGCTTAAGATTTTGCTTGATTGATCTGAATTTAATGCATTGTGGGTTTTTTTTTAATCTTAAGTATAGTTGGATTCTATAATAGATTGAGTAAAATAGTGGGTAGCTTTTCAGATAACTTGATTGTTACAGACAGGATCATGAGGCTCTTCAGAGGAAGCCTCAGTTTGAAAGCCTAATTCATTTTTAGTCCTAAACAAAAGCTCACATAACAATAATATCTAGAAGAAATCTCTTTCATCCTTTTTGGCATTTTGATGAGGTTAATTTTACTTTTATTGAAAGTTTTCAAATTAACACACATACATATACATGCATATGTTTTTACAATAAATGTATATACATATATGTGTGTGTATTGCCTTGAGGTATGTGGGATACATGTTCACAGAGAGGGAAAGAGAATTTATGATCTAATGTTTCATGGAGGAAATATTTACCTAAATACATTATTTTGAAGAAACTAAGACCATTGAAAAAGCTAATAATAAATAAAAACTTTTCTTTTTTAGAAATAAGGAAAATTGTATCGTGGATAACATCAAAGTATGTAGTAATGACTCTGGGAATGGAAGATTCAAGAGCATCTGCATTACAATGAGAATCCCCCGGAACCCAACTATTGGTGATAAATTTGCTAGTCGCCATGGACAGAAGGGAATTTTGAGTAGACTGTGGCCTACTGAGGATATGCCTTTTACAGAAAGTGGAATGGTACCTGACATTCTGTTCAATCCTCATGGTTTTCCATCTCGAATGACCATTGGAATGTTGATTGAGAGTATGGCAGGGAAATCTGCAGCTCTGCATGGCCTCTGCCATGATGCTACACCCTTTACTTTTTCGGAGGAGAATTCTGCCTTGGAGTACTTTGGAGAAATGTTAAAGGCTGCTGGTTACAACTTCTATGGCACAGAGAGATTATACAGTGGCATCAGTGGGGTTGAATTAGAAGCAGATATTTTCATAGGAGTTGTCTATTATCAGCGCTTACGTCACATGGTCTCAGACAAATTTCAGGTGAGGACAACTGGAGCCCGAGATAAAGTCACTAACCAGCCTATTGGGGGAAGGAATGTCCAGGGTGGAATCCGTTTTGGAGAAATGGAACGAGATGCACTTTTAGCACATGGCACTTCCTTTCTGCTTCATGATCGCCTCTTCAACTGTTCCGATCGCTCAGTTGCCCGTGTGTGTGTAAAGTGTGGCAGCTTGCTTTCCCCACTTCTGGAGAAGCCACCACCTTCCTGGTCAGCCATACGCAACAGAAAATACAACTGCACCGTTTGTAACCGGAGTGACACTATTGACACAGTTTCTGTTCCTTATGTTTTCCGCTATTTTGTTGCTGAATTGGCAGCTATGAATATCAAAGTCAAACTTGATGTCATTTAACTATTCTGTTCCTCCGGTCTTTGTCTCTCAAGATTTTTGTTTCAGACATATTTTTTGCATTTAAAGTTATTTTTAATAAAAAACAAGTTTTTTGAGGGATGGGGGTTGGAGGAATTTTAATCCATTATTTCGTCTGTTTTATTAAACATTGATTGGGAATTATTTCAAAAAGCAAAATATTATTTTGCACATAGACTAATAGGGTGTCCTATGTTCAGTAGGAATTATATGAATTTTTTTATTTGAACTATGTTTGGTTTCAAAGATGAGTTTCTCTATTTGGAAGAAGGAGGCTTAGAGAAGATATATGTGTGACTATTGCTGAGTACATTAGTCTAAGATCTCTTAAGATTGCAGTGTTCTTGTTATCTGAACCACACTTCTTACACAAGAACTAATTATCCATATTGGTTTAAAAAAAAAAAAAAGTAAGTTATTTTCTGTCATCCTTTAAAACAAATTGGTGTAAAAATCTTAATGTGCCTTTAAGTCATAATTTCATTATAACTTTAGATCATGTTCCACAGCATGAGAGAAAGGCAATACAGGCAGTTTTCTGCTTAATGTAAGTGGGACAGTTTAGCAGACCTTCTCCACCCCTTGTGGGATTCCTTAGGACCTGACCCTTTTAGCCAGAGTAGTTTCAGTGCCTGGAATGGAGGACCCCGGGCACAGGGCTGTACCAGTGCTACCACTGCCACCACCACTGGTCAGGAGCTGGAGCCAAAACTTGAGCTGGCATGGGGTCCTGCTGTCCTCCCCCACACCCCCACTGGGGAACAAATTTGTAATGCAAATTTCCATAAAGCAAGAACTGTGTATATAGCCATATTACTAAATTTAGAACAGCAAGCATTTGTTAAGTGCCTACTGTGTGCTAGGTACTAGGGATACAGATACAGATGAAATAGTCTCTGCTCTCAGTTTACATTCTGTAGGAGGGAACAACATTAGGGTTAGAAGTCCAGAGAAGCAGGGCTACCCCTGTGTAGGTTCTGTAGTCAATGACTCTTAACAGTGAAAATTAAATTTAAAATGTCTGCCTTTAAAATTCCTAAGCAGACTGTCACTCTTAGTGGGGTCTGAAATCTCAATTCCTCCCATCCAATTAAACTGATCATCCTTAGTTTGATTTCAAGTAACTGCCCTCATCCCTAGAAAACAAGGAGATTTTTAATTGTCCCCCGAGTGATCTTATGCATCTGTTTTTATGTTTAATGCCCTGGGCAATTTCAGTTACATATATCCTACCTTTTTTAGACATCTAGAGAAATCAAGAAAAGATAGATGAAAAAGAAAATCTGAGAGAGGTAATAACTCACACAAACTAATGAAATCGCCAAGAAAGAAGGTAGAGGATGTAAAAAGAAAATCTATGACAAAGTATTTGAGTTTGGGGGAGGGATGTAGGTGATGGTCCGACAAAGGAGAAATCAGAATAATCAGAAGGGCAATGCCACTCCAACTGTGGTTTGAACAGGGTAGAATACGGAAGAAGCATTATTTCCCTTGTTCTGGACACTGCATGTCTACATGAAGCTTAAAAGCCCATTTAGCTTTTTTTGATTGCCATGTTAAATTGTCATTAGGTTACCTGTTATTAGATTTGGCCCAAGTTTCTAGCCCGACCTTTTTTGATCCTTACAGTCATCCAACAGGTCAACACTTTCTTCTAGGTTTCTGTCTTGAGAATTTGATAAGCATGCCACTTATTACCTTCCAGTCTTTTTTTTTTTTTTTTTAGAGCCCAGTAGCACAAGCCAAATACAGATTTCTGAGATACTCCACTCCAGCCTTACAAGTGCACATCAGACTATTCATGTCCAGTCTTGATCTGGCCATTCAAGCAGTGAAAAAAACCCTGCAGTGACTAGATTGATGTTGAAAAGAATGGTTCTTTTGTACTTTCTGTCACATTTTTTAGAACTTAAAGGGACATTAGAACTAAGGGAGTTGACAATAATATCTGTAATTGTATGATAAATGGATTTCCATTTTGCGTCCATAAATTAAACAGGTATGTTTGCCAGCAGCGTGCTGTAAAGTTCTGCAGGAAAGGAGTCATTTTTTTACTATGATCTAACAGGCTTCTCTCTAGGTGGCAGAATATGAGTTTGTTTTTTTAAATTGAAGTCATAATTTATGAGTGCATGTTTTATCTTAATGGGGAAATTATCACTTGGAATCCTAAGATGCAAAGTTATTTTTGGTTAATTTTTCTCGTCTTGAATTTACACCATAGGTAGTTAGTGCCAAGTTGGCTAAGTTGAGGGAAACAATTCAGTTCAGCTCCACCTCCCTAGACCCCTCCTTCAACCACTATCCCCATAAGTTACTAAACATGGACCACCAGGACTGCCCCTTGGTGTGTTGGCTCTGATGTAGATCGAGGGGAAGGTAGGGAGGAGGAAGGACTACTCAGATGTAAGTATGTAAAGCATTTCACATCATAGCTGGAAAGAAAAGGACTATTGTATGGTTGCTCAATCCAATACCCAGAAGAGGGGAAACCTTGGAGGGTGAAAGAACAGGCTTCAGATTAAAATCTTCAGAGAAAGGGGACCCTTGGACTCAACTGCAAGATGAAGGAAAGAGTCCTGTCATGATCCCTAGAGAAAGGGGGACCTTGAACTCCAGGGAGAAGAAGGAAAGGCCCTAAACCAGGTTACTTAAAAGAAAAAGTCTGGAAAACAGATCAAGCAGAGATAAAGTCATTTGAACTACCTAAAAGCCATGACTAATAAAAGAGACTGGATATCATACTTCAAGAAATCATGAAAGAAAACTGCCCAGGCCTGTTACAACAAGAAGGCAGCTTGAAAATAGAATCCACAGGTTATTTTTAAAAAAAAACCTTCAAAATTAAAACTCCCCAAAACATCATAGACAAAATGCAGCACTTCCAAGTCAAACGAAAAAATATGAAGTGAGGAAAAAACAAACCTAAAAAATCAGTCAGGATCACAAAACATTTGGCAACACCATAAAGAAGCTAAGAGCTTAGAATCTGATATTCTAGAAGGCAAAAAGGTAGGCTTAAAATCAAGGATAACTTGCCCAAGAAAACTGATCATTATACTACAAGGGGGAACAATGAATCTTCTATGAAAGTATTCCTGATGAAAAGACCAGGGCAGAGTAGAAACATTGAAATACATACAAATGCTGGAGTTGAGAAACCAAAAAAAGAAAGAAATCTAAGCAAACAATTAGAAGAGACTTTAAGGATGAACTGTTTACATTCTATTTGGAGGTGGGGGAAAATGATACAGAAAGCCCTTTAGAAACCTAATGGAGATGGCGGAGTAGAAGGACGCACGTTTACGAGCTCCGAAACCAAAAGCCCATAGAATTAATGTAAAAAGAGTCCCCCATAACTTCTGGGTCAATACAAGGGGTGCAGAAGCAGAGTGGAGGAGATTTCCGTTCCAGGGAGCCTTGGAGACCCGTCCCCAGGGTCCGGCGCGCCCCGGAAAGCAGACAACACCCCCAGCGCTGCCCTGGCCGCGGCCCCAGAGAAGCTGATCCAAGCAGGCTTCAGAGACGGAAGCTCCAGCAGCTGGGAAAGTCCCTCCGCCCACAGAAGCTACAGGTCAATGAGAAAGAAGGCCGGGCTGAAGGAGAGGGGAAGCGGGGCGTCTCCGTGACTCGGGCCCCCTCGGGAGGAAGCGGCGGCGGCAGGGACGGGGGCAGGAAGCGGCAGAGGCGGCAGTGGACCGGGACTCGGGAATCCCCCAGCGGCAGGCAGGATCTTCATTACGGAAGATTCCCGCATAAAACCGGACGGAGCTGAGCCTGGGAGACGGCCCTGCCCCCACCCCGCTCTGTTACTGAAGGCTTCTGCTTAAAGCCCCCAAGGGAGCGGGATTTGGGAGGCGGGCCCCCCACCCCGCCCCCACCCGTTCCATTCCTGAAAGTCTCTGCACAAAGCCCCCGAGGGATCAGAGTCTCTGAGGCGGCCCTGGCCCCACCCCAGCACCTGAACTAAAGCTCACTGATTGACAGCCAGCAAGAGGAAAGCCCATTTAAATCTCAGAGGCCAAGCACTAGCTGGGCGGATCCAGGCGGGGGTGGAAAGGAATCTCAGAAGTCAAGTAACTGGCTGGGAAAATGCCTAGAAAAGGGAAGAAAAATAAGACTATAGAGAGTTTTTTCCAACAAATGCAAATGATCCCGACCTTTGGATCTGATGATGAGGACGTATCCTTGCCATCAGGGAAAGATGTGGAGGCCTCAGTACCCCCAGACACCCCAGGGGGGTGGTGGGTGGGCTCAGGCCCTGGAAGACCTCAAAAAGGATTTTGAAAAGCAAGTTAGACAGGTGGAGGAAAAACTAGGAAGAGAAATGTCAGAGATGCAACAAAAGTATGAAAAACGGGTCAATACCTTGCTAAAGGAGACCCAAAAAAAATGCTGAGGAAATTAACACCTTGAAAAATAGGCTCACCCAGTTGGCAAAGGAGGTTCAAAAAGCCAATGAGGAGAAGAATGCTTTCAAAAGCAGAGTGAGCCAAATGGAAAAAGAGGCTCAAAAGCTCACTGAATTTAATAGTTCTCTCAAAATTAGAATGGAACAGATGGAGTCTAATGACTTTATGAGAAACCAAGAAATCACCAAACAAAACCAAAAGAACGAAAAAATGGAAGAGAATGTGAAATATCTCATGGGAAAAACAAGTGACCTGGAAAATAGATCCAGGAGAGACAATTTAAAAATTATGGGACTACCTGAAACTCATGATCAAAAAAAGAGCCTAGACATCATCTTCCATGAAATTATTAAGGAAAACTGCCCTGACATTCTAGAACCAGAGGGCAAAATAAGTATTGAAAGAATCCATCGATCACCACCTGAAAGAGATCCAAAAAGAGAAACTCCTAGGAACATTGTGGCCAAATTCCAGAACTCCCAGCTCAAGGAAAAAATCTTACAAGCAGCTAGAAAGAAACAATTCCAGTACTGTGGAAATACAATCAGGATAACCCAAGATCTAGCAGCTTCTACATTAAGGGATCAAAGGGCGTGGAATAGGATATTCCAGAAGGCAAAGGAACTAGGACTCAAACCAAGAATCACCTACCCAGCTAAACTGAGTATAATACTTCAAGGGAAAATATGGTCTTTCAATGAAACAGAGGACTTTCAATCATTCTTGATGAAAATACCAGAGCTGAAAAGAAAATGTGACTTTCAAACACAAGAATGAGAAGAAGCATGAAAAAGTAAACAGCAAAGAGAAGTCTTAAGGGACTTACCGTGAGTGAACTGTTTACATTCCTACATGGAAAGACAATATTTGTAACTCTTAAAACTTTTCAGTATCTGGGTAGTTGGTGGGACCACACATACACATGTACACGCATGCACACACATACACACATGCACACACATACAGAGATAGAGAGCACAGATTGAACTGAATAGGATGGGACCATACCTTAAAAGAAACTAGGGTAAATGGTGAGAGAGAAATGTAGGGGGAGGGAAAGGGAAGGGGGTAACTATATGTCATTTAAGAGGCAGGTAGGAGTTTTTCTTAGTGGAGGGAAAAAGAGGAGAGCTGAGAACAAAACAAAACAAAACAAGAAGTTTACCCTCATCACATTTGACTAAACGAAGGAGTGAAATGCACACTCATTTTGGTATGAAATCCTATCTTACAGAATAAGAAAGTGGGGGAGAAGGAGATATTGCAAGGGAGGGGATGATGGGGGGGGAGGGCAAGGGAGGAGGGAGCAATTTGAAGTCAACACTTGAGGAGGGACAGGATCTAGAGACAGAAGAGAAACAATGAGGGGCAGGTTAGGAGGGATGGTAATCCAGTTAGTCTTACACAACACGACTATCAGGGAAGTCATTTGCAAAACTACACAGATAGGGCCTAAATTGAATTGCCTGCCGTCCCAAAGGGAATGGGTGGGGAGGGAGGGATGGGGAGAATTTGGAACTCAAAGTTTTAGGAGCAACTGTTTAATATTGTTGTTGTAACTAGGAAAGAAGACATACAGTTAATGAGGAATAGAAAGTCATCTGGCCCTACAGGAGAAAAGAGAAGATGGAGACAAGAGAAGGGAGGGGTGACAGAAGAGAGGGCAGATTGGAGATAGGGAAAATTAGATTGCTTGGGGTATTGGGGTGGGGGGAGGGGAGAAAAAGGGGAGAAAACTGGGAACCCAAAAATTTGTGAAAATGAATGTAAAAAATTAAATAAATAAATAGGAAAAAAAAAAAAGAAACCTAATGTCAGGAATCAGGGAAGTCAAATGAGACAAAAGGTCTATGACTGGGAATGGTTCTGTGTTTTGGTAATGTTTAAAAGATAAGGTCCTAATCAAGTCATAGGCTAACAATGAAGAGAAAATAAAACCTGTTATCTCTTGGGGAAAAAAACACCTACAAGAGAATGAGTGAGGAGAGAAAGAGGATTGAGAAGAAAGGGGAAATTTTGTTTCAGTGATGGGAGGGGGGTACCACTAATGAACTCTCCTATGGAAGAAGAGAGATATAAATGGCTATCAACTGCAGAGATTTAGAAAGATCATCCTGTCCCAGAAGGAGAACCAGAGCTCCAAGGAGCAACTGAAACACGGAAGAGAGGGAAGGTATGGACCTAGGGAAGACAGTTAAATGGCTGGGGGTGGGAGGGGTGGGAATCAAAGGTCAATAATGAACAGCAGAGATAGGAAGATTTCTACCATGAGGGTCTATCTTCTATCACCTGTAGGAATTAGGCTTTTTTTTTTTTTTTTAAAGAGTGAGGCGCAGTAGAATTAAAGAGGTGAGGGGACAAGATGTACAAAGCAGTAACAAATTTTCAGAAAAGAAACCCAAAAATAGGAACCGCAAAAGTTACAATTCCATGAGGAATATTGTAGGGTTAATGGAATGTAAGATCTCTGTCCATTAATAGACCTATGTGACCACAAGTGTGCTCAGAGCCAGAAGGCATCACGAGTATGTGATTTAGTGCCTGGTTTAGTATCAAAAGGTGTGAAAGCCTTCCTGCAAGCAAGCCTCCCAATAAGCAAGTTTCCCCTTAGGCAAGCTCCTGACAATAAGCTCTATGTGACTCAGGATAGAATGTATCAGAGCTGTGTACTGGGCCTGAGGTCAAAGCAGCAAGACATCTGTAATTCAAGAGATTAACAATTACAAAAGGGGAGGGGACATGCTAATTTGGAAAAATAAACTGAAACAAATGTAAGAAAAACACAACCCTAACTCTTCTAAACTTTAAATGTAAATGGATGGAACAGTGCAATGAAATGAAAAAGGCAGGATGGATAAGTAAACAAAACCCTATAATCTGTTGCTTGCATGAAACATGTTTTAAAACAAAGACATGCACAGAATAAAAATGAGGGTCTGGGAGAAAATTTACCATTCAAGAAAATCCTTTTAAAAATCATGCTGATAAAGCAAAAACAAACTTTCAATATATAAAAAGGGAGAAAACATGGAAACTACATTATGCTGAAAGTAACTAGAGACAACAAACTAACATCAGTATTTAATTTATATGTTCCAAATATCTCAACTAAATTCATAAAGGAAACGTAACCATTGTGACTGGAGATTTCAACAACCCTTAGTTTTGTATGTCTCATAGAAAGCTAAACAACTGGACAAATTTCTGGAGAAATAGAACTTAAAGACTTAAGATGTCTTCTAAATGGAAATGCAAAAGAACATACATATTCCTCAGTATCATATGGAAGTTTTACAAATATTCACCACTTATTAAGGCACTGAAATATTTGCAAATAAATATTAAACTGCAGAAATAGTAAAATAAGTTCTTCACAGACCATAGCATAAAAATACTAATCAGTTCAGGGACCAAAAATAGACTCAAATGGAGACTTAAATCCTAAAAATGAGTAATTCAAGGAACAAATCATAAAATAATAATTATGTGAAGAATATTATGATTAAACCACACTGAAATTTCTAGGATGTTGCCAAAACAGTTCTTAAGGGGGAAATCACAACCCTACAGATACACACTAACAAAAATATTTAAAAAGAACTGAATATACACATAAAAAATTAGAAATCAAACAAATAAACAAAGTACAGAGAAGATATTTTTAAAATTAGAGAAACAGATAAACTTGGAAGCAAAAAAAAAAAAAAAGAAATGACAATACTATCCACAGATCCTCATTTAACTGAAGCCAATTTAAATAAGCCATATCTTTGATCTTAGCACCACTTCTGGACCTACTCTTTTAGAGTCATTTTTTACACATATTTAGAGAGTTTTGGGGGACAGCTCAAGCAAGTCCCTGCTTTTACCCTGCTATCTTGGTTCTGTCCCCTGGACCTACTCTTTTGAACAGTAGTAATTGTTTGGCAAAAGTATTCACACTTAACAGTAAGGGACTGAATCTCAAGAGTAGCATCTTTGTGGTACTTAAGGTGTTATCAGACACAGACTGAAATTTTATTTTACAAGTTACTGGAATGAGGAGGACTCCAATTTAAATGTCCAGTTTTTCCTTAAATCTGGCACCTACATACCATTACAAAAGGATCAGGACTCTGTAAGAAACAACACACAGCAAATATAAATTTATAATCAGGAGAATTAAAAGAAACGGTGTGCTTGTTAACATCCACTTAGACATCAGATATCTCGCTCCATCATCTTAGATCTAGCAGACTACATCAGGTTGCTTCTGGGAAACATTTTCCTCCGGTAATTCTGAGTCAAGGAGGAGTCTGTCCCAAATCACTGTCACAAACTATCCAGCTTGGCCCACTTACACTGAGAGTTTCTATGAATCAGCACCTTAACACCTTTCACTGCAATGTCAATCAATGAACAATGCCTGGAATCAGGTCTTTTCACCTTGTTTCTAAGTGGTGATTTGTAGAGATAGTTTTTCTAGTAGTACACATGCTGGGTTCCAAATCATGCAATACCTTTTTGATAGGTATCTCCTTATTTTTCAACCAAATACACTCATTTTGAACTTCTTTGCTGCATCCAGTTTGAATTTCTTTGACTTTATCATACCCCTACACTGGGTACCTCTCTCCCTTTTTTCCGTTTTTTTATGGGTGTTCTTCCCCCATTAGACTGTAAGCTCCTTGAGGGAAAGGACTATATTTTTTAATATTTGTGTCACCACATTTAGCACAATATCTGGCATACAGTAGACATTTATTGATTATTCAGTGTTTCCCTAGATAGTGGTATTCAAACCTACTATTGAGAGAACATAGTATAATTTAGTAGGGCTTTAGAAAACTTAATCATATTCACCTTCTAGCTATTATTTCACATGATCAAAGCCAGTGCAAAGCCTAATGCTGTTAACTTATCAGGGCTATAAGAACTTCAGATAAGGGTACCTGCAACTCATTTGAAATTTTGAGAGCTTCAATTTTCCCATGCCATTTGTTTTTTCTGTCTTGCCTGAGTCCTTTGGATGGTATGAATGATGATGTAGTTTATAGGTTAGAGGGGAAAATTTTTAAAAGGATCTTGATAATCTGACCTGTACAATAGGTCCTGCTGGCATTTAGTATAATCAGAAAGAGTGGTCAAACAGGAAAAATATGATTTAGAAGTTTCTTAATTGCCCTCAAAACAATTCAAACAACCATAGGCACTATTATTGTCCCCACTTTATAAATGAGGAAACTGAGGCAAAAAGTCAAGTGACTTGCAATCAGGACCTACTGATCCAAAGTTGATCTAAAGATGTAACTTGATATCTATCAGTTAATTTATCCAGTTAGATTACATAGATTTCATAATGAATAGAGAATTCACCACATAAACCATTTCTGTATTACATAAGCAAACTTATAAGCCATCCCCCTATTTATTTACAAGTTTGTATGTATTTGGGTGAGTGGATCTTAGTTCCCCTGTAAACCAGTTATCCTAATTTCAGGTTAGAATTTACAAGACTCCCATTATTCATACGTATTTTTAGAGCTCCTTCTTTCATGATTTTACCAAGATCAAAAATTTAAAATATCTGACAGATTTTCACAGAATTTCTCATAGACAGTGACATTTCCCACATTTTTGTACTTTTTCAAAATACCAAGAAACTTTTTTTCACATATCAAAATATTTACATTTAAATACTTAAAACAGCTCTTAATCAGAAGAGCTCTTTCTTCCAGATAAAAGTCACTAATAAGTAACCATTCAGTGATTTCTCAAAATCATAGTGAAATAAATTATAGACATTACATGAATATCAAACAAAACCTCAGAGTTGTTTTAATTTGCATTTCTCTACTCCATAGTGATTTAGAGCATTTTTATATGACTACAGATAGTTTTGATTTCATTATCTGAAAATTACCTGTTCATATCCTTTAACCATATAAAAATTGGGGAATGACATGTATTCATATATTTGATTGGATTCTCTATACATTTGAGAGATGAGACCTTTATCAGAGAAACTTGCTGTAAATATTTTTTCCCAGTTTTCTTCTTTCCTTCCAATCTTGGCTGCATTGGTTTCATTTCTGCAAAACTTGTTTAATGTAATCAGAATTGCCCATTTTATATCTCATAATCTTGTTTTGTCCTAAATTCTTCTTTTATTCATAGGTCTGACAGGTAAACTCTTCCAAACTCCTGTAATTTACTTATGATAGCATCTTTTATGTTTGAATTATGTACCCATTTTGACCTTATCTTAGTCTGTGGTATGAGTTGTTGATCTACACCTAGTTTCTGTCAATCTATTTTCCAGTTTTCTCGGTTGTTTTTGTCCTAAAAGTTGGTAACTTTGCATTTATCAAATGTTACATTACTATGGTCTTTACCTACTGTGTATTGTATCCATAGGGGCCTCTAGATGGTGCAGTGGATAGAGCACCAGTGCAGAAGTCAAGAGGACCTGAGTTCAAATCTCCCCTCAGACACTTGACTCCCACTAGCTGTGTGACCTTGGGCAAGTCACTTAACCCCAGTTGCCTCATCCTGGGTCATCTCCAGTCATGCTGATGAATATCTGGTCACTTAATTCAGATGGAGGAGAAGTGAGGCTGGTGACCTGCACAGCCCTCCCTCACTCAAAACAAAAAGTCAAGTGCAAGTCATGTCATATTTCTCTGATGGCATGGTCTTCTTTGGCAATGAAGCATGAACACACACACACAATGTGTCCATAAGGTATTTCACTGATCCACCACTCTTATATTGGTAACACATTTTGGCTTATTGTTAATATAATATTGCTTCTTAATGGGAAGATCTTCCCCACTCATTCATGGACCTGCTCATTAAGGAGAGTTTGATTAGGGAAGATTTGTGGGAAGGCCCACACATTTTGTTAGTTTTCTAAGGAGGCACTGGTTCTCAGGGGTTGTGATGGCCCCTGGCTTTAAAAGGTTATAAAGACTCTGAGATGAGGTTTTACTTTGGGGCTTAGTTTTTAACCTTTGTAATATTTCTAAATTTTGTAAAATTTATAGATTTGTTTAATTTGTTCTTTTCTATGTTTTTTTTTTATGCATGCCCAATTCCTTGATTTATTCTTTATTTTATTAAGTATTCAAAGATATAAATTTTCCCCTCAGTACCACTTTAGCTGCATCTCATAAACTTTGGTATGTTGTTTCATTGTCATCATTTTCTTTAATGAATGTGATTTAATTTTAATGAAATTTATTTTTCTATGATTTGTTCTTTGACTCATTCTTTAGGATTAGATTATTTAGTTTCCAATTAACTTTTAATCTATCTTTCCACAGCCCTTTATTGAATGTAACTTGTATTGAGTTAGATCTGAAAAGGGTGCATTTAATATTTCTACTTTTCTGAATTTGGTTGTGAGGATTTTGTGCCCTATTACATGGTCAATTTTTATATAAGTGCCATGTACCACTGAGAAAAAGTTATATTCCTTTCTATTCCAAATTCATTTTTTTTCCAGAAGGCAATCATAGATAACTTTTCTAGAATTCTAGTCATCTCATCTTCTTTCTTTTTTTTTTTTTTGTTAGATTTGTCTAGTTCTGGGAGAAGGAAGTTGAAGCCCCCCACTAATACAGTTTTACTGTATTTCTTCCTATAACTCATTTAACTTTTCCTTTCAGAAATAGCATTATACCATTTGGTTCATTTATGTTTAGTATTGATATTACTTCATTGTCTATGGTCAATTTTAGTAAGATGTAGTTCCTGGCTTCTCTTTTAATTAGATCTATTTTTATTTTTACTTTGTCTGAGATCATGATTGCTACCTCTGCTTTTTTTACTGCATCTGAAACATAATAGATTCTGTTCCATCTTCTTATCTTTACTCTCTGTATGTCTCTGCTTCACGTGTTTCTTATAAACAATATATTGTAGGATTCTGATTTTTAATCCACTGTACTATCTGCTTCCATTTTGTGCATGAATTTATCCTATTTACATTCATAGTTATGGTTGCTATTTCCCTCCATCCTAGTCTTTCCCTTGTTTATTCTTCTCTCCTTTTTCTCCTTTCACTCTCTCCCTCCTCACAAGTGGTTTGCTTCTGACCACTGCCTCCCCAAATCTACCCTCCCCTTCTATCAGCTCTCACCCCTCTTTTCTTATTACCCTCCCCTTGTACTTCCCTGGAGAGTAAGATAGATTCCTATGGCCAACTGAGTGTGTGTTGTTCCCTCTTTCAGCTTTGCCTGCTTCCACCCTACCCCACAACTTCTGTAAAGACTCTTTGGCACTTCTTTTATGTGAGATAATTGACCCCATTCTATCTCTCCCTTCCTCCTTCTCCCATGGACTTGGGACTCCCATGTCTCCCAGGACAACCCTTTTTATCACCCGTTAATTTTTTTTTTTGGATGTCATAGTCAACTCACACCCACTTCTTCTGTCTATGAATATTCCTTCTGACTGTTCTAGTAATGAAAAAATTGTTAGGAGTTACAAGTGTCATTTTCTCATATAGGAATGTAAAGAGCTTAACCTTATTGAATCCTTTATGATTCCCCTTTCCTGCTTACCATTTTAATACTTCTCTTGAGTCTTGCGTTTGAAAATCAAATTTTCTATCCATCTCTGGTCTTTTCATCAGAAATTCTTGAAAGTCCTTTATTTCATTAAATATCCATTTTTTCCACTGAAGGGATTATACTCAGTTTTGCTGGCTAGGAGATTTTTGGTGGTTATCCTAGCTTCTTTCTCAACTGGAATATCATATTCCAAGCCCTCCAATCTGTCAATGTAGTAATTTCTAAATACCATGTTATCCCGACTATGACCCCGTGACATTTAAATAGTTTCTTTCTGACTGCAGTACATTCTCCTTGACCTGGGAGCTTTGGATTCTGGCTACAATATTCCTGGGAACTTTCATTTTGGGATTTTTTCTGGAGGTGATTGGTGGATTCTTTGAATTTCTATTTTGCCCTCTGATTCTAGGCTACCAGGGCAATTTTCCTTAATAATTTCTTGAAATATGATGTCTAGGCTCTGTTTATTTTTTATTATGCCTTTCTGGTAATCCAGTCATTCTTAAACTATCTCTTCTTATTTTTTAGGTTCATTGTTTTGCCAATGAAATATTTCACATTTTCTTCTATTTTTTTCTTTCTTTCTTTTGAATTTGCATTAATTGCTTCTTGATTTCTCACAAAGTCATTAGCTTCTATTGCCCAATTCTAATTTTTAAGGAATTATTCCCTTCAGTCGACTTTTGTATCTTCTTTTCCATTTGGTCAATTCTACTTTTTAAGGAGGTGTTTTCTTTATTGAATTTTTGTACATCTTGAATTCTGTATATCTTGAAAATATTGTGGATTCAGTACCCAGATACCCACAGTAAAGTGAATATCACAATAAAGTGAGTCATACAATTTTTTTGGATTCCCAGTGCATGTAAAAGTTATGTTGATACTATAGTCTACTAAGTATTCAATTATATTGTCTAAAAAAATATGTATACCTTAATTTTAAAAAATATTGTCTTGCTAAAAAAAAAATACTAACCATCATCTAAGCCTCTAGCAAGTCATAATCTTTTTGCTGATGGGATGGCTGCTGATTGATCAGATTGGTGGTTGCTGAAGGCTGAGGTGGCTGTGGAAATTTTAAGAAATAAGACAGCAATGAAGTTAAATCAATCAGTTGACTCTTCCTTTCACTTGAATGCTTAGAGGCCACTATAGGGTTATAAGTGGAATAATTTCAATATTGTTGTGTCTTAGTATAAGACTTGAGGGAGGTCCAAGGAGAAGGAAAGAGATGAGAGAGTGACCAGTCAGTACAGCAATCAGAACACACACAACATTTGTCAGTTAAGTTCATAGTCTCACATGGGTGCAGTTCATGGCATCTCAAAACATCAAAGACCACTGATCACAGATCACCATAACAGATATAATAATAAAGTTGAAAATTTTCATGAATTACCAAACTGTGACACAGAGACACAATGTAAACAACTCTTACAAAAATGGTGCCAGTAGAATTGTTCAACATAGGGTAGCCACAGACTTTTAATCTGTAAGAAACAAAACCCACAATATATGCAAACTGCAACAAAATGAGGAATACTGTATATGTGGGGGACCAAGGTATAAAAAGAAAATAAGGAAGGAAAAGATCAGGTTATGGAGGGTTTTAAAAGCCTAACAGAGGGTTTTATATTTTATCCTGGAAATAATAGAGAGCCACAGAAGCTTAAGAGTGACAGGGTCCAACTTGTACTTTAGGAAGATCAATGTGAAAACAGAATGGAGGATAGACCAGAGTGGGGAGAGTTTGAAGTGGGAAGACCAAACAGAAGCTATTGCAATAGTCCAGGTATCAAGTGATGAGGATCTGCATCAGGATAGTGTCAGTGTCAGAGGAAAGAAGTGGGTATATGTTATGAAAGCAGAAACACAGGAATTGATAATTAATTAGTTTTGGGGAGTGAGAGAGAAGAATAGAAAATGACATCTAGGTTGCCAGTCTCTGAGGATAGTGATACCCTTGACAATAATAAGCCATTCTAGGGAGCTGTGCCCCCGCCAAAGATTGATCTATTTCAGCATATAAAAAAAATTCAAATTTTACTCCTATTATACATTTAAAAGTCTACATTAAACATTAAACTTCAATCACAAATATAGTTTTTAAAGTTTCCAATGCCATTAATTTCTGCAAATAGAGGAACCCCTTCCTTCTCACCTATCTCTCTTGTCTTCTAGCTTGACCAGAAATAGGAATACAGAGAAGATCATATCCTTTGAAAATTTTTGGAACTTTTAGCTCAAAAGTTTTCACTCTTTTTATCTTTCTCTCCTTTGGTGCTTCATACCACAGGATAAAAATTCCAAGACTAGGACTATGAACAGTGCTGATAGTATATGCTATATCATACGTAAAACAAACAGTACTTTTCTCTTTCCTTAGACCCTCAAGGCAAAAAGACATTTCCCCATGGTTCTAAACTCTCCCATCAGGGAGCAGGACAGTCATTTAGACAATAACAAACAAATACAGTTGCCTCAACTCCAAGCTCTTCAAAGAAAAATCAGCTGCTTAAAAGAAAAATTCTGGAGGAAGTCTGGCCAGCCTAAAATGTTCAGTCATTTTTGCTAATGGTGTACCATGAATTTTGAATCCACTTATTATGCATTTTTGATGCCTCTGGGAATAGCGTCACCTCACCACGAATACAGCTAAGACCTTGTCTAACCCCAAGCTAGACTGGGAACCTTAAAACAACCTGGCAGAAGATCTTGAGAATTTTCATAAGGATTTAAACCAAGAGTGGATGGCTCAAGACTGAAGCTAACCACAGACTGAATTGGAGCAGCTACCCACTGGGACTGCCTTAAATTAGGCTTTACAAAAAATACCTAGCTGTGAGGAAAGTTTTCTACAGAAAATTAGAAATATTTGAAAATTTAAAGAGGCTATCCTCAGAGGGTACAGGAATTTATTCTTTCATTTAAGTGTGATATTGGTTTAACATATAGAGCCTCACAATCAACCTGGGCCCCTAACCTAATTAGAGAAAGAGAACCTTTGCTTATTTTGTCAGGCAAGAAGAAGCTAAGGAACATGAGGTTCAGGGCATTGCCTTAGGCTCAGTCCAGAGTATCAAGTAAAGAATGAGACTCTCCCATTGAGAGGTTTGCACACTCAGCCCTCACTTTCTATTGTCACTAAGACAAACCTTGGGAAGTAAGGATGGCTTCTGGGAAGCTAGTGATTGATGAATGGATAATCTAAAAGACATCCTGAGGCAGAGAATGCTATGTGAGAAAAAGTGAGCCAAAACCATAGAGAAATACCACATCACCACTTTTCAAATGACCAAACATCTATCCTACATTCAATGTGACTTCCTGCAGACACATCAATGGGGGAAAATGACTCTTAGGAGTGGGAAAGAAAACCAGTCACCACAGGATGCCAATTGGGTAAAATCTACATTGTGTACTGCATAGCTGTCAGTCACGTTTCTAGGGAGTTTCTTTCATCCCACTTTATTACCAAATTGTTGGACAATTTCTAAGCCTGGATTCCTGGAGAAACTAGGAAGACTCTTACCAGCCAATGGGATCAACTGACTGGGAGTCAAATGACTTGAATAGTTGAACCAAGAAGAAAAAGATTTATTAAAATCCTAAGAAAGACTGTTTGCTCATGGCCCCTTCAACTTCTTAGGGTACAAATCCGGTTATAACTTTTCAGGCTCTCTTAGAATACACAGTCAATCAGTGGCATTCTGTAGCAATTTAAGACATAAGCAAAACATTTCACAGAAGAAGAAATCACTCAAGACAGAAAAGGGAAGGTGTCTATTTCTTATCAAAAAGGAAAGAAGAGAAGGTGAGCAGAAACCTTTACAAATTGTTAAAATCTATTTATAAGACATTATAGTTAGTCATTAATACAAGTATTTGGCTATTCAAGGACAACTAGTAATTTTTATAACCATTAATAAGATTGTCTGCTTTACTATGTCATTATATAGTTTGAAATACTTTATTTCTCCTTCATAGGGTTCCAAAATGTGTCCAAAACATGAAATTTCTCTTGAAGTATTAAATATGAAATATATCATTGGACCCAGAAATAATCAAACCTAGTATTGTAATGCTCAGTAAATCCAAAATACACCAAATACTGGGAGTTATTATTCCTTATCTGACAAAAATTTGAAGAAAAAACATCTAGCAAAATTAGATTTAGATCACTTTTTTTTTACATCACATATACTATAAAAAACTCCAAATGGATTTGTGACCTAATTATAAAAGGTAATATAATTTTTTTTAAATTTAGATGAGAAAAGAAGGAGATATCTTTCCCAACTATGGCTGGTGAAAAATTGTAAAGTAAAGAAGGCATACAAATAGGTGAACATAGATTATAAAATGAAGAGCTGAAATTACATAAAATTTAAATACTTTGTACAAGTGTAGCTCAGCTTAAACAGCCTTCTCACAGAGGCTTTGGTCACTGAAGCTATACTTTTAGATGATCAAAGAAGCTAAATCAGTGCTGTTAAAATTAGAGAAACCTGGGAAAAATCTTTGCAGTAAATTTCTTTGAAAGTCAGACATTCAAGATACATAGAGAATTGATCCAAATATGCTAACAATTGTCATTCCTCAACAACTAAAATTGTCAAAGAAGGGAGGACAGATTGGGGGAAGATCAAAGTGGGAACGCTCCCATATTCAATCACAAAAATTATTTGTAGCTAGAAACTAAAGGGATCCTCATTGAATAGGAGATGAACGAACAAATAATGGTATGTGAACGTAATGAAATATTATTATTTCTCATAAGAAATGGCCAATGGGACAGATTTGGAGAAACTTATGGGGATTGTGTGAACTGATGCTGTCCTAGGGTGGGGAGTGGGGAGAGATGGAGAGAAAATTTGAAATTCAAAATCTTGGAGAAGTGAATGTTAAAAACAGAAAATAAAGAAATTATATATTAAAAAAATAAAGTGGTCAAAGGATATAAACATAAAGATCTCAAAAGTAGAAATTTAAACTGTCAATAACCACCTGAAAAATGCTCCAAATCACTGAAAAATGCAAATTAGAATTGAAGTTCTATCTCACATCTATTAGACTGGCAAAAGTGACCAAAAAAGGAAATAATAGAGAGGTTAAAAGGACAAGCACACTAATACATTATTGATCAAGGAACAAAAGGGTCCCATCATTCTGAAAATATACAAAACTCTACCCAAAGAGTCAACGTGCATACCATTTGAGACTCAAGAATACCACTAGGTATATACTCAAAAGAGATCAAAATGGGAAAGCTCCCATATTCACACACAAAAAATATTTGTAGCTAGAAACTAAAGGGATCCTCATTAACTAGGAGATGAATGAACAAACAATGGTATTTGTGAACATAATGAAATATTATTATTTCTCATAAGAAATGACAAATGGGACAGATTTGGAGAAACTTATGGGGACTTATTTGAACTGATGCACAGACAACTTATAAATGACTTCAAGAATGCAAAGGAAAACTGTGAAAGACTTCACTGTGAGGTGCTTGCCAAAGGGAGGTGAAGAGTAAGACCCAAGTTTTCAAATATGGACAATATGCCGATGTATTTTTGTATGATTGTATTTATTAGAAGGAAGGACTTTCATTTTGTTAGATGTATAGAAAGGTATTAGAAAAGATTTGGTTCCTAAGTCCCAGGACACAAAATTGAATATTTGTCTTCAATGCACAGTGATCCCACTATGAAGTATGAACACATTTCTCTGAAAAAAACAAAATGAGCCTGGTAATTGGACAAAGCAAAAAATTAGACTCATCTGTGGAGCTTTAAAATAGGCTTATAGACAGGCAGTCAGCAGTTCAAGTGAATCAAGGAAGTCCAGGCCAGGAATCACTGAGGAAAGAATACACTGAAGAGAGCAAAAGAAAGTTAAGAAAAGGACTGTACAGACAAGCAAGGGAATAAATGTTGCAACTACCATGTTGAATTTTACACCTGAAAAAACAAGATAAATCTACACACATAGGCATAGATATATAATGGCTTCAGTATCATAAAACATCCTCTCTTCTTTATGTAGCAGGGTTGAAGTACACTCCATAGAGCATATGTAGAAACAGGGCTGGAAGAATTACCTGGATCCCAAAACCCTAGCTGCATCTTCGGCTTCATGTTTCTTTCCTCGGAATAGCTGCACAAATAGAGACCTAACAATTGGAGACCTGGTCTAAAATATTAAGAGGTCCCAGATCCCTCACTTGATGCTTGCTACACTAGAAAAGCGCCTCTACATCCTCTGTATGCTTCTTGGAGAAAGACACCTGCAGAAGGACGAGACCAAGCCCAAAAGTCAAAGCTGAGTCAAAGGTGAAATGCTGATTCAACAATCCAAGAAACTGCCTTATGTTTTGCTGTTTTAAGGCTCACTCTCCAAAGACAGTATAAACGTAGTTAGAAGTTACAGCCGCTACTTAAGTCTTTGTCAAGATGAGCTTGATAATCTTGCATTTAGCTTTTCTTATACTGAGGAAAGAATAGCCCCTGTACCTAGGTGATCTTCACTGTACATTAAACAAGAAAGATAAAATTTAAAAAGTATACTCCAATCTGTATTTTGACACTATCAGTTCTTTCTCTGGGGATGGATAGCATTTTTCATCCTAAGTCATTCAGAGTTGTCATGGATCATTGTATTGCTGAAATAGTGAAGTCATTCACAGCTTACAAATCTTACAATTTTGTTACTTTGTACACAGTGTATTTCACTTTGAATCAGCCCTTGCAAGTTTTTCCAGGTTTTTCTGAGAGCATCCTGCTCATCATTTCTTATATTACAAAAGTATTCCATTATAATCACATATCACAACTTGTTTAGCCATTCCCAATTGATGAGTATCACCTGAATTTCTAGTTCTTTGTCCCCAGAAATGATCTGCTATAAATATATTTGTACATATAGGTCCTTTTACTTTTTGTTTTGTTTTTCTTTATCACTTTTGGGATACAGATCTAGTAGTGGTATTGCTAGGTCAAAGGGTATGCATGGTTTTATAGCCCTTTGAGTATAGTTCCAAGTTGTATGAGCTCACTTTTGAAGGAAGCCTGTGAAGCCATTAAAGTACTCAAGGAGACCAAAGAGATAAACAAGAAGAACAAAGGATATATCAGTCATTCTGACTGAACTGGATTACATGATCATAGACCTGGAAAATTTATCCATTTCTACTTTTCACTGTGGGGAGGTGAAGGAGCAAGATTGACCAAGACAGAAAAGGAGAAGGATGCATTATAGCCTAGCTCTCCCCTACAACAACTCTACAAAGATCTAGAACACACAATACTGAGTCCTGATTGGGAAATCTAAGGAAAAAAACACAGTTGGGTCATTTTTCCAATGTAAACACTCAGGCACCGAGCAAAAGTCTGCCCAGGACTATGCACCAGGGCAAGAAGTTCCAGACGTGACACAAAGAGTCCCCTTGTACATGGGGTAGGAATAAGTATAAATTGGCAGCACTGTCACTCATTATCCAATGCTGAATCACCAACCCAGGATAGACAGAAGAGGGAACTTGAATCTGGGGTTTTGAGGTAGGAAGTATGGGGAATGGTCACAGGTGCTAGGCTGTGTACTGAACAAGGCATCCATATAGAAAGACGCAGCAACTGTGGGACTCTGACTCTGGGAGTAGGACTGTATATCAGATATGGCTCCCAGGCAGCCTGAAGTGTCTAACAAAATAACCAGGGCAGGAAGCCCTAACCAAGCAGATACCTAGAAGTTCTATTATTATGCATTTGGAGAGTTTTCCAGATTACTGACAGTAAAATCTGAGTCCAGTAGCAGTCCACTGGAGTTCCAACGAGGGGTAAGCCCATATTTGTGTTGCTCAGACCCAAACCCAGGTGAGGAATTTGCATTGTTTAGAACAAGGCTCCTCCTTGTATCAAACTGCTTTGGGCACATGGGAAGCTTGCAGATCCTCAACCTGAGCTGTCTTTGAAATCTTCGTATAACACAACACTTAATACCCCAAGAAAGCAAGAGCAGGACCCAAGAGGATAGAAAACAGGCCAAATATGACCCAGACAATCCTTCCAGAAGTGCAAAGAAGTTGGATGTATTACAAAGCCAGGAAATAAGACTAGAAAAAATGAGCAAAAAACAACAAAAAAGAATCCCACCAAAAAGAGTTATGGCAACAGGGTTACTCAAGACCCAAACTCAGAAGAGAATGACTCCAAAACATCTAAAAGCAAAGACTAAAGAAAAACATAGAGGGAGGAGCCAAGATGGTGGAGTAGAAAGACTCACGTATGCTAACTCCAAACCCACAGCCCACATATTTTCTGTAAAAAGAACTCCCCAAAAATTCTGGAGCAGAACAAGCCACACAGAAATGCAGTGGAGGAGATTTCCATTCCAGAGAGCCCTGGAAAGCCGTCCCCAGGGGTCCGTCGCGCACCAGACAGAGGAGCCCACCCTGGCCCTGCCCTGGCCGCACGGCCCTGAGAGGAACAGATCTGAGCAGACTTCAGGGACGGAATCTCGCTGCGAAGGTCCCTCCACCTACAGGCGCTACAGGTCAGTGAGAGAGACTTCTGGGCTGGCCGAGAGGGGAGCGGGGTGTCTCCGTGGCTCGGGCTCCCTTGGGAGGCAGCAGCAGAGGCAGTGGCAGAGGCAGCAGTGGCCTGGAGCTCCTGGAGAAGCAGGCAGGAGCTCAGGGCCATTACTGAAGGTCTCTGCATAAACCCCCTGAGGGAACTGAGCCTGGGAGGCGGTCCTGTCCCCACCTGAGCACCAGAGCTTTAGCTCACATTGAATAGCAGCCATGCCCGCCGCAGAAAGCCCTGAGGCTGGGGAGCAGCATTTGAGTCTCAGACCCCAGGCACTAGTTGGGCAGATCTAGGCGGGGGTGGACAGGAATCTCAGAAGTCAAGTAACTGGCTGGGAAAATGCCTAGAAAAGGGAAGAAAAATAAGACCATAGAGAGCTACTTTCTTGGAGGGCAGATGCTCCTGCCTTTCATTTCTGATGACGAGGAACAATTCTTACCATCAGGGAAAGACGTGGAGGTTGGGGCCTCTGTATCCCAGACATCCAAAATAGATATTCAATGGGCTGAGGCCATGGAAGAGCTCAAAAAGGATTTTGAAAATCAAGTTAGACAGGTGGAGGGAAAACTGGGAAGAGAAATGAGAGAGATGCAAGAAAAGCATGAAAAATGGGTCAAATACCTTGCTAAAGGAGACCCAAAAAAATGCTGAAGAAAATAACACCTTGAAAAATAGGCTCACTCAATTGGCAAAAGAGGTTCAAAAAGTCAATGAGGAGAAGAATGCTTTCAAAAGCAGAATGAGCCAAATGGAAAAAGAGGTTCAAAAGCTCACTGAAGAGAATAGTTCTCTCAAAATTAGAATGGAACAGATGGAGTCTAATGACTTTCTGAGAAACCAAGAAATCACAAAACAAAACCAAAAGAATGAAAAAATGGAAGAGAATGTGAAATATCTCATTGGAAAAACAACTGACCTGGAAAATAGATCCAGGAGAGACAATTTAAAAATCATGGGACTACCTGAAAGCCATGATCAAAAAAAGGGCCTAGACATCATCTTTCATGAAATTATCAAGGAAAACTGCCCTGAGATTCTAGAACCAGAGGGCAAAATAAGTATTGTAGGAATCCATCGATCACCGCCTGAAAGAGATCCAAAAAGAGAAACTCCTAGGAACATTGTAGCCAAATTCCAGAATTCCCAGGTCAAGAAGAAAATATTGCAAGCAGCTAGAAAGAAACAATTCCAGTATTGTGGAAATACAATCAGGATAACACAAGATCTAGCAGCTTCTACATTAAGGGATCGAAGGGCGTGGAATAGGATATTCCAGAAGTCAAAGGAACTAGGATTCAAACCAAGAATCACCTACCCAGCAAAACTGAGTATAATACTTCAAGGGAAAATATGGTCTTTCAATGAAACAGAGGACTTTCAAGCATTCTTGATGAAAAAGACCAGAGCTGAAAAGAAAATTTGACTTTCAAACACAAGAATGAGAAGAAGCATGAGAAAGTAAACAGCAAAGAGAAGTCATAAGGGACTTACCAAAGGTGAACTGTTTACATTCCTACAGGGAAAGACAATATTTGTAACTCTTAAAACTTTTCAGTATCTGGGTAGTTGGTGGAACATACACACACACACACACACACATGTACACATGTGCGCAAACACACACATACACACATGCACACACATACAGAGACAGAGAGCACAGAGTGAATTGAATAGGATGGGAACATATCTTAAAAGAAATTAAGGTAAATGGTGAGAAAGAAATGCAGTGGGAGGAAAGAGGGTGAAATGGAATGGGGTAAATTATCTCTCATTCAAGAGGCAAGCAGAAGACATTTTATTGGAGGGAAAAAAAAGGAGAGCTGAGAGAAAAACAAGAAGTTTACCCTCATCACATTCGACTAAAGGAAGAAATAAAATGCACACTCATTTTGGTATGAAAACCTATCTTACAATACAGGAAAGTGGGGGAGAAAGAGATAAGCAGGATGGGGGGGATGATGGAAGGCAGGGCAATGGGAGGAGGGAGCAATTTGAAGTCAACACTCAGGGAGGGACAGGATCAAAAGACAGAATAGAAACAATAGGGGGCAGGATAGGATGGAGGGAAATACAGTTAGTCTTACACAACACGACTATTATGGAAGTCATTTGCAAAACTACACAGATATGGCCTATACTGAATTGCCTGCCTTCCCAAAGGGAATGGGTGGGGAGGGAGGGATGGGGAGAATTTGGAACTCAAAAGTTTTAGGAACAAGTGTTGAGTATTGTTCTTGCTACTAGGAAACAAGAAATACAGTCAATGGGGAATAGAAAGTCATCTGGCCCTACAGGACAAAAGAGAAGATGGGGATAATAGAAGGGAGGGATGATAGAAGAGAGGGCAGATTGGTGATAGGGAAAATTAGAATGCTTGGTGTATTGGGGTGGGGGGGAGGGGATAAATGGGGAGAAAATTTGGAACCCAAAATTTTGTGAAAATGAATGTAAAAAGTCAATAGGAGAGAGAAACTTTAAAATATTGGAAGAGAACAATCCCCACCCCAAACATACACATACACACTAAAAATTGCTGGCAAAATTCCAGACCTTATCTGACATAGTCTGACCAGATAGGGAAATGCCTCTTTCCCTACAAAACTAAAGAATAACTGATAGATTCATGAATGCACCTCAAGACAAAGGACCTCCATAAACCTACGCATGCATTCTTATTTAGCAAATCTGATCAAAATACTGAAAAGATTCCTAGATTCAGCTTACCCTAAAGGATTTCTTACTTTGGATGCCTGTTGGGGGTCTGTAGATAGATTTAATAATAAAAGTTAGCATTTATAGAGTGTTTTAAGGTTTACAAAGTGCTTTGCAAATATCTCATTCTATCCTTACAACAACCCTGGAAGGGTAGGTACTGTTATTGTATCTATTTTATACATGAAGAATCTAAGACAGAGTTGTGAAATAACTTGCCCAAAGATACACAACTATTTAAGTGACTGTATTTAAAGTGGAGTCTTCCTAACACCAGTCTAAGGCTTTATCTCCTGGGCCAACTAGCTGCTGATTTCAGGATGTCTATGAAAGAATAAGAATACATCTTACTAACCTGTAACTGAAATCCAATATTTCTTTCAATTATGAATATAAGCAATATATGTTACTTATTCTGAGAAGAGGTCCATAGTAGGCTAAACTGTCAAAGGAAGTCAAGTCACAGAAAAAATGATTAAGCATCCCTACTCTAAAGTCAGAGTAATGCAAGAAAGATTTTTACTACCTTTGAGCCCTCCTAATAGTACTAATACCTAAGCAGCTAAGCCCTGGCCTATAATTCTAAGGACAGCCATTGTCCTGAAACTACATGTTCTTTTTTTCCTCTTGGGGACCAGAACAGCTGAGAAGCTGAATGCCCAGCAGTACTAATTTGCACATGAATATTGGTATCATTGTATTAAAACAAACACACCAACCATAAATAACAACAACAAAAGCCCCTGCTTTGTACTTTAGTGTACTATGACTCTTCAGGGATGGTGTAGCCAACATTCTTGATGGCCACCCCAGGCAGACCAAGATTCCATTCTTCAGGACACAATGCAGTGTAAGGCAACCAGAACCAGAATTATATAATTATAGTTAGCAATAGATCTGATTATGATGAAGGAGGGAGGGGTGGGGTTATTTTATGAAGTAGTTAAATGCTATGAACCCTAATACTCCAAAATTCATGAGTATTCACAATATTTTATCTAAGGATCCATAACTCAACAGCTATGGCTTGTTAATGATGGTCTAGATACTAGGGGTGTTTAATTTTATATGAGGTTCTCCTTTCCTTCAGCAAATCATTCATTTCCTTTGTTCTCTGTCAGATATCATTTCTTTCAAACTCCTATATTATCCTATCACACAAGGTCTTGTGCATACATTCAAATGTTTCTCTCCCAATATTTACTATTCCATGTGTGGAAGTGAGTTAGTTTCCTGGCATGGTGCTGGTAGACTGTCCATGTTTCACACGCATACAACAATGAGGTCAACAAAATGGCTGCAGACCTTCAGTTTGGTAGTGGTCTAATACCTCTTCTCTCCCAAAGTTTTCTTCGGAGCCTCCCAAACACTGAACTAGCTCTGGCAATGCATGCATCAACCTCATTGTCAATGTGTATATCCCTGGAAAACACACTACCAAGGTAAGTGAACTTATTCACAGCATTCAAAACTTCTCCATTTGTTGTAATCAATGGTTCCATGTATGAATGGTGTGGTGGTGACTGATGGACCACCTGTGTTTTCTTGGTGTTCATTATTAGGCCAAATTTAGCACAGGCAGCAGAAAATTTCTGCCATTTGAACTGTCTTAGGAAGATTCTGAAGAACACCATGGCAGGATAAGGTATCAGACACTGAAGTCCTTGCTCGAGCTGAACTGCTAGGCATTCAAACTATGCTTCAGAGAGCGCATTTCCCGATGGACTGGCCACATTGTTCAAGGCCAAATATACGCTTGCCAGAAAGACCATTTTATGGATAATTCACATAGGGCAGGCGATCACATGGTGGTCAGAAGAAGTCATACAGAGATACTCTCAAGATACAGAAGTCATACAGAGATACTCTTTCAAGAACTCTAGATTTGACTGTGCAACATGGGAGACACTGGCACAGGACCACTCAGCAGGGTATGCCCACTTCAGAAAGGGTGTTGTGCTCTTTGAGCAAAGCAGAATTGAGACAGCGCAAAGTAAATGTAGGATATGCACATCTGGAGTATCCATCCCAAAAATTCACATGGACTATCTGTGCCCAACCTATGGTAGAGCATTCCAAGCTCATACTGTTCTGATCAGCCACAGTTGGACACAGAAACTTCACTTTATCATAGTGATGTCATTTTGGTCAACAACCAACCAACCATTCCATGTGTGATTTGAGTATTTGGAAAGAGCTTGTGATTTAATAAAAAGTCATATTATTGAGTGACTCCAGGAATAGGCTAGAAATGTCACAGATAGGCTAGAAATGTCACAGAAAACACATTTGTTAATTTATGATAAACTCCTTAAAGATAGACCTTTAATGATGTTGAATTGATTTAGTGACCTCAAAAGTAGAATTGAAAAACGTTGATACAGCCCTCCTAGCTTTTTCATCTTGAAGCACAAGTCCCTTAATGTTTCAAATAACTCTTCACAATTGTCTCCTCCCCTCATTCCCTTTATAATTTCCAAGTTTCCCATCTCTTATAGAATTGAATTTTTCCTAGCTCGACATAAATTATCTGCTATACTATGCATAATTTTTCTGCTATCTTGTGCCACAATAATTACTTGTGTTATCTAGAGCAGGAATGATCTGCCTTAAAGCATTTATCTATTTCAATTTGTCCCCAGTGCTGTCATTTCAGTGACATGCCAATAGAAATTAAAATTTCAATGTAAAATCTTTTAAGTTTACTTCAAAGTTTCAATGAATACCCTACCCACCTGTAGGGTCTCAGGATATCATAATTATTATGAGGTAAATAATGAAAATGTCCAAACATTTCAAAATTCTGAGATGAAAATAGATGTAAGTCAGAATCTCTATGGAAATACTCATTTTCTGCAGTTAAAATTACTAATGTAATTAACTACCTAGGGTTTTAAGAGAGACATTGTTGAAAGGATATTCTAATGACCCTCTGCTTACTTTTATATGTGTCCCCTATGTTCATGGCTGGGCTATAATAAAATAAGATGATAAGACATTATAACTCTTGAAATCATCTCCCCATCAAATACAGATTCTCTCCACAGAGCTTTTTTTCCCTTTAAATTTAATAGATAGTTACTACTTAAATCATCCCTATAAGCTAAACTTTAACATTTAAAATTTAAAATTATGAGTCTAGTCTATGCTTCATTATACTGGTTCCTGCTCTTTGGCTGACTCACAAAGGGAGTTCCTTAAAATTACTTTAGTGAAGCCTAAAGGAAAGAAGTAGAAATTATTAGGTAAAAGAAAATTTGAGATTCTGTAAATTTCTCTTTTGCTACATGTACTGTTCTTGCTCATCACTTTTATGATATCACAAATAAAGTTGATTTACATACTAGAATACTAAGATTTATCAGATTACATAAATGACTGCAGGACATGCCTCAAGTACCCTTGAAATGTTTACTTTCTGTTCAGCATAAAATGTTTAAGAAGTACCCACAAAGAGCTATAAGCATTTTAAAGGAGATTATAAGTAGCTTTGGGGGAGGAGGGGGTCAGGGTTCTCCCAACTATTTTTTTCATTTATATAAGGGGATAGGTTTAGAGATGTGCTGGAGGAATTAAGAGATTACCCCATAAAGGCACATTTTTCTTTATCTCCAGCCCACAGCAGTGTCTTGCATATAGCATGGGTTTAATAAATGTTTGTTGCCTTTCTCCATTCAAGAAATGAATAACCCCATTTCATGCCTAGTTTAACCATTAAAAGCAAGTCATCTAATTCAATGGTATAGAATTTACTTCACAGAAAGATGATGGAGACTAGCTGTACCACTGTATTTTAAAGTAGCAATAATCAAAACCATTTGATATTGGCTAAGAAATAGAGTAATGGATCAATGGAATAAGTTAGCTACACAAAGCACAGTAGTCAATAACTATATTAATCTACTGTTTGATAAATCCAAAGACTCCAGCTTCTGGGATAAGATCTCACTATCTGACAAAAACTACTGGGAAAACTAGAAAACAGTATGGTAGAAATTAAGCATACACCAACATATTACACTGTATATCAAGATAAGATCAAATGGGTACATGATTTAGACATAAAGGTTGATACCATAAGCAAATTAGCAGAGGAAAGAATAGTTTACCATTCAGATCTATGGAGAAAGGAAGAATTTATCACCAAATAGGAGACAGAGAACATTATGAAATTTAATCTGGATAATTTTGATTACATTAAAATAAAAAGTTTCTGCATAAACAAAGCCAATGCAACCAAGATTAGAAGGGAAACAAAAAGCTGGGAAATGATCAGTGTCTTTGATAAAGACCTCATTTCTAAAATTCATAGAGAACTCAGTCAAATTAACAAGAATACAAGTCATTCCCTAATTGATAAATGGTCAAAGGATATGAACAGGCAGTTTTCAGATGAAGAAATTCAAGCTACCTATGGTCACACGGAAAAATCCTCTAAATCACTATTGATTAGAGAAATGCAAATTAAAACAACTCTCAGGTATCACCTTACACCTAGCAGATTGGCTAATATGACAAAAAAAGAAAATTATAAATACTGGAGAAGATGTGGGAAAATTGGAACATTAATGCACTATTGGTGGACTTGTGAACTGATTAGACTATTCTGAAGAACAATTTGAAACTATGCTCAAAGGGCTATAAAAATGTTCATATCCTTTGATCCAGTAATAGGACTTCTAGGATTGTATCCCAAAGAGATCATAAAAAAGGGAAAAGGACCCATATGAACAAAATTATTTCTAGCAGCTCTTTTTGTAGTGGTCAAGAATTAGAAATTGAGGGGATGCCCATCAGTTGGAAAATGGCTGAACAAGTTGTGGTATATGAATGTAATGGTATACTATTGTGTTGTAAGAAATGATGAGCAAGAAGACTTGAGATAAACCTGGAAAGACTTATATGAACTGATGCTGAGCGAAATGAGCAGAAACAAGAGAACACTGTAATCAGGAACAGCCACATTGTACCATGACTAAGTTTGATAGACTTAAGCTCTTCTTAGCAATGCAAGGATATAAGACAACTCCAAAAGACTCATGATGGAAAATATTATCCACATCCATAAAGAAATGCAGATCAAAGCATAGTATTTGCTCTTTTTTTTGTTTTTTTTCTTTCTTATGATTCCTCCCATTCATTCTAGTTCTTCTTTGCAACATGATTAATGTGAAAATATATTTAATAAGAATGTATATGGGAGGGCGGAGCCAAGATGACAGAGTAAAAGCATGATTGCTTGATATTTCCACCAAACCCCTCCAAATACCTGTAAAAAAATGACCCTAAACAAATTCCCACAAAATGACAGAGTGAAACAGATTTCCATCCCAAGACAACCTGGAGGGTGGACAGGAAGGGTCTCTTGTACCAGGCTGGGAGAACACAGTCCAGAATGGGCTGCACTGGCCATGTCCTCAAAAACCTGGAGTAGGCCTCAGGTAACCCACAAATACCAAAGACAATTTAGGTCAGCAGGAAAGAACTGTCAGACCTGGTTGAGAAAGGGGTAAGGTCCAGCCCTAGCCCTGGGGTGGTAATAGTGGTGACAGTGGTGGGGACAGCAGCTGATTCCAGAGTTCTTGGCCTACAAGCCCTGGGGAAATAGAGCAGCTATCAGAGGGGGATTGCGGGGATCTCTTTATTGGCACCGAGGCAGGATTTTCTTGTTTTGCCCATAACTGGATCTGGGTCACAGTCCTGGGTGGCAGTCCTGGGGTGAAGAAACGCTGTGGCTTGTAGTGAAAGTGGAGAAAGAATCTTCCTCACATTTCCAAGTCAGAAAAGAGTGCTTGTGGTCACTCATAGACCAGGGCACAGGCCAGGAGAGAAGTAAACACCTCTCCTTTGATCATACCACCTTGGAACAACTTAAAATTTACAGGTCCCTAGAATTATCTCTGGAAACAGCTACACAATATTCTTGAATCTTGGGACAGTATACCTCCATACTGGAAGCAGTACCCTACCTTAACAAAAAATTAAATAGCCAAGTAATTGGCTAGGGAACTGACAAAACAATGGAAAAAACTCAGACTACAGAATCTTACTTTGGTGACAAAGAAGATCAAAACATACCAACAGAAGAAGACGACAAAGTCAAAGTTCCTACATCAAAAGTTTCCAAGAGGAATATGAATTGGTCTCAGGCCATGGAAGAGCTCAAAAAGGATTTTGAAAATCAAGTAAGAGAAGTGGAGGAAAAATTGGGAAGAGAAATGAGAGTGATGAAAGAAAATCATGAAAAATGAGCCAACACCTTGCTGAAGGAGACTCAAAAAAATACCGAAGAAAATAACACCTTAAAAAATAGACTAACCCAAGTGGCAAAAGAAGTCCAAAAAGTCAATGAGGAGAATACCTTAAAAAGTAGAAGTGGTCAAGGAAAAGGAAGTCCAAAAGCTCACTGAAGAAAATAATTCCTTCAAAATTAGAATGGAGCAAATGGAATCTAATGACTCTACGAGAAATCAAGAAATTATAAAATAAAACCAAAAGAATGAAAAAATAGAAGACAATGTGAAATATCTCATTGGAAAAACAACTGACCTGGAAAACAGATCCAGGAGAGATCATTTAAAAATTCTTGGACTACTTGAAAGCTATGATCATAAAAAGAGCCTGGACATCATTTTTTTTCAATAAATCATCAAGGAAAACTGTTCTGATATTCTAGAACCAGAGGGTAAAATAGAAATTGAAAGAATCCACCAATTACCTCCTGATTTTCCAAGTTGAAAATTCCCGGGAATTTTATAGCCAAATTTCAGAGTTCCCAGGTGAAGGAGAAACTATTGCAAGAAGTCATAAAGAAACAATTCAAGTATCATTGAACCACAATCAGAATAACACAAGATTTAGCAGCTTCTACGTTAAGAAATTGAAGGTCTTGGAATATGATATTCTAGAGGTCAAAGGAGTTAGGATTAAAACCAAGAATTACCTACCCAGCAAAACTGAGTATAATCCATTAAGGGAAAAAAAAGACATTCAGTGAGATAAAGGAATTTCATACATTCTTGAGAAAAGACCAGAGTTAAATAGAAATTTTGACTATCAAGTACAAGACTCAAGAGAAGCATGGAACAGTAAACAGGAAAGAGAAATCATAAAGGATTTATTAAAGTTAAACTGTCTACATTCCTACATGGAAAGATGATATTGTAACTCATTAGACCTTTCTCAGTATTAGAGTAGTTGGAGAGAATACACACCCACACCCAAACCCACACCCACACACAAGAGAGAGAGAGCAAGAGAGAGCGAGCGAGCGAGAGAGAGAGCATAGGGTGAGTTGAATATGAAAGGATGAAATCTAAAAAATAAAATTAAAGGGTGAGAGAGGAATATATTGGGAGGAGAAAGGGAGAGGTATAATGGGGTAAATTATCTCACATGAAAGAGACAAGAAAAACTTTTACAGTGGAAGGGAAGAAGGGAGAGATGAGATGGAATGAGTGAACCTTACTCTCATCAGAACTAGCTTAAGAAGGGAATAACATGTACACTCAGTTGGGTATGGAAATCTATCTAACTCTACAGGAAAATGAAGGGGAAGGGATAAAAGGAGAAGGTATGATAGAAGGGAGGGCAAATGCAGGGAGGGGGTAATTGGAAGCAAACACTTTTGAGGAGGGACAAAATCAAAAGAGAGAACTGAATAAATGGGGGCCTGGATAGGATAAAGGGAAATATAGTTAGTCTTTCACAACCCGATTATTATGGAAGTGTTTTGCATGACTACATGTATATAACATATTGAATTGCTTGCCTTCTCAGTGAGGGTGGGTGGGGAGGGAGGAAGGGAGAGAATGTGGAATTCAAAGTTTTAAAAACTTTGTGCAACTGGGAAATAATATATATACAGGCAATGGAGTATAGAAATCTATCTTGCCCTACAGGAAAATACAAGGAAAAGGGATAAGAGAAGGGGGGAAGTGGTAGAAAGGAAGGTAGATTAAGAGAAGGGGTAATCAGAATGCATGTCGTCTTGAGGTGGGGAGAATATTTGGAACTCAAAATCTTGTGGAAATGAATGTTGAAAACTAAAAATAAATTACTCATGAAAAAAAGAAAAAATGAGCAGGCAGACTTCAGGAAAACCTGGAAAGACTTATATGAACTGATGCTGAGTGAAGTAAGCAGAACCAGAGCATTGCACACTGTATCAACCACATTGTGCAATAAGGAACTTAGATAGACTTACTCTTCTCAGCAATTCAAGGATCTAAGGTAACTCCAAAAGAGTCATGATGGAAATTTGCTGTCCACATCCAGAAAAAGAACTATGGAGTCTGAATGCAGATGGAAGCATATTATTTACTCATTTTTTTTGCCCTTTCTCCTTTTTTGCCCTTTTATTCTGATTCTTCTTTCACAATATGACTAATGTAGAAATGTTTATTATGACTGTACATGTGTAACCTATATTAAATTGCATGCCTTCTTGGGGAGGAGTAGGAAGAGAGGAGGGAGAAAAAAACAGAACTCAAAATCTTATCAAAGTGGATGTGGAAAACTGTCTTTACATGTAATTAAAGAAGGAAACCCTCTTCAGCAGCAGAAATCTGCCTGTTTCTGTCCACCACTGAGCTCCCTACATTCATAAACATCACTTGTCCAAGGTCTCCCAAACATCCCCTCAACAACAGACCTATATATAGTCTATAGACGTGAGTGTATGTGTGTGTATAAATGAGAGTCTGTAGAGATGGACAGAAATGGGCCATCTATAGATATAGACCAGATATAGATATCCAGAAAAAAGACATCACTCATACCAAAAGATATATAACCTATAAAGAGGGACCATCTATAGAGATATACTATACATAGATATATAGATCTATATCCACCTATCTACACACACGTACACACACACGTACGACAGACCTATATATATATATATAGTCTATCCAATAACAAACCACCCACACCACAGATCACACCATTTGCTCCAATCGCGTGACAAGTCGGGGCTTTTATAACGAGAGATATTTCTCACGTTATCTCGCTAACTCGAGGGAATTCAAACGGGGTGGGTGGGCGGGAGGGGAGGAGCGGAGAGGACTGCTTTCGTTAGCGCAGTTCCAGGGCGGGGCGGGTCGTATCTGGAGATCTTTCCAGCGGCCTCGAGCGCGCGCCGGGTGGGGAAGGGCGCTCTGCGCACGCGTGAGGACGATTTCCTCCTTGGCTTCCGAGAGCGGCGCGGACCTGGGCTGCGGGGAGGCTGCGCTGCCGGGGCGCGGGATGGGACTGAGCCGGGTGAGGGCGGTGTTTCTGGACCTGGACAACACGCTGATCGACACGGCCGAGGCGAGTAGGAGAGCCATGTCGGAGGTAACGGTTATAGCGTCCACGCCTCCCAGCCCCCGCCGGCCGACCACCTCCCCAGCTCCCCGGCCCCAGGCCTGGTCCTTTCTCGCAGCCTCCACCCCGGACCCTGGCGTAGCCCCCTGGGCCGTCCTCTGTCCTTGCACGGAGACCGCCCCCGTCCATCGCGTTCTCTCGCGACTCTGGCCTCCCGTCATCCCAAATGACTTTTCTCCGCTCTCCCCGAAACCCCCGGAGCGTGTGGGCGGGGGCCGGTAGGCTCAGCAGGGCTGATGCAATCGTGGGCCACGTCCGGAGGGCCGGGGGATGAGGGTGTGACGGACCCCTGGTGCTCCGCAAAACACTGTCCACGTTCTCATTTGACCCCCACAGTAACCCTGCGGTGCTCTTATTATCCCCCTTTTATAGAGGAGGAAGTTGAGGCAGAGAGAGGGAAAGTGACTTGTCTAGGATCACACAAACTGTCCTGATGCAGGGTTTGAACTTGGGTCTTCAAGGCCTACCCATTTCACTACCTTGCTGCCCCAGAAGACTGTCTGGAGGAAAGGAACCAGGACGATGAAGGGCGGCTACTTCAAAAGTGTAACAGTCTTCTCTCTGGAGGGTGAGAAGATAACTAGCCAAATACAAAGTGAATACATTCAATTTTTTTTTAATGAAATTACTAGTAGCAGCAGCAGTAGTAATACTAAGTAGTAATTTGCACTGTGTCCCTTTCCAATCTCTCTTCTGTTTCTACTGGTCTTAGCGTTTGGAGTTTGTTCCTATAGTCTATTCAGTCAATGTGACATTCTGGTTCCTTTCATAGATACTGGCTGGCAGGAACCTTGGAGGTTGCTTAATCCAACTCTCAAGAGTTCCTAAGTGGTAGAACTGAGATTCAAGCCCCAAGTCCTCTGACTCTAAATTCAGGTCTAGTGCAACACCCTTAATAATAAAAATAACTAACAGTTATATAGTGCTTTACTTTATAAATATTATCTCCTTGGATCCTTACAGAAACCTGTGGGGTGGCAGTGAGATGGATGGGGGTGGAGGGATTAATTGACAGTAATAGCTAGGTGGCATAGTGGATAGAGCACTGAGCCTGGAGTCAGGAAGATCTGAGTTTAAATCTAGCCCCAAATGTTAGACTTGTGATCCTTGCCAAGTGACTTAACCTCAGTTAAATGGGAGTGATGATAATAATAGCACTAACTCCTAGGGTTTTGTTGTGAGGATCAAAAGATATTTATGAGGCACTTAGCACAGTGCCTGGCACATAGTAGGGACTATAATATATGTGTGTATGTATCATGCTTATTTCCTTCCTTTCCCCATTTTTATAGATGAGGAAAATGAGGCAAACAGATTAAATGACTTGCCCAGGGTTATAACTAGTAAGAAGTCTTTGAATTCATGTCTTTTCCAGGCCCAGCACTCTTATCTCCTACACCTCCTTGCTGTATCATTAGTTGTCTCATTTCCTTGTCACTGGATCTTCAAGCAAAGACTGGATAATCCATTATTGGGACTGTGTGGTTCCTGAGATCTCTTCCAGCTTTGTGATTCTGTGGCTGTACAAACTAGAAGATTTAAATGATCTGTTTCATACACATCTGTCTCAAGCTAGAATGTGCTGCACTGTTTTTTATTTTGGAAAGCTAACCTGAATTGAAAACTGCAAACTTGACTAAAGGTTGAGCAAATAAGGATCACACCACACCCTTAGGGGGAAGGAAGCCTGCGTGGCCAGATTCCCAGGATAAAGTCCTGAGAACTATGGATCTTTAGACTCTTCCTGAGTTGTTATCATTTGTCCCAAAGAATTTTCTTTAGCAAAAATATCCTTTGCCTACTGAATAAAGCATAAATTCTTGATTCGGACATTTGTAAGGTCATATGCAATCTGTCTCCAATCCATCTTTCGGCCTTCTCATACTACTGTCCTGCATGTACTCTATTTTCCAGCCAAATATGACAACTGTTTCCATGTTCTCACATCTATTTTTGCTCACCTGAAATTGACTTCTCCCTTTTTCTTCCAGTGTAGGGGTTAGGGCCTTCCCTTATGCTAGTCCCCAGGTGAAGGTCATCTCTGCTTCCTCTCACTTCCCTCAGCACTTTTCCTGGACCTGTTTTGCACTTGTATCACTTTTGTTGTCTTTGTGTAGGTTGCCTTTTCTCTTGCTAGATTGTAACTCCTTTAATAAAGGTTTGGATTGTATCTCCAGTACTTAAACACATAGTAACCCCTTAATAAATCTTTGTTGAATGAATGAATCTTTGAGGTGACTCGCATTTGAAGAAAATCTCAAAACAGATTATGTTTTTCCATCAACCCATAAATATTTGGGCTTAATAAATGTTTTTTGTATTAAGATGAATTCAGGGGTATGACTAACAGTAATTCTTGATAAATCATTTTGTGGAAGTAGCTCAGGGTTCTTAAATGCCAGTCAGTAGCCCAACCTAGGAAGACTTGGCATATAGGCCTCATAATGAACTATTTCTTGTCTCAAAAGTGGCCTGGCAGAATTCTAAGAGATGTACCAAGTTGACCACTGGATGATGACTTTTAGTCAGGGCACCTCTTGAAGACCATCCACATCAATCAGTTCAACAGAATTTAAATGCCTATAAAAATGCATCATTAAAATGTCAGTCAGCAAGCCTGTATTAAGAATTTCATGCTAGTGCCAGGTATTGTGCACATTTATGTCTTTAAAGGACTCTTAGAATTTTAGCATATGTATGGGAGATACCGTATGCAACAAGAAATTTTAAAGTGGTGTTTTAGCTACCAATAAAATACCTTTTTGTAGTTAAGAAACAATAAGCATAGGGGGACTTTATCATCTTGGCACCTTTCAGTGAATTATAGGATTATAAAGACATCATCTGCTAAAGAATGTTGGTTACGGACTCCTGCCTATTCTCTTCGTCTTCTTCAAGGATATATGTGGGCTGTGTTCTCAAAAAATTTTTATAGAGGTGGGGAAAGTAAGGTGTCTGTAGTTACTAATATTCTTTCACATTTTGGTGGGGAGGGATTAACAAGGTTCCAGATTTTTCCCAGCTTTTAGTATCCTCTCCTCTTCAAGATTCATTGAAAATTGATCTTTCAATTACTCAGAATTGCTAGGACTAGCACAGAATTCACCACCCCACCCCACCGACTTTGGTGTGTGCCTAGTCTAAGCCAGGTATTCTTTACATTTTTATATTCTTTTGGGCCATTTCTCGTTTAGCACATCGGGAACTGTGATGTGAGAGGCCAAATGTTATCATTCCAGTGTAATTGATGGAGATAAGATTGTGGACTTTTTCCGTTTTGGTGTGTTATTCTTCCAATTGTATCATTAAACCAACTGCAGCTTTTCTCTTCAAAGTTACCAGTGATAACTTATTCTTAAATGTAATGGCCTTTTCTTAGTCCTCATCCTTCTTGACCTTTTTACATCATTTAACACTTTGGATAATTTCTCCCCTGAGTGTTTCATGACATTTCTTTCTCTTGGTTCTCCTCCTGTCTGGCTCTCCTCAGTATTTCTTTTATGGACCACACATATGTCCATCCCTTTAGTTGTAGGTGTCTCTTAAAGCTTTGTCCTGGGCCCTCTTTTCTCCGTATGCCCTCAGGGTTCTCATTGGTTCTTGAGGGTTGTCATCTCTATGGAAACAGCTTCTAGGTCTATATAGATAGCCCTAGTCTCCCCCCGGCTCCACTCCAGCATAACCAACTGCTTACTCAATATTTTGAATTGGCTGTCCTACATATATCTCGAAGTTAACATCTACAAAATAGAACTCATCTTTTCTCCTCTTCCTAACTTCCCTGTTTCTGTCAAGTTCGCCCTTCCTCCTCAGGTCACCCAGGTTTGCAGCCTCAGAGCCCTCTTCTGCTCATTCACTTTTCCTCACCTCCACTTGTAATCATTGCCAAGCCTTGTCATTTCTACCGTCATAGCATCTGTCATATTCAGCTGTAAGACAATAAACGCAGCACACTTGAGGGCTGCTAGTACAAAGACACTAAGAAGGAGTTAACAACCTTACTTTGTTCTAATCTAGTTTTCTCAAAAGAAGCTGGTGATAATGGGAGCATGAACTCCTGCAGCATTCCCTAATCACCCCTCTTGAAGGAGCTGGTGAAAAGGGGGCAATTACCCCTACATCTCGATGGGGTCAGTTGAGACAGGCATGGCTACACATATATAATCTATTTGAAATGGCTTGTCTTCTCAGTGGGGTAGGGGGCGTGGGAAGGGAGGGAGAGAATTTGGAACTGAAAGTCTTAAAAACAAATGTAAAAAAAATTGTTTTTACTTGCAACTGGAAAAAATTAAAGGCTAAATAAAAAAAAAAACTAGAGGAAGCATCCATACTTATAGGAGAGACATTTTCAAAACCCCAGTTAGATACTAGAACGTTGCTTCAGCTGGTCAGTTCCCAACTATGTGATTCAGGAACTGCATTTCGTATATTAGTTCAAGTATTGAGCCAACGAGGAGAAAAAGGGAATTTGTGGACAACTTTTATAGTGAGTTTCTGACGTCTTTATCTGAGGGGGAATCTGCATGGCCTCCTTGCTCAGTGTTACAAAGAAGTGTAATCCTTTAATTGATGAAGGAGAGCCCCATATTATAAAGATCAGTGCCACAATTTTAAACTATTGAGCTTTGTTTCCAATTCTTGCCTAAAAAGCGACCATGACTGACGGAGTTAATCATGAGCTGCCATTTAACCAAGAAGGAAACTACATGATGAATACCAATCAATCCCTCCCAATCATCACCACAGTCGGAAACTCACCAGCACCCCCACTGCTAGCCCATTCCTTTTGAGTTACCCAGTCTGCAACAACGACCACACTAAACACAAATCTAAATATTCCCAATAGGTAAAATAAATTGTCTGTGTTTCTCAGTTCCCCTTCCTCCTACAAACCCAGCCACTCTCTCCCCACCTGGCTGACCCAGTGGGACCCACCAACAACTGCCTTGTAAAATAAACATGGGTCTAATTCCAACCCCTTTACAACAAACAAACCCCTGCCAACTCCACTGATGACACAAGCAACTAAAGTTGTTTCCACCAGCCCCCCCAAAGGAATCTCCTGACCCAGTTCCCCATGGGCCCACAAACACTGATCCAAGATCAAACACCTCACAAGTCTAGTCAATAATCTAGAAAAAAAAAGTCCCCAGAAGAATGGATCTACCCTCTGGTTCTACCCCTCTAGATGGGCCAGTGCCCCCCAACTACATGGCGGCAGAACTTTGAGAAACTTGCCAAAAGGACTAGGAATCCACATTTTAACCCTGTAAAGTAAGAAAAAAAAAAGAAATAACTGAAAGACCTGTCTTCCATTAAAGGTACATTTTTTCCTTTGTATGATTATACTTAGCTTTGTAGGAAGTGTCACACTCATTTGTAAAGTTTTCTTTGACCTTTGACCTCTCATTTACAAAGAAGCTTCCAGATATTGTGTGATCCTGGTTCTAGTTCCTTGGTACTTGGACTTTCTAGTATTATTTGTAGTATTTTTTCTTTAATGTGAGAGCTCTGGATGTTAACTAGTACTTTCCTGGGACTTGTCTTTTTGGTATCTCAGGTGTTCATTGGTGAATTCTTTTTAGATTAACTTTACCTTCTGCTTCTAATATATCTGGGCAATTTTCATTTATGATTTCTTAAAATATAGTGTCCAGAATTTTTTTTTAAAATAATGGTTTTCAGGGAGTCCAATGATTCTTAAATTCTCTCTCATTCTCTTACGTTCCAGGTCAGTTATTTTTTTATATCAAATATCTTCCATTTTCTTCCCTTTTTTCAGGCTTTTTATTTTGCTCTAATATTTCTTGTTATCTCATGGAGTCATTAAGTTCTGTTTGGTCTATTGTAGTTTTCAGGGAGTTCCTTTCTTGGGTAAGGTTTACTACTGTCTCTTCCAGACTATTTTCCTTTCAGTTCTTTCCTTCAGAGCTTTTGTCTCAATTTAAAAATTTCTTGCCTTTCATTCTTACCAGCATCTATTAGTAACTTTCTTTACAGGGTCTAAGTGAGAAAGAGGAGTGAGTAGTGTATATTATTCTGTTTCCCATTTATTAATAGCAGTCAAAAAAACCCCCAACCATTTGGAAACCCCAAAATAGCTGTCATGTGAAGTTTCATTTCTTTCTCAATTAGATAGAGAAAGAGTGAAAACCTAATCAGAAAAAAATAAATCTGGACAATCTCTGGTGTCTGTAAAAGAAAAGTAAGAATGAGAGGGAGCTATTTAGCAACCCCTTCCCCCGCAAGCCTCCCACACCCAAAAAAAGAATCCCACAAGATTTATACTGTCAGGAGACCCTAGGTCCTCACAATTGCTTTTCCTTTAATTCCCTGGAGCTCTAAGTCCCTATTCTTCATATCTCCTCAGTACTGAACCACCTGGAATTTCTACTGCTGGAATCACTTGCTACTATTGTGACTTGGAACTAGTGAAGTTCCCAGTTCCATTATACCCTACATGTGAAGGAAGCAGTTCTGACTTCCAGTACATTTTAGGATAAATTAGCTTTGGTAGGATTGTCAAAGACCATAATTTCCCAATATGGAAGATTGCTTCTATGAGAAAATGCCTTGCAAATTTCAATAAACTGACTTACAAATTAATTTTTTGATTATCAGTTAATTTGTATATTGGAAACAACTATGAAGTATTGTTAGATGATAATGATCAACTATTTTTTTTTACTACTAATGATAAAATGTAAGAACATGAGTTTAATTTGTAGTATAAATGATTGTTAGCTGTTTAAAAAAAAAGAAAACCTTTCAGAAATTGGAATGTTAAATACTAGTTGCGTTACTCAGAGAGACTGAGACTAAATTCTTATTTCAGTTTAATATTATCAAAGCAGAGGTATAGTCAGTGATCTCTCAATATCCTTTTGACCCTAAAATTTTATCACCTAAGCAGTGGATGATAATACGGACTTTATGAGAAGTTGCCAAATGATCTCTTTGCTGCTAAATCCAATGAGCTTGTATTGATCCTCATTTTCCGTGACCTCTCTGCAGTCCTTGACCCGATTGATTCACTCTCTCTTCCCTGTGATATCTCTTCTCAGGTTTTTGGAACACTGCTCTCTCCTTGCTTTCCTTCTACTTATCTGACCACTCCTTTGCTGGATCATCTTCCAAATTACACACTCTAGCCTTAGGTGTCCTTGAGAGTCCTGTCCTGGGCCCTTTTCTCTCTATACTACTTGGTGATCTCATCAGCTCCTATGGATTTAATTACCATTTGTATGCCAATAATTCTCAAATCTTTCATCCCTTACAGATATTCAAACTAGATATCCAGTAGATATCTTAAACTAAACATGTCCAAACCACAACCCGTGTCTTTCCCCTAACCCCTCCCCTGCTTCACTGTTACTATAGATGGCAGCATCATCCTAGAAGTCCCTCAGGTTCACAGTGAGTCATTCTGGATTTCTCACTATCCTATTCCCCATATTCTAGTTGTTTTCAAAGCCTTTTGATTTTACTTTTGGAACATCTCTCAGATACTCTTCCTTCTCTCCTCTGACATTGCAACCTCTAGTGCAGGCTCTTACCTCACACTTTGATTACTGCAGTTCTCCTCCAATGGATCTGCCTGCCTCAAGTTTGTCCCCACTACATCCTTCATTTGGCCATCAAAGTGATTTTCCTGAAGCGCTGCTATGACCACATCATTCTCCTGCCCAGTAAACTCCAGTGGTTCCCTCTGTCCTTCAAATACAAGATGCTCTGTTTGGCATTCAGATGCCTTTATAACCCATCTTCCTTCCTACCTTTTATACCTTATTCCCTAATGATCCTGTAACACTGGCTTAGACACTCCATCTCTGATATCAGGGTACTTTCTCTGGCTGTTCCTAATGCCTAAAAGGTTCTCTCCTTCCTCTGCTCTTCCAACTTACCTCCCTAGTCTCCTTTAAGTCCTAACTAAAATCCTTTCCTTTATTAAGAGAGGACCTTAACCCCTCTCTTAATTATTTTCTTTGTATCCTGTATGTAGTTTGCTATAAATTTGTTTGCATGTTGTCTCCCCTATTAGATTGTAATCACCTTGAGGGCAGGGACGGCTTTCACCCTTTTTGTATCCTCAGTACCAGGCACATAGTAGGAGCTTAATATTGATTGATGTTTTAATTAATTTTGTATTTTTTTATTAGGTGATAAATCTATTAAAGTCAAAATACCAGTACAAAGAAGGAGAAGCTCATGTCATCAGTGAAAAAGTCCAAGTTAAATTCAGCCAAGAGTGCTACAGAGAGTCCAAAATGTCCATTACTGATCTAAGGATTTCACATTGGGAAGAAGCTATTCAAGAAACAAGAGGTGAGACAGCCAATCGGGAACTAGCCAAAGAATGTTATTTCCTATGGAAATCTACACGTCTACAGCATATGACTTTATCAGAAGACATAAAAAACATGCTGACTGAACTTCGAAAAGAGGTTCCCCTCCTTCTTTTGACTAATGGTGACACACAGACACAAAGGGAGAAGATTGAAGCTTGTGCCTGTCAACCATATTTTGATGCTATTGTTGTAGGTGGAGAGCAAGAGGAGGAAAAACCAGCACCCTCTATATTCTATTACTGCTGTGATCTCCTTGGGGTACAGCCAGGAGACTGTGTAATGGTTGGGGATACTCTAGAAACAGATATCCAAGGAGGTCTTAATGCTGGCTTGAAAGCTACAGTCTGGATAAATAAAAATGGAATTGTGCCCCAGAAGCAGTCCCCAGTACCTCACTATGTTGCTTCTTCTGTGCTAGAGTTACGTGCCATCTTACAGAATATAGATTACATACCCAGTATGTCAGCTTAACAAGGATCATTAAAAGACATTAAGAATTTCTGGATCAGACCTTAAGTTTCTGCTGGGAATGAATTAGAGGTACATACCTTCTTTTAGTCTTCTATGTTCCAAACCAAGAACATATATAATTCTAGTAATTTATAAAAAGTCACTTTCTTTGAGAAAAAGAAAGATTTTTTTTTTCTTAATTTAGACCAGAAAACTTGAAACTTCTTATAAAGTTTGGGGAAATTTTTGGTGGATATGTGGTTTGAAAGACTTCTTTACACAATATCATGAGAATTACTGGGGTTTTTTTCCCCCAAAAGTTTTGCATCTTGGATCTGTTTCTGTGGATGAAAAATAGGTATTGGTTCTGAAATTTAGATTTGTGGGAAATATTTGTCAGGAAATATTGATCTGGATAGTACCTATAAGCCCACACTCTTCAAGGCAGTATTTTAGTTAGGATTGCATAAGCCCTTTGCCTTACATAAATCAAACCATTTAACTAATAATAACATGTTTATATGTTTTGCTTGAGAATGTTTTGTAAAGCACTGATTGTGGTTTTTTTCCTTCATTAAAAATGTATTCTTCCTTCTCTAATATGAATATTTTTTAAACACACCTCATGTTACTCTGTCGACACAAAAGGTTCATCACTTAATTTTGCAACACAACATGAAATTTTAGTATTAATTCCCACAGTTAGAGAGCCTTTAATACCAGTTACTCCTTTTCCCATAATAACTATTTCCAGGTGAACTCGCAACTTCGGAAAATCTGTACATCACAGGAGAGTGTCTTATCTTTTCCAGGTGCTAGATTGAGGGGACACTTAAATGATCAGGTCAAGTAAATACTAAAACAAAACCAAAGCTATTTCCTTTCTATTTTAGGCTGCTACTATACAGCTACTACTTTCTTTGCAGGTAGCTCTTCTCACCCTTAAAATGACTTTAGTATAAGGTCCCAGCTTCTTTCCCCCTCTGACCTGATATTTTTGCAGAAGTCAAATATGTAATTATATTTTTACCATTACCTAGTTACACAGCATTGGCTCTCTACAATTTACTGATTTGTATGATTGCTCAGGTCCTTTCATATATCTGGATTTTAGTTTCCCCATCTGTAAAATGAGTGAGTTCAACTAAACAGTCTTTAATGCCCCTTTTACTTCTAAATCTGTTATCCTGGGCATGAGTTGTATGAATGGTATTTTCTTTTTTTAAATTTTATTTATTTATTAATTTTTTACATTCATTTTCACAAATTTTTGGGTTCCAAATTTTCTCCCCTTTTATCCCCTCCCCCCACCCCAATACTCCAAGCAATCTAATTTTCCATATCTCCAATCTGCCCTCTCTTCTGTCATCCCTCCCTTCTCTTGTCTCCATCTTCTCTTTTCTCCTGTAGGGCCAGATGACTTTCTATTCCTCATTAACTGTATGTCTTCTTTCCTAGTTGCAACAACAATACTAAACAGTTGTTCCTAAAACTTTGAGTTCCAAATTCTCCCCATCCCTCCCTCCCCACCCATTCCTTTTGGGACGGCAGGCAATTCAATATAGGCCATATCTGTGTAGTTTTGCAAATGACCTCCCTGATAGTCGTGTTGTGTAAGACTAACTGAATTACCATCCCTCCTAACCTGCCCCTCATTGTTTCTCTTCTGTCTTTTGATCCTGTTCCTCCCCAAGTGTTGACTTCAAATTGCTCCCTCCTCCCTTTGCCCTCCCTTCCATCATCCCCCCCCTTGCAATATCTCCTTCTCCCCCACTTTCTTATACTGTAAGATAGGTTTTCATACCAAAATGAGTGTGCATTTCACTCCTTCGTTTAGTCAAATGTGATGAGGGTAGACTTCTTGTTTTGTTTTTTTTTTTTTTCTCAGCTCTCCTCTTTTTCCCTCCACTAAGAAAAACTCCTACCTGCCTCTTAAATGACATATAGTTACCCCCTTCCATTTCCTCCTCTTTCCTCCCACTACATTTCTCTCTCACCATTTACCTTAATTTCTTTTAAGGTATGGTCCCATCCTATTCAGTTCAATCTGTGCTTTCTATCTCTGTATGTGTGTGCATGTGTGTATGTGTGTGCATGTGTGTACATGTGTATGTGTGGTCCCACCAACTACCCAGATATTGAAAAGTTTTAAGAGTTAGAAATATTGTCTTTCCCTGTATGAATGTAAACAGTTCACTTCTGGTAAGTCCCTTAAGACTTCTCTTAGCTGTTTACTTTTTCATGCTTCTTCTCATTCTTGTGTTTGAAAGTCAAATTTTCTTTTCAGCTCTGGTCTTTTTGTTAAGAATGATTGAAAGTCCTCTGTTTCATTGAAAGACCATATTTTCCCTTGAAGTATTATACTCAGTTTAGCTGGGTAGGTGATTCTTGGTTTGAGTCCTAGTTCCTTTGCCTTCTGGAATATCCTATTCCACGCCCTTCGATCCCTTAATGTAGAAGCTGCTAGATCTTGGGTTATCCTGATTGTATTTCCACAGTACTGGAATTGTTTCTTTCTAGCTGCTTGCAAGATTTTTTCCTTGAGCTGGGAGTTCTGGAATTTGGCCACAATGTTCCTAGGAGTTTCTCTTTTTGGATCTCTTTCAGGTGGTGATCGATGGATTCTTTCAATACTTATTTTGCTCTCTGATTGTAGAATATCAGGGCAGTTTTCCTTGATAATTTCATGAAAGATGATGTCTAGGCTCTTTTTTTGATCATGACTTTCAGGGTAGTCCCATGATTTTTAAATTGTCTCTCCTGGATCTGTTTTCCAGGTCAGTTGTTTTTCCAATGAGATATTTCACATTCTCTTCCATTTTTTCATTCTTTTGGTTTTGTTTGGTGATTTCTTGGTTTCTCAGAAAGTCATTAGACTCCATCTGTTCCATTCTAATTTTGAGAGAACTATTCTCTTCAGTGAGCTTTTGAGCCTCTTTTTCCATTTGGCTCATTCTGCTTTTGAAAGCATTCTTCTCCTCATTGGCTTTTTGAACCTCTTTTGTCAATTGAGTGAGCCTATTTTTCAAGGTGTTATTTTCTTCAGCATTTTTTTGGGTCTCCTTTAGCAAGGTATTTGGCCCGTTTTTCATGCTTTTCTTGCATCTCTGTCATTTCTCTTCCCAGTTTTTCCTCCACCTGTCTAACTTGATTTTCAAAATCCTTTTTGAGCTCTTCCATGGCCTCAGCCCATTGAATATCTATTTTGGATGTCTGGGATACAGAGGCCCCGCCCTCCACGTCTTTCCCTGATGGTAAAAATAGTTCCTCATCATCAGAATTGAAAGGCGGGAACATCTGTACCCCACCAAAGTAGCTCTCTATGGTCTTATTTTGCTTCCTTTATCTGGGCATTTTCCCATCCAGTTACTTGACTTCTGAGATTCCTGTCCACCCCTGCCTAGATCCTCCCAGCTAGTGCTTGGGGTCTGAGATTCAAATGGGCTTTCCGCGGCAGGTGCAGCTGCTATTCAATGTGAGCTTAAGTTCTGGTGTTTGAGTTGGGGCAGGGCCGCCTCCCAGGCTCAGTTCCCTCAGGGGCTTTATGCAGAGACCTTCAGTAATGGGGCGGGTGGGGGCAGGGTCGTCTCCTAGGCTCAGCTCCCTCAGGGGGTTTATGCAGAGATCTTCAGTAATGGAGCTTCTACCTGCTCAAGGAGTCCCAGCCACCGCTGCCTCTGCCACTGCCTCCCGAGGGGGCCTGAGCCACGGAGACACCCCACTCCCCTCTTGGTCAGCCCAGACGTCTCTATCACTGACCTGTAGCGTCTGTGGGCAGAGGGACCTTCCCAGCTGCTGGAGGTTCCATCCCTGAAGCCTGCTCAGATCTGCTCCTCTGGGGCCGTGGGCAGGGTAGGGGTGGGCTCCGCTTTCCAGGGCACGACAGACCCTGGGGACCGCTCTCCAGGGCTCTTTGGAAGGGAAATCTTTTCCACTGTGTTTCTGCGCGCCTTGCGGTGATCCAGAATTTGTGGGGAATTCTTCTTGCAGGAAATATATAGGCTGTGGGTTCGGAGCTAGCATACATGGGTCTTTCTACTCCGCCATCTTGGCTCCACCCAAGAATATTTTCTATATCTAGAAATAAATACTAAAATTTATATAGAGGAATTAAGGGTCAAAAATTTCAGGGATAATAATGAGAAAAAGTAAAGTGTTAGAGAACATCTATCAGTGATCTCAAACTATTAAAGGCAATCATTAAAAATGATCTTTTTTTAATTAAGAGAGATTTATCATTGGAACAGATCAGATAGTAAGATCATACAGAAGTAAACACAATAGCATAGCAGAGTGTTTGATAAATCCAAAGACCCTAGTTACTGAGAGAAGGATTCATTATTTGACAAAAACTGTCCAGAACACTAGACAGCAATCTGGAAGCAATAAGATTTAGGCTAACATCACACACAGTACACAAAATTAAAGTCCCAATGGATTTATTATCTAGATATATTACCTATATATAAGCTTACATCATGTTAGAGGAGCAAGAGAGAAATTTCCTTTAGCTCTGAGTATAGAGGAAGAGTTCATGTCTAAAGTCGTAGATCACACAAGATAAAACAGATGATTTTAACTGTGTGAAATTTAAAAGCTTTTGCCATAACAAATCTATTGTAAAGATTGGAAGAGAATCAGATAACTAGAGGTGGGAGGAGGGGTGGAATCTATATTGCAGTTTTCTCTGATAAAGCCCTAATAGCTAAGATATATAGGGAAGTGATTTAAATTTATAAAATTAATTCATTTCCAAAGATGAGATAGTCCAAAAATATGAACAAGCAGTTTTCAAAGAAGATGTCCGAGCTATCAATGTTATATGAAAAAATTCTCTAAATGGCTTAATTTTCAAAATGTAAAAGAAGGCAACTTTGAGATTTTACATCACACCTATCAGACTGGTAAAGATGACAAAAGAGGAAAGTAACATGTCATAGGGACCATGGGAATATAGGTATACCAGTACATTGGGTCCAGTCATTCTGAAAGCAATTTGGAACTGGAACTGCCCAGAAAGTTACCAAACTGTCCATACCCTTTGATTCAGCTATACTAATACTAGGTCTATATTCCTCACACCCCCCCAAAAAAAATCAAAGAAAGAAGAAAGGATCTAGATATGTATTTACAGCAGCCCTTTTTTGTGGTAGCCAAAAATTGAACACTAAGAAGGTGTGTTGGGGAATGGCTAAACAAATGGTGGTGTATGAATAATATTCTTGTACCATGATAAATAATCAAATAGACTATTTTGAAGGAAACTAGGAAGACCTCACTGATTAAATTCAGAATGAAGTGAGCAGAACTAGGATAATAATTTATGTAATGATAAGATTATGGAGAAAAAGAACAACTTATTAGGATTGTAGAAAGGTAATCAATTCAGTGATAAACCATGTGTCCAAAAGAATGAAGGTTAAAAAAAATGAAGATGAAACATTGTTCACCTCCTGCCGGAGAGATAATGAACTTTAAATGTAGAAAGACATACATTCTCAGATATGGTTAATGTGGGACATTTGTTTTGTCAGACTAGGTAGATATGTATTGAGAGATTTGTATTTTTCAAGTTTGTTTTTTAATTTGGAGAGTTGAGTGGAGAGGCATAAGGACATTTAAGGGGAGTGATAAGATTAATTTAAAAAAATACTTGTTACTTGAAAAATAATAAGCTATTTTTTAAAGATTTGTCTCAAATACCATCATCTCCTTTAAGAGTCCTTTCCTAATTTCCTCAGTTGTTGGGTTGGCAACTACAGTTACTGTGTATTTTTAGAAATTATATATGTGTATGTGTATCCTATATCTATTAACAAGATGGCTCTCTCTAGTAGAGTGTAAGGTGCTTGAGGACAAAGAATATGTCACTTTCATATTTTTATTCCCAACACCCAGTTACATTGCCTAACATCTTAATAGTCACTTAATGAATACTGATAGGCTGATATCTTTGTCAGCCACCAAGTTGCACTGTGCTTGAGCAGTTTCTTTCCATTCTGGCTAGCTACTTTTGCCTTTAATTTTCAGCAGCTCAGAGCAAATTTCCTGCTTCCATGTAATCCTCTTTATTTATCATATCTAGGGATGATGTTTTTTTTTTAAAGATTTAAATTTATTTATTTGTTTTTAGTTTTCAGCATTCATTTCCAAGAGATTTTGAGTTCCAAATTTTCTCCCCATCTTTCCCCTCCTCCTATCCCACATGGCATACATTCTGATTACCCCTTCCCCCAGTTTGTCCTCCCTTTTATCATTCCCCCCCTTATCACCTTCCCCTTTATTTTCTTGAAGGTCAAGATAGATTTCTATACCCCATTGCCTGTATATCTTATTTTCCAGTTGCACATAAAAGAATTTTTAACATTTGTTTTTAAAAGTTTGAGTTCCAAATTCCCTCCCTTCTTCCCTCCCCACCCATCCCCATTGAGAAAGCAAGCAATTCAAATAGGTTATACATGTCCTGTTATGCAAATCACCTCCATAATAGTCATGTTTTGAAAGACTGTATTTCCCTCCATCCTATCTGATCCCCAAATTATTCTATTTTCTCCTTTGACCCTGTGCCTTTTCTAAAGAGTTTGCTTCTTCTGACTACCCCCTCCCCCAATCTTCCCTCTCTTTTATCATTCCCCCCACCCCCTTATATCTCCTTCCTTCTATTTTCCTATAAGGTAAGATACCCAATTGAGTGTAAGTTTGGCTTCCTTAAGCCAAATCCAGTGAGAATATGATTCACTCATTCCTTTGCACCTTCCCCCTCTTCCCCTACATTGTAAAACCTTTTCTTGCCTATTTCATGTGAGATAATTTACCCCATTCCATCTCTCCCTTTCTCCTTCCCTCAATAGATTCTTCTCTCACCCCTTAATTTTATTTTTAGATATCACCCCTTCACATTCAATTTACCCTGTGCTATCTATCTATCTATCTCTATCTATCTATCTATCTGTCTGTCTGTCTGTCTGTTTCTTTCCTCCAACAACCCTAATACTGAGAAAGGTCTCATGAGTTACAAATATCATCTTTCCATGTAAGAATATAAACAGTTCAACTTTAAAAGTCTCTTATGATTTCTCTTTCCTGTTTACCTTTTCATGCTTCTCTTGATTCTTGTATTTCAAAGTCAGTTTTTCTATTCAGCTCTGGTCTTTTCCTCAAGAATGCTTGAAGTCCTATATTTCATTGAATGACCATTTTTTCTCCTGAGGGATTATGCTAAGTTTTGCTAGGTTGGTGATTCTTGGCTTTAATCCTAGCTCCTCTGACCACTGGAATATCATATTCCAAGCCCTGCAATCCCTTAATGTAGAAATTGCTAGATCTTGTGTTATCCTGATTGTATTTCCACAATACTCGAATTGTTTCTTTCTGGCTGTTTGCAATATTTTCTTCTAGACCTGGGAACTCTGCAATTTGGCTACAATATTTCTAGGAGTTTTCCTTTTAGGATCTCTTTCCAGAGGTAATCAGTGGCTTCTTTCCACTGATTTCTATTTTACCTTCTGGTTCTAGAATATCAGGACAGTTTTCCTTGATAATTTCTTGAAAGATGATGTCTAGGCTCTTTTTGATGATGGCTTTCAGATAGTGCAATAATTTTTAAATTATCTTTCCTGGATATATTTTCTAGTCAGTGGTTTTTCGACTGAGATATTTCATATTGTCTTCTATTTTTTCATCCTTTTGGTTCTGTTTTATAATTTCTTGATTTCTCATAAAGTCATTAGCTTCCATTTGCTCCATTCTAATTTTGAAGGAATTATTTTCTTCAGTGAGCTTTTGGACTTTCTTTCCCATTTGGCCCATTCTGCTTTTTAATGCATTCTTCCCCTCATTGACTTTTTGAACTTCTTTTGTGATTTTAGTCTACTTTTTAAGGTGTTATCTTTTAATCTTCTACAGTATTTTTGGGGTTCTCCTTTAGTAAGATGTTGACTCTTTTCATGATTTTCTTGCATCACTCTCATTTTTCTTCCCAATTTTTCATCTACTTCTCTTACTTGGTTTTCAAAATCCTTTTTGGGCTCTTCCATGGCATGACACCAATTCATATTCCTCTTGGAGGCTTTTGATGTAGGAGCTTTGACATTGTCTTCTTCTGGTTGTATGTTTTGATCTTCTTTGTCACCAAAGTAAGATTCTACAGTCTGAATTCTTTTACGATGTTTACTCATCTTCCCAGTCAAACACTCGACTTTCTAACTTTTTGTCAAGGTAGGAGTCTGCTTCCAGTGGGGGTGAGTATTGTGGTGGATGTACTGCCTCAGGCTTCCACCCACCATCTGTGGGCTCAGCAACCTCTGCTGCCACTGTTGTTGCCACTGGCCACCCTAGGCTGGTCCCACACTTCTCTTTCACCCATGTCCCAGAGAGTTTTCCCACTGACCTTTTTGGTGTTTGTGGGTTGAAAAGTCTGTAAACTACCACAGCTGCCAATGATTCAGTCCTCCAAGGCCTGCTCCAGCCAGTCTGTGCCAGTGCGGCCCACTCTGGACTGTGCTCCACTCCCTGCTCTGTGTGAAAGACTCTTCCTGTCGATTTTCCAGGTTGTCTTGGATTGTGGATTTGTTTCACTTCATCATTTTGTGGGTTCTGTAGCTCTAGAATTGGTTTAGAGTCATTTTTTACAGATATTTGGAGGGCTTTGTGGGAGAGCTCAGGGAAGTCCCTGTTTTTACTTCACTATCTTGGCTTGCCCCGCCCCAGGATGAGTTTTTAAAATATTAGTTAATACTTAAAGTGACAATTGCTTCAGTTATCTTGGCTTAGCATCCAACCTGTGGAATAATTATCTGTTTCTTTCTTTTTGAACTCTCATTAACAACCAGAGCAGGAGTTCTTGACCTGGAGTCCCTGAATAGATTTCAGGTATGTGGATTTGAATAGGAAAATAATTATGCATTTACTTTCATGAACCTCTGAAATTTTGCATTTCCTTCAATTATATAAAAGCATTCTGAAAAGAACTCCATAGGCTTCACTAAACTGCCAAAAGGACACAAAAAGGATTAAGAAGTCTTAAATTAGAGAAATGAGGAAAGTTCTACCATACCAGAGCCTTAGTTGAGCTTTGTAGGAAGCTAAGGATTCTAAATGGTAGAATTAAGAAGAGTATCAGTAATTACTTTGTCTCTGAATTGGGCCCACCAGAAGCATGGGCATGGCCTGTCAAGACCAAGACTAGTTAAACAATAGAATTCAGACTTGAACCTAGAATTCAAATCTACACCCAGTCCTGATTCTAGATTCAGTGCTTTCCCCCAGTTTACCAGGCTTCCTTCTAGAAACTAAATGGAACTTATATTCCATAGCTGCTTACAGCTACAAAGCACTTCACATGGTATTTTGGTCCTCACAACAGGACTCCTTGCCACAGAACTAGAGATGGGCAAATTCTTGTCTTGATTATTTTTAAAGGAAAGCTTTTTAAATTATAGGTTGATGAGCTTATCTTTTGTTCCTGACAAACTTCTAGAGCATAATTAAAAGGATGATTTGTGAACATTTAGAAAGGAAAATGGTGATCATTAAGAGCTCATTTTTTTCAATAACAGCTGAGTAAGTAGTGAACTAGTAACCCCAGAAAAGGACTGCAAGGTGCTCTTAGATGGTGAGGAAATCTCCTGGTAGCTTAGGGCTTAGAGTGCCACCTCGTGGCTTACCCTATACAGTCACACCCTCTTAGTCCCAAATGAAACAATTCCCCTGGAGGGGGACCAATTAATCAAAATGTTATTTGGGGAAGAAGGGAAGCATTGCAATTATTAGAGATAAAAATCTTATAGAATAGATAAGGATCTGGTACCCATCTACAGGACTAATACATGCCTCCCAATCAACGGTTAAAGGATACGAACAATTGATAACAGGAAATACAAACTGAGCAAAAGATGCTCAAATTCCCAAATGCTCAGAAAAATACAATCAAGGTAACCTTGAGATACTATCTTAATACCACTAAAATGACAAAAAATAGGGAGAAATGACCAGACATTGTTGGCAGGACTAGGGAACATATTGGTGGGACTAAAGATTAGTGTAAACATTTGGGAGAGCTGTATGACAATGGATGAACACAAAAACGTTAAGTATTTAAAAGTACCAAGCACTGCTAAACTCTAAGGATACAAATCAAAGCACAAAACTGTCCTTTCAGGAAGCTCACATTGTAACTGAAGGCCACTGCACATATAGGAGGATTAATTACAGAGTAGATGGAAAGGCCCACTGGTCCTTAGAGTGCTGCAGTAGATCACACAGCAATTCTTGACAGTAAGATGGATGGTCAGATGGGTGAACTGGAAGACATAGTGGAGGAGTAGATGATAAGACCTAGTATTAAGGCACTGTGCAATGGTGAATGGTAAGACCTGGTGGTCTTCCATCTTCCTGCTCCCCAGTCATCCAAGTGGTGTGAGCTGCCATTACTGCCCTTCCTTCTGGTGATAAGGAACTGAAGTGACTTGACCCCTAGCTGTTAGGCAAGGGTGGGGTGGGGAATTGGCCATAGTACCCGAGAAGCTCCAGCTTCTCTTCTGTAGAGTTTGGGATGGAAAAGATAGTATCTAAGGGAAAGAAGGAAACATTGGCAGGAAGGTTGAGGAGAAGGGCTTCCCACAGTTCTGTTCCACTAGCCCATCTGATTACTGAGGGGAACTGAGTGGTAGCAGAATTTTGAAGTTACAAAGATATATTGGTCTGTTAGCCTAGATAAGTCACCCAAGTCCACCTACTTGCTTTGCTGATATCTTAGGACATTGAGTTATTAGACAACTTGTGCATGGTCATACAGCCAGAATGTGTCAGAGACTGAATATGAACCAAGACCTTCTTGACTCTTAGGCCAGCCCTCTATCCTCTACCATTATGTTACATGATTGTTAGTAAATTTATAATTTTAGAAAATTATTTCAATATCTGGGTAGTTGGTGGGATTACACACACACACACACAGAGAAAGAGACAGAGACAGAGAGCATAGGGTGAGCTGAATAGGAAGGGATCATATCTAAAAAAAAAATAAAATTAAGGGATGAGAGATGAATCTATTGGGAGGAGAGAGGGAGAAATGGAATGGGGCAAATTATCTCATAAAAGAGGCAAGAAAAAGACTTTTCACTGGAGGGGAAAAGTGGGGAGGTGAAAGGGAAGACGTCATATTTGGCTCAAGGAAGGAATAAAATGCACACTCATTTTGGTATGAAAAATTATCTTACAATACAGGAAAGTGGGGGAGAAAGAGATAAGCAGGGTGGGGGGGATGATGGAAGAGAGGGCAATGGGAGGAGGGAGCAATTACAAATCAACACTTTTAGGGAGGGACAAGGTCAAAAGAGAGAATAGAAGAAATGGGGGGGCAGAATAGGATGGAGGGAAATACAGTTAGTCTTACACAACACGACTATTATGGAAGTCATTTGCAAAACTACACATATATGGCCTATATTGAATTGCTTGCCTTCTCAGTGGGGATGGGTGGGGAGGGAGGAAGGAAGAAAAGTTGGAACTCAAAGTTTTAGGAACAACTGTTGAGTATTGTTCCTGCATACAACTGGGAAATAAGAAATACAGGTAATGGAGTATAGACATTTATCTTGCCCTACAGGACAAAAGAGAAGATGGGGATAAGGGAAGGGAGGGATATTAGAAGGGAGAGCATATTGGTGGTAGGGGTAATCAGAATTCTTGGTATTTGGGGTTGGGGGGAGGGGAGAGATGGGGAGAAAATTTGGAACTCAAAATTTTGTGGAAATGAATGTTGAAAACTTGAAATAAATAAAAAAATTAGAAAATTAAATAAAATTTAAAAAATTATAATTGCCACATGTATCTTTTTTGTTAATAAAAGTATTCTACTTTGTTCTATATATCAAATTGATGCTAGCTCCATATACCAAATTATATAATCTATCCACACATATGGATTAATTCCCATGGTTGTTTATAGGTATGTGTATGGTTTAATTTACAGGAACAATTAAACCAGGTAACACATCTCTCCTAGGACTTAAAAGACCAATTTTATGAAACATATATGGATATATTCTTTCAATTCACTCATTTGGTAATGCATATATATTCTATCAAATGGATAAATGAATCTATCTATCTATAAGCATCATCCAACCAATGTTGTTTTTTAAGTTCCTATGAGAATTTAGGAGTAGCCATAATGTCTCCATAATTGTTGTTGCAAATTATTGGGGCCATACAAACAGCATTTATAAACACAGTAAAAAAAAAAAAATCAGTCTTGATTCAGTAACTACCTATAAATGTAATACTCAGCCAAATATCCAGCAGATGTCACTAAAGGCAAAATACACTTACCCTGTCATCAAGAAAGCAATTATTATCTTTGCCTCCCTTCACTTCCTAGAATCATAGAACTTAAGAGCTAGAAGAAATCTTAGCAGTCACCTATTCCAACTCCTTTATATTTACAAAGGAGGAAAATGAGTCCCCAAGAGATTAAGTGAATCCCACCATGGTCTAACTGGGACTAGAAGAACTAACATCTCTTGATTCCAAGCCCAGTTCTCTTTCCATTCTCTTAGGCTACCTCATTATATACCTGGACTAACAGCTCAGTTTTGTCAGAAGCTTAAGAGTTTATGCCAAATAATAGTCATCGGGTTGTCCTTTCTCTTTGATAGCAGTGACTAGCAGAGAGCAAATTGTAACCCTATTGTTATTCACCATGTTTTTCAGGTTTGGGTCACAGAATTTAGAACTGAGGGAACCTTAGGCATCTTCTAGTCTAAACCTTTAATGTTACAGTTGAGGAAACAGAAAGGTTGAGAGGCTTGACCAAGGAAATACAAATGGTAAATAACAGAACTTGGATTTAAACCCAAGTACTCTATTTGACCACTGCTACCTCTGTGATTCCAGCTTCTATTAATTTATGTATACATACATACATACATGTATATTCATTCATTCATTCACTCATTGTTTGAATAAATATAATGGAGGTAATCAGAGGAACTCCCATCAGCTCAAGCTAGAATACACACCATGGAATGTGTCTAGAGCTGGTGACATATTTGTCCTGGTCCTTTCCTGTGGACCATGTGTGCTGGTGATGAAAGTGATGAAAAGCTTGGTATCTTAGAATTATATAGCACACCCTCAGTAGTACTTTGATCATCTCCCCCACACCTTGTGGTGACTACAGGAATGGAAGAGGAAGCTGTCTCAAAGCAGCATCTGGAGGACTGACCATTTTAATAGGAAGTCACCCACTTAATAGACTTTCAAAGGAGTATCTCTTTCCTCTGTGCTTCTTCTCCTCCAATTGTCTAGAACTTGTGATAATATTCTCTCTCTGGGATTTTATGAAGGGTGACAGAGGAATGGTGAAGGGTTAAGTGAGACTGGATCTAAACATTTTAGTTTCTTTCTCTGTCTTGAATTTCTTTCCAGAATATTGATAACCCAGATGTTGATCTTGTGATGGACATTTCAAGTCTTACAGTCAATTTTGTGAGTTTAAGAGATCCAGAACTCTTGGATCCCTCAGTTGTTGTCAGTTATACGATGTGAAGAGCTCTTCAGCATCTACCACAATACTTCCTGGAGGAAAAGAATACCACAGACAGGAAGAAGAATACAACCCATGGCTTGCCAGAAGATAAAACCTAAAAACAGTCTAAGAGCTGAGGAGAATATAAATTGCCTATTCAGGAGTTCTACAAAATGCTTCATGTTCAGATGTTTTAAACATCAACTTACCAGGAGAATATAATAATACTGTTATTGTTTCATGTTTAAATTTTTAAAATTAGTTTTGTACTTTTGTAGGGCTTTTGTATATTTAATATTTCTTTTGTGTGGAAGAAGTAAATATATCCGATTTGTATTGTACTTACAGTGTTTTTCTATTCCCCCTATTGTGAAGATCCTATACATTAGCCAAACCTAAGCTTTAAAGTAATTTTTCCAATGTGGGAATGCAAAAAGCCAATGACTTTGAAAGAGCCAGACTCCTTTCTTTGGAGGTCAGGCTCCCTAGGATATAACCTGGTCAATACATGGCTCTATAGGTAGGGACCCTTGAAAGAAAGAGGTCAAGTACCCCAACTTCCCTAGGTCAGCAGTTGTTTTATGTGCATTGTCACGATGGTAATTATCAAATACCCACTCTGTACCAAGTACTACGCTAAATGCTGTGGGGTATGCAAAAGAAATATGACACAGACTTTGTTTTTGTGGAGCTTATCATTAGGGAAACAAAGTATCATGGGCTTTAGAACTGGAAGGGACCACAGAGATCATCTGTCCCAACTCCGGGGACAGAGAAGGTTACTTCATTCACACTTGCCTAATATCACGAAGGTCCCCGGTCATGTAATTCAAGATTTATCATTGAAAGAGAATTTTAAAACAATATAGTAGTTAGAAGTGGTTGTGTGGTACAGACCATATACATATATGTATGTATGTATGTATATATGTTTATATGTACATATAGAGCAATGTTAATGGAATTCAGAGTAGGAAAAACTAATATGAGACTCTATAAGATTGAGAAACATACGTGCAGGAACTTTGCGGAAAGTATATGTAACATTTGTACCATATATAACAAAGGAGGAAGCAGGACTTTCAGGTGGGGGATAGCATGAGTAAAACCACTGAGGCAGGAAGAAACAATGGATGTGGAGAATAGAGAAAGGTAAGGATGATGATGATGATGATGACGATTCACATTTATATGGTATTTTAAGGTTTCTAAAGTTCCTTACATATGAAGTACATGCTCTGGGACTACCTTATTTGCCCTGGTAGACCATGTCCCCAGAACTTGGCTACTGCTTCTATCCTCCCTATGCTAGGGAAACCCGAGCACTTGGGAGTGTCATTTTAATGCTATATAACTCATGAGACCCTACCTGTGTGTTTTCTCTATTGATAATCAGTTTGTTAGCCAGACAATTAGCTTTCAGAAAGAGTACCAAGATGACATAAGAACTATTGGTCTGTGCCATCCTCTCTCATAAGTACATATGCAGTGCAAGGGTAAATGGAATCATGGGTAGAGAATGCAAGTGACAATGGGGTGACACGGCTCCTGATTTCTTGTGGTGCTTCTCTCCTCCTTGTTAAGTCCTCATGATATCCCCCTTAGGCACATCATGGCCTTTTACTTAGGCACCTCAATGAGTCTCGAAGCTGCCTTTCCTCACTATTTCTAGTTTGTCCTTTGGTTCCCAACACAGACACTATTGTGAGGCATTTCTAGGATGACAATAAAAATTGAAAAGTCCAAATCTTCTAACTCTCCAAAATTCACAAGGTCCTCCTTTTGTCAAGGGTAGGAGAGAAGCTTGCAGCTTCAAATCTCCCCTCTCCTCTAAGCAATTTCTTTTAAGAGCTTGGCTCATTACTAGAAGTTCTTGGGTTCCAAAGTGATCTGTTGTTTTACGGAAAGTCCACGGGGCATGACAGAGTTCTCTAGCCAATCCCAATACATTTCCCTTATGACTTCATTTCACTTCAATCAATTGCTTTTGCTTCCTTGTTTAGTTCAATAGAGATACTTAGAGCTTGTCAGACCTGGTTCATACCTCTGTTACCCATTATTAAATTTTCAGAGTGAGAATTTACACCCAATAAATCAACACACAAAAGCTGCAAATCAGAGCTTGATTTATTAGCTTGTTAATCATGCAAATTAATGATGTTAACAATGCAAATTAAACTTAACACTATGTGTGTATTTATCTTTTCTCCCCATCCTACTCTCTGTCTCAGTTATTAAATATTTACAAGCGCACCCTGGTTGTATCATGTGATGCATTCTTTTTTTTTTTTTTTTTTACAGGTGAGGGGAACTGAGGCCAAGAGAGATTAAGCAATTTGCCAAGCCTCATTGAATAAATTGAGATACAATTTTAACCCAGTTTTTCCTGACTTCAAAGAAGTCTCCCATGCTCTCTCTATTCTGTTATACTGGTAAGGCTAACCAGATGAAAGCAAGGGGATCTTTACTAAAGAGTAGCTAGTGATATGTAAGATGGGGTTAGTCAATGAGTGATTTGAATGAAAAGCTTTAAAAGTCTGATTTGATCTGAAAGGCAAGCAGTAGTAGGAAACTACTATAGCTTTTTTTTTTGGTAAATAAGAAGATAACATGACTATTTTATTGGATAGGGTCAGAATATACTAAGCTAAAGCTTGTCAGCACGCATTTTATTGGCAGCAGTACTAAAGAATCTGAACTGATCTTGGCCATTCGTAGTCCTAAAGTCCTATAGAGATTGATTTGATAATGAATCCTCATCCTGAACTCACCCCTGGGTCTATTAAAAACAATCTGATATATAATACAATATAACAAACACAGGCCAAAGCAAATTTAACCTCCAAAGTGTTTAACAAAAAATGACTCACTGCATTTGACTCCCTCTGAAATCTGGCTTTAATAAATGTTTTGGTTGAATTTTTCTTAATCAGGAAAGTACAGTAAGCCACAGAACCAAAAGAAAAGGAGAAAAGCCCATAATAAGAAAAATTAAATTTTTCATCAATTATTCTTCTAATGAAAAAAAGATACTGTTAATAGGACCAGTTCCATAATGAATCTTCTATTGTTCACATCTCTTTGATGCTGCATGAATAAAGTTACACTCAGTTTGGTGCTTTGAGGGATTTGTCAGTCTTTCCTTTTAACATTAGCTAGCTGGCTCCCTGTGTATTTAAATAACACCTAGTACCCTCTAGTATTTTCCCCCCAGTTTCTTTAATAAGAAAGCTATTTTAGTCAAAGCCAAAGGAGCCAGACTTTCTTGAGAACAAAGTTGGGTAGGTTACATTTGAATTATTCAGGGATTCTTAAAGGCTAATACGACTACACCCTTCCTCTTCCCCAATCACACCCTTCCCCATTTTCTAAATGGGTCCAGTGTCTTGGTCACATGGCCAAAAGGATTGTGCTCTGCAGTCATCTAAAGCATTGCTATAGGGGCCTTAACCAAGAATATTTTTCCTTCAGCTTTCATAAGGTCCTTTATTTCATTAGGCAACTTTGTAAGTCCTCTTCTCTGATGACTTCTCAGGGCATTTATGGAAAGAAAAACAACATGCATACATATAAATAAATATAAAATATATGCAGTATAAATATAAGGTAATATTTTGGGGAAAAATACTAGAGAGCAGAGATGAAAACAGGCTTTGAGATGAATTTTGAGGGAGTTGCAGATGCTAGAGTGGTGGTGACAAAATGTAGAGGAGAGGAAGAGAATGAATTCCAGATCTGAGGGAGAGCCAGGGCAAAGACCTAGAGAAAGAAGAGGAAATGTATATTGAGACTCCAAGTAGGCTAGTCTGACTGGAAGCTAGTAACAGGCAACATATAGGTGGTAACAATGATAATAACTAGCATTTATAAAGTATTTTAAGTTTTGCAAGGTGCTTTATTGTCTCATTTGATACTAACAGCAACTTCTTGAGGCAGGTGCTATTATTATTATCTTTACAAGGTGAGGAAACTGAGATATGGAGATATTAAGTGACTTCTCTAGGGTCACAAAGCTAGTGGATTTCTGAGGCTGGATTTGAATTCATGTCTTTCCGACTCCTTGTCTAGCTCCACTTCTTGCCTCTACACCTTTAGTAATATTGAAGAGAGAAAGAAATGGGGGAGCTGGTTCAAATTTGAAATTCACTTAGACGTTCTCTGTAGCCAAAGGGAACTTTATTGACACAAAAGCATGCAGACCTGAGGTTTAGCAAGAAGCCAAACCAAAGCAATGGTATAGGAAAAGGACCAGACTTATGTAGGATGATTTCAGGGTTTTCTTAAGCGAGTTGAAGATAAGGGTAAGTCTTGCAAGATAAAAGACATAGGATAAAGACGATAAGGGAAATTTTATGATCCAGGATGGGGAAAGACAAGGAATCTCCTGGTCCTGGACAGAGAGGAGGTTTTATGGTGTTTCAAGAAAAGGGGGAGAGACTTTAGGGTGCCTTCTAGCTAGAAAATAAACCAGAGGCTTCATAAAGTCAATCCTTAATATTGTTTTTAGCTGTTTGTATCCACATCAGTAAGGTGTAAGATTTGGAAAGGTAGGACAGATTTAGAGTGATACTCTACGTACCTCTCACACAACCAAGAAGCTTCAGTACCTTATATTGTAAGGTTGAATTGACCTATCCCAGGGACTATGGGCCTGGAATTAACCTGAATACTTAAGGGGACTCCGCATATAGTGACTCAATGCTTACTTTGGGGAATGATGAACTTCCTGGTGCTTCTGGTCATGTAGTGACCCAGAGAGGAAAGCATTCTTTACTTTGGTATGATGTAGAAAACCCTGTGTGGTCCCTTAGTACTCCCCTTCACCTCTTGACATTGTCAGAGAAATGAAATGCTTCATCAGTTAAAAGGAAAAACAGCTTTTAGTTGTCTTGATCTTTCTTTGACCCTCCAGGTGGCATCTAAGATTTACAGTGAGGGATGAGAACTGGGCCATCCCCATCTTGGCATCATGACAACCACTCAAAATCAGCAGACTCCTCTAGGCAAGTTTGTACCTATACCACTTGCTTCTTTTTTCACTTTGTGTTTCTTTGGGTAACTGAGTATTATCTTAGAGGTAGAAGTGTTCTGATTTGGGGGGCAACTTTGAGAGTTCAAGAAGTCACTGAGCAGCATGGAGTTTATTGGCAGCAAGAGTTTCTTCATTAGAGAAAATGAACAGCAAAAAAGAGACCAAGCCATTAGCCTGGCTTTTGAGACTACAAAGTGAGGGAGACAATATCTAGATAAGGTGAAATGTGAAAAGTCTCATCAGTAGTCTTGCAAAGTGCTTTATATTCTCAAGAGAATTAAGTATCAGCCTCCCATCAGATTCTAACAATCATTACAAATTAAGTTATTGAATCCTGTTTGAAGTTATTCTTTCAAAGTGTATGGGATAAATGACTCTTACCCAAAATTTTAAATAAATGAAGAGGCTTCTCGATAAAAACAGAAAATATTTATTACAATTCTCGAGAGAAAGGGGCATCTCTCCACCAGGACAGGGCTAATCTGATGGAAGGCGCAATTTACAGAGGATAAGAATACCATTGTATACTCTAAGGAAGAGAATCTCACCTCTCCATTGGCTGGGAGGAGGGCTTACAATCTAAGCTGGAAAAACTAGACAAACCCTGGGAAATATTCACCTATCCCAACATAATTACCTAATTAACTGCTGATGTTGCTATAGGGGAGGGGGGGGGAAGGGGAGTTTGTAACAAACAAAAGGGGAGATTTGAGTAACTTCCAAGTTTCAGCTGAAGTCCATAGCACTATCACAAAGAAAGAAGGGAAGGGTAAAGGAGAGGACAACTGACTGCTCACAAGCCCTGAGAATCCAGGGAGAGAGGTCTTATGGAAAAGAAATTTTATTTAGAAAATACAATATTTCCCATAGTTTTATAAGGAAAAGTCTTCACAATATCCTTATTTCACTCAATAGTGCAGTAGCGGGTGGGGATCGGGAGCTGTGGAAGTGCCTGGGTAGAGGCATAGTAAAACATTGTCTGGAGAGTTCAAGAGTGGAGCATGGACAAGAATTAAGACAGGACTGATCACAGCCTTAAGTCTATGGGAGTAATCAGTCAGTGGACAAGGCTATTGGGTAGTGGGGTGTGAATTCCAAGACCAAAAAGATCCTCCAAAATGAAGAGTTTTCTGGAGCATGACAGAAGAGTTTAGAGTGCAGCCTGGTGAGAAATGAATATCAAGAACTAAATTTAACATGATGAAGCAGCATGGCTTAGGAGAAAGAGGACTGAGCTAGGAAAAACGCTTGTATGGTGCAATAGTAAGAATGTTGAATTTGGAGTCAGAGGACCTGAACTTTTATTTACTTCAAGTGTTACCTTAAGCAATTTGATTTGCCTTTCTATTCCTCTGCCTATGTCTCCACCTCTGTTTATGCCTTTCTGTCTCCCTTTCCTCTCCAAAGGAAGGCAAATTCTGATGGCTGAAAGCTACCTAGTTAACTTGGGGTTTACTGGCTAGATTTCTTTCTCGAAGAACAAACCTTAAACCCATTTCACTCTGGAGCTCACGGATTGGACAACAATAGGTCCCTGGCCAAGCACCACTTAATGGCTATTTTTTTGACTCTCCCAGTCCCATAAAAGTAAACTGTAACTCTCTCTTTTGGCCTGCAACCCTGAGGGTCTTCCCCTCCCAGTTCAATTGTTTTCCTTGACTCACTTGTACTAGAGGCCTATTCACTGAATGGGCGTTAGTTACCTCACTTAAAGTGAGAATCTGCAAAGACCTTACCCTAAAAGGGCCCGGGTCTCCCATTGCATCCTGGGACCTCTCCGGTTATCCTGTTGAATATCTGGCCCCTGGGCCCAGATGACTCTGGAAGAGAAAGTGAGGCTGGTGACCTTGCACAGCCCTGTCTCACTCAAATCAAAGTCAACTGCAAGTCACTTCATCATCTCCTTGATGTCACCATCCTCTTCAAAAAGGAAGGACAAACACAACACCAACAATTTTCATCTGTAAAGAGAGGTAGGACTAAATGACCCCTGAGGTCTTTATCAGCTCTATATCTATGAATCTGGAAACCTGCAATCTAGCTGGGTTACTATGGAGCTGAAAGGCAGGAATTAAAGTCCCTGAGGGCAGGAACAGTTTTATTTTACCTTTGCTTCTCCAGGATGTAAGGCAGCAAACAGTAGGGGTTAGAGCTTTGGCATATGTGTCCAGAGAACCTGAGTTTAAGTCACTTCTCTGACACTTAGGGCAAGTCATTTAACTTTCACACCTCTGGAGCACCCTTCAGTTAAGGAATTACTGAACAAATCTTGGTCGCTGAATGTGGTGGAAGGGAAATGATGAAGGGGAAGTTTCAGAGGGAACCTGGGAAGACTTGAATGAACTAATTCTGAATGAAGTGAACTGAATCAAAAGAACAATTTTCGAAATAGCAAAAAATATTGTAAAGATAAACAACTTGAAAGGCTTAGGAACTCTGATCAACACAATGACCAAAAATGACCCTAGAGGACTCATGATAAAACATACTACCCATGTCTTGAGAGGATGCAAAGAGTTCAGACTGAAAGATATGTTTTGGATATGGTCAATATGGAAATTTGTTTTGCTTTATTATACAATGTTTGTAACAGAGGTTTTTCTTTTTCTTTTTTTCTCAGTGGGGATGGGGGAGGTAAAGAAGGCAGTTTTGTTGATTAAAAAAATTAATTAAAAAACTTGTCATATCCATATTAAAAAAAAAAACAACTAAACACCTATATTACCTTCAGGATCAAATATAAAATCTTTTGTTTAGCTTTTAAAGTTTTTCAGATCTGATCCCTTCTTACTTTTCTACTCTCCTTACACCTTACTGTCCTTCAAGCATTCTGCTCAAACAAGACATTCAGTTTCCAGACTCTGGGCATTTTTACAGGTTTTCTTCCATGCCTGGAATTCTCACTACCTTCATTGCTATCTCCTGGCTTTCCTAGCTTCCTTCGAGTTCCAGCTAAAATTTCACCTGCGATAAGAAACCTATCCCAATCCCCTTTAGTGCTAGTGCTGCTTGACTATCTTCATTTTATCCTGTATTTATCTTGTTTATACATAGTTTATTTGCATGCTATCTCCCCAGTTAGATTTCAGAGGTCCTGGAAATCAGAAAATGCTTTTTGCCTCTCCTCACAATTTAGCACTGTGCCGGGCTTATAGTGGGTGATTAATAAGTGCTCAGTGCCTCCAGGCAACTCTAAAGCTTTACAAAACACTTGTAGATCTGCAACGTTACACAAGGAACATTACACGAAACTCCCTATGGCTACAAAATAACAGGTCAAGGTTAAAAAGAAAACTCCAGTAATGCATATAGTATATAGGAACATGTGAAGGACCAGAGATTTTTTGTTTGGAGGAGGTGAGAGGATAGACCTGTGATTTCACCAACGTGGGGAACTCCTGGTGTGAAAACTTCACCAATGCAGACTAGCAACCAGTCTGTAACTTACCACTTTAGAGAATTTCTTGGAAGGACTATGAATTAACTTGACGTTAGTTACACAGTTAATGTGATCCATCAGAGGAGTTCTTGAACCTAGAGTTTCCCCAGCTTCAAGGCCAGCTCTATCTACTATTCCAAGTTGCTTCTCAGGGCCCGGAATTTCACAAAGGGGAGTTCCTGGTGTGGACTCTTACTCCTTTGATGCAGACCACATTCCATCTATGTAGATAAATAGCAGTAAAAATTTGTTGAATTGAATTTAAAGTTATTTTAAACTAACTTCTTTGCTTCTGAGTTTGTTTCCTCAAATGTAAAACGGGGCTGCTCCTATCTGCCTTTCCTAGCTCACAAAGCTGTATCCAGGACTGGAGAAGATAACGTAGATGAAAGTGTTTTGAAAACGACAAAGCTCTCTTCTCCCAGAACACTTTGTGCCTCTGAAGTGAGTTAAGGAGTTTCCAAAGTTCTAGGAAACCTTTCCCTCCGTCAGCGTACCGTTGGGTAGACTGAGGCCAGAATTTTCTAACAATGAGGCCGGGAGGGGACTTACTACTCGAACCTGTATTTCTTACCTTCCCTCAACCTCCCAACCCCCAGCTCTCAGTCACCTTCTGCTCCTCTAGAACTAGAAGCCGGGGGTGGGGGTGGGAAATGGGAAAGGAGCCGAGGCACTCTGTGTGTGTGCGTGCGTGTCTGTGTGTCTCCGTTGGGAAAGACGGTCCCACCACGGGAGCTCCCCTTCCCTGGGGGTGCCTGGGTTTGCGCCTTTGTCCTCCCCCAGCTCTTCTCTGCTGTCCCTGCCGGGCTCCAGGGAGGAGGGGAGAAGAGGAGGCGGGGGCGAGGGCGGCGCTAGGCAGCCGTAGGGGCTGGGAGTCGGGGGCCGGCCCGCTCGCGCACCCACACAAAGAGCGGCTAGGGGCTGGGGAGCCGCGCGCGGTGTAGCGGGCTGGCCCAGGGTCTGCACGGTGCCTGCCCCGGCTGGTGCCTCCCCCGGCCAGTGCCTGCGCTCCTCGCCCCCAACCTCTCTCGCCCAGGCTCCCATGGGGCCTCCGCTCCAGTCCTGAGCCCGAGACCCTGGAGAGCCGACATGCTGCAGCTGCCCCAGGAGCGCTGATCGGGAGAAAGAGCGCCCGGGTTTGGCGAGAAGCTGGGAACACCTGAGGTAAACTGAGCCGTCCTGGGGGTGGATGTGGAGGGTTGAGCTCCGAAGAGGATGGGGAACGTGCCCCTGCTCTCGGTTTCCCAGTAACTGGAAACCCTTGACCTTGAGGTTGGGGGGGCGGGGTAGGAAAGGGAAGGACTTGGAGACTACGAACCAAAAAGGGATGGAGAGCTTCATGGACCCACTGTGTGACGGAGGGAGCTGCGCCCCCTCCCCGCTTATGTGCGTCTCTTTTTGCCGTTCTCTTGTCTCAGTCTCGGCGCAGCACCCCTTGCGCGTCTTTCTCTCGGCTCTTTCTTTTCGAATTCCTCGACGTTGAGGCCGCTCCGAAAGTTCCTGCGGAGTGAGTAAGCCTGTCTGTGTCTGAGGGGCAGGGGAGTGTTGTGCACTAGGGACTCTGGCTCAAGTTCCGGCGCCTTCTCCTGCACGTGCGGCCGGCGGGGTCCAGAATTGCATCTTGCGTCCTGCATCCTCCAAGAAAGCTGTCAGCTGGCTGGGCACGGGGTGTCCCCTTCCCTCCATTCTCCCCGCTACCCCCGTGTGCCCACCAGTGCAGTCCTAACTAGCCCTCGTAACTCGGGCATCTGGCTAAACCTTGTGTCCCTTCTTCCCACCTCCCACCCAACGAAGGCTCCCATCGCCCTGAGGCCTGAGTAATAAGTATTGCTGTTAAAACAGACTCTTGTTTCCCCACTATCTTTCTCTTATAGTCTGGAAGATGTCAATCAACTGCTGCCTACATTGTAGTATCCCCTCTACTTTTGTTCAAGTGTCAGTTGCAGAGGAGGGGGAAATAACAATAGAAAGCATTTACATAGCACTTTAGAGGTTGCAGAACACTTCCGAAATATTTAATTTTATCCTCAAAATAAGCCTGGCAGATAGGTGCTATTTTTATCTCCATTTTACAGATGAGGAAACCAAGAAAGAGAGCAGTTAAGTGACTTGTTCAGGATCACACAGCTAATGAGAAGTTTGGGGGCTTGGATTTTAAACTAGGATTTGTCCTGACTCCAAGTCTAGCCGGGTTCATTCCACTAGTTGCCTAGAAAGATGAATGGATGTGGGCTTATAAGTCTCTTACTCTCCTTGGGCTTCTGTTTCCTCATCTGTAAAATGGGGGATAGTATTGAACTAGATGGCAGCTGAGGTCTTTCCAAGCTCTTGATTTATGATCCTATGAGGAAGAAAAGCTCTCTTGAGTCTCAGGTCTGAATAACTACTAATTGTGTGCAGTGGATAGAGTGCTGGGCCAGGAGTCAGAAGGACCCTAGTTCAGATGTGAACTGAGACTCTTACTAACTGTGTAACCCTGCACAAGTCTCTTAAACTCTTTTTGCCTGTATTTCCTCAGTTGTAAAATGGGAATAACAACAGCACCTTCCTTGCACAGTTGTGAGACTCAAGTAAGATATTTGAAGAAAAATGGTACTTAGCTGCAGTGCCTGACACATGGTAGGTGTTACAGAATTGCTTGTTCTGTTCTCCTTCCCTTTCCCTCCCCTTCATCTTCTCTGAATCTTAGGGAATCCAGTTCACATTTGGTTGTGGTGGTGGGTCTTTGTTTCTAGCAATCATTTGAAAAGAGACCATAGTTTGTTTTGTGACTTTGGCATGGTTGCTTCCCCTTTTTGGATCTGTTTCCAGTTCAAGTAGAAAGAAAAAGTAGAACCAGATAATCACAGATTCGCAGATAATCTGTGAAGTCCCCTTGCAATGTAAACAGTCTATGAGTCCATGAGAAAGCTTCACTTGTTTTACAGAGGTATCACAGTAGGGACTCAAGGTTGTCTACTGCTTAATCTGCTGGGCTCCTATATTAAGTATCCATCCCTTCATTCTTGGGTGTCCTAATCTTATACAGTAATGGCTTCTTGGTCCTAGTCTGTCAGTTTTCACTTTAGAGAAAGTGCTGTAATACTGCATGTTGTATAGTAGTGTACTTTGGGAAGGGTGCTGGTATAGCAGGATTCTTAATCTTTTTGTGTCACAGGCCCCTTTGAGGGGGGTGTCTTATGGACACCTATGAAGCCTAGGGACTCCTCAAAATAATGTTTTTAAAATTCATATGATAAAATACAAAGTTTACAAAGGAAAATAATTATATTAAAATTACTAATTTTCAGACCTGAGTTTAAGAATCCCTGTGCTGGGGTATCCATTCCCTGCCTTACAATTTCTTGGAAATGGGTAAGTTTCCATTTACTAAGTTCAGTCTGATGTATACCGCAGTTGGCTGCTTTGTAGGCACAGAAATGTTTCCAAAGTATTCGTTTTTATAAAATATTCATTGTCATTGTCATAATAATAATGTTGTGTGTTTTCTGTTATTAAGTTCCTTGGGAATTTTGATAAAATTATAAAGAATGGACAGATGCATTTAAAGTTCCCTAAATGGTACACTTAAAGTCCTTTCCAGGAACTGACTTTTGTAATTATTTTAGTATTCCATTTTTTATTTGTCTAAATGAAGAGTTTGGTGTGTTTTGGTTTTGTTTTGTTTTTACATTTGAATTTGCAGTGCTAGCTTCGTTAACTTCTTGAGAAAGGCAGTATTTCTTTTGCATCAGTTTTTGGTATCTGTTTAAGATTATCACTAATGTCTGAAAACTTTTTCCCTGGGAGAAAAATGTACAGTGGCAAAAAGAAGAAAAAGATTGTCTTTGCATTGATTCAGCAGGAGTATGATGTCAAATTAGCTTTATTTTTAGCCTTTATTCACATCACCCACAAAAACTGTGGTATAATTTTAAAATTACTGCAATATGGTGACTTCTGCTATATCGAAATTGCATTTCTCATCTTTTAGAAACCAGATCTTCAGATAGGGGTAGTGTGAGAATTTTTGTGCTCTTTGGAATAAATATTATATTACTTTGTCTCTGCTCCTAATGTTGATCATTAAAAAAGGTTTATATGTGAATACATAAGAAATAATAGTAATTTAGTTTACCAAAAAAAAGGTAGGATCTTTTATTTTTGCAAGTTACTATATTATTATGAGGTTAGCCTTTCTTCTGGGAAGTAGCGTAATCTAGTGGAAAGAACATTAAATCATGGAATTAAGAGACCTCTGACTAAACTTTAGTCATTAAAGCATTGTCCATAGAGAGCTGGCCTCAAAGTGAGGCCAACCTGGGTTCAAGTTAGTCTCATTTACTTTCTGACTCTGGACAAGTATATTCTTAGTGCTCTGGGCGACTCTCTAGCACTGTAATTGACAGAGAAGGTGCTGATCTGCATTGGTGAAAGGAGTTTTCTCACCTAGAATTCCCTGTACCGATGAAGTCATAAGGTTAGTCCCTATTCCTACTAAACCTCTGGGTGATTCAATTTCCCCTTCTGCAAAATGGAGACAATAATTGGACTTCATTCAAAAAGAAACCCTTAGTTTGCAGATAATATTGAAAGTGTTTTAATTCTTTGGAAAAAGACTAAAAACCTTTCAGATCTGTTACTAAGGCACTTACAAGGGGATATCAAAATGCATTTGTTTTTATATTGAAATTTTTCTTGTATATAATATTTCATGTAATATAAATTATTGGAAATCTTCTGTTATAGTAAAGCCTAGAACATCTTCCCAACTCCATCTCCTCAAATCCTCCATAGAGAAGCTTCCATTTCTCTGCATTGATATGCCTGCCCTTTTATCAACAAGCTGTTTTAAAAGAGTTCCTTTTGGTCAGTATCTGTACTTTAAAGGTACTTGAACAAAAGACTTATAGTAAAATAGATCCATAAGGCAACTTCTGAATCTCTTTCTGCTCCCATGGAGGTAGGGCAGAGGAGTGATGCTATTGATGGAGGAGATGGGCCAGGACATTTCTTCTTTAGTACTTAAAAAAATGATAGCCAGGCCTATTGAGAACTGCTTTAACCCCAGTTCTTTCTCTTGTCTCCTGACTGTATTGTGTAAGTGTATAAGCTGCATTTTGCTCTTAGGCCCTATCTCTCCCCCATTTTCATTCTTGACCCCCATTCATTTTCAAGTTCTATACAGTTCTTCATACCATAATTCTTCTATCCAAAACAAATACTTCAGTGCTTTTTGTTTGTTCAAGAAATTAGTTGCAATCCAGGATTCATGTTAACCAAGTGCAAAAATGGAAGAAGAAGAAAAAAAGAATAAGCTAGTCAGGCAGGGAGAACCAGTAGAGTTTTTCTTGCTGTGTATTCAGCTGTAATCCATTAATGGCTTTAACTGTTGTTAAATAAAACTGGAATAAATAAAACTGGGAATAAAACTGGAAATTCTGTATGGAGGGAGTGGCAATGGACATTAGTTAAGATTGCGTAGAGATTAAAGAATAACAACTCAAATTCCTTTTGGTGAGTTTCAGAAAACATAATAATTTACTTAAACCATCCCTAACACATATATATATATATATATATATCTATGTTTATATATGTGTGTATATATGTATATATACACACATACATGTATACATATATATTATGCAATATTATTATATGCATATGTAACACTCTGTATATTTAGATGTATATACATTTAGCAGACACTTAGCACCATGGGTGTATATCTCTTTCATATGCATCTATATTGTACGTAGTTGTTTGCGTATTTTCTCCCCCATTACACTAGGAGTTTCTTGAGAGCAGACACTGTTTTCTGCCTTTCTTTGTATCTTCACTCCGGCACAGAGTAAGGTGCTTCACAAATGTTTAACAATTGACTAATTCTGTTTTTGTGTCTGTGTGTGTGTGTATCTGTATATGTATGTATGTGTATGTACATATCATATATGGTCACATGTCCACATTTTTTTGGTGGTGGTGGTTCAGTTGCGTCTCACTCTTCATAACCCATTTTGGGATTTTCTTGGCAAAGATACTGGAGTAGTTTGCCATTTCCTTCTTCCACTTATTTTGCTGATGAGGAACTGAGACAAACCAAGATTAAGTGACTTGCCCAGGGTCACACAGCTAATAGTCTTCCAGATTCCAGGCCTGGTGCTCCATCCATTGTGCCATTTAGCTGCCCAGTATATATACTATTACGTATTTATTAAAGCAATTATTTTTAAAATATTCTAACTTTGTTATATTTTGATCCACCCCCCCCCAAAAAAAAAAAAAAAGTTCAAGATACTTCACAAAGAACTCTGGACTGGCCAAAGGGAAGAATAAGTGGCATTTTTACAAAGAAAATTATATAAAATGTGTTTGATTGAAAACTTATTCTCCAGTCTAGCTTCATCTCACATATCTAAGAAGTCAAAGAAATGATACATCTGAATTATTTATGAGTAATTTCTTATACTATACTCTTCTTTCCCCTAAGGGAATGTTTTGTTTGTTTTTCTTGTAGATTTTCTGTGGTTTTGTTTGATTTTTCACCCATTGGCTTTGGAAAAATAGAGTAACACAGGATCAGCATCCTTCCTTTGGGGTGGGGAATTTACCATTGTATGCCACCCTGTCTCTACTCCAACTTCTCACTGGATAGGAAGTTGGCATATAAGGGTAGTGCTAACACATTGGAAACACAGAGTGCCAATAGAAGTGTATGCTAATAACTGTTTTCAGACTGAGGTTAGTCACATTCCAGAAGTTCGTCATGGGAGGAAATCAAGTAGAGTCCCTGAGCTGCGAGATTTCTTCTTTCTCTTATTATCCAGTTATGTCTCACGCCTTGTGACTCGACAGACGTTTTCTTGGCAGAGATACTAGAGGGGTTTGCCATTGCCTTCTTCCGTGTCCCTATTTTACGATGAGGAACTGAGGCAAATAGGTGTTAAGGGTCACACAGCTAATAAGTGTCTGAGGTCAGACTGAACGCAGATCTTCCTGACTTCAGGCCCCATGCTCTATCCACTGCACCATTTAGCTGCCCTGTCCTTCCTCTTAGCTTTCTTGAAATATGGGAGTAGTCAACAAATCAGAAGCTAGCTCAGCACTAGGTCCTGGCCCAGGGACTGGAGTTTTAGTCTCATTTCTACCCTCACACCTGAACTTTTATGGATATGTATGTATGTATGTATGTATCTATCTATCATCTGTCTATCTAGTCAGAAATTTCAAGGATTGAGTGTGGGAGATGCTTTAGGTTCCATGGTGGGATAAAAATGTCCTTATTTATTATTTTTGCATGATTAGGACCATAGATTTAGACCATGAAAGCTATCTTGTCTATCCCCCTTGTTTTATAGATGAGGAAACTGAGGCCAAGACAGGTTAATTGACTTGCCCAAAGTCTGTTCATTCTCAGCTCTCATTCAGCCCTTTAGATTCTCTAATGTACATGAAGTACTGCCCCTCTGTCCCACTGAGGGCAGTAAGTTACATGAGCACAGCAACAATGTCTCATCTAAGCTCTGAACCTTCTCTCTCCTTGGCCTAATACTCTGTGCATAGTGGGGTCTAAATATAAAGGGCCTAAGTAGACAGGTACTGAGTTGTACATTCCTCTGAGTAAGCTGTCCCATGATGTGTGTGCCTCCTGGCATTCTGTTAGGGAGGACAGGTGCCTCATTACCATACTTCCTTTTTTTTTTATTATTAGTGTTGGTAACTGCACAGAACACCAACTTGGAGAGTGATGGAGATAGAGTTTCTACTTTGAGCCTTTTTCTCTATGAATGTGTAAATCATGCCAAATAGCATTATGATCTTATGGTGTGATGAAAAGAACACTAGATTTGGAATCAGGAAGACCTAGGTTCAGAGCCTCCTTCATTTATTACCTGTGTAGCCCCTGGCAGATCACTTAACCTTAGCTTCAGTTTCCTCATCTGTAAAATGGGGACAATAATAGCACCTGCTTTACAGGGTTATTTGGTGAGGATTAAGTGAGAGAATATTTATAAAGTGCTATATAAATGTTGGGGCAGCTAGGTGGTGCCATGGGTAGAGAACTCGGGAAGACCTCAGTTCAAATCTGGCCTCAGATACTTAGCTAGCTGTGTGACCCTGGGCAAGTCACTTAGCCCATTTTGCCTCAGTTTCCTCATCTGTAAAATGAGCTAGAGAAGGAAATGGCATGACAAACCACTCCAGTGTCTTTCCCCGGAAAACCCCAAATGTAGTCATGAAGAGTCAGTTACCCCTGAAACTATTGAACAGCAATAACAATAACATAAATGCCAGCTGTTATTATATTTAGCTGGGAAGATAGTAATAGCTGTAGCTAAACAGTTCATTCCCCTTAAACCAAATTGGTGACAGCCTCTTGAAGGGTAGGTAGGCCACTTCTCAAAGGACAGGCACAAAGCTTCTCACTAGGTTTATACATCAGGTTGGTCTTTGGTCTTTAAGAAAACTAGGATCACCTTCATGCCACAGGGAGGCATTAGAGTAGGACTTTAGCTGTAGAAAAAATATGATTAATGAAAATTATGAATATGAATAAATCACTGGATGAACCCATTAGACTTGTGTAGGCTAGATATCCTTGAGATCATCAAAATTACTGGATATTAGAGCAGTAGTTACATGGTACAGTGGAGTTTAAATAGGGTCTCAGGTACTTACTGTGTGACCCTCTGTTTGCCTCAGTTTGCATGTCTGTAAAATGGGAATAATACTTCCTACATGATGGGGTTGTTGTAAGGATAAAATGAATATTATTTTAAAGTACTTAACACAGTGCCTGATATATAGTATATACATAATGTTATGTAAAATGTTGGTTATTGTTGCTAGCTCCAAGTGTGATAGTGAAAATTGTCTCGCTCAGGAGCTCTTAACTTTTTTTGTTTATTATGCACCACTTGGAGAATTTGATGAAGTTTCTGGACCCCTTTTAAATGCATAAAACAAAATACATAGGATTATAAAGGATACTGATTATACTGAAATGCAGTTATAATTGAAAAAAAAAAACAACTGTATTGACTCCAGATTAAGAATCTCCAGTCTAACTAAAACCTCTCATTTTAAAGATGGGGGAACTAAGTTAAAATTTTTAGTTCTCATCCTGCAACCACTTCAGTCATTCCCAACTGACTGAAATTTTCAGTAGATATTCAGATATGCGGTTGACTTCCTTGTGAGTTTTCTAGTTTCAGTGTAGTTACAGAGAAAACTTCATTCCAACTTTTCAGTTCTGAAGTCATGTCATGGCCTCGATGATTCAGGTTAGAATAAGTTTTGTAACAAGACACTTATCAGGAAGTTATTCATTCCTTATTGCTAGGAACCAGGCATATTCAGTCAGTTAAAATAGCTTTACTCCTCCACAACCTCTCATCTCTGTTTCGTGGATGTCACAAGCTATCTCACTCAGCTTAATGTTACTTGGAAAGCTTCTTTTCCTTACTTGCATCTCATCTTATTAGATCCCTCAGCCCTTAGGTTTTCCTATGGATTTTGGTGAAATATTATGGTTAGAATACGTTAAAGCTAGTTTTCATTCTGGATTTGTATCCCTAGTGCATTTCTTTTACTAGACACTCTTAGAAAGAAGTTAATGCTAGTCCTCTTTCTCTGAGATGACCTTGGGTGAGTAGATAGGTGGTGCAGTGGATGGAGCATTGAATTTGAAGAGAGGAAGTCCTGAATTCAAATGTGACCTCTTACACTTAGGTGGGGGACCCTAGGCAAGTCATTGTGCTTCAGTTTCCTCATCTGTAAAATGAGGATAATCATTACCTTTCCAGGGTTGTGAAGATAAAATGAAATATGAAAATGAAATGTCATCTGTAAAATGCTTCACAAACTTTAAGGTACTGTATAAATGCTGGCTGTCATTACTAATTTACCCTGGCATATTTTGTTTGTACATAGTTGTTTGCATGTTACTTTGCCCATTAGATATGACAAGGGCTGTTTTTGCCTTTCTTTTATCCCTAAACACTCAGCACATAGTAACTGCTTAAATAAAATGCTTGTTGACTTAACTGCTGGATTTATAAACGAGTAGGTCTTTCTAGTCATTTTTAATTATGCCCTTCTTCTAGATACCCGATTGGTGTTCACATATACTACATTTTATTGTGTTCATTTGATCTGAAGCCAAGGAGGTCTCTTTGTAGCAATTTGTCTTTTCCTAGTTTTAAAATAAAATCTTCATTAAGATAATGGATTCTTATCCATTAAATTAATGACCTCCTGAGCCAGCAGATGATTAGGTGTTCAAATTTGACATACTGAATGACTTATCTTTAAAAGACAGAAACCAGAAATATTCATTCCTTTGGATTAAAGAATCTTTTTCTACCCATTGAGAACAGACAAGATGAGCCATGTTTGATCATCCGTGTTTGATCAGCAATGTTTGAGCAAGTGCTGTTCAGGCTTCTAATTGCATGTGCTAAGTTTCAGACTTTAATGCATGAACAAGCATGAGCTGGGGAAGAATTGTTCTTAAGAATGTTGTTGGCCTTGGGGTGAAAAATACCTTGGAGATTTTACATGCTACATTTTTCAGAGCTTCCCAGCTTTTTGCAGTTGAGAACCCCAGTTTTTCAGTATGAAAAGTATTTTGCTGACTTATAGCAAAGAGCACAAAATAGATTGGCTCATTTTGGGGCATGACTTTTATTTTGAGGGTTGTTCATATTAATACTGAGTTAGTATATATTGGCATATATTTGTTCTACCTTAGAACTTTTCTGATGTAAGAACCCATGGAGCCTGAGTTGATGTTTTTTCCCCAAGGTTGTAACATCTTTTTCATTCCCATGATACATCTCCCTTGGACCTGAGAGCTGTATATACTTGCTCCACAGAAAGATTTGCTGTATATTAAAAACATGCAGAATCTTTCCATGAGGTGATGGGGATCATTTTTTCAAAGTGCTTTCTAGTAGCAGGAGAAAAACAAGACAGACATATCCAAAAACTAAATATGATTATACAAAACTATAAGGTTTTAAAAAGAAAACAAACCTACAGTAATCAGTAATTGTAGATGCTGGAGTAGAATAGTGGAACAGTTAACCATAAAAATATACACGCTACCTCCAGCTTAAAATTCTTTAAGGAGAGAGGAGGAAAGGAGGGAAGAGGGAGAAAGAAAGAGAGATAGAGACAGACAGCATAATATTTGAGGTAAAAAAAATGTAAGAATAGAAAAACCTTCCTCTAAAAATGTACAGAACATTTTAATTTTTTAAAAATTACAAATTTTGTAACCATTAACAAAACATTCCAGTTAATAAACAAAATAAATAATGATAAAATTATAAACTCCAAATTATTTATAATATGTTAAAACATGTATGTTACATTTAACAGAAGAGGAATAAAAATAGCAAGGTTGTTTTCATGTCCTCTTTTAATAATTTTCTTTTCTGTATTGAAGGGAAGGTAAATTTTATGCAACAAAAATTTTTTTAAAAGAAAAACCTGCCATACATTCTGACATTTTGAGATCAGTTCCAAAGGTGTGTACAGAACCACTGTATTATTTAACCTCACCTTGCCAATTTATGTCTGCTACAACTTTATTTTTCTAAGAGTGGAAACAGGAAGGTCAGAAAAAGCACTCTCAGCTCAACTTCTAAGTACAAAAATGATGCATTTTCGTGAATATTAGAGCGGGTGTTCATGATTACACACAACTTTATAATTAGCAGCAGTTAGGGGTTGCATAAACTAGAAAAATTTCCTTACCCAGACTCCTGAACAAGTTTTTAAAGAAAAAAGAAACACTCCTACGCATAGTATGTGTAATCAAGTTCTCTCCCTGGAATTTTTTATCTTTAATAAGGTACCACGTCAAAGATTCCATCTGGCTAGCTGGCTAGGAAAAGGTCTGGATGATACTGTAACCAACAACAATATTTATAGTAAAGATAAAAGTAGTGAGGACGCATGATTTTAGTGTGTAAGTTGATCTCCAAGGCTCAGGAAAGAAACAAGCTTGTGTTTTGTGTGGTGATAACAAGGAAGAAAAGAATGCAGGAAGATGCTTTTTGCCTTACTCCCCACTCCCTAGAGACTGATTAAATGTAGGTTCTGTTTAGATTAATCCTTTGGGGGTCCAGTCTGGAGTCAGGGTTACCCAAGTAAAAATTTTAACCTTTGTACTTAGGTTGGAAATCTTTATTGATTTCTCTTTGGGTTGAAGATAATGCTTGACAGGTTTGGTTATGTTAGAGCCTAGTTGGCCCTACCTGGATCTGGAGCTCTTCTTCTGGGATTGATCCAGAATGGGACCAACTTCTAGGTTTAAAGGAAGGAGAAAGATGTTAACTAGTGGCTGTTCATCCAACTTTTCAGTGCTGGACCTGCTTCCCTTCCCGTTTCCATTTCTGATCATTGTACTTCAGAGTGATTTATCTGTTGTTCTGTGTCATCCCATGACTAAACTTAGGCTGTTTTACTTTACTATGTCTTTAAATGCTACTCTTCCTGTCACTACCACATGTGCTATTCATTGGTTTGATGAAAACATCCCAAATATTCACCTGATTCTTAAAGAGTTTTAACAACTCAGGTTTATGATCATATCACATTTATATAGTACTTTAACTTTGGGAAAGCAATTTATTTCCATGACCTCGTTTGGTGTGGTGCTTCCCTACTGTGAACTCTATAATACAGTTTAAAAGTGCCTAGCTATCTGTGTATATGAAAGCCAAAGAAAGCAACAACGGCCGAATGGTGTGTCTGTCATGCTATTATGACAACATTAGGACTGGCCTGGAGAGGGAGGAGCTGGATTAGGAGTTCCACTACATGGGAGAGGGCTCCTCTCCTTCCTGTCCACATATTTTTTTTTTTGTTATTTTATTCCGAGCTTAAGAAATAAAACAAGCATTTCTATAATGTAGTAGAATAGAAAAAAATGATTGCACATGAAACTGCTAGTCTATTGTGTACAATTTGCAATTCCTTTTAAATATAAAGTTATCATATAAATTTTTTTCCTCTTTTTCTTCCCTCCCTCTACTCTACGCTAGAATTGGCTACCATTAGACACAAATGCGTGTGTGTGTGTAAAATCATTCTATACGGACTTTTATTTTTCAGTTCCTTCTTTGGATACAGACAGCATCTTCCTTCATCCTTTGTAGTTAATTTGAGTATTTATGATGGTCAAAATGACTTAATCTCTCAGTGTTTCTTAAAACTCATGATTTTTAATATGTGAGTTGATTACACATTACCTAATCCCTCCTCACTCCTCTAGTTTACTTCCTAGTTACATACCCCTTAAAAGATTTTTTTCTTTATCCTCTCTCCTTACTCTCCTATTCCTTTTTCTACCCATTCCTCTAAGAGTTAATCCTTAATCTCTTCCCCACCCTCCTCAGTCTTAATGTACACACCCTTCTAAAAGTCCCTCCCTTATCATGTCCCCTTATGCTTTTATTTCTTTATAAATTTAGAAGACTTTTATATCCTTATACACACACACATATATATATATATAAAACTATATATATATATATATATATTATATTGTTCCCTTTTTAACACAGATCCAATGAGAATAAGGTTTCAGCACTACCAGCCCTCCACCCTTACCTGCTTCTCTGCGAGTTCTTCCTTCTACATCTCATTTGCATGAAATAATTGCTCCTTTTTACTTTTTCCTACCCAATTTTCTTTTTTAGACTCATCCCATCCTACTCAGCTCAGTCCCACCCTTTCTTTCAAACTACCCAAATAATGATGACAGTCTTAGGAATACTGATAAATGCTTTCACATATAGGAAATAAACAGTTTGGTCTTAATGAGTCCTTTATATTTGTTCTTCAATGTTTTCCTTTTATTTTTTTGAGTTTGGGTATTTTTGTCACAGATAACTGAAAGTCTTTTAATTCATTGAATATCCATTTTTTAAAATTTAAGATTATACTTAACTTTGCTGGATAACTTATTTTTGGTCCCAATGCAGCTCCTTTTTCTTTTTAAAACATGATGTTTCAAGACCTGTGATCTTTTAGTGGAGAAGGTACTGGATCTTGTGAACTCCTGATTGTATAGCTCTGCAATATTTAAATTGTTTTTTTTTCCTTATTGCTTATAATTTTCTCCTTAATCTCTGGGAGTTTTGAAACTCAGCCAGGATATTCCTGTAAGCTTTCCTTCTAGTATCTCTTTCAGTGATGAACAGTTGATTTTTTTCTATTTCTATTTTACCCTCCTGTTCTAGAACTTCAGGGCAATTCTCCTTCCTAATTTCTTGTAATATTGTATCCAGATTCTTTTTTTGATCATAACTTTCAGGTAGTCCAACAATTTTTATATCATCTCTCCTCAATCTGTTCTCTAGTTAGTTGTTTTTCTAATGAAATGTTTCATATCTCTCCTATTTTTAAAATTCTTTTCGTTTTGTTTTATTATTTACGTCTCATGACATCATTCACTTCCCCTGGCCCAATTCTAGCTTTTAAGAAGTTATTTTCTCTCTTAAGATTTTGGATCTCTTTTTGCCATTGGTTGATTTTCTTTTCATAATTTTCTTGGGTTGCTTCTGTTGTTTTTTTTTCTGAATTTTTCCCTGATCTCTTTGAGTTTTTAAGTCCTTTTAAAGTTCTTCTAAAAACTCTTTTAAGTTTTTCCGAGAACTCTTTTTGGGCTTGTGACCATTTGACATTGCTGTTTGAGGTGGGGATGTTTTTTTTTAACCTCATTAACTTCCTCTGAATATGAACCCAGATATTCTTTTATACCATAGCAGCTATGTATATTTGGATTCCTTCTCCTTTACTTACTCATTTTTATTTTATTTTTAGCAGCTTATCATTGTAATAAAGTTTTAATCCTGAGTTGTGGGTAATGATTCCCCAGGCCTTAGGTTCTTTTTTACTGTTATTTTCTGATTCTGTCCTGGGAGCCTCAGGTACTTCTTTCCTCCCCTAAGCTATATCTAGGACCCCCAGCCATGCTGTCCTGAAAATGCCTTATTTGCTGCTGTTCCACACTCACTTACTGTATGCTTATTTCTCCTTGCCCACAGCTACAGCCTGGAATCATGTCTGGTCAGTACTGCTAGCAGGCCTAGTTTCCAGAGAGAGTGAAGCGTCCTTCAATCTTTTCCTACTCAGCTAAAAGATCCCTACCCTTTTTGGTAGATAAAAGTTTGTGATGTGAAAGTTCATGAGGCTAGGCTACCTTTTCTTAACCCCTAATCCTGGCACAGTTCATGAAAATCCAAGTCTAGGAGGGATCAGAGTCCTGGTCTGGGAAGTTAAATGAAGGTAAGATCTATTCATCATGGGTCCGGGAGCCAGACAAGAGAATCTGAGTAACAAGAGAATCTGGAGGAAAGGGTCTGGGTCACAGGTAAGGGCCAGCAACATTGAGAAAGAGTTGGATGATTTTGTGAGCTGTTTCACCATAAACTCCCTGCACAGAGTTAGATTTCCCCTACAAGGTGGGGAGACCTGAATCCCTAGGTTGGCAAGTAGGAACATCTGGCTGCACTGGGAGAGTGAAGCAAGGCATTTGTTTACATTGTTCTAGAGCCACCTTTGTGGTTTTCCAAGGAACCTTCTCCAAATTCTCTACATACCTCAGAAGCTGTGGAGCTCACGTCTAGACCCAGTACTCTGGTTTGAGTGTGACCTCTAAGGAAGGCAGAAGGGTTGTGTAAAAAAGGTGCTGGGTCTGGAGTCAGAAGAGGGCAAGTCATTTTACTTTTCTGGGACTCAGTTTCTCTTCGTCTTTTTATTTATTTATTTATTTATTTAGTTTTTTACATTCATTTTCACAAATTTTTGGGTTCCAAATTTTCTCCCCTTTTCTCCCCTCCCCCCACCCCAATACCCCAAGCAATCTAATTTTCCCTATTTCCAACCTGTCCTCTCTTCTGTCATCCCTCCCTTCCCTTGTCTCTATCTTCTCTTTTCTCCTGTAGGGCCAGATGACTTTCTATTCCTCATTAACTGTATGTCTTCTTTCCTAGTTGCAACAACAATACTAAACAATTGTTCCTAAAACTTTGAGTTCCAAATTCTCCCCATCCCTCCCTCCCCACCCATTCCCTTTGGTATGGCAGGCAATTCATTATAGGCCATATCTGTGTAGCTTTGCAAATGACCTTCCTGATAGTGTGTTGTGTAAGACTAACTGAATTGCCATCCCTCCTAACCTGCCCCTCATTGTTTCTCTTCTGTCCTTTGATCCTGTCCCTCCCCAAGTGTTGACTCTTTCAATTACTCCCTCCTCCCTTTGCCCTCCCTTCCATCATCCCCCCCCCAATATCTCCTTCTCCCCCGCTTTCTTATACTGTAAGATAGGTTTTCATACCAAAATGAGTGTGCATTTCACTCCTTCGTTTAGTCAAATGTGATGAGGGTAAACTTTTGTTTGTTTGTTTGTTTGTTTGTTTGTTTTCCTCAGCTCTCCTCTTTTTCCCTCCACTAAAAACATCTCCTACTTGCCTCTTAAATGACATATAGTTACCCCCTTCCATTTCCCCCTCTTTCCTCTCACTACATTTCTCTCTCACCATTTACCTTAATTTCTTTTAAGGTATGGTCCCATCCTATTCAGTTCAATCTGTGCTCTCTGTCTCTGCATGTGAATGCATGTGTGTATGTGTGTGCATGCGTGTACATGTGTATGTGTGGTCCCACCAACGACCCAGAAACTGAAAAGTTTTAAGAGTTAGAAATATTGTCCTTCCCTGTATGAATGCAAACAGTTCATTTCTGGTAAGTCCCTTAATACTTCTCCTTGCTGTTTACTTTTGCATGCTTCCTCTCATTCTTGTGTTTGAAAGTCAAATTTTCTTTTCAGCTCTGGTCTTTTCATTAAGAATGATTGAAAGTCCTCTGTTTCATTGAAAGACCATATTTTCCCTTGAAGTATTATACTCAGTTTAGCTGGGTAGGTGATTCTTGGTTTCAGTCCTAGTTCCTTTGCCTTCTGGAATATCCTATTCCACGCCCTTCGATCCCTTAATGTAGAAGCTGCTAGATCTTGGGCTATCCTGATTGTATTTCCACAGTACTGGAATTGTTTCTTTCTAGCTGCTTGCAAGATTTTTTCCTTGAGCTGGGAGTTCTGGAATTTGGCCACAATGTTCCTAGGAGTTTCTCTTTTTGGATCTCTTTCAGGTGGTGATCGATGGATTCTTTCAATACTTATTTTGCCCTCTGGTCCTAGAATGTCAGGGCAGTTTTCCTTGATAATTTCATGCAAGACGATGTCTAGGCTCTTTTTTTGATCATGGCTTTCAGGTAGTCCCATAATTTTTAAGTTGTCTCTCCTGGATCTATTTTCCAGGTCAGTTGTTTTTCCCATGAGATATTTCACATTCTCTTCCATTTTTTCATTCTTTTGGTTTTGTTTGGTGATTTCTTGGTTTCTCATAAAGTCATTAGACTCCATCTGTTCCATTCTAATTTTGAGAGAACTATTAAATTCAGTGAGCTTTTGAGCCTCTTTTTCCATTTGGCTCATTCTGCTTTTGAATGCATTCTTCTCCTCATTGGCTTTTTGAACCTCTTTTGCCAATTGAGTGAGCCTATTTTTCAAGGTGTTAATTTCCTCAGCATTTTTTTGGGTCTCCTTTACCAAGATATTGACCTTTTTTTCATACTCTTCTTGCATCTTTGTCATTTCTCTTCCCAGTCTTTCCTCCACCTGTCTAACTTGCTTTTCAAAATCCTTTTTAAGCTCTTCCAAGGCCTGAGCCCACCCAACACCCCCCTGGGGTGTCTGGGGTACTGAGGCCCCGCCCTCCACATCTTTCCCTGATGGGAAAAATACGTTCTCGTCCTCCCCATCAGATCTGAAGGTTGGGATCATTTGCATTTGTTGGAAAAAACTCTCTAAAGTCTTATTTTTCTTCCCCTTTCTAGGCATTTTCCCAGCCAGTTACTTGACTTCTGAGATTCCTTTCCACCTCCACCTGGATCCGCCCAGCTAGTGCTTGGCCTCTGAGATTCAAATGCGCTTTCCCGCGGCAAGCTTTGGTTCTGGCGCAGGGGTGGGGGCAGGGCCGCCTCCTAATCTTGGGCCCTCAGGGGCTTCCTGCAGAGACTTTCAGGAACGGAGCGGGTGGGGGCGGGGTGGGGGGCCCCGCCTGCTGTGCTCAGCTCCCTTGGGGGTTTTATTCAGAGGCGTTCAGCAGTAGAGCAGGGTGGGGGCAGGGCCGTCTCCCCAGCTCGGCTCCCTCAGGTTGGAAAGACCTTCAGTATTGAAGATCCTGCCTGCTGCTGGGGAATTCCTGAGTCCCGGGCCGTTGCCGCCTCAGCCGCCCGCCCACGCCTCTGCCTCCGCCGCTTCCTGCCCCCGTCTCTGCCGCAGCCGCTTCCTCCCGAGGGGCCCCGATTCACGGAGAAGCTCTGCTCCCCTCCCCTATCGCAGCCTTCTTTCTTACTGACCTGTAGCTTCTGTGGGCGGAGAGACTTTCCCGGCTGCCGGAGCTTCCCCCGGAGCTTTCCTCTCTGAAGTCTGCTCGGGTCAGCTTCTCTGGGGCCGCGGCCAGGGGTGGGGGTGGGGTCCGCTTTCCGGGGTGCGATGGACCCCGGGGACGGCTCTCCAGGGTTCAGTGGAACGGAAATCTCTTCCCCTATGTTTATGCACCCCCTGCAGAGATTCAGAATTTATGGGGATCTCCTTTTACCCAATTCCATGGGTTGTGGGCTCGGAGCTCGTGAATGTGCGTCCTTCTACTCCGCCATCTTGGCTCCCCTCTTCGTCTTTTAAAGTGAGGGATTGGATGACATCATCTTTAAAGTCCTTCAGCAAGCTCTGAATTTGTGATACTAAGTATCTTATTGAGCTGTCTCATGTAAACGTCTCAATGCCATGTTTATGTTTTAAAACAAAACTACAGTGCCAACTCATAATTGACTTGTTGACCTAGTATGGTTTGGGTGTTTTTTTCTTTCTTTCTTCTTTTTTGTTCTTTAATTGCTAACACAGGCAGTGTGGCGTAATGGAAAAGAATGCTAATATCCAAGTCAGGAAGACCCAGGTTCATGTCTTGGCTCTGATGATAGCAGTGTGACCCTTGACAAGTAGATTAACGTCTTACTGATTTTAAGTTGCAGAACAGTTGGCTAATTATAGTGATGAAAGAACATTTGCTATTATAGAGGGAATCTCCTCCCCAGGAGCACCCAGGACTGGCAATGAAATCACAGATGAAAAAAAATAAACAAAACCCCGTGACTTTTATTTAGTGCTATTTGGAATCTATTTGTTATATATTTCCTTTGTTCCATCAGGCAGTCTGTAATATAGGTTTACTTGTTTTTAAAAATCTACATATTATTTTCTACAAAATATTTTCTAAAAATCACCAAGTGTTAGTTCAACTATAGCATTAGACTAAGGAAACCAGTTGAGTCAGAAACATTAAAAAAATTCCAAAAATGGGTATTTTATGTGTTTTAAAACTTCTATGTATTGTCCCAAAGTCAACAAAGTACTGTTCTTTTTATACTACTGATCTCCTGTGACGTGTGCTGTCACTTTGTTTTGTTGTGTTCCAAGACCAGTCCTAGAGAAGTTGATTATTTCATAATAATAATAGTGATATAATAATGATAGCTAGCATTTATATAGCGCCCACTAAGTAGCATCCTGTCAGTCACTATCCTAAGCTCTTTACAAATATTGTCTTATTTGATTCTCACAACAACCCTGGGAAGTAGATGCCCTTTTTTATTCTTATTTTATAGATGGGGAAAGTGAAGGAAACAGATGAAGTAACTTGCCCAAGGTCACACAGCTAATAAGTGTCTGAGGCTGGAATTTAATTCAGGTCTTCCAGACTCTAGGTCCAGTGCTCTATCTTCTGCACCACCTAGGTGCTCCTAGATACTCTTGTCTATAATTTCAGAGGTAGGTGAACAGTGGATCTTCTGGATTTTGGCTATGTAGACCAGTAGGCTAGGATTTCCCAAAGCATGAATATCTGAGAGGTCACTAGATCTGGAAAGTATAATCTATTTTAATTTTTTAATGTTATAGATGAGGAGAATGAGGTTCAGTGGAGTTGACTCACCCAGGGTCATGTAGAGTAGTGACACAATGGGAGGTCTTCGAACTCCAGATCCAAGTGTATAGAAAGCTCTTGTCTAACCATAAATATTATATTAATAAATTAAGGATCTGTGATAATGGGTATTGATCTCTTCATTGACGCAGATTGTAATTCCTTTATACGTTACCAACCTGTGGCCAATCTAGAGATACACTTTTCTGTACTTAGTGAACTATGGTGAAAGAACAGTCAATGGCTAACCCATGCTCAAAGCTTTACGAGCTTGGGGAATGGAATGACTTTTGGACTTTAATCAGAGGAGAGCTGGATTTGAATCTTTCCTTTCACTCTAGGTAGTGGGTAATTCATTTTCCTTTTGGAACCTCATTTATCTCAATGTAAAATGGGAATAATACTTGAAATATATATATCACCACATTTTTGTGAAGTTATGAGGTAAGATGTATGGAGAGTTTTGCACACCTTAAAGCACTATATCTATCTTTCTGTCTAGTTTTCTGTTACTATTAATTTTACTGGCTCAGATTTTTAAAATTCTATAGGCTATGATGAGACATCTGTGAAAACTTACATGGGGATAATCAGAAAATATGATGTAAATGTAAACTTTTATCACTGTTTTTAAACATAAACTTACAAAGGCCAAGGGATCCTATCTTTTAAAGCCTACTGTCATCATGTAATTCAAATCAATTAGACAAGCATTTTTTAGGCACTTATGATACACAAAGTAGGAAAAAAATGTGGCACATAGTGATACTTTGATTAAGAAACCCCCTGGGAACAAAATTGCTCTTTTATGAAGTCAGCCATGTTATTTAGATATGAAAAGTAAAAATAAATCTTCAAAAATCATATGGAATAAGTTGTGTACCTTTTATAGTCTCATGACCAAAATAGCTTAGAGCAGTTTCTTTTAGCCCTGCCTCAAAAACTGTGAAATCTTTGTTTTCTTTTCCATCCTTCATTCTGTGTCCTTCTCCTTTCTCCCTCATCCAAACAGATGTGGATGAAGTTATTTATACTTACTGATATTATTGACTTATTACGGATTTACTGACACTCATTCACTTTGAATAGGTATTTCCTTTGAAACCTTTTCTCTAACTGTGTAATGAAAGACTTTTTTTCCTTTGTTAAGAAATGGTGGGTAGCCAAAGCAAATGAAAGCTATTTCTAGGAGATTGAAGGACTCCTGAAATCATCTATCTATTAAGGTCAACCTCATTGAGTCTTTTGAGGATGATGAAATGAGGGTGGGGAGTGAAGGATAGCTTGATGTTGACCTCTGGAGTTGCCAGGAGCAGAGAAGCCCATGTCCCTTCTGCAGCTTCTGGGATTTGGAGCCTATTTGTTCTCAGGATAGGGCTGATCTCTCTAACTAGCTGGAGTGCAATTCATGGTCCCTTTTCATTTCCTCTACCTTGGCCCCATGCTCAAAGACTCCCAGAGACTGCTTTTGCATTTTCTGTCACATTTGATTTAATTCTAGTTACTGTTTAATTCAGCATGGCACAGTGGAAAGAGAATCTGATTCGAAATCAGAAGACATGGATTCAAGTAGCTCTGCCACTTACCACTTAAGATGATCTTGGAAAACTGATTTACTCTTTCCAATCCTCAGTTTCCTTATCTGTTAAAAGGATGTTGGACAAGTTAATCTTTCTAGCTCAAAATCTATGATCCCATGATTCCCTCTGCCCCATATATTATTCTCACCTTTAGTTACTATGTTTCTGCTAATAATTTGTGACATTGGAAATTATTCTTTAGCCAAATCACTGAACATTATTTCCTAGTCACTGGACTGAGCTATATGGAAGTTTCCTTACACTACCTATCACATTCTATATATTTTTGAGGGGTTTATCCCTCTAGGACTGGTGATAGGTTTGAATGGGTTCATTTATAATCTCAGTTCTGATAATTCAGTTCAATTCAGCAAGTGTTTATTGAACTTTGTGGGATCAATCACAATGTCTCATATATCGGTAGAGTTTAATAAATGCTTTTCATTGGTTTCCCTGATGACTGGTCAGACATGGGCAGGGGAAGGAAGTAAGTACTGAACAGTAACTCCAAGAGAGTTTAGGATGGGTAGAAGTTGATGATTTCCACCTGTGTTTGCAAACCAATCAACCTGAGGACAGATCCATACAAGCCCTTTAATACTTTTCCATTGTCACTTGGGCAAAAGAATACAACTATCCTCCCTTCCAAAGGTACCTTCAGATTACTTTTCTGTGACCTCTTTTTCCTTCAGGTCTGCCCTTGATACTGGGGCTTGGAGAAAAGAAGAAAACGGGTAAAAGAAAAGAGGATGAACAAGAAGACTAGATTTAAACTTTCAGTAATAAATTCCTTGAATGGAGATAGTGATAGGAACTGGATCTGTGATTTCATTGATACAGGGAACTCCAAGTTAAGTACACTCCATCTACCAGTGCAGGTGGCAACTTCTCTGCAACTTGTATTCTTAGAATTATCTTTGGCACTGAGAGATTACTTAATTTAGCTATGGTCAGACCAGGTTGTGTGTCTCAGAGGCAGAATTTGAACCTGGTCTTCTTGAGTCCAAGGCCAACCTTATATCAGATATATCATGGAGCCTCGTGTGTGTGTGTGTGTGTGTGTGTGTGTGTGTGTACATGTGTACATTTATCTCCACATCATTTTGCAAATGAAGCAATTGAGACGAACAGAACTAAATGATTGCCCGGGGTCACACAACTGTTAAGTGTCTGAGGTAAAATTTGAACTCAGAAAGATGAGTCTTCTATATTTCAGGCCTGACACTATCCACTTCCGCACCTTAAAGAACTTCCAAAAAGTGTAATGAGCTATCTAAAGAGGTGGTGGGTTCCTTCTCCTTAGGAGTCTTCACAAAGAAATCGGTTGACTATTTGTTGTATGTTGTAATGAAGATTTTTTTGTGTATGGGTTAGATTAGATAACTGCTGAGTTTCCTTCCACTTCTTAAATTCTGTGATTCTGCTATGTCTAACTAAGGAATACCCATTATTTCTGTAGTACAAAGTTGGGGGTTTGGTTTGGTTCATAGTAAGACTACATTTATATAGTATTTACATAGTTTCAGAGCACATGGTTTATCTCATTTGGTTCTCAAGTAATCTATGGGTTGAGTAGGCAAGGAATTTTCTGTTTTACACATGAAAAAGCTGGGACCCTAAAAGATCACATGATTTACATAAACAGGATTACACAGCTGGGACTTGAACCCAGGTCTTCCAAGTTTGGATCTAGTGGGCTTGCCATGCCACTGTACTGTTTCTCTAATGTTGCTCTTAAGTGTTTTAAAGTACAGTTATTGAAAATGTTTTTCTCATCTTAGCGATGGATTCTTCCAAGTCTGCTTTTGGAGATTCTCAAAAGCTTCATCAATAGAGCAAGAACGAGAAGGGAGGGAAGGGAATAAACATTTATTAAGCACCTGCCATGTGCCAAATACTGTGCCAAGTGTTTTACAGATGTCACATTTGATTCTCACAAGAACTCTGGGAGGTAGGTGTTTCTATGATTCCCATTTTACAGTTGAGGAAATTGAAGCAGACAGAAGTTACTTGCCCAGTGCCACATACCTGGTAAGAGTCGGAGGCTGAATTAATAAAAATGCTAATGGTGACTAACATTTCTATAGTTTATACTGTGTGCCAGCTACTCAGCTAAGCATTTTATACATATTATCTCATTTGATCGTCACAATAACCCTACTTGGTAGGTGTTGTTATTATCTCCATTTTACAGTTAAGAAAATGGAGACACACAGAGATTAAGTGATTTGTTTGGGGTCACACAGCTAGTAAGAATCTGAGGCTGGACTTCAACTCAAGTCTTCCAGACTCTTCACTTAGCTCTATGTACTTAACTGGGCCACCTAGCTACAAGTCCCACTTGCACAATCACACAAGTAAGGGTTGGGGGAAATGTTCAAAGGCAACAGGTTGGGTGAAAGAAAGATCTAGAAGTTTTATTAGACTGCCAAGTCAATGTGGTACACCAGTGGGGCATGGCAACCAATAAAGCTAACAAGTTTAGGGTACATTAAAGGAGACTGAGTGACCAAAATGAGGAGGGGAGACACTTGCTGTACTCTGTTCTGGTCAGACCATACCTGGAATATTGTGTTCAGTTCTGTGTAAGTGAAAGGGTAACCAGAGGAAGGTCACTAAGATGGCGAAGATCCTGGAGGTCATACCTTATAAGGATTAGTGGGAGGACTTGAGATGTTTATCTCAAGAGGGAATCGAAGAGAAGACTAGGGTAGGGAGGGTATGATAGAGGTCTGTAAGTATTGGAAGGCCTTTTATGTGGAAAAGAAATTAAAATTAGCTTTATTGTCCTTGGTCCCAGAAGGTAGAAGTGGGAGCAGTAAATGATTTGAAGTTGCACAGAAGTGGATTTTGTCTCTGTGTAAGGGGAAATGTTCCCAACAATTAGAACTATTTTTTTAAAAAGTTTTTTTAAAGTTAGAATTATCTAAAAGTGGAATGGGCTGTCTTCGATAGTAGTTTCCTCTTTCCCAGATGTCAGATGCATCCCTAAATGATCCCTTGTTACAGCTGTTTAGAGGGGATTTCTGTTTAGATCCATATTGGACTAGATGACCTCAGAGGTCCCTTCACCTTTACGGTTCTCTGATCTTGTGGTAATGAGGGAGCATGTACCAAGGAAAGGACATGTAGGAATGGAGATACAATCCAATAGTACCTGGTAACTAAGTAGCTATGAGAGATGAGAGTTACAGAAGAATCAAAGATAATGCCAAAGTGTCAGCTTGGGTCGGCGGTATCATAGACAAGAAACAGTGAAATCAGAAGCTGCCAATTTGGGGGCAAAGATATACAACCTGTTTTTGAATGTGTTGAATTTGAGTGGTTGATGTCATTCAAGTGGTGATGTAGAGTTGGACAAGTAAGCATGAAGCTCACAAAGAACACGGGGTGAAAAATCCAGATTTAAGAGTGATCCAGCATAGAGGCTGACACTTGATGCTATATAAATGAATGAGATTTATAAGGGAGAGAGGGTAGAAGAAGAAGAAACGGTAAGCCTATAATCTGTACTGCTGGGTAGATAGGGGCCAGTGGAACTCTTGAGCTCCAGAGTTTTAAGCGGCAGCAGACTAAAGCTGATTGGGTCTCTTTACTAAATTCAGCATTAATAGAGTGAGCCCCTGGGAGGATGGGGTACCCAATTGCCTAAGGAGTGGTAAATCAACCCAAATCAGAACAAGTCAAAGCCCTTTCAATGATCTGATCAGCCTGGATGAGGTAGAAAGACACAGAGCCTTTGAAGAAGAGAGAAAGAGGAAGAGGAGGAAAAGGAGACATAAACTCTGTATGTATTAAAAGGGATCTTCTTTTGCCCCTTGCTTGGAGACCTAGTGAAAACCAGTAGAGAGTGAAGTTTTAAATTAAGGGGAAAACATTCCTCCCATGGAAATTATGGATAGATTTCTCTATTAGTATTGGTAACAAAAATAGAAATATGGAAGTGTTTCTCCAGATGTTGCCTACAAGTACTTTGAGCTGAAACAATACCACATGTTTCTGAATTTGTCATCCGCTTTCACAGGGATGATCTAACCAGTGGTTCAATTTTAAAAATGCCTTTTCAGTATCCATATTAGACCACAGGTTTCCTCCTTAGAAAGAGTTCTGATGACAATTTAAATTCCAGGGAAATGGGCATGGAAAATGAACAGACATTTTCCTGGAGCCAAATCTTGATTTTTCCTTGGTAATAAAGTATGGGGGAAAAATGGATAACTGAAATAAATACATTTAATTCAATCCAGTTCAATGAACACTTATTAGGTATCAACTGTGTTCAAGGCACTATACCAGCTGAAGATAATCCAACAGCTTCAGCCACTCTCACTAAATCTTTTACCAAAGCTGTGAACTAGTAGCAATCAAATTGACTGAGTTGAATTTTATCTCTTTATTCCCCCCTTCACAAAAAGTGCACTAGTCAGGGAAGAAGAGGAGGGACAAAAAGCAGAAGACTTCCATAAACCACAAACTAGGCAATCAATCCCTGAATAACCAATTGAGTGTCAGATTTGTTTCTTAAATAAGTAACACTCATGAGAAAGTACAAGGAAAGCTCAGGGAATGCAGTCATCAACTTAAAGTAAGAGCCCTTGATCTTGGTACAAATTTCACAAAGTGATATTTCTAAACCAGATTAAGTTTTACTCTGAATCTGAAGCTTTGACAAATTGCATAGCTAGCTCTTCATGGAATATAATGCACAAAACAGAAAGTCCTTAGTTACTGAGTTTTGACTCAAGTATGATGGAGAAATTGCTGTTCTTTCCCAACATCTCTGTTTCCCCCTAAAAGAAGAACTGAAGTGTATGTTTAGTTTGAGTCGTTCTGAAATGAAAGCACCCATATTGACTCACAGCATCTGAATAATGGGGTAAAAGTGCAGTCAGGCATGTAAACACAGAGGATTATGCGTTATATTTCTTTTGGGAGATTTTTAACTTGAATGGAATGAGGACAGAATGAGAAAAGGCTTAGGGTAAAATGGACTCTCCACATTCTTTCCTTATGTGTTGTGGGTCCTTAAGGAAGCTTGTCTTTGTCTCTGTCTCTCTCTGTAGTTGTAATGTGATACTGTTTCTCTCTTCCCCCACCTTTTGAAAGTTAAAAACATTCTATGGGGCATGAATATGAGAGGAGAAAGAGAATGGGGGAGGGAAGGAGAGAGAGAGAGAGAGAGAGAGAGAGAGAGAGAGAGAGAGAGAGAGAGAGAGAGAGAGAAAGAGAGAGAGATTACATTACAGATATATGTTGATTTTAGTATTTTCTGTTACTTTTTCTGCCTCTCTCTGCCCTGATTTTATTTCTAGTTAGCTTTATGATTCTTTTGCCCTCTTGGAAGCATATTTTAAGACTGACTTCTGTTCAGGAAGCTCTGAGGCAATCTTGTAAATGTTGTCATTTGGTTTTAGAGACTAACCTTGACTGTTCTGTTCATGTATGGAAAAGATCTCTCTGTCTCTCTGTCTCTCTTTCCCCTTCTGTCTCTGCTCTGTCTCTAAATCCCTCAAAGTGCTTTAAATTTGTTTAATGTCATCACCATGAAAGTGGTTGAAAAGAATGATGGAAACAGAGTTAAAGGAGAATTTCATGTTCTGGATTTGATGATAGTAATGTGTTTTGTCCAATTGCATTTAAGAGTGATTTCTGAGCCACTATGGAATATGCTTTGGTATCACTGGGTTTTGAAAGGAATTTGCCTGAAGTAGCAAGTACTGAGTTTCAGCATCCTAACTATGCCAGCATTTGAATAACATCTTGAATAAGAATGATGATCATATGTTTCTATCCTTTCCAAAAATGAGAGCAAAAAATAGAGAGCTACAGAGAGTCAGAGGAGAGAGAAGGAGACAAAATAAAAAAGTATAAAGCAAGAAATGTGGGCACAATAGAAAGAGAAAGCTGCATTGTATATATAGGCTTCAATTGCAAAACAAACCAAAATAAAACTGAATTTATTTGCCTGTAGCACCAGGCTGTGTCACTTGAATCTAGGAAAATTCTCCTGTATTAAGTTTATGCCTTCTTTGGAAGTGGCATAAGTATTGGATTTGGGATCCGGATCATAGGCAAATCACAATCTCTCAGAGCTTGTTTCTTAATTTCTAAAATGGGAATCATAATCCTTGTACCTCCCTCTATAGGGTAGTTATGAGAAAGAACTTAGCCAGCTTTTAGGTACCATATAAATGTGAATCATTATTGTTATTGCTGTTAATACTCAGATACTCTGAGCTGTGATCTTTTCAGTTTGTTATTCCAAATAATGCAGATCACAACCAATCTGCCCATCCCAGGTACCTCTTCTCTATGTCTTCCCATGAGTTCATAACTGAATATTCACCCAATGGTACTGGAGGCCTTCCTTCTTCACTTTTTCTTACAAGCCAGGGATGCCTATGGAGCACTCAGGCTGTAGACCTCTAATCCCTTGTCCTTGACATATGAGCAACTCATCTTGTCTTTCCATCATCCATTTCTGTAATGATGTCTTTTATTCCTGTTTTCTTTCAGAGTTTCTCATTGGATGTATAGCATGGATTGGTATACCATTGGATATATTCTCATTGGATATATACCATGGGTTGGTTATACTGTTGGATATGTTCTCATTGAATATATACTCACATATACCAGTCACTTTACTGTTCCTCATGTGATATTCACTTTCCATTCTTCTGACAATGATATCCCATATTTTTTAGCCATGAAACAGCATTTGGGCAAGAAGTAGTCACAACTCACATTTAAGTAGAATTTTGCATAACAATGAACAAATATTTATTAAATGCTCACTGTATATCTCAGTGCAGTGCTAAGCTCTGGGAATACAAAGAAAGTTTAAAAAAGAAACAGTTCCTGTTATCAAGCAGTTTAAGTTCTGCTGGGGAAGACAACATGTAAATAAATAGGTACTTCCAAGATCTATTTATCTATCAGTGTGTGTGTGTATGTGTGTGTGTGTGTGTGTGTGTGTGTGTGTGTGTGTGTGTGTGTCTGTGCCTGTGTCTGTGTCTGTGTGTAAGAGATAAAAAGTAACCTTGGAAGGGAAGACTTGAGCATCTGGGTGGGCCAGGAAAGGCCTCCTATGGAAGGGGACATTTGATCTGAGTCAGTTAATCAACAAGTATTTATTAAGCACTTACTTTATTGAGAACTAGCTATAAGGAAAGACAAAGGCAAGAACACCATGCCTACCCTCAGGAACTTCACATTCCAGTGGGCGAGACAGTATGCAAACCACTGTGTACATTCAAACAAGTATGTACATACGTGTGTGTGTGTGTGTGCGTGTGTGTGTGTATGTAGTAAATGGGACCTTAGAGGGAAGGCACTAGCAGTGTGAAGAGAAGTAGAAGGGGATGACTTAGAAAGGTCTCTTACGGAAGGCAGGATCTGAGCAAAGTCTGAAGGAAGTCAAAATGTGGCAATGAGGAGGTGAACATTTCACCCATAGGGGACAGCCACTGGAAATACGAAGAGTCAGGAGATAGTTTATCGAGTTTGAGTAAGTAGGCCCTGGGTCATAAAGTACTGGAATGTAAGACTGGAAATACAGGAATAGGCCAGCTTGTGAAGGGTTTTAAAAGTCAAACAGGGTTTTATATTTTATTTTTAGAGTTAATAGGGAACCAGTGGAGTTTATTGAATGTGTGTGTATGTGTGTGTGTGTGTGTGAGAGAGAGAGACAGACAGACAGACAGACACACAGACAGACAGAGAGAGGGGGAGAGAGAGGGTCAGAGTTAGATTATGCTAGAAAGATCACTTGAGTAGCTGAATGGAAGATGGACCGGAGAGAGATGGACTTGCTACTTGATGTAGCAAGACCGGTCAGAAGACAATTGTAGTAGTTCAGGCTTGAGGTGATGAGGGAGGACTTGTACCAGGGTGGCAGCTGTGTGAGAGAGGCAGTATATGTGAGAACTGTTGTGAAGGTATAAATGGCAAGACTTGACAATGGAATGGCTATTTGGGGCTAGTAACAAATGAAAAGTTTCAGATGACACCAAGGTTATAAGCATATGTTACTGGGAGGACAGTAGTACCCTTGACAATAATCCAGAAGCTGGGAAGAGGGGAGGACTTTGGAGGAAAGAAAGAGTTCAGTTCTCTAAGTGTTTAGTTTAGAATGTCTGCAGACTATTTTGTTTGAGATGTCAAAGAGGCAGTTGGTAATGTGAGAGTGGAGGATGGGAGAGAGGTTCAGATCAGGTAATATAGCTGAGAATCATCTACATAGGATGATAGTTGAACCCATGGAAGTTGATGAGATTACCAAGTGAAATAGAGAGAAAAAAGCTCAGGACAAAGTCCTAGTGGACCCTCATAGTCAGAGGGCACAACCTGAGCAAAGATCCAGCAAAGGAGACTGAGAAGGAGCTGTCAAGCAGGTGGGATAAGAACCAGGAGAGAGTGGGATCAAGAAAACCTATAGAGAAGAAAGTATCAAGGAGAAGAAGGTGATAGTGCCAAAAGTTGTAGAGGGGTAAAGAAGGATGAAGATTGGGAAAAGGCTTGACAGGAGATTGGTGGGAGAGGGCAGTTTCAGTTGAATGAGAAGGATAGAAGCTGGACTGCAGAGGGTTTAAAAGAGTAGAGAGGAAAGGAACTAGAGACAGATTTTAGGTGAATTTCTCAAGTTTAGCTTAAAAAGGAGAGATCTAGGACAATAGATAATGGGATGGTTGGTTCAAGTGAAGGTTTTTTAAGGATGAGGGAGACAAAGGTGTGTTTATAGGTAGCAAGGAAGCAGCCGATAGAGACTGAGGAGAGATTAATAGCTAATGTTGCTATCGTGCTTATTATATGTAAGGCACTGTGCTAAGCATTTTGTGATTATTATCTTATTTGATTCTCACAACGACACTGGAAGCTGGGTGATATTTTACAGATGAACCAACTGAGGCAGATAGAAATTAAAGTGATTTGCCCGCGTCACCCATATAGTAAGGGTATGAAGTTAGAGTTGAACTTAGGTCTTCCTGACTGCATCCTGGTGGGGTTGATCGTGGGGCATATTGCTAGAGAAGATGGAATAAAATGAGATGAAAGCAGCATGTAAAGGGGTTTACCTTGGGAAGGAGAAGGGTAAGACTTCTTCATGTGAGACAAGGGTGATGGAACAGGTGGTGGTAGAAGAGATCTGAATCATGTGAGATGAGGAGAAAAAGAAAGAGCTCTACATGAAAGGTCCCTTATTTTTCAGTGAAATATGAGGCAAGTCAACTGAGAGCATGGGGGAGGGAATGTAAAGGGAGACTTGCAGAGAGATTGAAAGGTTTGGAAGAGTCACTGGTTGAGTAGAAGAATGAATGTGGGAGGTATTAAAGGAGTCTTAAAGGAAACCAGACTTTTTAAGAGACATAGGTGAGGAGGGAGAGCATTCCAGGCACCGAAGAAAAACTAGGGGATGTTATGAAGCTCAAATGGTCCTGACGTCCCACAAAAAAAGTTTCAAAAATTTTGAATTATTTGTAGAATTTCTCTACTTCTTCATCCTTTATAGCTGATACTGATATAAACTGCAATTATTTTCATAATTTTTTGATAAATACTTATAAGAATTACAATATGAGATGACCAGATGTTCCATAAATTAGTGTTTCATTTATTTTATCTAAGTTGTTTGGTAAGGAATGGCTTGCTGTTGTGCTGAGCATGATTCAGTTGCAGTTAATTACCTAAGAAATTAAACAATCTTGAAGGAATTTTGTGTTTAACCACAGAAAACTTACTTTACAATATTCTTCAATATATTCTTCTAAATATTTTAATGTATTACTATTTTATTTTTATTTTTTAATCAAATTATTTTATTTGTTTTCAGTGTTCTACAGTCACATATATATCTTAGATTTTTTCCCCCCTCTTGCCCTTCTTTCCCCCTCTCTCCCCACTCCCTCCCTTAGACGGCATACAATTTTATATAGGTTCTACACATACATTCCTATTAAATACATTTTCACCTTAGTCATGTTGCATAGAAGAATTAAAATGAATGGGAGAAATCATAAAACAAAACAAAACATAATACAGAAGAAAATGGTCTGCTTCATTCTGCGATCGAATTCCGTAATTCTTTCTCTGGAGGTGGAAGGCATTTTGACTCGAGTTCATTGGGAATTTTTTAAGTCCTTGCATACCAGTGAAGTACTAAGTCTGCCAGAAATATTGCTCACACACTGTGGTTGTTGCTATGTACAAAGTTCTCCTGGTTCTGCTCCTTTCACTCAGCATCAGTTCATGTAAGTCTTTCTAGGCCTCTCTGAAGTCTTCCTGTTCATCATTTCTTTTCTTTTTTGGTTGTTGTTGTTAGTGATATTTATTTATTTATCCATCTATTTATTTATTTATTTTTATTATCAGTGGTCTACAATCACTTCCATATATCTTAGATTTTTTCCCCTCCCTCTTCCCCTTCACTCCCTCCCTGAAACGGCATACAGTATTATATAGGTTCTACACATACATTCCTATTAAATACATTTTCACCTTAGTCATGTTGCATAGAAGAATTAAAATGAGTAGGAGAAATCATAAAACAAACCAAAACATAATACAGAAGAAAATGATCTGCTTCATTCTGCGATCAAATTCCATAGTTCTTTCTGTGGATGTAGAAGGTGTTTTGCCTTAAGAGACCTGTGAGAATTATTTAAGTCCTTGCATTGTAATGAAGTACTAAGTCTACCAGAAAAGTTCCTTGCACACTGTGGTTGTTGCTGTGCACAAAGTTCTCCTGGTTCTGCTCCTTTCACTCAGCATCAGATCATATAAGTCTTTCCAGGCCCCTCTGAAGACTTCTGTTCATCATTTTTTATAGCAGTATTCCATTACATTCATATACCACAATTTATTCAGCCATTCCCCAATTAATGGGCATCCACTTGATTTCCAGATTTTGGCCACCACAAAGAGAGCTGCTATAAATATTTTTGTACATGTAGGACCCTTTTCCATTTTTGTGATCTCTTAGGGATATAGTCCTAGAAGCTGTGCTGGGTCAAAGGGTCAGCACATTTTTGTAGCTCTTTGGGCATAGTTCCAAATTGCTCTCCAGAATGGTTGGATCAGCTCACAGCTCCACCAACACTGAATTAGTGTTTCAACTTTCCCACATCTTCTCCAACACTAAAAATAAATAAAATTAATAATTATAAATCAGCAATCATCAAAACCACTTGGTACTGGCTAAGAAACAGAGGGATAGATCAGTAGTATAGGTTAGGTACTCAAGACACAGTAGTCAATGAATGTAACAATCTACTATTTGATAAACCCAAGGACCTCAGCTTTGGGGATAAGAACTCACTGTTTGACAAAAATTGCTGGGAAAACTGGATAAAAGTATGGCAGAAACTGGCATTGTCACTGGGTTTGTTTTGGCAGGTAGACTCCCAAATATTTTATAGTGTCTACCTTAGCTTTAAATGGGATTTCTCTTTCTGTGTCTTGCTGTTGGGCAGTGTATTACTATTTTAAAGAAATTGTTTAAAATTCCTTTCCCTTCCCAGCCCCAGTAAAACCAGAAAAATGCAACAAATGTTGCAAATAAGTATAATCTGCACATATTTGCTCAGTCCAAAAGTATAGATCCCATTTTGTACCACGCTTGGGTCAAGGTGTATGTAGCACACTTCATCAAGTATTACTATTTCTTTAAGTGCCTCCTAATTTTTTAAATAACCATTGACACTCCACCCCATCCAAATTTTCCATACACGGTGAGTCACTATGTTTTTTCTTCATTCTTCTTTATGGATACAATAGCAACAATGTTACTAACTTTTTAGTATTTTATAACTTCTGTTATGCTTTTATAGCCCTTTGGTAGAACTTCTGACTAAATGATGCTGCAAACTTTAGGACATGGGATGCATATCCTTTATATAAATATGGGGATGTCTATACATTGTCTCCCTTACTCCTTCTGTATTACTTGTGTGGTCACTCAGGCAAGTTATAAATGCATGTAGGTATTTTAATGATCTGATCAGGTACTTTGTTTTATATAAAAAAAAACTTATGACAGATTTTTAGAAATTTTTTTTGTGGGATGTCAGAACCATGGGAACATTATAGAATCATATCATTTTAGAATTCATAGGAACCTTAGAGATCATTTAATCCAGTGATTCCCTTTTAAAAATTTTTTTAATTTAATTTTTTACTTTTTAAAATTTTATTAATTTTATTTATTTTTAGTATTCTATAATCACTACCATATAACTTAGATTTTTTTTCCCTCTACCTACCCCACACCTCTCCCCTCCCTCCCTGAGATGGCATACAATTCTATATAGGATCTACACATACATTCCCATTAAATACATTTTCACTATAGTCATGCTGTGTAGAAGAACTAAAATGGGAGAAATCATATAACAAACCAAAACATAATACACACATGAAAAATGATCTGCTACATTCTGGGATTGACTTCCACAGTTCTTTCTCTGGATGTGGAAGGCATTTTGCCTTAGAAGACCATTGGAAATTTTTTTTTTTAAGTCCTTGAATTGTAGTGAAATTCTGAGTCTTGCCAGAAAAAACTCTCACACACTGTGGTCATTGCTGTGTACAAAGTTCTCCTAGTTCTGTTCCTTTCACTGAGCATCAGATCATATAAGTCTTTCCAGGCCTCTCTGAAGTCTTCTTTAATCCACTGGTTCTTAATCTGGGGTCCATAAACTTAAAAAAAATAAATATTTCAGTGAAATTGGTTTCCTTTGTAATCCTGTATTTTACTGTATTTTTACTTTACCTCAAAAAATAAATTAAAAAATAATAAAATCTTAGGTTTCACCACATTGCCAAATGGATCCATGGCACAAAAAAGATGAAGAATCCCTGATTTATTTTTTCTCCACTTTAACTTGCTTTCATTTTCTGATTAATGAATTTTGCAATTAAAAAATGTGCTTCAAACCCTTCATTTGACAAATGACTTTTTTGTCCTAGAGAATATAACATGCTAAAAGTACACCTTAGTGGAGCTAAGACCTATGACACCTTGTTCATTGTTTCATCCATCATACCAGGTTGGATGTAAGTTGACCATTTTCCTCATAAGCATATTATTCATCATTACCAAAAACCAAATTTGTCATTCCTCCATTCTAATTTTTTTCAATTGTAAAAACCTTTTTTGAATTTTCCACTTTTTTTCAAGGTCTTACTTTCTGATCTAATTAGGTCATCCATTTAAACTCTTAGGATAATGTTTTCTTTCTGAGTCTTATAAAAACTGCGCAGGAGTATGTTGGTAAATATTTAACAACCAGTCCTTGTAATTTAATGTGTTTAAATTTAATCTGCGTTTTCTCCATCACTTTATTAAGCCTACACAATCAACAAAACCAAAAATTTAACAGGTGGCTCTTCAGCTGGTTTGAGTTGGCTCTAGCATGCTGCTGCAAGAGATGGGCATGTATTTTTGTAAATTGGGCAGGGGGGAGAGTAATTCCGAAGTGGACATATTTAATGTACTCCTTTGTACCTTGTAACCTTGACACACTTTGAGAGAAGTTGTAGGTAGTTTGGAGGTACAGTGGTTTTTACTTTTTTATAGGACAGCGGGAAATCTTGGAAGAGTTAATATTTGATTACCAGCAATGGAAAGACAGTGCTTTGAAATTACTTGGAAAAACTCTCAGGTGATCATCTACTTGTAGTTCAGTGGAAACAAAAGTGGAATTGGAATCAGAAGTCCTAGTTCTAACTTTCTTACCTTAGACTTGCCTTTGAACCACCCTGAACTTCTGTTTCTTCATCTGTTATTCCATCCCCAGAGCTTTTCTCATCTGGCTGTTGTGAGGATCAGATGAGATGCTGTACGGGAAACGGTGTAAAGCACGGGACACAGGGAATGTATGATTTCTGTTTCTGCTCCATTGAGTAAGGAAAGCTGTTACATAGGTTGAATAGCAGTGAATGGTGGTGAGATTAAAAATAATTTACCTTAATAACTCTGACCAGTGCCCCCTGATGAATCATTCATAATGGTCTGCTCAGTTATTGGAACTCTGGTTAGGTTGGCCAAAAATTCACTTGTCGTTTCTTTTTTAAACACATGTGACAGTGCTGGACTTTGAGTCAGAAAGACCGAGGTTCCTATGTCATCTCAGATAATTACTAGCTTTGTGACCTGTGCAAGGCATTCAACATTTTTGAGCTTCAGTCTCCTCATCTGAGAACTGGGTGTGGTAAATAGTATCCACCTCACAGGTGGCTGAAAGGATTAAATGAGATAATGTGTGTAAAGTGCTTGCAAACCTTAAAGCTATAAATATTAACTGCAATTTTACATCTGAAGTGGAGATTCTTAACCTGAGGTTCATAGAACCTTACCTTAAAGGGTCTGGAGATAGATTTCAGGGGGTCCATGGACTTGGATGGGAAAATAAATTATATCTTTATTTCATAATAACCTCTAACTGAAATTTAGTATTTCTTTCCATTATGAATGTAAGCAACAAACCAGTATCCCAAAGAGGGATCCACAACAGACTTCACAAGATTACTAAAGGGGATCATGCCATAAAGAAACTTAAGAGGTCATGCAGTCCAATCCCCTCATTTTTCAGATGAGCAAACTGTGGCTCATAGGTTAAATGATTTGCCCAAGGTAATAAAAGTAATAAACCTCAGCTAGGTGGCATAATGGATAGAGTGCCAGGCCTGAGTTCAAATATGACCTTACTAGCTGTGTGACCCAGGGCAAGACACTTAACCCTGTTTGCCTCAGTTTCCTCATCTGTCAAATGAGCTTAAGAAACAAATGGCAGACCAGTCCAGTATCTCTGCTAAGAAAACCTCAGATGGTATCTTGAAGATGGGACATGACTGAAATAACTGAACAATGACAATAAGAACTGAAACTGGGTCCTCAGCCTCCAGAAACAGGGTTGTTTCCATAATGCCACAGCATGCAGGTCAGCCACCTTACTACTTATGTCACTTTGAGTAAGTCTCTTAGCTTCAGTGGGCCTCAGTCTCCCCATCTGTAAAATGAGGGGGTTATACTAGATCAGGGGTGGGGGATCTACCTATACACACACACACACACACATATGTATATATACATATATATATATATATATATATATATATAGGCTTTATTAAGGGGAATTCGTTCTACGGAGTTTGGGTTCAAAGGGCCACACTTGAGGACCTAGAGGGCTATATGTAGCCTCAAGACTACAGATTCCTCACCCTTGCTAATGCCGGATGGATCCTACTGTTCCTTCCCACTCAATATCAGATGGTTCCACAAAGGCTAATGAGGTAGCTGCTGCAATGAAATTGGCATTTGAACAGTTTAATGACAAATGACTCAATTTAATTTAATTTGTTATAAGCTGCTTTAAAATTACCCTCCTTATACCTATGAAAGGCCTTCTGTTGTATTAAAAGTGTATTCATTGGCAAGTGACTTATATAATATCAATTGTATTTTATAAATGCTTTTTGGAAAGGGGAAAATCATTGGTGCAGGCATTTCTTGTCCAAATGTGTTGGCATGCATTAATTAGCTAGCCATGGATTGAAACAGCAATAGTAACTTAAGTTTTACAGTATTTTTAAGGTTTGCAAAGCACTTTTACAAGGATATGAACAGGCATTTTTCTGATGAAGTAATTCAAACCATTTATAGTCATATGAAAGAAATGAAAATTAAAACAGCCTCGAGGTATCATTTTACACCTGTCAGATTGGCTGAAGTGATTGAAAAGGAAAGCGACAAATGTTGGAAGGGATATGGAAAAATTGGGACACCAATTCGATATTGGTAGCATGTGAACTGATCTAACCATTTTGGAGAGCAATCTGGAATTATGCTCAAAGAGTTATTAAACTTCTTATGCTCTTTGACCGACAATATTACTACTAGGTCTGTTTCCAAAAATGATTAGGGAAAAAGGAGAAAAGAGCTTATATATTCTAAAATATTTATAGCAGCTGCCTTTGTGGTGGCAAGGAACTGGAAGTTGTGGGGGTACCTGTCAATTGGGGAACAGCTGAGCAACTTAGAGTGTGTGACGGTGAGGGAACACTACTATGCTGTAACAAATGATGAACTTAGAAAACCATGGACAGACTTGCATGAAATAGTGAAGAGCAAAAATGAGCTGAACCAAAAGAACGTTGTATACAGTAACAGCAATATTGTTTTAAGAAAAATTGAGCTATTGAATCATTTTGAGTATTATACTCAAACTGCAAAAGGACTTATAAAGAAAGATGCTATCTGTATCCAGAGAAATAACTGATAAATAGATGTATAGAATGATTTTACACATACATATATATTTATTTCTAATGATAGGTATCTCTAGGGTTGGGTGGGAGAGGTCAGAAAAAAAGAAAAGAAAGCTACATGATAACTTTATTATATATTTAAAAGGAATAGCAGGTTGTACCCAATAGATTTGTAGTTTCATATGCAATCACTTTTTTTTTTTTTTGCTATTCCACTATGTTATGGAAATGCATATTTTATTTCTTAAGTTCAGAATAAAAATTACTAAAATTTTAAAAAAGAAAAGAAACTTAAAAAAATACATTATCTTATATGATCCTTGCCACCACACTGTCAGATAAGTGCTTCAAGTCAGTGTTTCACCTACTCCCATTTCAAAACTAAGGAAACCAGGTCTGAGAGAAGTTAAATTGGTCAGTCTCAAAGGGAGAAAGTGTCAGAGGCAAGATGTAAACTGGTCTCTCACTCCACTAAATTCTGCCATTCTTTCCATATTGCTTCCTTCCATTCACATAGACTCAGCATTTCTGATATACAACAATTTAAGATGACACCCTCATCTTTCCAGATAAAGCAGCAAACCCAGAATGCCTCCTTTTAGGTCTGTTAATTCTAGGTGAGCGGGCTTACATAGTGACCCATTTAGAAGTGGTTTCAAATGTCCACTGTTAAGTATCTCTGATGTGCCGACACTCCTGGGTTTCCTAAATTGAGGAATACAGAGGGCAGGCATCTCTCCTGATGCCTCTTAGTACAATGTCAGTTTCTAAGGTGCACAGATTAAATTCCCTTATTACTGTGCATAAATTAAGAGCAGACAAACACTTTGCTGTGTGAATTCTCCAAAGGGCTGCCTTGCAGAGTAATATCAAGTAAGCTATTGTTTATCTGGATGACCAACCAGTTTGTTTGGAGGTGTGCTTTGCTCCCCAAGATAAGGGGGAAATCTTGATTTACCTGGTTAAAAATGTCTTGATCATACTTTCAAATTTAATTAAATAATCTTGTAAGGGCCCCACTGTTTTAACAAGCAAGCAAGAAAGGAAGAAAGCGAGCAAATTTTCTTTCTTCCTGCAGTTTCCTCAGAGAAAGCTGAACTACTTAGCAGGGCATTAGGTGACAGGGGGAGCGAATGAGTGAGAATACCCTTCTTAAGCACACTTCAGAGTGATTTTACTGCATTAGTATTTGGTGCACGTGTGAGAAATCCTGAGGAGATTAAATAATTTAGATGAGATGAAAAGGAAATTGAAGAAGCTTCTCTGCTGCCCAAGTATCTGGTAACTTTTATTATTTATAAGAATAAGGAAAAAGTGATCCCAGGGAAAAATAGCACAAGGAGGTTTGGTCTGTTATCTGCTACATTTAGGAGCAGCCTGAGCAGAAATTATTCCTTTAGGTCATGCACAGGATTTTAACTTAATGGTAAAAAGGTTTCCTATCTGGGCTTTTTTTCTTCTTAGTCATAGGAGGAAAGTAGCTAAGAAATGGGAACAAAACTACACTAGATGATAAACTTCATGAGGACATGTCAAGACTGTATCTCTCCTAGTACCTTGCACCATATTGTTGTCTTTTGTTTCGGTCATGTCCAACTCTTTGTGACCCCCATCTGGGGTTTTCTTGGCAAAGATACTGGAGTGGTTTGCCGTTTCTTTCTCCAACTTATTTTACAGATGAGGAAAGTGAGGCAAAAAGGACTTGTCCGGTGTCACAGAGCCGGTAAGTGTCTGAGTCCAGATTTGAACTCAAGAAAAAGAGTCTTCCTTTTGGACTCCAGGTCCATGCTTTATCTACTGCACCACTTAGTTGCAAAGCAATGTTATACTCGTTTCAGTAGTTTGTTTAAATTAACTGAACTATACCAGATTCACTTTTCCACATAAAATCAGCTTGCTTTTTTTTTTTGGACACCCTTGAATTTCCAATACTTAGACAACTTAGAATTTCCAAAAGAAAATCCTCTTTAGGAAATGGTCTGGCATTTTATTCATAAGATCATATATAAATTTTAAATCTAGTTCATTTCACTCATTTTATAGATGATGAATTCAAGGTCCAGCAAGTTAAAATGACTTTCCCAATATCCAAGGATACAAGAGGCAGAATTCGAAGTCAGATTCTTCGATTCTAAAGCTATCACTGTAACATATTGCCTGCCTAAGTGCCATGACTTTTCATATGTAAGGCTTGGATTCAAATTCTGCCTCTGGCATTCCCTAACTGTTTGACCGTATTTCAGCTCTCTGATATTCCAGATTCTCATCTGTGAAAGGGGCATAATAAAACCTATCTATGGTGTCTGCTTCCCTGGGTTTTTATAAAGCTTCAGTGAGATAATATATGTAAAGAACTCTGCACATTTTAAAGAAGTATGCACATATACTCCCACACACATTGTCACACTTGCTCACATACATGCATATAAGTCTCACATGTATTATTACTTTTGCATTATTGAATTGTTTTACATTATTGTATTGTTGCATTATTGCAATGCAGGGGTTCTTAGCCTTCTTAAAAATCATAGATTCCTTTTGACAGTCTCTAGGGAAGCCTTTGGATCCCTTTTCAAAATAGTATTGAGGTTTAAAATTTTTTTTATTTAGAAATTAGAGGAAATAAAAATGTCATTTTTCCCAATCTAAGTTGACAGATCCTTGGGTAAGAACTGCCCTAGGGTTGTTTGGTTATACCTCAGAGTGGAGTCATTTAAACAGTTATTCAGTCATCTTTTAAGTCATGTCTGCCACTTTATGATACCATTGGGTTTTTTTTCAGCAGAGACACTGAAGTGGTTTGCCATTTCCTTCTCCAGATCATTTTACCGATGTGGAAACTGAGGCAAACAGAATTGAGTGACTTGTCTAGGGTCACACAGCTCATATAAATATCCAAGGCCAGATTTGAATTCAGGAAGACAGATGAGTCTTCCTGACTCCAGGTCCTGCATGCTATCTACTGTGTCACCCAGCTGCCCTTAAACAAATTGCTTTCCTCCAATACTATGCAGAACTGATACAGTTTTGAAGACAGGGAAGAAGCAATTATTCTGGGGCAGGTCCTTAGGACTTTGGGCAGCATAAAGTATAAGCTATTATGAAGGCAGGGAGCCTTAGAGGTGAGAAAGAAGGGAGCTCACACATCTTCATCCACTTTGTGGTTTCTAGAAAAAATTAGCTGTAGGGAGAGTCTGTTACTTAATAAAAATGAGAATGATAATAGTGACAATAACAAGAACCTCTGCTAAAACTTGGCCCATTCTACATTTACTACAACTACAAGTTTAGAGTGACTATCAAGGATTTGTAATTATATTCTGCTTTTAGTTGCTGTCATAATTTCCAAAGGAAACAAAGATAAAGAATAAATCAAGTCATTTAAGGTATTTAAATTTAATATTTTTAAATTTAAGATATTTAAAATATTCTGAATCTGGGACTGAAGAATTCACTGAAAGGGTAACCATTAGACTGATCTATAGACACATGTTTATTGGTAACATTTAAGCATTTCTTCCAAATAAGATTTATTAATGTCTTTTTGTTTGAACATCAGAATTACTTACGGATATAACTGAACCTCCCACCTGATATTCATTGAATCCACCCTTGCAGCAAAGAAAAGTGGCAAAGCAAAACCAGCCAACACTGAACATCTGCCATTCTGCAGCTGTGGTTCCCACTTTTTTCCTGAGAAAAGGGAGGTGTTTTTCATTGTTTGTTTTTTGGGACCAAGATTGGTCATTCCAGTTATTCAGTTTGACTTCCTTTTAATATTCTTTTAACTAATATTATTATAGTCATTGTATATTTTTTCTCTTGGTTCTGCCTACTTCATCCTGCATCACTTTATACAAATCTTTTTGCATATTCCTGAACTTCTTTTTTTTTCTGAGTTATCATCCTTTTTTTAACATCCATATTAAAAATATATTCACACTAGTTACAATGTAAAGAAGAATTAGAACCAATGGGAAGAACCATGAGAAAGAAGAAACAGAATAACAAAAAGAAAGAGCAAATAGTATGTTTCTAAATGAATTCTGACTCCAGAGTTCTTTCTTTGGATGTGGATAGCATTTTCCATTGGGAATCTTTTGGAGTTGTCTTAGATCCTTGCATTGCTAAGAACTAAGTCTGTCAAAGTCAGTCATCAAACAACCTGGATTTCTTACATTCCTTGTTTCTTACAAGAATACTCCCTTACATTCATATACTCCTAATTTTCAGCCATTTCCTAATCAACAGACATTGTTTAGGATTAGTTGCTGCTGCTGCAAAGGACCATTTTGGTGTGTTGGCATTATTACTTGTAAAGAAGGCAAACTGTAAATCAAACTGTTGCATAGTCAGATGCTGAAAACAGCTGCAATAGAATTTCGCACTAAGTAAACCTGCTTTGAGGGTCACTGTTCTCACTGAAGCAACCTGAGTGATCAATCTGGGAGAAAAAAGAAGAGAGCTCCTTTACCGGAGCCCCCATTCCCTGCAGTGAAATGAACAGCTGTACTGCCTACCACTAGAGGTCAGACAATAGCCTCCGAACTAGTGTAGAAGCTGGCTCCGGAAAGTGGACCAGTTCGGTACAGCAGTGAGGATGGAGGGCATGAAACGTGAGGAGGGCAGTGTGCATGCATAATAGAGTACCTGGGAGCTGTAGGCAGAGACATCATGGAGCAACTTTTCTTCATAATGGGAAGTGCACAGCTGGCCCATCCTTTATTGTTGTATCTCATCCCACAAAGGGTCATTAACATTCTTTACTAATAGCAAGCCTCCATGAATCTGAACACAATAAAAAGGAAAATGAGGCAATTATCTCAATAATTCAGACAAAGAACTACCCTGTACTTCCAGATATATTTGTCTCAATTACCCAGTGAAGGTGGCTTTGGGCATGATTGCAGCATGTAAATGTTCCCGTTCATGGTTTTTCTGTGGTTCTATAGAAACACAAACTGTATATAGCACACCTTTATTTACTGGAGCTGAAAACCTTGGTCTCTTAACTCTTTTTTTGGCTGACTTCTGAAATGAAGGCAGACGTGTTTTACTTTCAGATGAAAAACATGTTAAAGCAGTGATGACAAGCCCTGGTCCTTGATAACCCAAGAAGATTTCCAGGTTTTATAGACCTTAGACCAGGAGGAGCCCTTAGAAATCAGTGGTTCTCAAAGTGTCATCTGGAGATCCTTGGGAGGCCTTGAGGTCCTTTCAGGGAGTCCACAAGGTCAAAACAATTTTCATAATGATAATAAGTCATTTTAATTTTTAATATGGTAAATATTAACAACACAAACAAAAACTCTTTGGGAGGGTCCTCAGTAATTTTTACGAGTGAAAATCATCTAATGTATTCTCCAGTATTTTTTCAGATGACTTTGCATAACTCTGCCTCACTTATATCCAGTTCATTCTGAAGTCAAGACATCACCTTGGTGTTACTGGCTCTCTTACTTGGTGTTACTGTCTGGACAGCATCGACAACACAAACAGCAATAGATGAGAACCTAAGACCCAAAAGAAATAGAATGATTTGTTTCAGTCAGTCAGTAAACATTAAGCATCTGCTTTGTGCCTGGCCCTATTTTGCATGATGGGAATGCAAAGAAGGGCAAAAGATAGTCCCTGCTCCCGAAGAGCTCATGGCTTAACCAGCTATGTACAAATGAGGTAAATATAGGCTAAAGCAGGGATAATCAACATACGGAAGGGACTAGAATTAAGGAGGATTAGAAAAGCCTTTTTTGTAGAAGGAGGGATTTTAACTGAGTCTTGAAGGAAATCAGAAGGTGGTTATGAAGACCAAGAGAATTCCAAGTGTGGGAGACAGCAAGTAAAAACACCTGGAGTCAGGATATGGTTTGTCGTGCAAGAAACAGCAAAGAGATCAGTATCACTGATCTCTGTGGGGTGGAAGGGGTCGAAATTGGAGAGTTGTATGAGCAATGGAAAATTGAGGGGGATAGTTAATAAACTGAGGATTTTTTATTTGATGCTGGAGGTAATAGGAATCTACTGGAGTTTATTGAGGTAGGGTATGTATGTGTGGCATGTTGAGACCTGTGCTTTAGAAAGATCAATTTGAAAGCTGAGTTTAGGATGGATTGGAATGGGGGAAGACTTTAGACCAATTAATAGTCTAGTACAGCGGTCAAGGCTTGCAGCAAGGTGGTGGCCTTGTTAGAGGAGAGAAAGGGGTCCTCTAGGGAATAAATATCTTGATATTTGAATCAAAGGCCTCTAATTCCAAATCCTCTCATCCCTTTGAAGTACTGTGAAATTACATAAATTTTCTGAAGGTAGAATTAATTTTAATTTCAACAGGGGAAAAAAGATGTACAGCAAACACACTTAGAAAGGCATGGGCAACAAATAGGTCTAATTAAGGTTTTGAAAGGCCAGTACATTATGTTGAATAAACCTTTAATCATTTTGGGATTGTTGTTCCTGCCAGACCCTTTCAGTGAATAATCAAAATCTAACTTCTTAAAAGTAAAAGGGGAAAAATTACCAATCTGTTTGCATTAAAGATAAGGTAAAAAAGTAGAGGGGAAGGATCAAGTTGTTCAGGGCACTAAAATTACAACAAAAATTAGTTCCACTTTGGTGCTTTAGTTCATGGTTAAAAATAGTTTAAAACATAGTTTGAAATATATAGTATAGTTTGAAGATAGTTCTGAAATACTCTTCAAAGTAGTTCAAAAACTATTCATTGTTGGAATTAATCATAGGTCTGCAGATTGAACTGTTTAGATTTTGAGTCTTCCATACTTGACCTTTTTATCCTTCACAGTATCCAGGCAAAAGTGTTAAACCTGGATAAATCTCAAGGGATCCTCTACCTCAAATAAACCTTGATTCTAAAGCATCCTTCAAGACAGAAAAATGAAACTTTGTGGTACTTTATTTCTGGAGAGTATAATCAGAGGGGATGGAACTGGCCAAAATCAATAAAAAACAAATTGCAAACTAGGACAGTTTTTTTGTATCCATCTACTAAGCTATCAGAGACTTAAAAATATCATCTAATGAAAGAGTTAGATGTATAAAACAGGGGTTTTCTTGGCAAAGATATTTAGAGTGGTTTGCCATTTCCAGCTCATTTTACAGGTGAGGAAACTGAGGCAAACAGGGTCAAGTGACTTGCCCAGGGTCACATGGCTAGTAAGACCAGATCTGAACTCAAGGAAATGAGTCTTCCTGATGTCAACCCTAGCACTCCATCTACTGCACCACTTAGCTGTCCCAGACACCCATTTGTCCAGTGCTAATAGCTATAAACTATCTTCAAGTCTCCCACGAACTGGTATAAGTGGAAACTATTTGTCTTTCTCCATAAAGTATTCTTGGCACCTTCCTAGAATGCCTTCTACCTTCAACTCGCCCTGGCCAGATTCTACTCACTCAAACTTTCTAAGAGCTACTTGTACTTCCTCTGTGAAGCCTTCCCACCAAAACCACTCCAACCAACACTGATCTCATTTCTTGACCTCTTAGAGCTAGCTAGCTAATAGTGTTTACATTGCATTTTAAGATTTGCAGAATGTTTTTACATATGTTATCTCACTTGATCTTCACAACAACCCTGTGAAGTAGGTACTATTATTATCTCCATTTTACAAATGAGGAAAATGGGACTGAGAGGTTATATGACTTGCCTGGGGGTGCTAAGTGTCCGAGGCAGAATTTGAATTGATTCTCTATCCATTGAGCTAATGGGCTGCCTGAAGGAGAGCACTTATTCTCTGCTACATATATTCTGGCTACTTTGGTTGTGGGCAGCTGGATGGCACAGTGGATACAGGGCTAGGCCTGGAGTCAAGAAGAATCATCTTCTTGAGTTTAAATCTGGCTTCAGATACTTACTAGGTGTGTGACCCTGGACAAGTCACATAACCTTCATTGCCTCAGTTTCCTCATCTGTTAAGTGAGCTGGAGAAGGAAATGACAAATCACTCCAGTATCTTTGCCAAGAAAATCTCAAATGAGGTCACAAAAAGTTAGAAAAGACTCTATACACACTCTCTCTTTCTTCAATTTGAGTATTGTTTTATATGAACTTACATGATTTTAGTTCTTGACAGCAGAGGCTGTGTCATATTTTTTTTATTCATCACAGTAACTAACAATGTGGTCAGATAGATGCTCAGAAAATATTAGGGTTGGTTGTCCTTCATTCTCAAAGAGGACCAAAATGACATCATCATGATAAAACTCAAGTTTCATTGTGTCCGACTGTGGCTGATCAGACCAATATGAGCTCTACCACAGACTCACTGGGCACTATTGTCCATGTGAACATTTGGGATGGATGCTCCAAATTTGGCATTCCTACATTTACTTTGTGCTGTCTCCATTCTGCTTTGCTCATAGAGTTGACCTCCTTTTCTGATGTGGGCATGCCATTCTGAGCAGTCCTGTGCCAGTGTCTCCCATGTCACAAATCAAATCCAAAGTTTTTGAGAGAGACTTTGAGAATGTCTTTGTATCGCTTCTTCTGACCACTATGTGATTGCCTGCCCATTATGAGTTTTCCTTAAAACAGACATTTTGGCAAGCATTTGAACAGCGTGGCCAGCCCATCGGAGTTGTACTCTCTGAAGCATAGTTTCAATGCTTGGCAGTTTAGTTCGAATCACGACCTCCGTACCTTATCCTGCCAGGTGAGCTTCAGAATCTTCATAAGACAGTTCAAATGGAAGGGATTCAGTTTTCTGGCATGCCGCTGGTAGATTGCTCATGTTTCATAGGCATACAACAATGAGGTCCGCACAATGGCTCTGTAGACCTTCAGTTTGGTAGTCAATCTAATACCTCTTCTCTCGCATGCTTTTCTTTGGAGTTTCTTAAACACTGAACTAGCTTTGACAATGTATGCTTCAACCTCTACTACAGTGACGTTCTCTTAAACTTGCCCCCACGATGAACCATTCCTCATGATGCAGAAGAATATTTAAGGAAAACCAGTGGTTTCCAACAAAACTGGTCTGATGGGATTTAGCATATTCCACAGCCCTAGTCTCCCAGTCCTCAAACTCTGTACAGAAAGCAGGGACATATGTTTAATTGTCTTTGATTGAATTTAAATGTATTTAAATTGTATTTGAAAGACTGTTATGTAGAAGAGGGATCTGACATTTTGTTCTTGGCCCCAAAGAGCAAGGACTACAGGTTTCCAAGCAGCAAATTTAGGCCTGGTATAAAGAAAAACATCTTCTCAACTAGAGCTAACCAAAAGTGTGAAGGGCTGTCTCAGACCTCACAAGAGGTCTTCCGGTTAAGGATGCTGGAGGAAGGCATTCTCTGTCAGGTACAAGTTTTACTTCATAGCTGTGGGGGACTCTTCACTCTGTAATTCTGCTATTACCCTTCCACTCTTAAAGGATTGGCCTGGCCATTCTTTTTAGTTTACTTTAAAATTTTATTTTCTCTCTGTTTTCTCTTCCCTTGCCCATTGACTATGATGATTATTTTAAGCTGGGTGCTAGAGGGTAGATTGGACGTTCAGAAAGTGGGTAAGGGGAAAGAATTTTTTTTAGATTGTCCTGCTGTGTGTGCGTGTGTGTGTGTGTGTGTGTGTGTGTGTGTGTGTACATACTAGTGATCTGAGAGCCTACCCTCATGGGGGAACAAAGATTCTTCTTTAGTCTTAGAAGAAGAAGAATATAGGGTCAAACAGGGAGGAGAGAAGGAAGGAGGGTTTCTGAATTGCTGGTCTCTTTCTCAGCTACAGAGTGGAAGGCAGCTGTTTAACGGATGCCGTTTGTTCTGTATTGTCTCCTGACTTTGTCAGTGATCCTTACCTCACACTAGATACATGTAAATTGGAAAAGCAGATAAGCAAATTGTTGAATGTGGTTGTTGAATAACATGAGTATGTGTTGTGTGCTGAATAAGTTTGGGCTTGATAGCTGGGTCCTGGATTACTGATGGAAGCTGATTAGGTACCCTCTAACCAGCGCTTCCAGAGGCTAATTCTGGGGATCCTACTCATGTATATATCCCTTCTGCTTTCTTTTTTTTTTTGAGACTTTTCCCCTATTGGCAGTACAAAACCTGGAGAATTCATCTAACTGGGATAATCCTGGCTAGATCTAAACTGCCTCTTCCAGGGTAGAGCTAGACTGGAATCGGTCCCGTAGGCTTGGATCTAAACTCCCAGGACAGTCCCAGGACCTATTATAAGAGTCAAAACCAGTCCAAAATTTTATCCCTGAGTTCATTTTACCCTTGATTCTTCACTTTTGCTCCTTTATTTTGCTAAATAATTTAAATAGGTTGTTTTCACTTCAACATGTTAACAGATCCATTCATGGCAACTGAAATAATTCTTAACTCTTGGAAAATGTAAAACAGTGAATGTTTGGTTTTTCTGTAGAGCTCTGTAGGCTCACAAAGAAACCGGCCAGTTACTTTCTCTTTCTGGATCTTTTCTTGCATAAGAATGGACAAGATATTATGAAGGGGAGCTGGTCTAGGAGTCAAGTGAAGTAGAGTCTCATCCTGGCATTGTCACTAATCCCAGTTGTGTGACTTTGAGCAAATTTCTTCTCTCTCTGCCTCAGTTTATTTATCTATAGAATTAGGAGGTTAAAGTTGTTTTTTTAACTTTCTAAAATTAAAGGACTCTCTGATTTTATGCCTACTCATTCCATAGCATAAAATTCAAAGTACTTATTGTCCAGTTCTAACCCTAGGTAGTTATTTTGAAGGTTGGAACCCTGATCAAAAAGGGCTGGGGAAATCAGATAAAGACAAAATGACAACACAACTTATCATTACTACAGAAAAAAAACCAAACAATTCCAGCAGCATTTACTAAGTTCCTACTATGCATAGAGTACCTAGACCAATTGTATGTCCTAATAATGACCTGGTAGTGACAGTTTCATACAATATGTGAAGGGCTGTCAGCCTGTGTGAATCCTCCTTTCTGAGCTATGCAATTAGACTTGGCCATTGTCAAGATACAATATTTAGGAAGTGGTATTAAAAAAAGGTTTTCTAATTCTAAGCTCCTGTGGCCTCACCCAACTTAGAAATCCTTGGGGGAAACGTAAACGGTGCCTGTTTGTGTTCAAATGCTAACATTTATATTTCCAAACCATCTTCAAGGACTTGTCAGCCAGCTAAAGTAAGAGAGGGCCCCAGAGATCCAAGGTTATAATTTTTTAATCATTCCAGAGCCCAGAAAGCCCTCCCACAGGACCATGACTGTTGCCTTTTACAAAACCTTGGAATATACTTTGGTTGCAGTATGGTATCGAAGCAGGGTGGGAGGGAGTTCACAAATAAACTTAGATATGTTGAATTGCATGAAATTGATATTCGAATACCACGTGGGTTAAACTACATGTGAATATTGTGGAATCACAGTTTTGTTGGACTACAGTTAGGTGTGTTAAATAGCAGCCAAGAAAACTAGCACTGTCTTCATCTGTTTTGGGAGGCATGATATTCAGGAACAGGGAGGCAGTGGTCCCTCTGTATTGTGCCCTGAGTTTACTGTAGAGATCACATCTGAGAGTGTTGTGTTCCATTCTGGATACTGCTTCTATAGACTGGAGGTCAACTAGAAGGGGGCAATCAGAATGCTGCAATGCCTCAAGGTATTTCCTTTTGCCTTTCATTTCTCTCCAGACTATACTGCTGACTCATCTCCACAAGAATTTTCTCTAACATGCCACAGAAAGCTCTTTATTCCAGATGCTCATTCCACCCTTGGACTATCTCTTATATTGGAAATACCCTTCTTCCCTGTGGTTTTTCCCTAGGATTGGCTAATTCCTTCTAATATCTTCATTTTAAGGAAGTGGCCCAGGCCAATCACATCCTTATTTCTCTCCTGGTTGCACTACTGACTCTCCTCAGGACTTTACTATGCCCTCACTCCTTATCAGATCCCTTTTATATGTTATTTTCTCCCCTAAGAATGTAAGCTCTCTGAAGGAAAGGAGTATCTTTTTTGTTTATATAAATAAACATTTGTTTTAAACAAACATTTATTAGATGCCTACTGTGCCAGGCACTTTGCTAAATTCTGGGGATAAGATTCAAAAAGACTGTCCCTAACCTTGAGATGCTTATACTCTAATGGGAGAGACAACATGCAAATGAACACACACACACACATACACACACACACACCACACCAAGGTGACCGATGGTTTCAATAGCACAAGTAGTTACAGCAGTTGTAGAAAATTAAGAAACAAAGCTTAACAGGAGAGAAGAACCAGAGAAGTAATAAGGAAGCTATAGGCTACAACAGATTTGTGAGCTTACACAGTGGTGGCAGGGCCTGTTGTTCATCTTTTTTCAGAAAGGACCAGTGTCTTAACTTTCGAGTAATTTGGATTTAAGTGAGGCGGAGTTGCACAAAAGTATTTCACCTCACTCTCTTCCATAGTCATCGAAGTCCAGTGGCAGGACAAAAATCAAGGTGGCTAGGCCTACCTGCTACAAGAAGACATGTTACTATTTGTGTAAAATCTTCAGGACTATATTTGTGAATAGTTGTATAGCTGGTTATTTTAGTTTCTTTTTTCAATTTAGGATTTGATTTTTTTTCCTCAATTACATGTAAGAACATTTTTAACATTCTTTTCCCAAATTCTGAGTTCCAGATTCTCTCCTTCCCCTTCCTCACAACATTGAGAAGGTAAGCAGTTTGACATTGGTTATACATATGTAGTCATGCAAAACACATTTCCATGTAAGTCATGCTGTAAAATAAAAGACCAAAAAAAAAACTACAAGAAAATAAAGAAAAGAAAAAGTATTCCCGATCTGCATTCAAGCTCCACCACTTCTTTCTCTGGAAATGGACAGCACCTTTCACCATAAGTCCTTCAGAATTGTCTTGGATCATTGTATTGCAGAGAATAGCTAAGTTATTCACAGTTTATCATCATACAGTATTGTTACTGTGTACGTTGTGCTCCTGGTTCTGCTCTTTTCACTTTGCATCAGTTCACATAAGTCTTTCCAAATTTCTGAGAGCATTCTGCTCATTATTTCTCATAGCACAATAGCATTTCATCACAATCGTATACAACTACTTGTTCAGGAATTCCTCATTTGATGGAAATCCACTCAATTTCCATAGCTTCTTTTCTATGGAAAGCATAAAGTGTTTAAAAAAAAAGGATTTTAATGTAGATTTCTTTTCTTGTATCCATGCTCTTCATTTAATTGTAATAATAATCTGATTTTGATACTGATTAAATGTATCTTTTTGAGAGACAGAGACAGACAGACAGTAGTGTTCGCAGTGGGAGAATTTCTAACAAAAGGTGGATGACCACTGTGCAGGTATGTTGTAAAGAGAATTTTTGGATTGGTATGGGTTGGATTAGATCTGGCCTTCAGTCCCTTCCAACTCTGAAATGCTCTCATTCTGTTAAGATTTTCTTTGGGAAGACCTGGAGAAGAGTGTGGGAAGAGAGAGTTCCTTTATGTGGTCTAAAAGAAAAATATAAAATTTTTCTTCTTTATGAAAAATTTCATAAAGTTGGAAAGGGGACTCAGTGGTCAATTAGTACAGCCCATATTCAAGATACAGTGGCCATTGTCAACACTCTTTTTTTTCTCCTCCAGATTTATTTGTTTTCAGTTTTCAGCAATCACTTCAATAAGTTTTAAATTCTCTCTCCCTCCTTCCGCAAGCCTGCATGCAGTGTTATATGGGCTCTGCACCTACATTCTTATTAAGCACATTTTCACATTATTCGTAATGTATAGAAGAAGTAAAACGAATGGGAGAAAGCGTAAGTAAAACTAAACAAAACCAAACATAACAAAAGAGAAAATAGTCTGTTTCTTTCTGTGTTCCAACTCCATAGTTCTTTCTCTGGATGTGGATGGCATTTTGTATCAAGAGTCCTTTGGAAATGTTTTAGGTCCTTATGTTTCTTGTGAAGTCCTCGAATACTGTGGATGTTACTGTGTATAATGCCCTCCTGGTTCTGCTCACTTCACTCAGCATCAGTTCATATAGGTCTATTCAGTTATTTCCAAAGTCCTCCTGTTCATCATTTCTTATAGCACAATAGTATTCCATTACATTAGTATGCCACAATTTGTTCCCCTATTCCTCAATTGATGGGCATCTCCTCAATTTCCACTTCTTGGCCACCACAAAGAGAGGTGCTATCAATGTTTTTGTACACATGGGATCCTTTTCCCATTGTTATGATCTCTTTGAGATATAGTCCTAGAAGTGATATTGCTGGGTCAAAGGGTATGCATATTTTTGTAGCCCTTTGGGCATAATTCCAAATTGCTGTCCAGAATGGTTGGATCAGCTCACAGTTCCACCAATAATGAATTAATGTTCCCACTCTCCCACATCTTCTCCAACCTTTATCACACTGCTGACACTTGATAAATGTTGTCCAGTCTTTGATTGAAGTGAAGACCTCTGGTGGTGGAAACTTACTACTACCCCTCTGCATTCTTGGATAGGTGTACTTATTACTATTTTTTCTACATTAAAACTAAATTCACCTTTTTGCCTGTTTCCCCTCACTGATCAAACAGGATACATTGAATCCCTACTTTTCATGACAGGTACTTAAAGAAAGCCGTACTGAGCTGCTCGCTTCATGCCCTCCTCCCCATCTTCTCTTCTCCAAGTTAAATGCCTCCTTTCCTTTAATCTGTGCTTCCTTCCCAAAATAATCTTAGAGCATTCAGATCATGTCACTTTTCTCATTCCCCTGTTCAGGAAACTCCAGTGTTTTTTTGTTACCATTCTGATAAAATGGACTCCTTTGTTTGGCATTTAAAAGCATTGCACAATATGGTTCCAGTCTACTTTTCTAGGCTTTTTTTTCTTGTTAATTCCCCAAACACACTCTGGTCTAAGCAAACTGACTTTCTCGTCCTTTTTCATACATGACCTCCATCTCCCACTTCTGTGCCTTTGTCCAGACTGTTTGCTGTGCCTGTAATGATCTCCTTTTCACCTCTGCTTCTTGAAATCCCCAGCTCCCTTAGGTGCCTATACAAATGATTGTCCTGGTCCTCCAGCTGTTAGTGATCTCCTTCACACCATAACTTTATATTTACTTTGTATCTTGATTTCTTGCCACCTCCAAGAATTTACCACCTTGAGGGTAGAGAATATTTTTTTTCATGCTACTCAGTGTTGGCATTTAATGCTTTTTGGATTGAAGTATTACTTTGTGATAATTTTTAATCTCAGGACTGGGAAGGGACCTTAGAGACTCTCTAGTCCCATTGCCCCTGTTTTATAGATACTCAGAAAAGGGAAGTAACTTGCTCATGGGTACACAACTAATTATTAGTAGATCTGGGTCCAGAACATAGGCTTCTAACACACAGGTTAGTGCATTTTCTATAATACCACTACATACATACAATATACATATATAATGATTATATGTATATATATATAAAGTTATATATAATTAAATTATATTGTACACATGATTCTAAATATGTATTATGTAAACTATGCATTAATCTTATTATATAATTCCATCAGCAGATTATAAATGTAATAATATATCATTTTGATTATAAATGTAAAAATACACTGTAAATATTACTATATTGTTTTATTATATATAATTAGATATTAATATACACTACTATATGTCTATCCACATATACATATATAAACATGTACACACATATACACACATGCATACATACATATATGAAAAAGTACTAAACTATGTGTTAGGAGCCTGTGTGCTGGTCCCATATCTGGTAGTAATTAATTGTGAGCAAGCTACTTCCTCTGAGTATCTATAGAAATGATGGGGTGCTTGGGTGCCTGTATTTAGACTCCAGTTCTAAGACCATATTTCTCTGTAGAAATCCCATCTCTTCCTAGCCTGTCCCTGTCAGTTTCTCCCTAGCCTGAGGACAGCCTTCCCTAGCAAAACCTTTATCTGTCTTCCTGATGCAGTAGCCAACTGCACCTGTAGGATGTATGAGTTTGAACTAGCTGTAAACTGGCTGTGCACTGACTCGTAAAGGTATTTCCTACTCACTGAGCAAACAAATGTGTCTTAGGGCTTAGACATATATATATATACTCCCTTACATTTATCTTGTCTAACAAGACATTGATGGGGGCAGCCTGGGTGTTTCTCATTCAGCCCTGACAGTTAGTTGATTTAGTGGTATTTTCAGGCCTCAAACCACACTTCCCTGTAGCCCCAACTTGGGCTATTTCCCCATGAACTCTGGGTAAAATACCTGCGCAGTAGATATTAAAAATTCATGTTCCTGTAGGAGCTAACTACTCCTTAACCACTCCCTATCCCACCCTGAATCACCTAGTTAGCCTATTTGGCACATGTTTTATTATAGAATATCCTATATAAACTCTACCTATGCCCCATTCAAATCACAGGTTCCGTAAGAACTATTGCCCTCTGAAAAGTATAGCTATAAATCTTTACTGCCTTGACTTCAAGAATGCTGGAGTCTGTAAATTCATTCTGGTTGGCCCACCCAGGATTCTCCAGTCTTGGGGTTCCTGTATTTTTCCTGACTTTCATCAAAATGAGGGCACTGGGACTAAAGAATCTATTCTAAGGTCCTCTTCCAGGGGAATTATCACAATTCATGTGTGTTTGTGTGTGTGTGTGTGTGTGTGTGTGTGTGTGTGTGTGTGTGTGTGTGTACTGACTGCCCTGTTCAGACTACATGTGAAGGGTTATATTCTGTTCTGGTGATCACATTTTAGGAAGAACATCAAAAAGCAAGAGAGTATTCAGAAAAGAGCAGCAGAATGGAGTCTATGCCTTGTGGGGATCATTTGAATGAGCTTGACATCTTCAGTGTGGAGAAGCCAAGGCTCACAGGGACACAGTGGCCATCTTTAAGGATCTGAAGGCCCCTCGTGTAGATCATAGATGTGGTGGGCGTGGCCTCTGAGGACAACATTAGGAGCAGTGGACAGAAGTAGCAAACAGCACATTTAGGTTTGATGTTAAGAAAAACTTCCTAACAATTAGAGCCATCCAAAAATGGAATGCACTGCCTCAGTGAGAGAATGAATGAGTTCCTTTTCAGTGGAGGCCTTTAGGCAGACACTGGATGACTACTTGTCAGATATGTTGAAAAGGTGATTCTTCTGGGGTATATAGATTGAACTAACTGGCTGGTGAGGTCCCCTTCCAACTTCTGAAATTCTGTGCTTCTGTAAACGGACACCTTATATCACCAAGTTATAGAGTCCAGCTTAATAGAGGACTAGTTTCTTTCTTTTTCCAGGTGAGCTGAACTATTTCTTTCAGCTCCTCAGATCCTTAAGGAAACAGCAATTTCAATATGACAATCCACCCACAATTCCCAGCATTCTGATTTAAATTCTTCTTATGAGAATCCTTTACCCTTCCAACATTACTCCACGCTGACTATTCTTGGTTGGTGTCCTTGATTCCAAGGCTAAAAAATGTCCCTTCTTCTAGCCTTATGGCACAGGGAACATCCCTGAGCTACTCTTTCCAGTTCCATTTTAGGTTTCTTGTCTTATCTATTTTTGAGAGTATTGATTTTGCTAATAGATTTTTCTTATCAGAATTGGGAGCATAAGATTTAAAGCTGGAGGGGACCATAAAAAGCAGCATCCAGCTTCCATATTACAGATGAGGACACTGAGGCCTGGAAAAGTTAAGCAACACGCCAATGTCATAAAAAGGAAGCAGCAAAGCCAGGATTTTTGCCTTGTTCTTCTGACTCCAAATTCATTATTGTTTGCATTCTACCATGTCACTCTCTTTTTTAGTTCATACTTTCGCCCCTCCCAGCATTATTATTTTTCACGGTTCTCTTCATCCCTTTCTTCCAACTGTTGGAAGTATCATTTGTTTGTCCCTTTATTCTATCTCAAATTAGTTTGTGATTCATTCAAAATTAATATTTGTAAGTATCCTAATTCATTCTATTTATACATGCAAGGTCACCCTTGTTTGATGCCTGTTATTGTTTTGAATGGTGTGGGAGAGAGAACTTGGGCAATGTCAGCTAGAAGGGTTGTTATTTTGTCTTTCTTTTATAGGTGTTAGGTTTTTTTTAATTATTATTTTCAGTGTCCTCTTTCTTGAAGATGTTGAGTGTTAGGTTGTCAATGTCTGGTGGTCAGGGTTATCTTTGCATTCCCCCAGGCATATTGGAATGCCTGGCACATAGAAGGCAATTAAAATAAATGCTCAATTAACTGATGTGGCCTCATGGATGTTTGTCCTAGTTAATTTCTATGCTCTGGTTTTTTAACTTTTTAAATTTATTGATATCTTTGTTTTATATCACATAAATCCCCCATGGCTAGAAAGACGGAATGGAGTACATTCTCAGATCTCCTCCTTGGAACCACACTTGGTTCATTATAATCTCTTAGTATTTAATTTGATTATTTTGTTGTGGTTTCTTTTATGTAGTTCTGAACTCATTCTGGAATATTTTTGTCTGGATTTCTTTGTTCCAATCACTTCCTGGTACTATTTTTAACATCACTTGTGTAGTATTACATATAGTTTTATGTGTATTGTGCTTCTGGTTTTGTTTACTTCCCTTTGCATCAGTTCACTGATATCTTTCCATGTTTCTCTCCATTTCATTCATTCACTTCAACTTATTTAGACATTTCCCAGTTGAGGGGCATTTTCTTTGTTTTCATTTCTTTCCTACTACAAAAAATGTTGCTGTAAATGTTTTATTGAATATGAAATGATTTTTAATGATTTTTATTTTTAAAAAAATCATTGACTTTCTTGGGGCACCTGCCTAGCACAGTATTAAAGAGCATGGACATTTAATTCACTTTGGACCATTTCAAAACTCCAGCAACATCATATTAATGTTATACACTGGTTTCTAATAATTGAACAGAATTATTCTGCCCAGATTATAGGGCAGCCCCATGCAGGATTTTTGTTTGGAATAATGGTCATTTCTTACATCCATATTGCCTCAAGTGTTTTCAACCCCATCTTTGTATACCAGAAGTACTGTTGTTCAGACATTTTCAGTTGTGTCTGACTCTTTGTGACCTCATTTGGGGTTTTCTTGACAAAAATACTGGATTGGTTTGCAATTTCCATCTCCAGCTCATTTTACAGATGAGGAAAACAGGGTTGTGACATGCCTAGGGTCATGCAGCTAGTGAATGTCTGAGCCAGAGCTGAACTCAGGAAGATGAATCTTATGACTGCAAGCCTGGCATTCTGTCCACTGTACCACCATCCAGCTAGTCATTCTGGAAGTATCACATTGCTAATATCATCTTCAAGTAGGAAAGATATATGCGTATTCATAAGTTTTATATTGAGAAGCCAGATAAGAATTTCAGTCATATCCAGTCACTGCAATATCATACTTGAACTACTAAAATATTGCAATTGAAATTCTAACTCAGTATTGAATTCATTTAAATAAAAAAAAAAGAAAACCACTGATAACTATTTTTCCCCCACTGTTCTCTTTCTGAGCAAGAAAAGACCTGATTACTCCAGTAGAATAGAGGGCAAGAACTGTTTCATTTCTGTGCTTATATCCCTGCTGCTTATCGTAAGGCTTTGTACACGGTAGGCACTTAATACATATTTGTTGAATGGAATGGAATTTATTCCTTTATTCAACCAATGTTTATTAGGTGTTACACAAAATGATATGGTTTTTGCCCTCAAGGAACTTACCTTCATCTGGGAGTAAGGATGCCACATATTTGTGGTTACATATAATATAAGGGAATGATTAAAGAAAAGATCCAGATAAAATGCGGTAGCACAATTTGAGGGAGAAGGAAAAATTTTCAGCCTCAGGAGAATGAGAGAAATGTACGCTGAGGAGGTGGCACCTGACCTGAGCCTTGTGGAAAGGTAGAAATGAAGCCATGTATACCAGTCAAGTCAGATCAGCAAGGATTTATTAAGAACCTGCTACAAGCAAAAAGAAAAGTGATTCCTGTCCTCAAGAAGCTTATATTCTAAGAGGGGAAGATGACACATAAAATGAAGCTGAAAAGTGTGTGGAGTATGAGTGTGTGTGTGGGGGTGATATAGTAGAAAAAATAAAGTACAGAGAGTCAAGTGAAGTCTGGAGAGTAATGAAGGAATGAATTTTGCTTCCCTGGTGCTTTCCTTAAATGGAGGTTTAGGGAGAAGGTGACCAATCAGGAAGGGGCCACAAGAGTAGAGGATGGGTTGGAGAGGGGAGAGAGAGAGAAGGAGAGACTGGAGGTGGGCACATCAGTTAAGAAACTCTACACTCCCAAGTTAGAGCTGTTATTGTTTGTGGCCATATGAGTGGAAAGATGGGAATCAAATTGAAAGATGCCATGAAAATAGGAACTAGCAACTGATTGAATATGGTAAGTGAGGAAGAGACAGTAGTCAAGTGTGACTCTGATATTAGGAACCTGAGTACTTGGTAGAATAGTAATGATATCAATAAAACGAAGGCAGTTTGGAGAGCAGGGTAATTATTGGAGAGAATAACTTCAGATATGGACATACTGAGTGTTAACTTCCATTGTGACAGGCAGGCAAAAATGAGAGAGAGAACTAAGGTATTTCTTTCCCATAGATGATTCTGGTCAATCTATTTGATAGACCTCACCCTTTTGCATGATGTTTAGTAAACATTATCAACCTGATTGTTTTACAGTAGACTTATAATATGATATAGTAAAAGAGCACTGACTGTGGAGTCAGAGGGTCTGGGTTTGTATTCTGGCTGTGTTCCTTACTCTGTGACCCTGGTTTGAGTCACGTCACCTTCCTGGCCCTCCCTTCCCTCAGTTGTAAAATAAGGAAGTTGGATGAAATGATTTCTTAAGTTCTTTCTAAGTTCTATATTTCTGTGGATTTAGCATTCCTGCTCAGTTCCTAGGGCCACAGCAGCATTCTTCTGGCTTCTTTTGTCATGGGGGAACAGAATTTTCCCATCTTTGTAACTGTAAAGGGGGCGTGTGTGTGTGTGTGTGTGTGTGTGTAGGGGGGAGAGTACAACTGTATAAACATGCTACTTTTTCTTTTTCTCCCGTTGACACATGTAGGGTGCTATGGGATGGACGAGGAGGAAGAGAATAAGTATGTGTCCCAGCTCAAGGAAGTCTACAGCAGTTGTGACACAACTGGCACAGGCTATCTGGGCAAAGAAGACCTGACGGAGCTGTGCCGGAAGCTTCATCTGGAAAGACAGCTGCCCCTTCTTTTGCAGACGCTTCTTGGGAATGACCACTTTGCCAGGGTTTGCATTTAATCTAATATTATTTTTTAAAAGTAATTTCTAAACGATGATCATGTATGGTTGTAGATTAGGTCTTATGTGAGAAGGGTCACGGGAACACACACTTAATTCTAGCCACTTTATGGTTTACAAATGATCTCCCCTTCAGCATCTTCCTTGGTCCTCAAGAGTTTGTGAAAGTGGTCTTGAAAATATTATTAGTCTCATTTTATAGTGGAGGAAATGGATTCAGGGAAGTGAAGTTACTTGCCCAAGGACACACAGTAAATGGCAGTATTAGGGCTCAAACCTGAGGTTCTCTGATTTCAAACCCAGTACTTCTTTACTCCTGAAATTTTTGTTTGATGCTCGTAATAGAAGACAAAACTGATAGAAGTACACAGATGGACAGTAAATCAGTACAAGAGAATACAGTATTAGCTTAGTCAACATTTATTAAGTGTCTACTATATGTCAGGCACTGTGCTAAGTCCTGGGGATACAAAGAAAGGCAAAGTCTCATGGGACTGATAGTCTTATGTGGGGGGTAGATAATGTGCAAACAGGAGAAGTTGATCAATAGCATCAAATGCTACAGAGAGGTTGAGAGGGATAAGAGGCTGAGAAAAGGCTATTAGATTTGAATTAAGAGATCACTGATAACTTTGGAGAGTAAAGAAAGAGAGTAGTGTCATGTCAACCCAAAGAGGAGATAATTTCCAGGAGACCAGTGTGATTAACAGTTCTATTTAGTAGTTTGATATAGCACTAAATCCCTAAATTAATTTAGGTAAAAGTGTGATTTTTATTGTGTTGGTGGGGCCCAACAGGAATAAAAAAAATTCTTTCTAGATGTTTAAATCCTCTGTTATTTCTAATTCTCTCTTCACAGGTCAGGTTAAAACTGAGTCCCCTCTAGATAGGGTGTTTACTAAAGCAAGCTGTAGAACTATCATTGTTCATCCTTCATACTTGAAGAAGACCAATGACATTACGAGGTTAAAGTCAAAAATAGTGTATTCAGCTGTGGCTAATCAGTCAAATATGAGCTCAGAATGCTCTGCCGCAGGTCAGGTACAAATTGAACGTTTAGGATGGAGATGTGCCTAGATTTGCTCATCTCCCTTTTCCTTTGTACTACTGCAATTCTGTTTTACTCATAGAACACAGCACCTTCTCTGATGTGGGCATGCCATGCTGGGTGGTCCTGTGCCAGTGTGTCCCATGTCTCATATCAGTACTAAAGTTCTTCAGAGAGACCTGGAGAGTGTCCTTGTATTGCTTCATCTGACTCCACATGAGCTCTTGTCTCATATGAGTCTTCCATAAAATATCTTTTTGGTAAAAGTATGTTTGGCATTTGGGCTACATGCCCTGTCTATTGCCCACTGGAGTTGTGCTCTCTGCTGCAGAGTTTGAATGCTAGGCAGTTCAGCTCAAGAGAGGACCCCAGCATCCACTACCTTGTCTTACCAGATGATCTTCAGAATCTTCTTAAGACAGTTCAAATACTATCATTATATTGACTAAGTTCCATCTCACTTTTTTAAAAAAAAATCTTTTGTTATTTGTAATCTCAGTTTTTAAAACATTATAACAGATTTTTCTTTATTCCATGGATTGCAATAAAGCATTGAACTCCTGTTTTTACACTCTTACCTTAATGTATAAAACACAAGCTGCTTTTCATTGGTTCATTTTAATGTTGAATATGTTGCTATTTGTTACAAGAAGACATTCAATAACATTAAGATAAAAACTTTTTTTAAAGAGGCTAGAGAACATAATCAAAATAGAGGTGTCTCAGCAGCTAACTAGAAGACTCCTTAAACAGTTGGGATCTAATAGCCCTAAGCCAGAGATATAGATTCTCTTTGTGTTTTGATCATTTTCATTGCCCACACTGCAAATTAACAGGCAAAATCCTTTTTGGGCAAAGATTTAAATCAAGGTTATCACACACATTTCAAATAAAGGTGAAGAATATGTACTTTTTAGGGTGAGAAGGTAGAGAGGGTGTAAATAAATACTGAGGCACCTAGGGGAGGGGAGTGGATTAGCATTCTGGACTTGGAGTCAGAAGATCGTGAGAATTACTTTTGGAAAAGTGTCGAGGCATAGGGATAGAGTAGAGTGGGTTACAGTGTCAGGGAAAAGAGTATATTCTATGTAACATCCATGAACAAATGCTAAACTAATAAAGTGGTCAGGGAAACACAACTGAACTGCCCAGACAATTCTTGGACCATTTGCTAGCAAAACAAAGGAAAGAAAGTGTTCTACTCTGGAATCAGAATGCAGAATGAAGCAGACTATTTTTCTTTGTTATGTTTTGTTTTTTTCTCGTGGTTTCTCTCATTTGTTTTACTTCTTCTATGTAACATGATTAATGTGAAAATGTGTTTAATAAGAATGTATGTATAGAGCCCATATAAGATTGCAGACCATCTCGAAGAATGAGGAGAGAGGGAGGGGGAGAAAATTTAAGACTTATGAAATTGATTGTTGAAAACTGAAAATGTTAATTAAATTTTTTAAAAGGCTAAGCTTTAAAGTATCAGCTGTATGACCTTGGGCAAGTCTCTTCTTTTCCTCCCTCACCACAGCTGTCAAGAATTGTCTCCCTCATCTATGTAATAGGGTGATCGAAGCAGATGGCCCTTTCCAGCTCTTACCTTTTGTGTGTCTGTATTTCTATCTCAAGAATACATATTGCCTTGTAGATTCCAGAATCCTCCCAGTACATACAGCTGGACAGAGCAGTTACATAACACCAATTATGTATCCACATGCACTATGGGAACAAATGATACCGATCTTTAGAAAGTACCTTCTGTTCAGTCTGGAAGCTCTAAGCTCCGGTGATTGTTTATAGGTCAGACACACGACTTCACAGCAGAGGGTTATGTAATTTCTTGGTGAAATGAGGACCATATGGATATAATTGAATTAAAGCTGTATCACCATTCCTCAAATTACAATTAAATTCATTCAACATTTTATTAAGTGTGCAAGTCACTGAACTAAGTGATACGGGAAATACAAAGATAAATCAGTCAGTCCCTATCACCAGCAAACTTAGAGCTTAACAGGAAGCATGAAGTATCTGCAAATGTACATAATTCAGAGCATGAGAACATGAGAGGCACCATGGAAGCAAAGATATTTACTGAGTGCTGGTTAAAGAACTAGGAGCTAAGAGGTATAGCTGAGACACTGGATGTCTAGGTCAGGATCCCAGAAAAGATCTCAGCAAGTTAAAACATTGGGCTGAATGTTACAAGGTTAAATAGAACCAACAGAAAGTACTGTAAAATGGATTAAAAGTGTCAGCCTTACAAGAACACTGTGATGTCAGCTAAAATAGCAATTCAAACCTGAACTTACACCAAGAGATAGAGTGTCTAGAAGATGGGTGATTATTTTCTCACTGTGTTTTTTCCTGATTAGATCACTTCTGAAGCATTGCATTCAGTTCTGAACATTAGGAAAGACATTGATAAGTGAGAAGGAGCCCAGAAGACAGCCAGGATGATTACAGGTCTTGAGTCCACGTCAGCTGAAAATCAGTTGTTAGATTAGAAAAGACTCAAAGGAAGGTGATAGCTCCCATCAAGAATTCGAAGGTATATCTCATGGAAGAAAGATGAGATTTATTTGGTTTGTCTTGAGAAGGCAGAACCCTGTAGGAGTTATCATAGATTGAAGTTGTAAAGAGGCAGATTTCAATTCAGCATAAGGAAAAATGTCCTAACAATGTTTTGTTCTTGTTCAGTTTTGTCTAACTCTTCATGACCTCATTTGGAGTTTTTTTTGGCAAAGATACGGAAATGGTTTCCCACTTCCTTCTTGAGCAGCCAGGTGGTGCAGTGGATAGAGCACCAGTGTAGGAATCAGGAGGACCTGAGTTCAAATCTCACTTCATACACTTGATACTAACTGTGTGACCTTGGGCAGGTCACTTAACCCCAATTGCCTCATCCTGGATCATCTGCAGTCATCCTGATGAGTATCTGGTCACTGGATTCAGATGGCTCTGGAGGAGAAGTGAGGCTGGTGACCTGCAAGCCCTCCCTCACTCAAAACAAAAAGTCAAGTGCAAGTCATGTTATTATTTCTCTGATGGCATGGTCTTCTTCAAGGATGAAGGACAAACACACACAGATGAGAAACAAAGGCAAGCAGAGTTGAGTGACTTACCCAGGGTCACACAGCTAGTAAGTGGCTGATGACAGATTTGAACTCAGGAAGATGAGTCTTCCTGACTGTGGGTCTAGCACACTATCCAGCTATGTAGCTGCCCTTTCCTAGAGTGTTATCCCAAAAGCATAGGTAGTGCCTTGGCGGGTATGGTGGTTTTCCCTCACTCGAAGTCTTCAAGCAAAGTCTGAATGACCGCAACTTCTCAGGGAAGTTGTAGAAATAGATTCCTGTTCAGTTTCTGAATTCTGAATTCCTTTCCAACTCCAAGAATCTCTGATTCTCTGCTTGAGAAGAGAGAGAAGGCAAAGTCCAAGGGTTTGAGTGTGGGAAGATGGTTCTGTCATTATCCACTGACAAAAACTGAGTAAAGCCAGAAGGGAGGAGCACTTTTTAGAGAAGGATTATAAAATCAGTTTGTGAGATACTTGTAGGGCATGAGGCCTATATCCTGCAGACAGGCAACTGGAAATACAAGTCTAGAATTTAGGAGAGAGATAAGTGCTAGAAATATAGATTTGGGAGATATTTGCAAACAGGCTATAGACATGCAAGTGAATAAGGTTGCTGAGGAGAGAGTCTAGAGAGAAAAGAAGAGAAAACCAGAGACCGTTGGAAAACATCCACCTGAAGGGCAGATAAGGTATTCAAGGTGGCTATCTTATTGGAGAGTAAAGCTGGTGGTGAGGGGAGGACCTGTCCAGCTGCAACTTAAAAGGAAGCTGGAAAGCAAAGCTGGGTATAAAACACACATGCCAGTAAAGGGATGGAGTGCTGAGAAACGTGTGGGAGAGAAATTGTCATCCTGGTATCAAGCTTTCTTAATGCCCCAGATCATATGACTCTATATGAAACTGGTTCTGATCCTAGCTTTTAATCTAGGTGATGCTTTGTACTGCTGGCCTCCTCAGTTCAGTATTCTTTTATTGCCCTAAACACTGGTGCTGGCCAGGTACAACTGATTCATTGATTGTGGGCCAATTTTTTTCAGGCTTTCCTTGAACCCTGACCCAGGAATATTTATTCACAACTCACAACCTATCCTGCTTCCGTTCTTAACCCATGAAACAGGCATCTACAGTGCAGTATGCTTGGCAAATGGTCTTCTATCTTCTGCTTATAGATCTCTGATGATGAGAAATCTGTTCCTTCCAGCGGCAGCACATTCCACTTTTGAGACACCTCTTAATGGGGAGGTATTATTGAGGGTCTGAATTAAGGTAGTCATAGTGGAAAGCAAAAGGATGGGTTGAAGAGATATTGTGAAGATAGAATGTAGAGGACTTGGCAGGTGATTGAACAGGGGAACGAGAAAAGGGATAGTCCAAAGTGGTTCTGAGATTTTTAGCTTAAATGACTGGGAAAATGGAAGTGCCATAAACAGAAATGTTGAAATTATGAGGAGGATTAATCAGGTTTTTGAGGAAAGAAGACTTCAATTTTGAAGTGTTGAGTTTGAGATGCTAGTAGGAATATAGATATAAATCTTGAAGTCAGGAATGTATAGATTCAAATTCGATCTTTGAGACATGCTGCTTGAATGGTCCAGGCCAAATTATGTAACCCTAGGCTGGAAGTCAGACACATAACTGGTGGGTCACATGTTGCTCACTACACTCCTGAGTATAGTTTGGACCAGATTAAAATGTAATTGTGAAATATTTAATAAAATAAATACTATGAGATATGGATATTATATTTTATTTATGTTTATATTGACATGTAGAAGCATACCTTGGAGATATGGGTTTGGTTCCAGACCACTGAAATAAGGTGATTTCATAATAAAGCGAGTCACATGGATTTTTTGGTTTCCCAGTGCATATAAAAGTTATGTTTACAATATACTGTAGTCTATTAAGTGTGTAACAGTATTTTCCTAAAAAAAGAATGTACATAACTTAAAATGCTAACCTTCCTCTGAGCCTTCAAAGAGTCATAATCTTTTTGTTAGTGGAGGGTTAGGGTCTTGCTTCCCTGTTGATGGCTGCGGAATAACTGGGGTAGTGGTTGCTGAAAGTTGGGGTGGCTGTGGCAGGTTCTCGAAACAGACAACAATGACATTTGCACATTGATTGACTCTTCCTTTCATTTGAACACTTAGAGGCCATTGCAGAGTTATTAATTGGCCTAATTTCAGTATAGTTCTGTCTCAGGGAGTAGGAAGGCCTGAGGAGAGGGAGAGAGACCGGGAACAGCCCAATATAAATATTTGTTGATTAAGTTTGCCATTTTATATGGGTGCAGTTCTTGGTGCCCTAAAACAATTACAACAGTAGCATCAAAGAACACTGATTACAGATCACCATAACATATAAGAAAAATGAAAAATTTGAAATATTGCAAGAAATACCAAAATGTGACAGCAACTTGATGTGAGCACACTCCGTTGGAAAAAAGGGAGCTGATAGATTTGTTTGATGTAGGGTTGCCACAAGTCTTAAATTTGTAAAAAATAATGTCTCTAAAGTGCAATAAAGTAAAATTCAAAAAAACAAGATATGCCTGTGTGTTTATAGGTTCATAGATATATGTGTGTGTGTGTGTGTGTAAATATATGTATATATTTACACACACACAAGCCCATGTTTATATATGTTTGCTATGTGTGCATACAGAGGCATACCTCATTTCTTTGAGTTTTGCTATATATGTATGTATATGTATTATGTATTTGCATGTATATATGTATGCAGCCCACAGAGATCCTTATGCATGGATTAATAATGGCTCCAATTTCTTTTTGAATTTTATACCACTCTAGGCAGTTCTCTTAAATTGTAGTGCTGAACTACCCTGGTAGAGGAAATTCCCTCATCTGGGAGTTCCCCATGTCAGTGAAATCAGATTGATTTCCCTTTCCCCATCTCTGTCACTATCTACTTTAGTCTTAAGAGGCAGGTCCTATCTTATTGCTTATTGCATTCAGCACCTAGAAGGGGAAAAGCCCTGTTGGCCATCTCAGCTCTGTAGCCCAAACTTATCGATTGAGATATATATGGGAGATTTCAAGGTTAGTTGTGCTGAGTGAGGGCTAGGGATGCAGATGAGATTTGGAGCTGCAGATGTACTGGGATTCTACTTCCCTTTTAGGCTTTTTTTTTTCTTGTTCAAAAAACAATTTTCCACTAATCTCCTTTTCTGATGCTTCCATCAGTCTTGGGGGTAAAACGGAGCTCTTGAAGAGAGGCCAGCAGGACTCAAGCTCTCGCAGGTTGTACCTAATTTACCACTGAGGTTTTGAGTGTCTGGGGATCAGTGTTTGTTACCTGAAAATCAGCTTAGCTAAGCGTAGAGAAGCTCATCACTAGAAGTATAGCCATCAGGCCTTGACTGTCTTTGGCCACAGAAATTTGTGAAATGTCTCCAAAAGCACAGAGGAGTAGAGATCTGAATCTCTAGGTACCGCACAAATAAAAATGTTGCAGTTTTGGAAGACATAAATTGCAACAAAGGAACAAAATAACTAATTCATGGGTTGTAAATGTGGAGAGTGCTTGTTTTCCATTTCTACTTCCTATTAATGAAACACTAACAAGGGTTGGTTCTTAGCCAGCAAATTAATGTGCCCTGAAATTCCTATGACATCCTTTGGGGAATTTCCATGTATTTTGTTTTTTCAATACCATCTTGTTGATTTAGCAGGAGTAAACAAGTCAGCTTCTTTCTTCTGTGTTTGAATGTCTCATCACCTGGGCTAAGCAAAAAATTCTCCATTAAGAGATAAGTCCCAAAGCAATGGAAATAACTTCATAGTAGGTGGCTTTTCTAATGAGACTCCAATCTGAATAGCACTCTTCCCTCCAGTTCATTTTATGTGTTGCAGCTTGATCTTCATTCACAGCTCTCATTACATTACTCTCCTGCTCCAAATCTTCCTTGGCTTTACCCTGCCTATTGAATTAAGTTGAGATACCTTAGCCCTGCCTTGAAGACCCTTCACAACCTAAACTAAAAGCTTTGTCTAATACTACAAATGACCTTTGCTTTCTAGCCAAAGTGGTCTAGGCCAAAATGGTCTACTTGTAGTCCCCTAAACACATACTAATTTGGGGTCAGTAAAGACCCTTTCCCTTCCTCGCCCCCAGCTAACATTTATATAGTGCTTATTATGTACCAAGCACTAAGCTAAGAACTTTACTATTTAATTCTCACAAAAACTCTGAGAGGTAGGTGCTATTATATCCTCAGAGTTGAAGTGACTTGCCCAGGGTTGCACAGCTAATCAGTGCCAGAGGCTGGATTTAAATTCAGGTCTTCCTAATTGCAGTTCTTGACTTTGAAACATATTTACTAGTTCTATGACCCTTTGCAAGATAAGCCTCTTTGAGGATTAGTTTCCTCATCTGCAATATTAGTGATAATAGCTGAGACCCCAAACCCTCCTTTGATAATCCTTTTGGGGTCAAGAGAAGTTGAGGAAGGCATGCAGTACATTAGATTCTAAGTGGAACCTTTGTGTAAACTCGTGGGAAACTATTGATATAGCTGAACAAGGTGAGTGGGCATGAATGGGCTGGGATCTGCCTCTCTTCAAAGTAGGCCTAGCCTGTGACTTATCTGAGGACTTTATCTCCATCTCCATCTCCACCTCCACCTCCACCTCCACCTCCACCTCCACCAGCAGTCTTGTCATGCTGGAAACACCGCCACTCCTAACAGCCTTCTCCAAAGAGTGAATCCTCTTCCATTTGAGGAAGTACCCATGACATCCAAGCTGACTTCAGACATGCAACCCAGCACATAACTCTCCTATTTTTCTGTGTTGCCTGCAGGCAGCCTTCATGCTTTGTTCAGCTCCTTTAGAATGTAAGCTCCTTAAGGCCAGATACTGTTTTTTTCTTGTATCTGTATTCCCCAGTGAAATCTGGAATATAGTAAACATTTAATAATTGCTTTATGTATTTTTCCATTTGTTTTGTTGAAAAGAACTTCTAAATGAGGGAGATTATAAAAATCTATTTAATTATTTCAGTATTATAATGTCTTACATTTATATAATGCTTTAAAAAATTTACAAAGTGTTTTGTGTTCTTTATTGTACTTTGAGCAACTGTGAATTAACTTGCTAACAATTTTCAGCAATATAGTGATTTAAGACAGTGCTGAAGGACTTATGATGAAAAAAGATGTCCATTTCCAGAGAAAGAACTGATGGAGTCTGAATGAAGATTGAAACCTTTTTTAAGAACTTATTTATTTTTCTTATTTTTTTCATTTTCTCTTCTTTTTTTGGGTGAGGAGGGGTCTTTGCAAGATGGCTAATTGGAAATGTTTTGTGTGACTGTATATATATTATCAATACAAAATTGCTTGCCTTCTTAAGGAGGGAGAATGGAGAAAGAGAATTTGGAACCCAAACTTTTAAAAAACAAATGGAAAAAATTGTTTTTACATGTAATTGGAAATATATGTCCCACATTTTAATCTGGTTTGGTGCATCCATAATTCTCTGATCTGTAAGACTTAGCAATAGATTGGATAGGACCCCTGGGAATCTCATCAGGAAATTCACCATCCTGGGAGACCGAATCTGTCTTGGCACTCATAAATCATCAGCACTCTCATTACCCTCTACTCTTCTGTTTGGAGACCTGGAGGGTGGAGCAAAAGACCGCCCCCAAAGCTTCTATTGAAAGAGGCCCTACATCTCTTCATTTTGTCCCTGTTGTGTTCCTTTGGATTGGACTTCATCATGCCCCTGCGGTTAAGAGAGCGACGATCATCCCCCTCTTTTCAGCTTCCTTCATTCATTCTGGGGTTGATTGCACTCTTTGGCTTTTAAAATTCTTCATAGTATCGCTAAGTTCTAACTGAACAGGCTTATTTGCTTTTCAGTGAAATTGGCATTCCTTTTCTCAGCTTAATATTTCTGTGTGGATTTCCCCCATACCTGGGATATACCTCCTCATCGTTTCTGATGCCTAGAATCCCTGGCTTCTTTTAGATCCAGCTATTATCAATTATATTATTATATTTTATTATTATTATCTTTATATATATATCTAATATGTATATAAAATATATTATTATTATATTACTATTATATTATCAATACAGGAAGCCTTTGCTGCTTCCCCTGATTAATAATGTGCTTTCTCTCCGTATATTCCTTCCCCTCCCTCCTCAAATTAACTTGTATTTACATATTGTGAATATTTTGCATCCTCCCAATACAAGCTCCTTGAACACAGAGCCTATTTTTCATTTGTCTTTGAAGTCAGGAGACCTGGGTTTGAATCCTGCCACAAAGTTGAATATTAGGCAGTCATTTTACCTCTCGTACCCTGAAAATCTGTGATTCATGTTAACTAAGGCAGCTTCCTAGGGTGGGACTGCTCTCAACCCATGCAGAACACAGCCTCTTTACAATTGGTAGGAAGTTACCTCAAGATTAAATGCAGTGGTAAAGGTTAAAATTAAAGGGGTTAAATCAGATGTAAAATTATCTGTAAGATGAGGATAGTAATACTTTCACTACTGCGCAAAATTGTGGTAAAGAAAGCACTTTGCAAATCTTAATACTATATAAACATTTTATTACTGAATGAATGAAAAAACATTTATTAAGCACTTGGGGGAGTGATTATCCAGGGAGTACTGGCTTAAAAAAGTTATAGGGATAGTGAATAGCACATTAAGGAAGTAGATTTGTGTTCCAGCCAGGATTAACAGTAGAGTTGATTTGATCATGTTTCATGGTGTGTAGAGGTCAGTGAAGGGGGCGGGGAGGTAGAGGTGGAGGGGAAAATGTGTATGCAAAAGCGTTAGGCATGGGGGGCAAGACTGTTGGTGAAGACGCCATGAAGGAGGTTGTTAGAAAAGAGGAACTGAAGAGAAGCATGGTTGGACCTTTCCTAAAATGGGGGGCTGGTAGAAGCAATCACCAATCAGGAGGATGAGGCCTTGGGAGGAAATTTCTCTCTGAGCTAATAAAATGATTAATAATTAAATAATATATTATTATAGCCTTATAAAAATAAATATAAAAATATAAGAGGAACGGAAAGACAAATGAAGTGATATAAAATGATAGCAGAGCATATTAACTACTGTTGTAGATGTAGGAAAAGAAAATGAAGGCAAAGAAGGAGATACAGAACAAACATCTTTTGTTTACTCATTTGTTTGGTTCTGTTTTATTAAATGCTCAGATTTATGTACTTTTATTCTTTGTTTTGTATATTGATCTAATGATTCATGTTTCATAGTTAATAGGTTTAGAATTTTATGATGTTTAAGAAAAGAATGGATATATCACAGTTCTGAGGAAAAATTCTGTAGTTCTACTCATGGGAGGTTTTGGTTGATCAGATACTGAGAAACTATTGAATTTGAAAACACATTCAAAAGGCAAAACTATCCATCAGAAGACCTGAATTCTAATCTTGGCTCTGTTACTAACTGGCAGTATGTCTTTGGGCTTCAGTGTTATCCATAAAATGAGTGGGGAGGGGAAGTTTAGACTAGAAGATCTCTTGGGTTCCTTTTCAGGTCTAAAATCCTATGAGTTTAAAAATTTACTCAAATGATTAATCTGAAGAGAAAAGAGAAGGAAAAAGAATTTGCCCCTGCGTATGTTGTTCTTGATGTAAAATGCCATGTCCTGTATCTACCGTGTAATGCTCTGTGGGCTATTTTCAACAGATGCAAACTACAATAGGGAGGAAAGAACATCAGATAATTAAGAGTATTATGTCCTGATGGTTTCTTTAAGGTGCTGAAAAGATTTTCTTCCATTCTCAAAATTTTCCCAGGTAAACTTTGAAGAATTTAAAGAAGGGTTTGTGGCTATACTGTCATCAGATATTGATGTCAGCACCTCTGACGAAGATAGTAGCTACTTGGAATCAGGTGAGAATGTGCTCCAATTTGTATCTGACTTGTTTTCATTCTGTATTGTTGCCTTTTGAGGGCATGGTGTCTTAAGGAAAGAGCCCGGCCCTGGGGTACAGGAACTCTTTGTTCTGTTTCCTTAGATATCCCTGACAAGTTGTATTGTGTGACTGTAGGCAAGGCATAACTTCTGTATTTTTCAGTTTCTTTACCCACAAAAGAGCAATACTTTCCTGATGTACCTCAAAGGGTTGCATGAAATAATGTATTTGGAATGACTATTCAACAATTTACAATGAACTCACCACCGCAATACCAAAAGAGAGATGCTGGCTCTTTAGTTGACAATGTAGACATTTTAAGTCATTCAGTAGAACACTAAGAATTCTAGTCTTGGGAAGGGTCAGATAGGACCATTCTTAGGAGTTTCCCATGTTCAGATTAGAGTAATACTATATGTTTTAATATGCATTTGTGGTAGGCAGATGATCCAGCTTTATAATATAACCAAATATGGGGTTCACTGACCTACTTTATTACAGGAGTTGGCTGAAGTTTATTTGCTTCTGAGGTAAAATGATATATAGTTATATGATATGATTTCTGAGGGGCAACATGGCAGAATGCCCTTAATAGAAATCCATAAAATCAAAATGCTGACTTCTCTGTTGATAAATTGTGGCCTTGGCAAATTCTTAGCCTGTCTGTTTCAGGCTGCCCTGATTTTGAAAGAGACAATGATCTTCATGCACTGTATGTTCTAAATTCCAGTGAGGTTCGCTTTCTTTCTGCTGTTTCAGGCAGAAGACTTGAAAGAATATGATTGCTTTCTCCAAGGGCTAATATCCAAAGGCTGAAAGATTTCCCTTGTTCTGCTTGGCTTCAGAGAAAACAACTGGGAATAATAGAAAGAAGATGCAAGAAGAAAGCTTAGATTTGATATAAGGAAAAATTTCATAACAATTAGAGATGTTCTCAAGTGCAGTGAGCTGCCTAGGGAATCAGTGAATTTGCCATCATTAGGAATCTTCAAATAAAGGCTGGATAGCTCCTCATTACAGATCACAATGGATAGACTAGTGGCTGTCTAGTTCAACCCATACCCCCAAAAAGAATGTTTACTACAGCATACCCAATAAGTGGTTGTCCAGACTCTGCTTGAAGACGTCCAATGAGGAGACATCTTCTACCTCTCAAAGAACTTTCTCCTTTCTTCAAACCTAATTTTACCTCTTTGTAACTTTTACCCATTGCTCTCCCTTGTGGGGTCAAACAGAACATGCCTTATCATCAATCCAGAAGAAAGTCTTTTAGACACCTGAAGATTAGATATTGTGTCCCCCAAACCTTGTAGCTTTTTCTCAAGGAAAAACATCCCCAGTGTTTTCACAGAATCCTCAGATGGCATGACCTTGAGGCCCTTCTCTGATTAGATTGTGAGCTCATTGAGATCAAGGTCTGTCTTTTGCCTCTTTTTGTATTCCCAGTGCAAAAGTGGGTGCTTAAGAAATGTTTTTAACCATCATTGACTATTAGCTTTTCCATCTCTGTTACCCTCTTTGGATTCTATAGCTCATCGGTTTTCTTCCTGAAATGTGGTACCAACAGTGGTCTAACCAGAGCAGAGTACAGAAGAATTCTGATCTTCGGATCTATATAAAATTGTAAGGTAGATTCTTGTTCAGGTAGAGATTAGATTAAATGTTCTCTGAGGTCCCTTCCAGCTTTGAGAATATCTGATTCTGAGAGGTTCCTACAATAGTGACCAATTTCAGACATTTGGAAACTGACCAGGTTGGTAATGTCAGCCAGACAGAACCAGCCTCTAACCTGTGGGTGGCTGCAACCAAACAGAGCAGGCTAGAGATGGGAGACTCAAGAATTAAACAGAAATTTAATTTCAGAGAGAAATGGTTTGCAAGCAAGGACTCATATTGAAGCCCCACCCCCAGTGGGAGGAACCTGAGGCAGTGTGAGATCTTAATTCTTATACCTTTGATTGTGAGCTGTAGCCCTGACAATGAGGGGTAACACCATTAATGGGACAGGTTTGATTCATAGCAGGGCTTCATGACCCGAACTTGTCTGAGCTCAGAGAACACCTGGTGCTGGTCAAAGCAATGTGGTAATTAAATGAAAAAATTCTGGGATTTTGCTGTGTCTGAGATCATCCAGAGGGTGTGTGCAAAGGATTGTTGTTACGCCAAGGTCGGGGCACAGCCTCCTTGCTGGACCTTTACTCCGGAAAACACAGTGTCTCCTAATATCTTGACAGTAAATAGGAGTTTAAATGAAATTATACTCAATGTCATTCCTTCATTGTGTGGTTCATCCTTGTTCTGCTTCCCTCCCTTTGTTGCAAACACTTGTTGTGATCCACATTCTAGGGTAATGTAATCTGTTAGAGAGACATCATGGACCTGTGGGTCTGGTGTCCTTGATTCTAATCTTGGCCGTAACACTGAATAGCTATGTGACTTGAAGTAAGTCATTTAACATCTCTGTGCCTTAATTCTTCGGTCTGGGAACTATTTGTCATAATATACACAATATATACCGCCATCTGATAGGGATACTGAGAAGAATAATGAAAATCAATTTGTATTTCTTTCCCTAGTGAGAATGTTAACATGCATGTGGTATGGGAAGGAAGATAGGAAGTTAGATACATGATATATTAACAGGAAGTCTGGGAAAAGCAAATTCATTTCCTTACCAAGTGCTGCCGTGTGGCACCATCTTGGAGTAAAGAAGGCATAATTTAGAGTGGTGAAAGAAGAATAAGGGAGTGCCCTGATATGGAAATTACATCATAATCAGTTCCATTAAATAAACATTTTAAAATATATTCTACATGCAAAGTACTGGGCTACGTCCTGAGGGAGATATAAAATTTAGAAAAGACACTGACCCTTCCCTCCTGGAGTTCACAGTCTAGAATGGAAGAGTATAAAAGGTGCTGGGATGAGGGAAAGAATTTTTGAAGAAGGTAGCATTCCACTTGGGTTTTGAGGGATAGCCAGGAGGTATGAAGGTTGGCAGCAAGATGGCTAGCAAGAAGATGACAAAGGAGGAAGTGATCCACTGCTTGCGTCTTCTAGTGAGCGGGCCATCCAGACATTCATCGAGCAATACACAGAGGGGTGAGGTGAGGCAGACCAGAAATTCCAGGGCTGAAAGGAACACAATGTGAGGTTCAGATATCTGATGAGAAGAGAGCCTATGAGTAAAGTGATATATGGCTGGATTCTGGGAGGCCAAAAGCTACACAGAGGTCAAGGACTACATGGATTGAGAACAATTCATCACATATAACAATTAAGAGATCACAGATATCTTTTGACAAAGCAGTTTCAGTCTAGTGTACTTGCCTCCCCAACCTGTTAGGTTTTTGATGGTAGAGACTGTTTTCACTTTTTTTGTGTGTGTATCTTGAAAGCCCAGCATAGGGCCTACTACATAGTAGGAGTTAATAAGTACTTATTGATTGAGGAATTTGTGGGGGCCAGAAGCCAGATTGTCAGGAGTTGAGAAATAAATGAGTTATGAGGAAGTAGAGGCAGACAGAATAGACTACTATTACTAGGAATTTAGCAGTGAAAAGAAAAAGAGACATAGGATAGTAGTTTGATGGGACAGCAGGATTTTCAAGGGATGGGAAGACCTAAACTTCAGAGGTATATTGCTATTGCTATTATAATCTACCTTGTTTTTGAATTATTATTATTATTTCTTTTTTTGTGGTTTGTCTAGATTTTCAAAATTATCCACAGTTAAGTGGCTCGAATGCAGGGCCTGATACTCCACCTCTCAAACCAGCTGAGGATGAATTTCCCTGCTCTAGACTCTGTGTCCCCATTCACAAAGGTACTCCTGCTGAACTCCTCCTTAATTCTAGGCCAGATTTGAAATTATTTCTACAAGTCAGGGTTAAAAAAGAAAAACCAAATGTACCAGGCTCCCTCTCGAGAGCTATAGTGTATTTTCTCCAAAGTTCCTTCTTTCTTTGACCTTTGACCCCCTGCTCATCTCCTTATGATTTCTTGGACTTCTCATCTTCTGTACCTTGTCCTTGGTCTTTTACTTCCCTTACCCTTCACGTCCTTTTAGCATGTTTTTTTTGTACTGCCAGCATCCACCCCTGCTAGTCCACTCCTTAAGAAACCGTCCTGCCTCCTACCCACCCTCTTTGTACCTTTTCTGTTCTCTTGTCTTTCATTCCCTTTACTTTCTGCCATCATTTTGTACCTTGATGAAGAGACAGAAAATTCCTCTAAAGCTTAGAAAACTAAGGGGTGCCTATTGTATGGCAATAATTTATTTAGTGTTTTAAATTTTCAAAGTATTTTATATGAATTATCTCAAAAGTATTTAATATAAATTGTCTCATTTGATCCTCACAGCAACTTTGAGAGATAAGCACTATAGGTCTTATTATTCTTGTTTTACAGTTAAAGAAACTGAGGCTTTAAAATATCTAGTAAGTGTCGGAGGAGGGATTAGAACTAGATAGAAAATAAGAAGTATATTTTTGGACATGACTAACTTAGGAATTTTTTTTGCTTAACTGCTTAGATGATAAAGGAGTTCTTTCGTTTGTTCCTTCCCTTTCTCCCTTCTTTCTTCCCTCCCTCTCCCCCTCTCTCCCTCTCTTCCTTCCTTCCTTCCTTCCTTCCTTCCTTCCTTCCTTCCTTCCTTCCTTCCTTTCTTCCTTCCTTCCTTCCTTCCTTCCTGTTAGAGGGAAGTGGAAGAGAGAAAAAGATGAATGCTTCATAACTGGAAAAAAAAGATCATTTTTTTAGAAAGGATCAGGTTTTGTTAGGAGACTGGAGCTCTAGTCTCGCCTTTGGTACTCACAATACTCACTTGCTGTGCGACCTTAGAGAGTCCCTTTATCTCTCTGAGCCTTTATTTCCTAATATGTCAGATGGAGCATGCAGCTGTGATGGTCTATTGTCCTTTTCACATTTAAAATTCAGTTATGGTCTAAGAATTGAGAATATGGTAAAATTACCTCCTTCTTTACAGCTTGTTCTTTGTCTGTTCTCTTGTGTGGTCATGCACACTAAAGTGATGTATATTAACATTGATTTGGAGCTGAAAGGGACTTTAGACATCACCTGACCTAACTGCTCCATTTTACAAATAGCACATTGAGATAGAGAGAGATTAAATGTTTGGTCTTAAGTTCATGCCACTATCAAGAAATAGAGAGAGGATTTTAACCTATATCTTCTCCTTCTTAAGTCCAGCACTCTGTTACTACCCCAGCTGCCTCTCATTTTTTAAGAACATCTGGCCACGAAAGAGGGAGGTGATATTTTTCTGTACTATTCTGATGAGATCGAGTTTGAAATGCTATGAAAAATATGTGGGTTTTTCTGGGCGACTCATTATCATAAGAAGATAATTGACTGACTGGAAAGTATGGGTAGGGCTAGAGAACAAACTAAATAGGAACAAGGAAATGAAATTAAGGGAAGAAAATTGAAACGAAAAAGCATAAAAAAACCTGGCTTGCTGTGTGATGTTTTAGATAATAGATTATTCTCCAGCTGCAGAAGTGCTAATGCTTCAGACTTTGGAAATTCATTACTAGGGAACAAAATTGAATGTATTGCCAAAATTAGATTGCCCAACGAGTCTATTTCTCTAGTATATTTGGTGATTCATAAGGGCCTTGTGTAACACTGTCCTCAATTTTCTTTCCCATGGGCCTCCTACACCTTGCATCTGACTTCCTTTTAATTACAATTAAACTGTAATTCATCTTACTCATATAAGGAACTTCTACAACAAAATAAGCATAAAGAATTTCGCCACATTTGTAAATAATCAGTTAGCCATCTTTATTTTCCTGGCATCTAAAGTCAAATCCACTTGTATCTTCCAAAAGGTTGATACCATTGGATAGCCTGACCACGTCATGGCCTTGCTGAAAAGGATTTGTTCCCCATTACTTGTAAGGTTAAATAAAAACAAAGTTGAAGTAAATGACTTGACCGAGGTCACACAGGTAATCCATAGCATTAGCTCAGTAATTAAGGCCTGCAACCTGGCTGTGATCTACCACACCAGTCTTATTTCCTATTACTCCTCCTAACTAACTCTGTATTCCATCGACACTGACCTAAGCTCTTCCCTACTCTCATCCCAACCTCCCTCATGTTTGGAAGCCACTCTCTCCACATCTCTATCTTTTGAAATGTGTTTCTTTCTTCAAGGAGCTTTTTCCTTCATGAAACACTGCCTAATTCTTCAAGTGAAAGTAATCTACACATCCTGCAATTTTATAAGAAGACTTTGGGTCTTCTTTGTCTCTTTTCATGGGAATGTGGCCTAATAGAAGAGCACCAGCTCTGGGGTCCGAGGTTTTGAGTTTGAATCCTGGTTCCACCCTTTACATCTTGTAGTATCTAGTCTTCATATTTGTATAATGCATCTGTCAGATGTCATACTTATTTGCGTTCCTCTCCCATCATCCCTGTTAGATTCCTGGAGGACACTGACCATTATATTTTTTAAAAAAACATTTCCAGCCTTAGTGATCATAAGGACCTTGCCCATCTAATAGGGAAGGCTAGATAAGTATTTGACCAAATATGTTTAGATTTCCTAGTAACCTACTCTTCACCCTGCCCTGCCCCTCTCCCTTAAAGTTATTTCCTCATTTTCTCAAGTCCATAAAATTTGTCTTCTCATTTATGGATAGATTTCCCTCTTTCCTATGTTTCTTCTCCATTGCATATCATTGCTGCAGTTGGGTTGAAGTAAACTCTGACCTGGGACAACAAGATAGCTCAGTAGATAGAGTGTTGGGCCTGGAATTAGGAAGATTTATCTTTCCAAATTCAAATCTGACCTCAGACTAGCTGTGTGATCCTGGGCGAGTCACTTAACCCTGTTTGTCTTAGTTCTTCATCTGTAAAATGAGCTAGAGAAGGAAGTGGCAAACCATGACACTATCTTTGCCAAGAAAACTCAAAATAGCATCACTAAACAAAAACAAGTTCTGGCTCTGCCAGTTTCAGGTGAAATTAATCAGGGTTAGGCACACAGGATTCTAGGGGTCACCAGCAACCCCACAAAGCCAATGCTGAGCTCTTTTCTGACATGCTTGCTGCTAAATTTCAAAGGAACTTATTTAACCATTTTTTGGAGCGAATTAGTATGTTACTACTATTTTGGAGCCAGTCCTGACCTGTATTCCCTTGATCTCATAGCCTCAAAATTTGGCTTTAAAATGTAAAGTAAGTGAATAATAAGCTGTTGGCAGGCTTCTAAAGATATGTGTCATTTTCTCTATTTGAGAATTAAAAGAAGATTATTAAAATACATCAACAGAACAACACATTGATGGACTGACCACTGGAGATCAGCCAGTATGTCCTATTTTGAAGGTTTTTTATTTTTATTTTGCTACTTTCCTAAAAAGAGACTTTAACATTATCTGAGAATGTTTAGGCTCAGATGCTTTTTATTCCCTTTTAAAAAATATTTCTCAAGTTTCCCGATCTTTCTTTCTAGCTGAGCCAGCTGAAGTTCAGCCAAAGTATGTGAATGGAGCCAAGTGGTATGGCCGTCGGTCCCGACCTGAGGTGCAAACTCCTGAGAGTGAAAACAAGTTTTTGCAAGAACAGCAAATAAATGGCAACGTGAAAAGCCCACTGAGGCGCTCAGCCTCCCTAGAGAGTGTTGAGGTAGGTTCCGTTAGGTAGTTCTTCCTTCTCCCTAGTTGCTCTGTACTGGGCTAGGCACACCCCAGTGGTGTCCTTGATGATGTCGCAGCAGCCAAAGACCCCCATTACAGCTGGGGATCAGGGAGACGGTGAAAGGTCTGCTGTGAATCGTCCGACTGCTCACTTCCTTTTAGGACTGGGTGAGAATCTCAAATTTCACTCCTTGTACAATCACTGGACCCACATGAAGAAGTGGAGGTGGGAATCCCTGATGATTACAGTTTCATAGCGAGTAATTTTAAAACAGGAGGCTGGACTCTCCATGCTGTGATCGTCTAGAACACGTGAGGACATGTACGTGTACTTATGGATGAGCACCAGACATTTGTCACCGACTTTGGCTTTTAACTGGCAAAGTGAATAGTTCAGATTCTCCCAAATCCACCTGAATTGTTCTCATATGCTGATCCAGTTAAGGGCAGTGTAGCAGAGTGGAAAGAGTGCTAGATTGGGTCTCTGTCCCTGAGGGAATTATCACAGAGCTATGAACGTACTGAAAAGATAAATTGTATTTTATTAACTAGTGTTATTCCTATACCAGCAGTGGTATTTAAGAAATGCCAAATTGTAGCAGATTAGCACTGACCTAGTCTATCATGCTGGCTTTGATGATGGAACTAGAAGTCATTTTAATTGGGGAAACTTGAGTAAGTCCCTGCATGTCTTGTCATCAGAAAGTTATAGAAGTACTAGGAATATTCTGTAATTTAGGAGAAGATAACTATGGGTGTGGAACATTGTATGGTCAGATTCTGTTGTGTGACCCCCTCATTTTTTAGATGAGAAAACTGAGGCCCATAGAAATTAAGTAACTTAGTCAAAGTCACGTAAATTAGGAAGTGGCAAACACAATTTGAACCCGGGTCCTCTGATATTACACGGTATACTGCTTTTCTGTCGAAATTGGATGCTCTTTCCATTGTATCACACTGCTTGCACATCTGCCCTTTCTAGTTGTCCTAATTGCATCCTCTAAGTGTTAATACCTGGGTTCACTCTTCTGTCTCCAAGGCCAGTATTTTACCAGGCCCTGTTGCTTTACACCATGCTGTCTCTAACAGAGTTAGGTGCAACCATGAGCACTTAAAAGGGGCATAACTTCCAGTAATAGAGTCAGGGGGAAGCTGGTAAATATTTGACAATTGGCTCTCTTTGAGGAGGGGGTGGGGAAGGATTGTGTGCACAACAGATTTTTAGCGTGCATTATTAGCACTTTTTCCATCACTTTCTTAAGTCTAGAAAATCAACAGAATAATAAATCAATCCCTGATTTGAAGCACTTGCCAATTTCTGTGTACTATGTACTATGGAAAGTCTTGTTAAATATGAGGCACTAAGGCAGAGTTTCTTAACCTGGAGTCCATGAACTTCTTGTGTATGGGTTCTTAAAAACATTTTGATCATTGTATTTCAGTATGTTTGGTTTCTTCTGTAATCCTGTGTATTTTATTTTGCTCATTTAAAAAGCATTGTTGTGAGAAGGGATCTAAGACCTCACCAGATTGACAAAGGGTCCATGATTCATTGTTGTTCAGTTGTGTTTGACTAGTTCCTTTCCCGTTGTTGCTTATTTGTTTCAGGGACCCCATTTGGGGTTTTCTTGGCAAAGATACTGGAGAACTTTGCCATTTCCTTCTCATTTTACAGATGAGGAAACTGAGGCAAACAGGATTAAATGACCTGCCCAAGGTCACACAGCTAGGAAGTGTGTGAGGCCAGATTTGAATTTGGGAAGATGAGTCTTTCCAACTCCAAGTCCAATGCCACCTCATTGCCCTACTTGCAAGATACCAAAAGTTTAAGAACTCCTGCTCTAAGAACACCTTTAATAAATAGTAAAAGAAATACTGGCAAAGATTTGAAGTTTTATTCTTGTTCTTTGAAACCACTTAACTGATTTGTTCAAGTCTGAATTTCTTGTTTCCCCACAATTAAGCCACACTGCATTTCTCTCTAGTTTATTCCCTCCACTTCTCTATTAATTTTTTCAGAGTCTCAAGTCAGATGAAGAAGCTGAAAGTGCTAAAGACCCCCAGAATGAGACTTTTGAAACACAAGGTAAGAATAAAGTTTGTTACCTCATTTGTAATAAACTGACCAATGATTGCTCTGAGGGTACTAAGGCAGTAAGTGCTCCAATCAGTGCTTCAAGACTGTCCTACTAGCTGTACCTGAGGATGACATAGGAGTACAATAAGTACTTTTGCTGGTTGGTTATTCAGTAGTTTTTTCCAGTCATGAGTGACTTTTCATGAGTCCATTTGGAGTTTTCTTGGCAGAGATATTAGAGTCGTTTGATATTAGAGTAGTTTGCCAGTAAACAGGTTAAGTGACTTGCCCATGGTCGTAAGCTAATAAGTAACTGAGGCCAGATTTGAACTCAGGAAGATGAGTTTTCTTGACTCCAGGCCTGACTCTATCCCCTGTGCCACTTAGCTGCTCGTTTGATTTACCTAAGGGGAAAATATTAGCAGGATTTGAATACATTTGCATGAAGAGTTCTCTAGATACACACTAGTCAACCAAAGGAGTAGAGAACTTCAGAACATGGTTCTTGCCCTCAAGAAGTTTTTCATCTAGTTAGGGAGATAAGAGTAATATGCATGAAATAATAATAAAGAATACAAGCTAGTAAATCATTAAATGTTGTTATTTAAGACAATGTAATCCAATTCAATAAACATTTATTAAGCAATCACTATCTGCATGCTAAACACAGTGTGAATTCAGTAGAGAAAAATAATTGAAGAGGGGAGACTCCACAAAGGAGAGAGAGTTAGGTTGAGCTTTAAATGATGGGTAGGATTTACATAGGCAGAGGACAGATGGGGAAACTTCCGATGGGAGGAACATGAGTGGAAGCATGGAAGGAAGAGTTATCATTGGCATGTTGATAACACAGTAAACAGACTAGTTTAAAGTGGGAGGGAGAGTGTTAGAACATAGAGAAAAATAAGGTTGGATACATAGCATGGATTATTTATGAGGACTTTGAAAGACAGGCAGAAATAATTAAGAAGTAGAATTTTTGCTGATGTAGTAAAAAAAAAAATAGAAAGTCATTGAAACTTTTTCAATATAGGAGGGACCCCAGGAAAGTGTTTTTGGAGGAGGATTAGTTTATGGGGCATATGTAGAATGCATTGGAGAAGGGAAAGCCGGTACAATTCAGGCTGAAATCTTTTAACTTAAAAGAATTAACATATGGTACAGAAGCTTTCCCTAAATTATAGTGGCCATATTACATCTAAAGGGAGATGGATTAACCTGAGTGCTCTGAGGACATGGCCAGTGAAACAAAAACTGATTATAAAACCACTGGAGATATCCACAATCACCTTTAGGTGACTGTCTGCAGAATCTGATTCCAAAGGGATATTCTAAAGCTATGATGCAAGTGCTTGTGGTCATCAACTTAAAGGGTCTTAAGACTCCTGAACCTTTGAAGAGGGATCCATGAATCCCAGAATATTAGTACTGAAAGGGAGTTTAGAGATAATGTATTCCACATCTCCTCTCTTACCTCCCTCCCTCAGTTTCATAGTTGAGGAAATCTGAGGCCAAAATTAGGGGCAGTGACTTAACTAAGGTCACTGTAAGCCCAAGCCAGGTGAGATTTTTTTGTTATTTTCTTTTTGGAGTTTGGTTTCCTAGGCACAGGCTAAATTGAAAACATCTGAAGGGTGATTCACAGTTGTGCTGAGTCACATGGATTGTGATGCCCTCTGACTAAACCTATTAATTGAAAACTATATCTACTGGGAGCTTGGTAGTTTGATTTGGGGGTTTGCTTATGAGAAGGACTTCTTGATTCCCTGGATGGGACTCTGAATAGCTGTTTGTTTAAGAGCCCCCTGACTACTCAGAGGTTTGTGCTCTCCCTTCCGGTGGTGTATGTAGGTGGTTGTATTACTGTGTTCAGACAACAAGAACCCTCTCTGTTGAATCTTTGTACTAATTTCTCTGCTTGTATTTTCTCCATATTCATGGTGTTAACCTTTCCCCTGAAGTACTGAATAACTATACATACATACATATATATATATACATATATATGTATATATATATGTATATATATATATATACACACACACACACACACACATACATATGTTTAATTAAAGAGGGATTGTTGACCCCTTTGAAGCTATCTTTCCTTTATAAAGCAGATCAAAGAACCTGTGCTAGCAGGTCATTCTGGGTGTGCTAGGGTGCTTGCTAATACAGTCACAAAGCTAACAGATGTGATTCAAGTCCAGGGTCATTTGTTTATTTTACTACTACAGGTTTTCTGAGCCAGTTTTTCATGGATCTCTATAACAAATACCAGTCCCTAATGCTGGATTTGTAACCTGAAGCAGCCTCACTCTGCCCTATCAAATGCAGGCCATCAAGGACTAATGAGCATCAGGGCTGGCTATTTAGCTTCTCTCCATGTTCATGGACACCTTGGGGTTACCTCCCGACAGTCCTGTAGAGTTTACAAGGTGATGCCTGGCCAATGAGCACAGGCAACTAACTGACTGAACTTGAATTGTCTGTGAAATTAAAAATTAACTGCCATTAGCATACTCTTTTTTGTGTTCCTGTAAGTCAGATTCCTTTGAGTAAGAAAAAAAATCAGTTCAACCCAGTCCACATTTATTAGAAAGTCTTAACTATGTGCTTGGGCACCATTAAGTGTTGGCGATACAGTTAATAAAAAGAAAGTCAGTCTCTGCCCTCAAAAGTCCTTCAATCAAATGGGAGAAGATAACACACAAGAGGAAGCTGGAAAGGAGAAGAAGGCAGAGAAGCAGATGCAACGTGGAGTGAATCATAAAGTGCAGTCTCTGCCCTCCATTAAGGAGGGCACTGGGAAAAGTTTGGACCTCCACCCACTAGTCCTCTAGGACCAAGGACAGAGGGGGATGAGGGAGGTGGTGTCAGCCAAGGTTTCAGTTAGCAGCCTGGTGATGAACCTAACCAGGGACAGGCATCTTGTTCTGTGGAATGGAAACGTGGCAGGGTAGCATATGCTGAGTGAAGTGAGGAAAAAGAAAAGGGAGACCTATTCCACTTACAATATTTCAGCTGGGTAGACTTTTACACTTCAGCCAAGCATGGTAGAAAAAGACCATTGTATGAGAGGAATTCAGTCACAAAACTGCCTACGCATTTAGGAGAAACCCAGCCCCAAAATGTTTAGGTGACCTTTACCTGAGGAACAGGTTTAGATTTGTTTTAAACTAGTTCCTTTACAGACTTGTAAGGGAACCTTTATCTCATAGCTTAGAGCTGATAGCAAACATACTAACATAATAATGCTCAGATGAAACTACAGAATGATTAGATGTTTCTTTAAAGTGTCTTGGTACCAACCCTGGGAAATAAATCCCTAAATCCTCAGTGCTTTGAAAATTGAAATTTAGACCTGGAAAAGTCCTCAGAGATCACTTAGATCAATTTGTACCCTTTCCTTTTTTTTTTTTTTAAATCTATAAGCTTCAGCGAGTCTTGTGGGTTGTGCATGTACAAATAGATTTAATTTTCTTGGCATGACCCAATCTATCCAAATAACCCAGACCATGGAGTGCCTTCACAGGACACATTCACGTCACTCAGGCAGAAGTTGGGCTTGGAATCTAATGGTTTGGCATGCTGCCTCTGTTCTTGCTTCACTCAGCAGGCCTAATCTGAGCCCACATGACTGGTGTTCTCAGCAGTGGTTGTATGTGGAAACAAGTTGTAAGATATATAGGTTTCCTAATACATCTGAAATCTTTGTGTTCTCCTAAGTATTCTGTGAATAAATTGAGCTCTCAGACACCAGTGGGTAAAATCAGAGGAAAAAAGACATTTTAACAAAAACTTATCTATTTTTAATGTATAATTTTTTTGTATGTTTATAATGACCTTACCCTAGGTATGGGACTTTTTTAGACTTTATTGATTTATTTTTTATATTACTGTCATTTCCCAATACTCTCTCACTAATATAACCTTACATATATTATAACAATAAAGTATAATAAGACAAAATATATAAAAACATTGGCCATAGTTGGATAGCAGATGCTCCAACGGTCCACCACCTTTCTATTGAGAAGAGAGAAATACGTTTCATCAGTCTGCTGGAATGGAGTTTGTCACCTTGTATCGATCTGGGTTCTCATCTTTTTTTTTTTTTTTAAGTATTATTTTTCTTTGCATTACTGTGGTTATGTTAAACTATCCTTTTGATTCTGCCTCCACATTCATGCAAGTCTTCCCAAGTTTCTATGAACTTTTCATATTCATATTCATTTCATACATTGTGATTATATTCCGTAACATTCATATGCTATAATTGTTCCACCATTCTCCAGTTAATGGGAACTCATTTTGTTTCTAATTGCTATCCCCAAAGAAGAGATGCTCTGAATATTTTGATAATTCTATAGCTGTCAGTCAGAAAGTTTGTGAAAAAGTTTTCCTCCTATTTTAAAATTTCTCACATATTTGCCTGAACGGGTTTTATTCTCTTTGATTTGCAGGCCAAACCTGGAATCCTGAGATATTTGGGAATTCCCCCAAATCCCCTAATGCTTCCTTAGATGTAACTGAGAACCAGGTCCGGGGAATCTGGGAAGGACTTGGAGTTGGGAGCAGTGGTTATCTAAATGAGGAGGAACTGGCAACAGTTTGTAAGAACATTGGATTGCAAGAACTTGAAAAAGAGGTAAGAGCCTGAAATTGACTTCATGCCATAATTTACAAACACATGGCTGGATTCTTGAAGGATTCAAGCTGTTATGTCTTACAGCTCAGAGTGAGGTCCCAAGTGCAGAGGCCACATAAACCTTGTTTGACTAAAGGAAGGATATATAGGAAACATGGCTTGGGGATATAATGAGCTCTGATAAACAATACAATTCATGTTATGTGCTTGGAGGTAAAAAGTGTTATTAAGAAGCCCTGTTGCACAGATATTTATTTACTTCAGATTACAGAATCACAGATTTGTAGCTTGTCCTTGTGGCGCAGTGGATAGAGTACTGGGTCTGTGGTCAAGAAGCATCATCTTCCTGAGTTCAGATCTGGTCTCAGACACTTCCTAGTTGTGTAACCCTGGGCAAGTTACCTTTGCCCTGTTTGCCCCAGTTTTCTCATCTGTAAAATGAGCTGGAAAAGCACTCCAATATCTTTGCCAAGAAAATCCTATATGGTGTCATGAAGATAGGACATGACTGAAAAGTGACTAAACAGCAAAATTCCTTATTTTTACAGATGGCTCAACCAAAGTAATAAGTCAACATTACACAAGCAGTGTGTTGGCAAAGTTGGCATTCAAATTAAGGTCCTTTGACTCTAAACATGGCATTCTTTCCACTTACTACAATGTAGAAGGTTCTTTTTTTTAAGTTTCTCATTTTTAGTATGCGATGGGAATGGAATACTATGGGGGAATACTATGATTTATTTTAGAAAAATGTGGAAAGACTTGCATGAAATAATGAATAGTGAAATGAGCAGAGCCAAGAGAACGTTGTACATAGTAACAACAATACTGTTCTAAGAATAACTTGGAACAACTAAGTCATTTTGAATATTATATATAGCTATATAATATTATGTATTATATAGCTATATATAATATTTTATGTTATAATATCTACATAATATTATGTATTATGTAGCTATATATGTTATAAATACCCAACAGCTACAAAAGACATATGAAGGAAGATGCTACCCATATTCAGAGAAAAAATTGATAAATAGAAATATGTATAGTATGGTTTTACATATTACACACATATTTGTTTCTTATGGTAGCCTTTTCTAGGGCAGAGGAGAGAGGGAGAAGGAAAAGTGCACAGTACAGAATAAAAGAAAACTTAGAAGGAAGAACAGAAAAGCAGGGTTACTTGGAAAATGATGCATGGTATTTATTACATGGTTTTTTAAAGAAGAAAATAGTGTGAAATGGAAACTTATGGTTTTATACTGAATCCTCTTTTAATGTACAATATACATGGAAATGTTCTTTTTTTGGTCTTTTTGTATTTAAGCTCAAAATGAATAAATTTTTTTAAATTGCTTTCAAGATGTTTTCTAAGTAAAAAGGAAGTGAGGAGCCAACCTTTCAGTTAATAGTAGAACATGTTAACTGATTGTGCCACAAAAATTGCCTGTTCATAAGGCATTTCTAAAAGTTTTGTGTAAGAGTAAAAACTCAGCAGGCCTTCTTTCGGTCTGTGGAAATACTTCCCAGTGTCACCACCTGGATTAGAGGAGTGGGGAGAAAAGACATCCTGGACTTATTAAAACAAATATGGCTGTAATACACAGAGATCATGTTCCTAATTCTGAGTTTCAATGTCTTTTCTATAGGAACTTGAGGATTTGTTTAACAAACTGGACCAAGATGGTGATGGCAGAGTTAGTTTTAAAGAGTTCCAACTTGGGGTGTTCAGTCATGGACCTTGTTCAGTCCCTGCATCTTCCACTCCTATCAAACCTAACAACCACTGGCCACATCACCAGGTAAATATTACTGGCTAAACTAAAGGCTTAAATGACGAAAAGCAAAGTTCAAATAAGGATTCCAGTCTTTAGGTGACTGAAATTCCCTGGTCATTAGTAATAGCATGCACATCACCGAGCCCTATTCATGAGGAATCTGGGAGGCAGGTTGATGGTGTAAGGATTGCCCTGAAATGCAGTTTTAAATTTTCAATAAAATCTTTAAGCAGAAAAGAGAAGATAGCCATGAAGAACTGAGATAATAGAATGATAAATCTAAAACTGGAGGGGAACCTCAGAAATATCTAGGCCAACTCCCTTATTTTACAGATGAAGGAACTGAAGCCCACTTGTGACTTGCCTAAGGTTCACACAAGTTGAACCCTGATCTTTTGAATCTAGAACTCTGTACATCAGTGTTGTCAGACTCAAATAGAGAGGGATCTCTGTGCCAGGATGTTGATTTAGAAAACCATGAATTAATATTAACTATGATTGTATTGTATTTTTATTTATTTTGTGAAATATTTCCCAGTTATATTTTAATATGGTTCAGCTGGCTGAGAATTCAGCACCTCTCTTCTACACTGTATGTGTACTATGTTTACCTTTCTAGAAGAGAACTTAAGTAAATGTTTATGGGTTGATTGATTATTGATTGAGAGCCTAAATCTGGACTATTTTTTTAGTAACCTAGGACTATTGCAATTTCAAAGCTGAAAGGGACCCCTTAGATCATCTAATCTAGGATTTCTTTAATTTTTTTGTGTATTATGGTCCCTTTGACAGTCTGGCAAAACCTGTGGCTCTCTACTTAGTGTCAAGTCACATAAGCATCTATTAAATACCTACTGTGTGCTTGGCATTATGTTAAGTGTTGGGAAATAGAAAGAAAGGTAAAAAAATAATCTCTGTTCTCAGAGAACTACCAGAACTACCCCATTAGGGGAAGACAACATACATAAAATTATATGCAAGCAAGAGATATATAAGAGAAATTAGAGATAATCACAGAGAGAAGGTACTAGCATTAAAGGGGATCAGGAAAGTTTTCTTGTAGAAAGTGGGAGATTAGAGCTGGGATTTGAAGGAAGCCAGGAAAACCAAGAAGGAAAGGTGAAGAGGGAGAGCATTCCAGGCATGAAGAATACCCAGTGGAGATGCCCAGATTTGGAAGCTAGAATGTCTGGTTTAAGGAGCAGCAAGGTCATCAGTGTCATAGCATCATATAGAGTATATTTAGGGGAGTAAGGTGTATTAAGACTGGAAGTATAGGAAAAGGGGCCAGGTAACAAAGGACTTTTAAAAAGCCAGGAGGGTTATATTTGATCCTGGAAGTGATAGGGAGCCACTGGAGTTTTCTGAATGGAGTTGAGTGGGTAGGTGAGTGGCAGGGTTTGATATTATCAGACTTGCCCTTTAAGAAGATCCATTTGATGGCCAAGTGAAGGATATATCTGAGTGAGGAGATCCTTAAGGTAGGGATGCCAACCAGAAGGCTATTGCTACAGTCCAGGCATGAAGTGATGAGGGGCTGGTGCCAATGTCAGGAGAGAAGGGGATGTATATGAGAGATGTTATGTAGGTAGAACCAACAGAACTTGAGAGATTTGCTTTGGTGCGTGAAAGAAAATAATGAGTCAAGGATAACATTTAGATTATTGAGTGACCAGATGAATGATGGTGCTTTTGACAATAATAGGAAAATTAGGACAGGGAAGGATTTGGGGAAATGATAATAGGTTCAGTTTGGAGTGTGCTGAGTTTACAATGTCTATTGGACAACAGGTTTGAGATATCCGATAGGCAGTTGTAGATGTGAGACTAAGGTCAGGAGAGAAGTTAAAGTGGATCATCAACGTACAGATAATCATTGAATCCATGGGAGCTGAAGAGATCAACAAGCAGTAAAGGGAGAAGAGAAGAGTGGCTGAGTCAGAGCCTTGGAGGGCTCTGAAGGTTCAGGGATGTAACCTAGAGGAAGACCCAGTCAAGGTGATTGAGGAGCAATAGCTTCTCAGGGTTGTTGAGAATAGAATGACAGGCAAGGCTTAAAGCACTTATAATCACGCTGGCTGTGGTCCTCCTCCTTATTCTTCTTATATCCTTATATTCTTATATATAAGATATATAATATCTTATATATAAGATATATAAATATATAAGATATATAATTCTTATATAAGATATATAATCCTTATTTTCTTATATAAGATATATAATATCTTATATATAAAAAATATAATTCTTATATAAGATATATAATCCTAATATTCTTATATCCTTGTCCTTGAAACTTCTGCGACTTGGTAGGGCTTGCCGGTACTTCACTGACACCCTTTTAGAGTCCGTGATTAAACCTGTCTCTCAGGGGTGATATGGGGAAGGCTTCCAAGGAGGAAAAAAATAATTTTATGGTGACTTGTTTGTCATAAAGTTTTTCTTAATACTGGAACACTGATTTTGTCCTGCTCTAACCCTATCCTCTATCTTCACACCAATTCTGCAAGGAAAGAAGGCCATGGGCCTTTTTCAAATATTTCTTATCCCATGATGGTATTTTGTGGTGAATGTAGGAGTGAAGCTATTACCCTATTATGCCTTTTGCTAGGCAGTGGGCCTCTTTGAGAACTGAAAGTGCAGATCGGCTAGAGTGCAAGAAAAGAGAAACCAACTAACGAAGCAGCTTCAGTTTTTCTGAACTGCTTCTTTTGTGCCCCTCTTTCTTCTGCAATCCTGTTTCTAAAGAAAGACTGCTGGATAGAGGAGGGGGCAGACGTATATTTAGAAGTGAAAAGCAAAAGCATCAGTTTTTAAAAAATAGCTTCATTTCTCATTGGCAATGAAGCATGGTGGTAGGAGTGTTTTTCTTTGTGTGTATATGTATGTATGATTTCAGTAGCATGGGAGTTCTCCCTGTGGAGTATTTCTTTCACCTAAGTCATAAACCCTATCATACATACTGAGCAGGTAGTTTCATGACAAAAAAATGAGTGACCTTGTACCTAACTCTTTGGTGCTAAACCTAGCTGAGCTTAGCTAGACTGGTCCTCATTCAAGCACCAGAGTCATCCCTAAAGCCTTTCCTCTTTTAGTAGGCTTTATACTAGAGCTGATGTTTTAATGGCAAAATGAAATAATTCTTCGTGTGTTTATATTTTTGTATATGCATCATATGTGTGTAAAATATGGCCTCATTCTCATGCTTTATATGTTAGGAGAACTACCAAGGAAAGACAGTTTCTTTTGGATGGTTGTGTTAGGGGAAAAAGTTACATATATTCTCTTTTTATTGCTTTGGACAGGATCTTTTAGGAATTTTTAAATAGGGTTAAGCATCGGAGATGGAGAAGAACATAGCTTCCTAGGGAATCACTTAGTTGTCTTAAGACAGCTCTCTTTTCCTGAGTTCATAAGGAAGTGGGTTGGAAGCTCATTTCTTTTTGGAACATGGATATCTGCTCAGGCAGGGAGTATTTTTTGAAGTCCTTGAGAGCTCCAACCCTGCAGAGGCAGTAATCTGCAGGTCACGCTGAGAAACTTGAACCTATTCCAAAAAAAGCTTCTCAGGCAGGAAAGAAAGGGGTGGAGTGAGTCATGTCAGTCCTGATTAGAAACCTGAACACGAGATTATTTCTGACTGTTGTACTGTAATGGATGAAAATAATAGCTAGCATTATATAGCACCTACTATTACCAGGCAGGAGATCAAATCAATCAATACTTAAAGAAATGCAGGTTATTCACTGAAAACTCAGGCTTCAATACTTTGACCATATAATGAGAAAACAGGACTCATTGGAAAAGACCCTGAGGATGGGAAAGATTAAAGATAAATGGAAAAGGGGACAGTAGAGGATGAGATGAATTAATAGTGTAATAGAAACAATGAACATGAACTTGGACAAACTTTGAGAGATAGTGAAGGATAGAAGGCCTTGGGGGTACTTTTTTATCCCTCTTGTTAATAAGAGCTGAGTCTTTGAGGTTGCCGTTTATGACTGGGGTTAGTGAGGGCAGGGCTAGCTTATGCAGCCATGTTGGTACTTCGTGATTGGGTTTTTCCCCCAGAGTTTGAGGCTGTACATTATAGTTACATCATCATTTTGTCTAAAAGGGGTCATTTAGGAATGTCCTCACACAGGTCGACAAGTGTTTATCAAGCATCCACAAGGCTTTTCTTGTTTTTCCTAGTGGGAAAGGACCTGCCAAAGAAAGACGTCTATGATCATCTGATATCTGTCTGCCTTTTCTTACCCTGTCTTCCCTGATACTGATGGGGTTTGGTTATAAAGCAGTGTGGGCTTGGTAGAGAGAGTGCTTCACCTGGGGTCAAGGGAACCTGGATTCAGATCTCAACCCAGACTCTTACTTGCTCTGGGACCATTGGCAAGTTGCTGCCTTTCTAAACTTAATTCCCTCATCTGTCATAAAGGGATAATAACAGGGAGTGGGAAAAGACTGAAGGCAGTAAGGCCAAGCCAAGGGCCATTGCAGTAGTCCAGGCATGAGGTGATGAGTGCTTCTGCTAGAGTAATGACAACGTCAAGAGAAGAAGGGTGTAAATGAGATATATTGTGAAGGTAGAAACAAACAGTGGTGTCTGACAACAAATTGGGTATGGGGGACTAAGATAAATAAGAAAGTTGAGGATGACACCCAGGTTCCCAGGAGAATAGTGATGTCTTTGATAGCAAAAGGGAAGCTAGGAAGAGCGAATGATTTTTTTTTAATTTTATTTTTCATTTTTAACACAGTTTATAACAGATAAAACAGTTCAAACTTTTGGTCAGGTGATTCTTCTTTTTAAAGCATTACAATGTGGGCTGCAAAAGAATTTTTTTTTTAAACATTGACCAACTGAGACACAAATAATATTTATGCTGCTAACTTCACAAGCTCTTGACCTAATTATCTCCACAGTATTACTAAGAATTAAAGGACCCTTATGTCTAAAATCCTATGCCTAATAGCTTAATTTTAGACTTAACCTCGGATGTTCTCCTACCAGTAATCTATAATTTAATAGATCTGGTACTAAGCTTACAAACCTTTTGACTATAGGAAATTGCCACCAAGAGTAGGGACATTGCATGGATACAGTATCTCCTCAACTTCATGTCATTTCCAGGCAGGATTAGATTGTCCACTTGTATTCAGTCAGGCTTAAAGTCTGCCAGGCGTCAGTGGGGAAATTGAGTCAGGAGAATGCTACCTCAGCCCAGGCTGAAGAGCCAGAGCAGATGATTTTTGGAGGACAGATGATGAGTTCTACTTTGTATAAGCTGAATTTAAGGTATCCATAAGACATCTAGACTGAAATGTCCAATGGGAAGTTGGAAATATGAGAGAGGTTGGAGCTAGATAAATATGTCTGAGGATCATCTAGGTACATACAATTATTGAACCCATGACAATTGGTGAAAACATCAAGTGTAAGAAGAGAAAAAGGCCTGGGAAAGAGCTTTAGGAGACACCCACAGTTAATAAACATGACTTGGAAGAGGATCTAGTTAAGGAGATTTAAAAGGCAGGGTCAGATAGGAGATACAGGAATAAGCTGCATCATGAAAACCTAGAAAGAGTATCAAGCAGAAGAGGGTGATGGTCTACACTGTCAAAGGTTACAGAGAAGTCAAGAAAGATGAGGTCTGAGAAAAGATCATTGCAGTTAGCATCTGTAAAATCTATTTTTGTAAGTGTTTTTGTCTAATATTTTAAATGTCCATTTTGTGCAAGCCCCTATACTGAGTGTTGTAAGGGCACAGTAAGACTTCTGGATCTTTTCCTCCAGGAATCTACCATCTAGTAGAGGGATAGAGGGCAACTAGGTGGGACAGTGGATAGAATGCCAGCCCTGGAGTCAGGAGGACCTGAGTTCAAATCCAACCTCAGATACTTTCTAGCTGTGTGACCCTGGGCAAGTCATCTAATCCTGTTTGCCCCAGTTTCTCATATGTAAAATGAGCTGGAGAAGAAAATGACATACCACTCTAGTATCTTTGTGAAGGAAATGAAACCCCAAATGGATTCATAAAGAATCAGATACAACTGAAAAACGATATTACTTTTGTCAAATAGCTGTATGTTGATAGATATATACATGCAAACATATGCATATGAAAGTGGTGTTGTACTATCCTAGTGTCATAGCTATCTATACACACATATATATACAAACATATGCACATAGTTGTTTATGTACACACAAATATATACAGACATGTGAGTGCCTGTATGTATGAATGTATGTATATCTCCTCAACTGTAAAATGAAGATAATAATAGAACCTATTGTTGGCTATTTTGAGGATAAAATGAGATAATATTTATAAAGTACTTGGCTCAGTGCCTGGCATATAGTGTTTTATAAATGACAGTTTTTATCATCATCATTACTATTATATATACATTTATATGTATCTATGCGTGTGTGTATGTATACAGATATATTCTCATTTTTATCTTTCTACAGGTCTATGAGGAGAATGGCTGTAGAACCTCCACTACCTCATCCCTTCTGTCCATTTGTGTGGATGTGCACCTCTTCTCCAGCATCGATGATGGCACTGGGTTTGCTGTTCCTGAGCAAGTCATAGCTGTTTGGGCACAAGAAGGCATAAAGAATGGCAAGGAGATCTTACAGGTTTGATACAGACCATTTGGTACTTCAGCAAAGTGCCTTACTTAAAAGGGTTTGGAGCCAGAATTACTGTGGAGGCCGTGGGGTTTCCTCCATCCATAGCTAGAGAAACAGCGTTTAGAAAAGGGGGAAAAAACACGGAGGAAACCAAGTGGAATAGAATTTTGCTTTCAGGAGATTATAGAAAGAATTGTAATAAAAAAGCCTCCGCAGAGAAGGTTTGGAACCAACCAAACTCTTGTCTTCATTTCAAGATTTAAAATATAGGATCATAGAAGTCAGAAAGGATGACACCTCTGCCTAAGGATTTATTAGAGGTTAACCATAGTGATATGTAGGAAGAAAACACATCCACAGACTAATATTTTTACTTAATAATAATGATAATAGCTAGCATATATCGTGCTTTAAGGTTTGTAAAGTACTTTACAAATATTGTTTCATTTGATATTCCCAGAAACCCTAGGAATAGTTGCTAATATCATCCTCATTTTACAGATAAAGGAATTGAGGCAGACAGAAGTTAAGCCACTTCTTTGGGTTTATATAGCTAGTAAGTGTCTGAGGTCAAATTTGAACTCAAGCCTTCCTGACTCTAGGTCCAATGTTGTTTCCACTGCTCCACCTAGATGCTTTAGTAGTTAGATCTCTCCCTTGTTCTCTGCGGTTTAAAACATTTTATTTTTGTGCCTGCCAATCCAATTAGGTTTGGTTCATTAAACATTTACTAAGTGCCTAGTAAGTCCCAGGCACTGTAGTAAGCCCTGGGGATACAAAAAGAGGCAAAAGTCAGCCCCTAACTTCTAGGAGCTTATAATCTAATGGGGGAAACAACATGCAAATGAATATACACAAAGCAAACTATATACAGGATAATAGGAAATAAATGAAGAAGAAAGACAGTAGAATTAAAAGGGGTTGGGGAAGGCTTCCTGTTGAAGATGGAATTTTAGTTGGTATGTAAAGGAAGCCAGTGAGGTCTTAAGGGAAGAGTAGTTGGAGAAGAGAAAGGAGAGCTTTCCAGACTTGGGGGACAGGCAGAGAAAATGCCCAGAGCCAAGAAATGGAGTGTCTTGTTGGTGGAACAGCTAGGACACCAGAGTCACTGATTTGAAGAGTCAGGTGTTCAGGTGTAAGAAGTTTGGAGGGGTAGGAGGGGCTAGGTTATGAAAGGCTTTGAATTACAAACAGAGCATTTTATATTTGCTCCTGGAGGCAATAAGAGGCCACTGGAAAGTTTATTGAGTAGCGGAGGTGACATAGTCAGATCTACACTTTTAGGCAAATTACTTTGGTGGCCAAATAGAGGATGGATTGGAGTGGGGAGAGACTTGCAGCAGGCGGATTCATCAGCAGATAAAGCCCATAATCAAGTTGTGAGATGATGAAGGCTGCACCTGAGGGTGGTAGTGTCAGAAGAGAAGGGGGAGTATTCAAGAGATGTGACAAAGGATGAAGGTGAAGTTGTCAGGCCTTGGCAACAGCTTGGCTGTGAGGGAGTGAGAGATAGTGGGGAATCTAGGGTGACCCTTAGGTTGTGAGCCTGAGGACTAGGAGGATGGTGTTATTCTCTATAATAATAGGGAAGAGAGAAAGGGTGTAGGGTTTAGGAGGCAAGAGAATGAGGTCATTTTGGGGTTTAAGATGTCATCCAGTTTGAGATGTCTGAAAGGCTGTTAGAAATGCAGGATTGGAAGTCAGAAAAGAATTTGGGCCAAGAAAGGTAGATTTGATAATCACCAGCATAAAGATGGTAATTAAATCCATGGGATCTAATGCCATCACCAAGTGAAGTAGGGGAACAGAAGAGGATCCAGGACAGACCCCTGAGGGATACCTGTGGTTAGAAGGTGTGATCTAGAGGAAGATCCTGCACAGGAGACAGAGAGTGAGTGGTCAGGTGTTTCTGCAACCTGTTCCTGTGTCCAGCAAGGTGTTATGTATGGGTTATGTTTTGGCGTTACACCAAGATACTTTTCTTTTCAATTTCTTGTTAAGCCCAGAAGTCGTTTGGGAACTCAGAAACAACCTGTTACCTCATCAGGTCTCTTGGCATTTGGTAGTGCTTCTTCCAGGTCATTTCTTTATTCATCTTCCATACACAGGTTTCCTCATTTAGAAGACCTGAGCAAGTCTCTGTTCTGAGAATAGCCTGGTTATAAGAAAGGTTCTGTTTTGGCAGATCTCATGTAACTCATGACACAGAATTGGTAGGTGCACCTCCTTGCATTTGATCCTCACTGTACAGCAGGGACAGGTGCTTGATATTGGTTGCCCTTTCTACCCTAGGTATTTTATCTTTTCTTGTAGCTTACTATGTATTCAGAATTCCTGTGGTTTTCTTTGGTTTGATGCCACTCACACCACTAGGTAACATCTACAGAGTTTGAATAATTTTCTGTTCTCCAACCGTAGCAGGATTTCCAGCCTGTTCCTGATTGCCCATGGGGAAAAGGCGTCTAAAGCCTTTCCAAAGAAGGACTTGGCATGAACAGTAGTTATAATAACCACAGCTATCCCTTCCATATCTCAACTTTCCCCATCATGATTTTGATATATCACAGGTCAACATGAAGAGATTAAATGGGAATTTGGGGGAAGTTTTGCAGAAGCTGCTAGTGACATGCAAAGGCCAGCAGACAACACAGAAAAAATTTAGAAACTTAGAAATGTATAAAATATATGTATAGTCTTGTATAATATCAACATTGTTATCCTCATTTAATAGATGAGGAAACTGATGGCAGACAGAGTAACTTATCCAGGGTCATTCAGTTAGTAAATATCTGAGGCCAGTTTTGAACTCCTGTCTTCCTGATTTCCCATCCAGCATTCTGTCCACTGTGCCATCTGTCTAGTTGCCTTGGAATGAGAACTTCCTACATGTGGAAACTTAGATCTTAAAATTTCACTAAACACAGCCAGAGCCTAGGGCACTCTGGACCATGATTAAGAAACTCACCCACTAGCCCTATCTCTTATGTTTTTCTACTGAAGGAGGAAGGGCTGAGCCATGGGATTTGAAGCCATAGTCTCCTTTTTTTTCTAGAAGTACACAGGATGTGATGCTTTAATTACTTTCCTGTTTCCTTCTGGGTGATCTCTCAGGTCCAGAGAAAGTAAAAAAAAAATATGCTTGGACCAAGGAAATTCTTTCTGTAATTTTTTTTTTGACCTCTTAGAATTTAGAGGAATATTTGTTGGGAGCAGCCTTGGTGAAAAGAAGTACTTCTTGGCCATAAGTAGTATCTTTTTGTCTTTTTTTTTAAAAGACTATACCATTGTCAGAATGGGGAACAGAGCCACAGAATTGCAGGACTGAAAGGAACCATAGATACCTAGATATCTATGATAGATATCTAGGGTGGTCCAGATTAGAGCCCAGGTCTCTCAGACTCCAAACTCTGTTTTTTCCATTACACTGTGGCCACCTTTTTTTGCCAGTCAGAAGGGATAAGGGAGAGAATAAGTGTTTACATAACTGTGAGTACGTGCCAGGCTTTGCAAATGTTATCTCATTTGATCCTTATAACAACCCTTAGATGTAGATGCTATGTTATCCCCATTTTATAGGTGAAGAAACTGAGGCAGACAGAGGTTAAGTTATTTGCCCAGGGTCATACAACTAGTAAGAGTCTGAGGCTTGATTGGAATGCAGGCCTTCTTGACTCCAGGCCCAGTGCTCTATCCACTGTGCCACCTAACCACAGTCAGATTATAGTATTTCTTCCCTTAGACTATGTGGAAGTCACTGATCTTCCTCCCTCCCTCCCTCCCTCCCTTCCTTCCCTCCTTCCCTCCTTTCCTCCTTCCTTCTCTCCTTCCCTCCTTCTTTCCCTCCTTCCCTCCTTCCTTCCTTCCTTCCTTCCTTCCTTCCTTCCTTCCTTCCTCCCTCCTTCACTCCCTCCTTCCTTCCTTCCTTCCTTCCTTCCTTGCTTCCTTCCTCCTTCCTTCCTTCCTTCCTTTCTTCCTTCCTTCCTTTCTTCCTTCCTTCCTTCCTTCCCTCCTTCCCTCCTTCCCTCCTTCCTTCCTTCCTTCCTTCCTTCCTTCCTTCCTTCCTTCCTTCTTTCCTTCCTTCCTTCCTTCCCTCCTTCCCTCCTTCCTTCCCTCCTTCCTTCCTTCCTTCCTTCCTTCCCTCCCTCCCTCCCTCCTTCCTTCCTTCCTTTCTTCCTTCCTTCCTTCCCTCCCTCCCTCCTTCCTTCCCTCCTTCCTTCCTTCCTTCCTTCCTTCCTTCCCTCCCTCCCTCCCTCCCTCCCTCCTTCCTTCCTTCCTTCCTTCCTTCCTGTTTACCTTCCTGCTTACCTGACTTCCTTTCTAGTTGACTCAGTGCCCTTACTGACCTTCTCATTGTCCCCGTGGTGATGCTATCTTGAAAGGGCCCTGGAATCAGTGCCTGTAAGGCTCTTCTAGAGGAGGCTTGAGATCTTGCTCTTTCAGAGTGCCTGCAAACCTCCTTGCTTCTGTTTGTCTAGTTAGAAGCCATTGTCATTTTTGACAGCTCTGTTCCTGAGGAGGTATTGCGCTGCTGAACCTGTTCCCAGGCTGCTCCTTTGTAACGCGCAAAGCTTTGTCTTTGTCAGAAAGTCAGCACTTGCATAATCATAACTTGTGTTATAATTGTTATTCTAACAGCTGACACTGTACTTTTCCTTTTCTCAAAGAGCTCAAATGACCCTGTACATAAGAGCTTTTTTTTTTTGCAACATTCAGGGGAGGTTAGGAGATAGCAGGTCATTTATCTTCCTGTAGAACCAATGAGGAAGTGGGAGCTTGAGATATCCCACTTGTCCCCGTGTCCTAATGCCTGTGGCTTGACTTGTATGTAGCCTTTAACATATTTGATAAAGGTGGAGGGCAGTCCATAGGTGTGCTTGTGTTGTTATATTTTTAATGGACTGGTAAGTTTTGCTGATTTTTTTTCCCCCATCTAAAAATTTTGTTAGATGACTCTCTGAAGTAAGAAAGGGAGGGATAAAGAGGGGAATTTCAGCAATGGAAAAACAAAAGATGTCAATTAAAAAGGAAAAAAAAAAACCAAGTTAAAACTTATAGATCTTTGAGATGGAGTGAGTACGGAATTTCAGGTCCTCAACTTATTGGCATAGGTATCAGGCAGGATGCTAGAGAAAAAAGTGAAACCAAGGATTGAACTTGATGGTCCTTTCTAACTCTTAAGATTGCACGTTGAAGGGTAGTATGGTATAGTGTAAAGAATCCATTTCAAAAGACATGAATTCAAATGTTGGTTCTGTCATTATCTGTGCGACCTTGGGCAAATCTTTGCCTCCCCCGAGGACCTCTGTTTAATCATCTTTAAAATTAGGGGATCAGGCTACATGAATTTCATTCTTACCCATGAGTTGATCAGGTGATCTTAAATCATGCTAAGAACTAAGATCCAGGAATTATTCACAGTATAGAGACACATCTTCTGTAGCATGAGTTGATTTTTACTTTCCATAAAACACGAGTTCCTGTATCATTGAAAGAGAGACTGCCTATATAAAGTAGCCCGTGTGCTGTCCTGTCCTGAGTAAAGTCCAAGGGCCACATGTAGTCCACAACACTCCCAAGGGTGTCCTTGAACCAGATTGAAATGTCACTGGGGAATATTTAGCCAACTAAATAAAAATTCAATAAAATACAGACAACATTACATTTTGAAACTAAGTCTATCCTTATGTATGTATGATTAGTGACCCCCATTTCCATTTGAGTTTGACAGCACAGGGATAGTACAGTGGTATTTGAATTAGGAAGACTTCTGTTCTTCTAGACACAAGTTGTATGACCAGAGATTTAGTTTTACTCAACTTCAATTTCCATATGTGCAAAATGTACATGATATTCATACCTGTAATACATGTAGTCTATACCTTATAGGATCATGGTGAGACTCCAGTGCACTGATAGGTGTAAAATGTTTTGCCGACTTTAAATGTTACTATCTAAATGTCAGTTGCCAAGCTAGCTCGTTAGCTAGATAGGATGTTATACAGAGAGGGTGTCCCAAAAGTCAAAGCTCATTAAAGCATATAACTACATTAAGACTTTTGGGATGCCTTGTATATATAAACATATATATGTATACACACATGTATGAACACATGTGTCTATGTGTATATGTGTGTATGTGTATATATATGTCCTCTCTCTGTATATTTGTATGTGTGTGTGTATATATGTGTGTATATATATATATATATATATTCTGTATGTGTATATCTGTATCTATTATCTGTCTATATCAGGTTTCCCTAAAGTTTCAGTTAAAATCCCACCTTCTGCAAAAAGCCTTTACTGATCCATCTTAACGTTGGTTGTTTCAAGATGCCATCATCTCCATTTCGTCTTGTATGTACCTTGTTTATACGTAGGTGTTTGCATGTTGTATCCTCTATAAGACTGAGCTCCTTGAGGCAAAGGTTTTTTTTCCCCTTTCTTTGTATCTTCAGCACTTAGCATATTGCCTGGCACATAATAGTTACTTCTAAACTTGACTTATTTTTATTAAGATTTCCAATAAATGCTGTTGATTACTGTTAGCAAAATCCTCATCTGCCAATGACCACAGTGGGATTTTTATTATTTCTAGAACCTTGACTTCAACATGGAAGAGAAGGTGAACCTTTTGGAATTGACATGGGCCTTTGACAATGAGTTGATGACTGGCGGTGGAATTCAGCAGGCAGCCTTGGCCTCCTACAGACATGAACTCTGCTATCTACAGTAAGAACTTTTTGTTTGTATATATTAGCTAGAGGCTTGTGATGGAATTCTGTGGGTATCTGTATGTTAGCTGGCTTTATTGAAAATTTCAAATGCATGAAATGTGATATATATTGAAGGAAGTGTTGAAACAGTGGTCATGTCTAGGGAGAATCTCCAAACTGTCAGGAAAGAACAGCTAACCTTAGGAACAGCCTGTGTAGTTGAACCCCTTCTTTCATCATTTAATCAATGAACATTTATTAAGTGCCTACTGTGAACTTACATTATGAACTTACCTTGAACTTAGCCCTTGGAGGAGGAATACAAAATTTAAGTAAGATGCTATCCTAGCATTCAAGGAGAAAAAAAATTAATACAATGAAGACTAAAGTTTCTAGTAGTACATTTTTCTCAGTCTGAACAATCTAATTATGACTTGTCAAACTTGAAACCTGACACATTTCCCTCATCATTTTCACATGGTTTGAGTGACCCTGAGCCTTGCCTTAGGAACTGAGGAACTCTGAAGTCTTTTTTGAAGAGTGACAGCAAACAATAGTCTCTAAAAGTGTCTAATTCAGCCAAATTACATCAAGATTCCAAAAGGAAGATAGAAATATATTTTTTTATTTTGAAATTTGATTTTACTAATCATAAGATTGAAAATAGCTCAATAAACCCAGAAAGTTTAAAAAATCAGTCTGATTTTCTCAGTGGTGTTGGGTCCTGGACACAAAAGGAAAACAGAAAACATTTTCCAGCTTCTTACACAGTCTCAAAATAAGAGTTTGGACAGGGACAGTATGTCAGTTACATTATGATCCCATTTTAATCAACTTCTATTTGAGATTTAGCTATTTATAGATTCCCTCTGTTTGCCAAGAAGATAAGTGGAATGATTATTTTTATATGTTTATTGATTGATGCTCTTAAAATTATAGGAATTATTGCAAATAGCACATTCTGTTCCCTAGGTAGTAAACAGGAAATAACATTAATGGAAAATTAACTCACTTTTCTTAAATTTTATGCTTCCACATGAAATAACAAAAATTCGATTATATTAAGATGATAACATCCAGATGATAACTGGAACCAATTAACCTACAATTTGAGGAATGTGTAAATAATTGAACATGCAGTTTTACGTATAATCCAATCTAGTGTTGCTTATTTGTTCAACATGCACTTTTTAAGCATGTACTTAATGCATAACACCATACAGTATGGTCTGGGAAAATATAATAAAAGGCACAAATGTTAAAAAGTTACAGTCTAGTTGGAACTGAGCAATTTTAGACAGCTTTACTAGCTGAAATTTTAAAGGACTAAACCTCTTTTTTCCTTTGAATTCCATGGAGTATTATACTCCAGCAGGTTTTCCAAATGGCAGGAGAATTGATGATAGGGAGAATTCTCCTTTTAGAACCCAGTGACTTTATCAGTGAACCTTACAAGTTGTACTGGAACAATGCTAGACCAAGGTCCCAGCAGGGATCCAGAATGACTAGCTAATCCCAGAGAGTGCTGACCTGTTCTATCCCCTTGTGGTCTACTTGACTGAGTTTGCAGCCATATACAGCTAGTAGCACACTGCCTTCTGGTACTATAAAGGACAGAGACGCACTCTCTTCTTCTCCATCCTGCCCTTACCAATTGAAAGTTCTCCTTTTATTTTAATATCTCCATGTGAGAGAAAATAAGACTGATGGTGTTGTGATGTGAATTCAATAATGTCTCCTTCCTCCATGGACAGAGGGCAAGCTGAGCAGACAGTGAAGGAAAGAGACAAACTGAAGCATGATTTGGAGAAATTGGAAAAACGCAACTTGGAGTTTGTCAGAGAGATGGATGACTGCCACATTGCCATGGAGCACCTCAATGAAAGCAAAATCAAGTATGTGAAGCCAAACTCTTGGACTTAGGTTGACCAGTAAATTATAGCTGTCCTAGAACTAACCTCCATGTTCATATACATTATGCTTATGTCCAGTTCTATACCTCAGATATGTCAAACTCACTGGCCAGCAGCAATTAGAATGTAATTGCCAAATGTTTAGCAAATTAAAAAAAAAGATACAAAATAGATAATGTTAATTTGTGGTTTTCTAAATCAATACACTGCCTGCAGGGTTTCTATTTGAGTTGACATCACTGCTCTACAATATGGTGATGCGCTGTGTCGCCGCTGGAACTCTGATCCTGAAGGCATGGAGATCTAAGTTCAAATCCAACCTCAGATACTTACTAGCTGCATGATACCAGGCAAATTACTTAATCTCTCCCTACCTCCGTTTTCTCATCTGTAAAATAGGGATAATAGTACCAATTGTCTCCCAGGGTTGTTGTAAAGATCAAATGAAATAATATTTGTAAAAAATATTATTTGTAAATAATATTTGTAATTGTAAAATTACATAATATTTGTTTGTAAATCTGAAAGTGCTATAAAAGGACTGTTATTGTTGTCATTTCTTTTTAGTTGAGATTGCTTGGAAATAGCATTGATAATGCAGCTGGGCGTAGTGAAGAAAATGCTGACCTTAGAGTTCGGAAAGACCTGAGACTTAATCGTTCCTCAGATACTTAGCTATGTGAGCCTAGGCAAGTCACTGAACCTTTTTTTTTGGCCTCAGTTTCCTCATCTGTAAAATGGGTATAATAGTTATCTCCCAGGATTGTTGTGAGAAACAAATGAGGCAACCCATTAAAAATGCTTCATAAATCTAAAAGTGCTATATAAATAAATTCTAGCTCTTGATTACCAGTAATATGCTTTATTTGGATCTATAAATCAGACATGTAGTCCACTCACCATTTATTTTTCTAAAAAAAAAAGAAACAACTGTGCATCTCAAATTAAATTAATTTCAACCAGTGTTTTTAAAGTATCTGCTCGTGTGCTAGGGTCTAAGAACACAAAGACAAAAATAGACATTTTTATTCTCAAGGGACTTTCATTCAACTGAGAACACACTATGTGTGTATAAATAATACAAGAATAATTGAGGTGTGAGAGAACACTGACAGCTGGGGAAGGGAAGGGTTTACAGAGGATATGATATTTGAATTGAGCCTCTAAAGGAAGAAGGTGGGTTTCAAGAGGCAGAAATGGGTATGACATTGCAAGTAAGGGGGTGTGGCTTATGTGAGTACACACAGAAAGGTGATGGAGTATCAAAAACATCTAGTTCTGTTTGGCTAGGATATAGGTAATGAAGGAGAAATACATGAAATAAAGCTAGAAAAGTAGGGAAGAGCGGGATTCTGGAGGACCTTAAGTGTTAGGTTACGGAGTTTATGTTTTACACGTGAGACAGTAGACAAGCACTTTTGGTCAGGGGAAATCGTATGACCAGAACTAAGTGTGATTATTTTGATAGCTATGAGGAGGATGAACTGGAGAGGAGAGTGAGTAGAAGCAGGGAAACGAATTAGGAGACTTAGCCAGATAAGAGAGGCCATAAGACCTTGGCTAAGGTGGTAGCCCTGTAAAGAGAACTTAAAAGGAAGAGGGAGAGATGAGAGAGATGTCATGGAGGTAGAAATGGTTAAGTCTTGGTAATTGATTGGATGTGGGCGATGCTAGAGAGCAAAAAAGTAGAAGACGACTCTGAGTATATAAACCTAGATGATAGAGTTACCAATTTAAGGGCAGTATGCATTGACTTCCAACCCTCATAAATCTTGGAATGTGGGATGAAGTCATTTAAGTCTGTGAGTAGTAGAGGAATATATACTTTCTCTTGCATTTAATGAAGTTGGTCTTGCATCTTTATCATAGAGCTTCCTTCTGTGCCATCCATTTTTCCTTTTTCGCTGAGGAAGATAGACACAGTGAGAACTGGAGTTTTAAATGGTTTCAGAAACAAGAAAAACCTTTGCTCAGCAAGGCATTCACTGTATGATGCTTATATGCTCAGTGGTGGAAGTCTAGCTCTGGGACCATCTTCCAGCTCTGCCTAAGTTTCCATTCTCAAAAGTACTGCCTTGATTTGAAACATTTCTAAATAATAGGGCTTCAAGCAACTGGAAAGGGTATGTCTCCTTATTCATTATTGATTTTATTGGTAGCAGCATGGTGTGGTGGTAATAATAGCTTTTGTTTGTATAGTGCTTTAGTACTTTATATACAAAATCTCATTTGAGCCTAAGAACAGCCTTATAACATTAATACAACAATAGTAATAGCTAGCACGTAGTGTTCTATGGTTTATGTGCATGTGTTATCTGAGCCTCACAGCAGCCCTGGGAGTAAATAGTGAAAGTATTATTATCTCTGTTCCCAGGGGAGGAAGCTAATTTTCAGAGACATCAAATGACTTGTCCCTGGTTTCCCCAGCCCTGGTGTCCAAAGACCAGGATTTGAATTCCCTGCTCTATTACTTACTATTTATACAGCTTTGTCATTTAAATTCTCTGGTTCTCAGTTTCCTCAAAAGCAGATAATAATTCGAATACTTGCACTACTTAGCTCACAGAGTTGTCATGAGAATCATTGGATAATAACTCTTTCTAGTCCTTTCCCCCTCATTTTATACATGAGAAATGGAGGCACTGATTGATTAAGTGACTTGCCTAGGGTCACATAGGTAATATCATAAGTGTCAGAGACGTGATTTGAACCTATGTCCTTTGGCTCCAAAGCCAGTGCCCATTCCATTGAACCAATTCATATAATCATAAAGTACTATGTAAATGCCAACTATTATCATTATCGTCTTTTTTGTTGTTTTGGGATAAACTTGCTTTTCCTCAGTCTTTCCTAGAGGGAGGAGAGGAGAAGCATAAGAAGGAAATCAGAGATAAAAAAATGTGTGTTAATTAGTGCTGGAGAATTTCTTGCAATGAATTTCAGTAGGCAGCCCTTGAGTGAGGGCGGACAGGATATATTGCAACCTGGCTGTTTGTTGATTTTCTTGAAGTCCCTGTGTTCCTGCACCAACACCAGCACACAGACATTGACTTTTTCAGACCATTGGTTAAGTGATGGAAAGAAGATGAATTGGCTGTAACTCAAAAAGCCATTAGCCAAAAGATAACGGGAAATTCCAGCTAGAGCAGGGGGTCTGGAAGGTCAGCAAATAGGACTTTTTCATAGAATTGAACTGACTGGGGGGAGAAAAAAACTAGATTTTTGAAATGAGTTCTGCCACTGAGCTTGGACAGATCACCACCTTCTACAGGAAGCCTTCTCCAACCTCTCTTTATTCTCTTTTGCTAGGCAGTCAGGGTTAAGTGACTTGCTCAGGGTCACACAGCTCACAAGTGTCAGTTGTCTGAAGCCTAATTTGAACTCAGATCCTACTGATTTTAGGGCTGGTGCTCTATTCATGGTGCCAGTTAGCTGTCCATTTTAGCCCCTGTGCTTTTCCTCTTTTAATTATTCCTATTTATCCCCTATGTACCTTGCTTCACATGTATTTGTTTGCATGTTACCTCCCTCATTAGATTGTAAGTGCTTTCCAGGTAGGGATAGTATTTTGCTTCTTTTGTGTACCTAGTACTTAGCACCAGACCTGGCATATTCTAGGAGCTTAATAAATGCTGATTTATAGTTTCCTCATCTGTAAAATGAAGAAATAATGCTGGATGGTCCCTTCTTGTGCCAGTATTTTAAGATTCTGTTATTCCTAAGGTCAGGAATGGAATGGCTCAAATACAGAGGAAGAAATCTGTTTGTTTGCTTGTTATCTTTTAATGTTCTTGTAGTAGAAAGAGCACTGTCTTTGGCGTGATGGGATTTGTATTGCAGTCCCACTCTGGTATCTATGTAAGACCTCAGTGACCTCAGACAAGTCACTTAAACTTCTCTGGTCATTGGTTTTCTCAGCTCTAAAAGGAACCTAAGATTCCTTTCAACTTAAAGGAATATGATCCTATTTAATTATCCTAAGTGATATTAATTACTAATAATTATTAAAAGCAACCTTATGGTTTATTATATTTAATAGTTTCTTTTATTTAATAATAATGAAGATTAGTGATAGTAAAGCAATTATTAAACCTAATTAAGGTTCCTGTCAGCTTAAAATGATATGATCCTATTTAATTAGTATCTTAATTATTATTAATAATAAACGATGAACTGAGCTTATTATAGTTAATAAATATTCTTTCATTTAATAATATAATAATTCAAACAAATTTAGGTTCCTTTCAGCTTAAAATAATACAATCCTTTTAAATTATGATACTAATTAATTATTACAAACTACTACTAAGTCTTCACAGAGGAAGACAAAGATTTCAGCTGACATAGCTTTCAGCTGCTTGGTGTGTGCAGGACACTGGCTGGGGGCCCTGAGGCACATACAGAGTTTATGTAAGACGTAGACCCTGCCTTTATGGAGTATAAACCAGTAGGAAAATAGGACTTTGTCACAGATAGGCATGATCAGCGGTGTGCTGGTAAATCTTTAACAACTGCTCCTTTGGGGCAGAATGTATTTATGGAACATTTTAAAACTTAATCTGCATTATTAATATGTTGTCCATCATTTTAAGTCTAGAAATCAATAAAACAGTGTCAAGCCCTGAGGCCAGTAAATGCTCACACTCAGAATTTAACAGGCAGCTCTTAGGCCCCCCTGTACCCCTGGATAATACACAAATCACTTGATTAAGTGAAATTAAGAAGGCTTAAACAAAATACTATTTGAAGTCTGAGGCTTAAAAATATAAATGGAATTCTTGCTATATAATTATTATGCTAGATTCTTTGCAGTCAGAGAGGGCATGGAGGAGTCTAGTTTATTTATCTCCAGAGCAGTGAGGACCTCAGTGAGCAGTAGCATAGATTTTTATGTTTTCAAAAATAAGTAAGGGGCAGCTAGGTGGTACATTGGAGAGAGCACTTGGCCTTGAGTCAGGAAGATCTGAGCTCAAATCTGGCCTCAGACACTTATTAGAAATATGATGCTGGGCAAGTCACTTAACCCCTGTTTGCCTCAGTTCCTCATCTGTAAAATGGGGACATGCTGGAGAAGAAACTAGTAAACCACTCTAGTATCTTTACTGAGAAGACCTTAAGTGAGGTCATGAAATGTCAAACACAACTGAACAGCCACAAATAAGCTAAGGTGACATATAAACTCCTTGAAGGCATGGACTGTTTTTTGGTTTTTATTTTATATTTGTGTCCCAAATTTAATAAAATATCTGTAGAGCAAATATTCTATGATTATATGAACGCAAACAAGTTTTGTTATTATTACCAGCAATAAAGTCACTTCCCTACTTCAATAATGAAAATATTTAGAGACTTTCATTCCACATAGTTTTTGTTACTTTGATACTATTATAGAAATAGCGTCTGTCAATAGCAACACCTCTCCAGAATGCTCCTGGAAGAGATCATTCTGTGGTTTACCATCCTAATGGTACAGCCTCATGTGGGTATTTGCCCAGAGTGCCAGCTAATCACACTACAGTGAAATAATCAGTTTCTTCATTTCATGGCTTTCCCTAGCAGCCTACCTGCTAATTAGCAAATGATCCCTCCAGACCTTGTGACTCCAAGCCAGTCCTGTTGCCAGCCTGATAATTGGCCTCCTTGGTTGCTCAACCTTGTTGTTTCCTTCTGGTCCTTAGGAGAAGGGCCAAAAAGTCAGACCAAAAGTCTCCTTCCTCAGTCAGGGTCCTGGTCTTTTGGATAGGCAGGGGAGGCCTCTTAGCAGGGAAAGCACAAGACTGTACAGCAGCAAGCTGTATTATCATTGGTCTCATGATCCATTTATACATTTCAGAATTATCAGGGTAACTAGGTGGTGCCAGCCCTGGAAGCAGAAAGACCTGAATTCAAATATGACCTCAGATACCTTAGCTTATGTGACCCTGGGCAAGTCACTTCACCCTGATTGCCTCAGAAAAGCAAAATTATTGAGGAGCCCACAGAGTTTTTGTTTATGTGGGTTACATCTACTGGTACTTAACTATATTAGAAATTAAAAATGCCTTAATATTATTATGGTATAAGGTAGCTAGGAAGTATGGAGCACCTGGCCTGAAGTCAGGAAGGCCTGAATTCAAATGTGAACTCAGATACTAGTTGTGTGACCCTGGGCAGGACTCTTAAGCCTGTTTGCCTCAGTTTCCTCAACTGTAAAATGAGTTGTGCGTAGGGAATGGCATATCACTCCAGTATATTTGCCAAGAAAACCCCAAATGGGGTCCAAAGAGTTACTGTAAAACAACTCAACAGCAACAGTATTATTATGAAAATAGTTTTGCCCTCATGGACCCCCAGAAAAAGGTCACCTCTCCTCCCCGCCTGTCCCCTGAAGCTTACTGTCATCCCTCTGCTTCCGTGTTGTATGCACTGTTGAAAACAGGTCTTGAATTTTTTTTTAAGTAGGAAAAGTAATTTATTCATATTTCTAAGATGCATTGAGAACATTCTTATAGCCATCCTTTCAGGAAAATGTTTCAGTTGCTTTCTCCTATTTGAAAAGTAAATAAGGTTAATAAGTATTGCAACTACACAGAAATGAAATACCATTTTAAAGAGTCCACTTAATTTTTTTTAACTTCATTTTTTCAATTAACAAGCACTTATTTTCTCTCTCTCCCTCACTCTCCTTCCCCTACATTGAGAGGGGAAACATCAAAATCTAGTTTCCAGTTTTTTAAAGTTTTTTTTTCCCCTTGTCACAAAGCCTTTGAATTTTATAAAGAAGTATAGTTTGATACCTATAGGAGCTTCATCTTTTCAGTACTCTCCCACAAGTTTCCCTTCTTATCAAATGGTCTCTTTTGGGTCCACCACCTTTAGGGGTAGTGTCTCTCACTAGGGGAACCTTGTAAGCACCAGACTTTAAAGCGTATTCCTTTGAAAGGTTGGTGCTAGTGCAACCTTGAACTTTCTGCTTTTGATGAGCGTGTGGTTGACTGAAGTTTCAAGCTCTTGTTAGCCCAAGCTCTTGTTAGGTCAGATGGAGGAGGCTTCAAATTCAAAGGTCACTTTATTCTGTGATCCAGAGATGTGTCATCATTAGACCTACAACTTAAGACATCTCACCTCTAGTTATTCAGAGGTTGAAGACTGCATACTGTGTAACCCATTTTAAATGGGGTAGAAAGGTTCTGAAGTGAAAGTAATCGTTGAGGTTTTAGGAAGAATAAAAATAAGGATAATTACTAAGGGCACAATGAGGAAAAAATGACTTTATGAGATACATCTTATATATTATTGAATTAATTTTATAGGTGAAGAAACAGAGGTGAGACAAAGTGGCCTAGACCTAAAGGTACCAGGCTTGGAGTCAGGAAAACCTGAGTCCCAGTCCTGCTACAGACACTTTCCAGCTGTGTTATTCTGAACAAGACACCTAGCTTCTCTGAGCTTCAGCTGTCCCATCTATAAAAAAGAAATAGTAATAGCACCCATCACACAAGGTTCTTTTGACTATGAGATGAGAAAATGTATGTCAAGTGCATCGCCAGCCTTGAAGTTCTAAAAATAAATAAAAGATGAGGAAGGCTCAGAGGTTGTTACTAGCCTAGAGGTGGAGAACTTGTGACCTCGAGGCCACATGTGAATCTCTAGGTCCTCAAGTGTGACCCTAATGCACTTGAGGACCTAGAGGGTCACATGTGGCCTCGAGGTCTCAGGTTCTCCACCCCAGGACTAGCTCAAGTTCGCACAATGCAAACAAGCATCAGGGGTAGACTTAGAACTCAAACGTTCTTAATTCCATACCTAGCACTCCACCAAACCACCCTCCCTTATCTGTTGTATTTGCCTCTAGCGTTCCTTTTTGAGGGAAGGGACTTGATAAGCTGGATGTTTTTAAGTACTTGCTTTATCAGAATATACAATCAAGTGTATCTGTTCATCAGAGTCATTTCTTAAAAAGTTCTTAATCAAACTTGAAGTTTACTTGGGTTATTGGATGATCATTTTATCACACATTCATTTGAATTTTTATATACTCTCCAGTGCTTAGCACATAGTAAGTGCAAAATAAATGCTCTATCTCTCTATCTGCATGTCTGTCTGTCTGTATGTCTGTTTATCTATCTCTATCATCATTTAGAATTCCAGTTTTCCAGCTTGCCTGTTTGGACTGGGCAAATTCCTGGAAGTACAGTTTGAACTTATATCAACAACTTTTATGCCCATGGAGACCTACTAGATGCCATGTATTTTTATCTCATCTCATAATGCACTTGTTAGACTTGCTGAATTCAGTCTGCCTTAGATTTTGTGAAAACTGGTCATAAAGATGTATGGGGGTTTCAACATTATGAAAACGTCTATTCAAAGTGACAATCTGACAGAATAATGGAAAGAGCTTGTCAGTTACGGTCAGCATGTTTGACAGAACTGTTTGCGTCATACTTAAAATTCTCATCCTATCCTGTTTGCCTTAATAAAAGGCTGTTAGATGGACTAGAGAAAAACAAATTAAGCATCATATTCCATTTTTGTAAGGCCCAGAGCTTTTATTTTTTTATAGAGGGAAATTAAGCTCGAGTGCCTAGAGAATTAATTCGGTAATTCCTTTGCTCATTAGTAGAAATGAAACCATAAAAAGTCTGCAACTTGAAAATTACCTTGAGGGCAAAAAAAAAAAAAAGCACTTGAGAATTTTCTAATTCTAAACAATTTTCATTGTTTCTAAAAATAATATTTTTAGATTCAGCTGGACATAAAATAATGAATCAAATTGCTATCATCTCTTAACTCATATAATTACAATAGCTTATTTACATTTGGATTTATCTACTTTGTAGATTGTCTTCAGAAAGTTTTACATTCCAGATGAGCTTTCTTCCACTTCTCAGCATGAGCCACCTTTATGTTCCTTGCATTGGTATGATCAGAGAATAGACAATAATTCTAATATGCCAAAGAAAGCATAATGAGGAAGAATTTTTTTAAAGACATATGTATTCTGAGACCAACTGCAAATGGTTTTTGAATGATCTATTCCACTGATTGGTTCATTACCTAGACTGTTGAGTTATAGTTAATGTGTACATCTTAAATTTGATTTCCCCCAAGTATCTGGTAGAAAATTAGCAACATGACTTTGTGAGGACAAGGGGACAAAAGTCCTTCCTTCATATCCCTCATGCGCAATCTCCTTTTTGTTAGACATAATCTAGGATGGAAAATAAAAATGCCCTGGCCAGTGTTCTAGCAATTTAATTCAACAAATACCTTATTGCACTCACTATCACATTCCCAGATAGATTTATGTAGAAATCTTTCATGAGCAGATAGAGGAGGGTGTTAGGAAATTAGCAATATATAGGAAATTTCTATAAGGATTTGTTATTCCTTCAGTAGAACTGAGCCATGTGGATTACTTTTCAGGCCTCATGAAGGCAGTTGCAAGTGTGGGAGACTTGAGATTTGTCTTTGGGTCCTCGGGCGCATTGCCTCCTCAACCTATCCAGTGGCCATTGTGGCTCTTTAGGGCAAGGCTTTGGGCAGTCTGTGGTTTGCATTGTGTATGCTGGACTCAATGCAGAATGAGGGACTAAGCAAAGGGCCCATAGCTTTGAGCCGTCCATTTTCTCCAGAACCCATCACCATCAGTAGCCAAAGGACTGTAAATTTAGAGAAGGATTTCTTGAATGTCACCGACCCTTGGCAGTCCCTTTACAGAACAAGCTTTTTAAATAAATGAAATAAAATGAGATTACAAAATAATTACATATACTGAATCAAGTATATTGAAATACATTTATCAGATTTTTAAAAATAAAACTCACAGACTGCAAGTTAAAAACCCCTGGTAGAGGTCTTAGAGGCCATTGAGTCCAACTCCTTCATTTTACTGGTGAGGAAACTGAGGTCAGTAGAAGTTATGTGACTTAGCAGTGGTCTGACAGGTAATAAGTGACAAAGGGAGAATTTAAATCTTGATCTTCTGACGCTGAAGTTATTTATCCTTCTGTTGCATCACATTGCGATATCCAACTATGTTTGAGTGTAGCCCCAAGCATGTTTTATTACTGAGGAGGCTCCTATTTGAAATCTTTGGGCCTTCTACTTCAAATATCATGCATTCATTTTCAGGTCAGATAACTCTAGCAGAACCAGTCAAGCACCTTGCATAGACTGCCATCAAGATGCAGGATTGTAGCCATCCAGTTGCTTCTTACAAAGTTAAATGAGGGGACTGGTTCAGACCACATAGGCAGCAGATAGCCAGCCTTCGCAGATCTTCTCATTGCTCTGAGGGCTCCTTGTTTATCATTAGGTCTGTTTTCTGCTTAGGACACTGAATGACTTAATTCTATGAATAGTGAGGGAAAGGGAATGTGCGATGTATTTTATATATAAATCACTGTAGAATGGAAGAAAAAGCAGAAAGAAGGCTGAGGTATTATTACCAGGGGCAATGCTCAATCTGGGAACCTCTATAAACCCTAAACACCCAGCTGGGTGCCTCAGATATTGAGCGCAGTTTGGAGATTGATCTCATTTAGATTCCAGTGACTCTTCTATGAAGGAAAACATAAAGAAAGACAGCCTAATAGTTACAGCCATCCAACAGTGGAACAAACTGCCTCTCAAGGTTCTATCATTATCAGCATTTCCTCCAGCCAAGACTGGAGGACCCATTGTCAAATCTGTTGCAGAGGGAATCCTGTCCAGGTAGAGGTTGGATAAAATTTCCCTGGGGTGGGGAGAGGGACGTCCCTTCCATCTTAGAAATTCTAATGCTGCGATGACACTATTCAGCCCAGCATTCAAGACCACCATGATGTGGCTGTAACTTTTCTTTTTGAATTAGGGATCTGTACTATATAAATCACTGTGTTTGGTGCTGCGACAGATAATAAAATAGAAGAGAGAATTTTGTACCCCCAAAGAAGTTGTAGAGGTTATATTCTAGTGGGGGGGATAAAATTAGGAGGCGTTGAGGCATAGTGGAAAAAGCACTAGCACTATCTCTAGGGTCAAACGACTAGGATCCAATTATTTCCTATATAGTTTTGGGGAATGCACTCAACGTTCTTGGACCTCAGTTTCCTCATATGTAAAATAAAGAGGTTGAATTAGATGGCTTCTGAGATCCCTTCCAACTCTTGATCCCCATAATCCTATGAATTCAAACACCTATAACAGAAAAGAGAATACATTAAGTGCATAAGAGCACCTGCCTGAGAATTTTGGTTAAATCATACAGCCAAGCCCATCCATTCATTAAACTCATTAAAACAAAAAAGTTTTTCCTCTCCAAACTGAAACAATAAAGAAATGCCAAGTGCTATGAGAATTCAGAGAAAGGAGAGAACAGTTCCAGTTGTGATTAGGGGCAGGCAAAGGGGGATCAAGGAAGAGTTTCTGGGGGAGCTAGAATTTGTGTTGAGCCTCAAAGGACAGGGAGTGTTTCAATAGGCGGGTGTGGGGGCAGGGCAGAGTGGGGCATTCCATTGTAGGAAATATCATGACCAAGCATAGCTTATTTTGAGGCAAATGGAATAGTCTGCTTTTGGCCATAGCATAGAATACTAAAGGTATAGAAGAGTGAATGAGGCTGAAAAAAATAACCAGGAACAAGACAATGGTGGGCCTTGAAATGCACATAGACAACTTTCCATGGAAAATGGCCACGAAAATTTCATAGAATATTAACTTTGTCCCACTCCCCTTAGATATGCTCTCATCCTCTTCTAAATCTTATATCTGTATCTTTCCTATGGATTTTGTACCCTGTATTCTATCCCCTACTTCCCTCCATCCCCCACTAGATTATATTGCAGGCAATAGTTTATTCATTGTTGTATCTCTAGGGGTATCTGGTAGAGGATCTTGCACATTTATTGTATTTGTTGAATTGGAGACTACTAATAGCTAGCATTTATACAGCATTTTAAAGTTTTCAATGCCCTTTACTTCAGGTGCTTCATTTCATCTTTACAATAACTTGTGAGGTAAGTGCTGTTATTTTACATATGAGTAAACTGAGGCTGAGAGAAATTAAGAAGACCTGCTCAGGATCACACAGCCAGGATCCAAACTCAGGCCTCCAGGTCCAGCAGTTTGTATACGTTGTACCACCTATCGAATTGGTAAATATTTACTGAGCATCTCATTTATGCCCAAAACTATTTGACACTGGGAAGGATCCTAAAGGAACATAAGACGTGTTCTCTACTTTCAGGGAACTTAGTTGAGGAGATAAGAATAATGTGAAAAAACAAAAGAACACCTTAGTTTTATGTGACAGTGACCATGATTGTAGCAGGAGTCCAGGGAAGGACATCATCATGGGTTGGCATGGTCAGGGAAGGCTTCAAAGGAGAAGATGGAGAACCTGAAGTGGGCTTTAAAGGCTTCACCAGGGAGTTAATATTTGTATGTTACAGACACCTGGAGGAGGACTACAGAGGAAAATTGTCACTACTTCGATCTGAGATTGAGATGGAGCGAGAGATGCTCTGGCAGCAGGTGAACAGACAGAGAGCCAAGTTTGAAGCAGACATTGAGTATCTACAAGGGGAAGAAATTTGCCTTCAGGAGAAGTTGACCTTGGCCTTGAAGGTAGGGAAGGCTTCCATATTGGGCCATCAGGACCAGTTAGAAGATGTTGGTCTTGTTACCACTCTCCTTCCCCCCAAAAAAGTAGTTTTAACAGAATTAAAACAAACTAGTAATCTTACAGCTCAAAATCAAAGAGCTCATTGGAGTCCTTCAACACTGTAATACTGTGCTCCATTCAGGAAGCGAAAAGAAGATGGAATAAGCATTTATATAGCACCTACTGTGGGCAAAGCATTGTATCAGGTGATTTTTAAAATAAATATTAACTCATTTAATTCTTATAACAATCCTGTGAAGTAAGTGCTCTTATCAGTTGAAGAAACTGAGGCAGACATTAAGTGATGATCTGCTGTACCACCTTGCTGCATTCAGGTATTCTTGACTCTAGATCTACTTTTCTATCCTATTGCATAGAAGCTAATGAGATCAGCAAACATAGAGTAAAAAGAGAATGGAACCGAAGACAAAGCCTGAAAGGACACCCATAGCTAGTAGATATAGTATAAATGAATGTTGAACAGAGAAGACTGAGAGAGAATGGTTACATCAGAAGGAGGACTAGAAGAGGGGTACAAAAAGAGATAATATCAAAGAGGAGAAAGTGATCAGTAGTTTCAAATGCTGCAGAAAGGTCAAGAAAGATAAAGATCAAATAAGGATCACATCCTTATAAATATACATGGACAAAATAGAAAAAGAGAGGTTGGTTGTCCTTCATTCTTGAAGAGACCAAAATGACATCACTATGTTAGAGTCAAGTTAAATGTTTCTGTCTGTGACTGATCAGACCTGTATATGCTCAGAATGCTCCTCATAGGTCAGGCATAAATTGTCCATGTGAATATTTGGGGTGGATTCTCTAAATTTCCACACCTTGCCTTTCTTTTGAACTGCTTCAATTCTCCTTTGCTCTTAGAGCACAGCACCTTATTTGATGTGAGTACGCCATGCTAGGCAGTCCTTTCCCAGTGTCTCCCATGTCACGCAATTACTTCCAGAGTTTTTCACAGAGACCTTGAGAGTGTCCTTGTATCACTTCTTACTACCATGTGAGCACCTTCCTTGTGTGAATTCTCCGTAAAATAGTCTTTTAGGCAAGCATATGTTTGTCATTTGAACAACATGGCCAGCCCATTGGCATTGTGCTCTCTGCAGTACAGTTTGAATACTTGACAGTGTAGCTTGAGAAAGAACTTAAGTATCCAGTACCTTATCTTACCAGGTGAGCTTCAGAAGCTTCCTAAGACAATTCAAATGGAAGTGATTCAGTTTTCTGGCATGGCACTGATACACTTTCTAGGTTTCACAAGCATACAACAATGAGGTGACCACTACAGCTCCATAGACCTTCAGTTTGGTAGGTAGTTTAATACCTCTTCTCTCCCATGCTATCCCTTGGATAAGGGTAAAAAGACAGTCATATCCTTACAAACATACATTAACAAAATACATAAAGAGAGGATTAATGAAGTGAATACCCCAAACAAAAGATATAGCCCCAAAGGAGACTTAGCAATGAAATCTTAAAATAACGAATGGGTGAAAGAGCAAATTATAGAAACAACTAAAAACTATGTAAAATAACATTATAATAGGGAAGATTAAGTAAAGGAATGGAATAGAATCCATTATGTTTCAAGTAAACTCAGAAAAGCACAGGTAGTGATTTCAAACAAGGCTAAAGTAAAAATAGACAAGAAAAAAGACAAGAAAATTATGTGTTAAGGCATTATAGATATTGAATCAATAACAATACTTAATATATATCCATTGAACAGCATACCATTTAGGTACATAAAGTAAAAGTTTGTAGAAATACAGGGAGAAATGAACAGTAAAACTCTAATAGAAGATGACCTCAATGTATCCCTTTCAAACTTAGACAAATCTAATAAAAATGTAAACCAGAAAGAAGTTAGGTACTTTTGAATAGAATCCGAGAAAAATTAGGGATGATAGATCTCTATTAATCACTGAATGGGAACAGAAAAGATTTTCTTATTTCTCAGCTGTGCATGGCACCTTTCTGAAGAATACAACAGGCATTGAGGCATAGATACCTCAAAATAAATACAGAAAAACAGAAATAATGAACATATCCCTTATTGATCACGACACAAAAATTACATTAAACAACCCATGTAGAAGAATTAATCATTAAAATAAAACAACTTAATCCTAAGAATCCAAAGAATAAATCATAGAAACAATAGAAAATATTATCCAAGGTGGGGGGAAGGATGAGAATTGGCAAAAGAATATTAGATTTGGCAATTAAAAGGTCATTGGAGAAGGCAGTCTCAATTGAATGATGTGGTCAGAAATCAGCTTACAGAAGAGAGTAAGAGGAGAAAAAGTGGTGGTATCTAGTAGGTACAGACACCTTTTGTCAAGGAGTTAAACCAAAAAGTGGGGAAGAAATGGGAGATTATAGCTCATATGGTCAGACCAAGTAAGGATTTTTTAAGGAGGGGAAAAAATACGTATGTATTTATAGTCAACAGGGAAAGAGCAACTAGATTGGGGGGTGGGGAGATTTAGAGAGAGGGAGAGAGAGAGAGAGAAGATGACAATAAAGGCAATCTGCTGGAGAAGAAAAGGGGGAATGGGATAAAGGGGAGATACACACACACACACACACACACACACATACACACATACACATGGGAATGAAGTAGGAAACAGTGAGAGATGTCTGAGTAACGCAAAATAAAGAAAGAATGGGGGAGAAGGTGGAGCTCTTGGTGAATGACCTTAACTTTTTTTTTTTGTGAAATACCAGGCATTAAAGAGAACATCAATATGTAAGTTTAAGTTTCCCAGCATGTGGGAAGGGGAAGGAATGGTCTTTCTTTCATTAGTATGACAGGGAAAAACTACATAACTTGACAGTTTTCTCTCTCATTTCCCAGTATTTGCAAATACTCATCTCTTTTCTCATGATAACATCTGGGTTTCAATCATTTTCAAAGTAAAATACTCATTCACAGAATACAGCAAGATAGTACCTTACAAATAATTTTTTACCAAGCACTTTATTATTGGAATTTCTGTGAGTAAAAAAAGTGTGTATCTTTTTTGCCAGGGTGCCAGTGAATTGCACTTAAATTTTACACTGAGAAGCAGCATAGGCCCTATTGGACAGACCCTAAATTTGAATCCAGGGAGACCTAGATTCAGATATCACTTCCTACATAGTAAATCATTTCACTTTTCTATACTTCAGTTTCTTCATCTGTAAAATGGAAGATTTGGACTTGATGGCTATTAAGAGAGACCTAGAACTAATCTCATGAGCTCCTGAACCTCAGTTTCCTCTTCTATAAAATGAGGGTGATAATACCTATAACACTCATCTTACAATGATGTTGTAAGGTTAGAATGAAAGAGCATATTACGAAACTTTGCCAACTTTGAAGTGTCATATAAACTTTAATTATCATTATCTTCTGAGGAATAGAGAGGCATCCCTTAACCAGGGATTGCATATTACTGAGTATCTGCACAATACTTTGCCCTCACTCTCATTTTCTTACTGTTTTCCTGCTTTTAAGACTATTGAATATTCTAAGACTTTCATTGAATATAGACTACAAAAGATAACATCTCTTAACAGAGTGATCCTTTCATTAAATTCTCCCACTTCCTCTTGTAGGAAAATAGTCGATTGCAGAAGGAAATCATAGAGGTTGTGGAAAAGTTGACAGCATCAGAAAAGCTGGTATCGAAGCTACAGAGTGATCTTGAATTTGTGTTGAAAGATAAGGTAATCCTTCTGCTTAAGCTATCCTTTGTTCCTGTCAGAAAGGGGCCCTAAGATTTGGCTGGGTTGAGAGTTGCTGTGTGTATACATTTGATAAATCAGGCTCTTGGCTTAAAATATTTGGCAACTAGAGCAAGGGTAATGACACAATCCTGAGTTCAGTCTTCTCTTCTATCTAGAATTTCATAATGAAGGAAGGACTAGTGCTGCCATTCAGTCTGTTCAAAGGTTCTTTTTATTTCTCAGGACCTTTCACTAAGATGAAAGGATCCCTATTATATAATCAAACTACCTGAGGCAGTTTTCCAAAATTCACTTCCATTCTATTTGCAGAATGTTAATTAACTGACTTCCCTTGTGAAAGAAATTGTATTTAGGTAAGCCAAAAACTCTAAGGTATGGGCTCTTCCTTTAAGTTTTTCACAAACTATTTTGGGCAAATAAAGTATGCACACACCTCATTTCAGAAATTTGAAGAGACAAACCAGGTTGATAAATGTTCAGCAAATATTTCTTAACAACCACTGTGTACTCATAGTAGCTTCATACAATGGCAGGTTTTTGGAATCAGCAAAAGTGAAACCTGGAAGTGAGAAGGAACGGTCACACACATATGCCGTGCCCTTTTCTCAGCCCCCATTACCTCTGCCACTTCTGTTGTCACCATCATCATTCTACTCCCTAGGTGTCACTGTTGGAGCATGGGGAGAAGGGAGGAGAAGGGGCAGCAGGCACAATCACCTTATGCCAGCCTTGTCATTGGCTTTTGCCAGGGAGAACTTCATGAGCTCCATCTCCTGTGGATGCCAAACCTGTAAAACAAAAAAGTAGTCATTCATTTGATATTTTATTAATTTTATGAATAGGGACTGGATGAACTTAGAACAAAGTATTGAGCACCCTACTTGGTATGTAAAGAAAAAAAAAGCATTTATTGAACATCTACTATCTGTCAGATACAAAAAGACAGTCCCTGCCCTCAAGGAGCTAAATAGAAAATAATTAACAGAGGTAAAGTGCTAGAATTAAAAGGGGATGGGAAAGGCTTCCTGTAGAAATTGGTATTTTAGAGGCCCTGCTTGCTACAGATTACAGGTGAGTGTTATTTACTGTAAAAATGGTTTGAGAGGAAGTCAGATCCCTCTGGCACTCTCATGCCTTTTCATCCCTGATTCCAGCAAGAACAGCCAGCTAATCTGAGAAAGTTGGTGTGACCAGTTCTTTTAATTGCAAGTGGTGGGTCTGTGAGGTGGGAATCCAGGATCAGTGTTTGAAAGCAAACTTATGGTAAATTACCTCTCACAAAAACCCTTGCTGTCAATGTGCCTTCTGCAGGTGAGCCGGGTGTGGCACCAGTAAAACAAGTTCTGTCCCATTCCTAGCCCACCTATACCATAAGTCATGGAACTAGAGATGCTTACTTTCCATTTTAAGATCATGCAGCTTTTATTATTCAGCTTTCCTTAGTTTTGTTTGTAGACAGGTATGCTCAGGTTTTTGGTAGACTAACATATATATATATAAAACTTCTCTAAGTTAAGGCAGATCATATATAGAACTGCATTTGGAAGAGTTCTAACCAATTACTGGGATAGGGGTGTGGATGCCTCGTAATGGGTTAGAGCAAAAACCTGCCATTATTAAACACATATTTTCACAACACTCTTAAGTATGACTGAAACCAGATTAAAATGTATTGGTGAATATTTCTAAAAACAAAAAAAAATACAATAAAATATAAATAATGTTAATTTGTGGTTTTTCTACTGGATCATTACATATGGTTTAGTGGCCTCCATTTCTATTTGAGTTCAGATGATCCATCACAAAGTGCCATAGAATTGAGTCAGGCTGAGAGACTTTTATTTCCCCTTTATTTGAGCTGCAGTTGAAAAGGAATATCTTGTTGTCTTCCTGTCATTTACATCTTCTGGTTGAAGATAATAAGAATTTTATTTATCGGATTTGCAGCTGGAGCCAGCCAACCCTGAACTTTTCAATCAGGAAGAACGATTTGCAGAAGTTATAAAAGAATATGAACTCAAGTGCAGGGTATGTACCTCTTGGAAACTCCTTTGCAAAAATCCTTTGAAAAATTTTTCTCTCTCTGGCTGCTGAGAAGTCATATGCCTTTTCTATTTAACTTAGTGGAAACAAAGGAGATACATAATTTCTCTTTTAATTGTTTTCGTTTGGAGCAGGCAGAGAACATCTTTGTCTCTTGGGCAAAAAGCTTTCTGTATCTCCTAATCCTTTCTAGCTGCTTTTCTATGATACTGCTGTGCCCTTAGGAAGGGGGCTGTAAGTCTCTTCTAAGAGAGCATCCCACCAGTTGCCAGTTACAGGGTATGGGTACTAACATACTTATCTGGATGCCGGTGATAAATATAAAAAGTGCTGGAAGCTCCCCTCTCTTCTGTTGCCAGTTAAGACATTGTTATTATGGCTGATTCTGCTGTTAGGAATGTGTTCCTCCCTGAAGTCTTCCCCAAGATTCCTTTGGTTTGCCATGGATTAAACCTAGGTGCTGGAGTCAGAAGTCTTCCTCTGGTTTTCATTGGTATATTATTATTATCCCGTGATCTTCGACATTGACTGTCTATCTGATCACTGCAGGTCAGCAGTCGCTTAAGGTGGGGCTAGCTTTTCTAGATAACTTTTAAGATAATTCAGTTAGGTCCACCTCAGCAAAAGAGGTTGGGCCCTTGCATCTCAGTTCCTCCCTGACGAGCAAGAACGTGCCAGTTTGCAGGTAGAAGTACAAAGGTCACAGGTGGAGGATGACTTGGCTGTGTGAGCAATATGTGACTGAGTGACACCTGCCCCCAAACTGATTAACAAGCAGGTCTGGAGCTGTGGGATACTGAGTCAGTAGGTAACTTTCAGTAGTGATAAGACACATTTATCCCTGATCCTGTCTTTTACTAAAGCTTTCTTCTTCTTTTCTTCATCTTATATGTCTAATTGACCATTGGATCTTTAAGTGTCTTTTCAGTTTAAATCTCTTCACAGTCTGGCTTCTTTCTGCCTTTCTGGTCTTCTTACATGATACTTCCTTTCACACAGTCCTAGTCCCGTTGTCTCACTTGCTGTTCCACACACATGACATTTTATCTTCTACCTCCATACTTTTGTTTGGATATCGATCTCTTCTCACATCTGTCTCTAGAAACTTCCGGTTTCCTTCAAGGCTCGACTCCTGAGACTTCCACATGAGGCCTACTTTGTTTCTTCCATTTTTGATGCCCTAAAATCATTTTGTATGTAGATATGAATGACCTGTGTGTATACATATACATACATAAAGACGTGTGTATAGGTATATATAGAATATTCTGGAGTCAGCTCTGATGGGGCATGGAAGAGCAGCTTGTGAAATTTTCAGTGAGCATTATACTTCAGAAATCAGCAAATGCTACAGATTAGGGCTTAATTGATTATTTTACGATTATCTAGATCTAGTGTTAATAGTGCATATTAAACCTGGCCATGTTTGGGGGTGCACTTTTTTCCTGGCAAACTCAATCATTACACATTTACCAGTACCCCCTGCCATAGTAACTGGCATCTATAGAGAATTATAAGTTTTACAGAGGTATTTATATCCACTAGCTTCGTAACACTTCTGTGTATATGTATACATATACACATACACAAATACACATGAACACACACATACATGTAGTTCTCTTTTTTACATCCCAAGATAACTGTCAATATATGTTAAACTAGTTCAGGTGAATAGGGTTTTGCTTAATCCATCAATAAGCAACCATTTAAATGTTTATTATGTATTAAGGTACTGTGGATGCAAGAAAAGACAACAGAAAGTCTACACTCTAATGGGGATATAACATGTAAATAAAGTACATATAAGATACATACAGAGTAGATGAAAGGTCACTATAGAGAAGGCTCTAACCAGAGGGAGGGAGAGGGAAGTATGAGGGGAGTAAGGCCCCTGCATAAGGGGACATTTGAGCTCAGTAAGTAATCTGAGTGTGAGTAAAATTCTTAAAAAGGCCCAGTGGAGAGAGTGCCAGGCCTGGAGTCTTCCTGTGTTCAAATCTGGCCTCAGACCCTTTCTATCTGTGTAACTTTGGACCAGTCACTTAACCCTGGTGGCCTTACTTTGCTTATCTGTAAAATGAGCTGGAGAAAGAAGTGGCAAACCACTCCAGTATCCCTGCCAAGAAAACCCCAGATGGGGTCACGAAGAGTGAAACACGGCTGTAAAACAACTCAGCAAAAAAAAATTCTTAAACTATTAAAATCTCTGTTATAGTAATAACAATTTTAAAATAGCTCCTTCCCCCGAGCCCGAACTACTGTCCATGTCATGCGGGAAATGGGGTGAACATTAGAGACCATACGTTCCCTGAGACTGCTGTAGTAGCATAAAACATCAGCCAAAGGAATGAAGACAAGACAACTCTTATTCTGGAGCAGTACTAAATTCCAACAAAAGTGGAAACATGCTAGTAGTTATAGGCAAGAATTTCATGCTGCTTTTTGTCAATGATGTCCTTAACTCTAAGTTGCCTGGATCCATACAGGCAATTGTAAGAAATAACATCATGCCTAAAGCCAGATTAGATGAAATAAGAATGGAAATTGAGGAGTTACTTTAATCTGAAGTGGGAAAAGCCTAAAATCCTGAAGGTTTTGAAAATCTATACTTAACCCAAGAATACTTAATGCAAACTCCAGAAGTGCCAACATGTGATGAAACAGATGGCAAAAATAATACTCATGTCTTAAGTGATTTTGACAAGAATATGGACAGACTTAGAATGGAATTTTGAAAAGCCCTTTTTGAGTTCTGTGGAATGAATTAAACTGACAGACCAATTATATCAAAATAAAGTAATTTTAAAAAACTGATATCAGTTCTAGTATGAATACATACATTCTCCTGCAATATAAAAACATTTTAGGACTTGTAGGCAATACTATAGCTATTAATATAGCTAAAAAATATAGCTGTGGTCATTGCAGTGTTAAAGAACTTAAGATGAAAGGTAAGGGCAGCTTGGTGGCCAGTGGATAGAGCACTGGCCTTGAAGTTAGGAGCACTCCAGTTTAAATCTGACCTTAGATACTTATAAGCTGTATCATCCTGGACAAGTCACTTAACCCAGTTGTCTCTAAAAAAAAAAAAGGCAAGGTTGTGCTATCTGGGAATTATGCTTAGGATGGGTTATAAATACCAGCAGCTTAGGAAAACTATTAGAGAAAGACTTTGGAAGATTAAATCAATATCTAGCCCACAAAGTAGTAGGCAGCTAAATGGTGTGATAGATAGAGAGCTGGGCCTTGGAGTCAGGAAGAGCTGAGTCCAAATGTGACCTCAGACACTTACTGGCTGTGTGACCCTAGGAAAATCACTTAACTCTGTCTGCCTCAGTTTAAGCTGAAGAAGAAAATGGCAACCACTCTAGTATCTTTGCCAAGAAAACCTTAAATGGGATCACAAAGAGTTGGACACAATCAAAAAACACCACTACCACCCAATAGTAAATTTGAACACCATATGCATCATTTTAAAATAATGAAAAACAAACCTTTGGAATAGAATCTAGAAAATAAAAGTATTTTCAGAAATTTTCAAGATCTTTGATCCACAACTAAAAGTCAAAAGGTCAAGTTGATACAAGGGAGAAAAAGTAATGAAAGAAACAATTATATACCTATCAAAAAGTGGTTTGAGAACAGAAACAAAATTATAAAATGAGAGGCCTCAGAGAAAGAGGATGTAGAAAATTTCTGGATGTCTGATGTATAGAGTTGAAAGTTCAATATGGTGAAAGCACAAGTTGGATCAAAAAAGAGAATTTGTGTGTAATATAATGATTACGGAACCATTTATGATTTTGTTAACCATTTATGTTAAATGAAGAACTACAGATTTTGCAGGTAGGTAGCACCTGGAATCAGCTACAGAAACAGTTATAGAAAGATGAACACTCCCTCCTCAGAAGGAGGACTGGTAGATGTTTCAGTGCACATAATAAGGTTAAAAACTTACAGAAATGCTTTTGGAACAGAGAATGCACAAAGCAAAAGTAAAGAATGTCAACAGTTTTATGCCACTGGATTCATTAGATGTAACTGAATGAAGACTGACCCAGAAATGACTACTGGTAGCCATTTTTGTGCCAGATTATACTGATTCTACATCTGAAATTCTGTTCCCTGTATATTCCACCTCTTTGCATTTGACACCAAATATGATAATGACACAATCCTCTGGGACAAAACAGGAGGTTGGCTGACATGATCATTTCTTTTCCTGAGAGACAGAATGGTGGAGTATAAAATGCTTGCGATTAGGAGCTAGGGGATCTGCGATCTAGTCCCAAGGTTTAACCAGTTAACCTCATATTCCTCAGACCTGTTTATGGGTCTAGACAAGATGACCTTTATAGGCCCTTTTAAGTTTAAATGCTTTGAATTTGTGGCATTGAATTGTACCATCACTGCTTTTCTTCTTTTTTACTGTTTATTTTTCATTTTAAAAATGGATTCATTTTGTTTTTATATCACTTTCATTTCTGAATATGTTCCTCCCTTCTTAGTCAGTGAGCCTTTCCTTGTGACAAAAGTTAATTTTTTAAAATATTAGCAGCATGTGCAATATTCCATATCCATATTCCTCTACTATTGGAATGCAAAGAGGGAGATAATATTCTCTTGCCTTGGGGCCAACCTGGGACATCAGTTATTCTTTGTTTTTTTACATTGTTGTGCATATTATTTTCTTGCTCCTGCTTGTTTGACTTTGTGTCAGTTCACATAAAATTTCTCACAATTCATAGTATTCATTGTTTTTTATGATACAATAATATTCCATTATCTTCATGTGCCATAATTTATTAATCCATTCCCTAGTCAATGGACACCCACTCTGTTTCCAATTCTCTGATAGTGCCAAAGATTTTTCTTTGACTATTTTGGTATAGATGGAATCTTTCTGTCTTTAACCTTTGTCAGTTTTACGTCTAATACGTCTGGGTCAAAAGACACAGACATTTTAGCCACATTTTTAAAGTGTAATTCTAAGTTGTTTTCCTGAATGGTTGCACCAGTTCACAGCACCAGGTCAGCGGTATATTAGCAGGCGACTTCTCCACTGGCATCTCATTTCTTCCTCTTTCTGTTGCCTGATTTCAGCACCATGAGAGTATGCAATAAGAACAGAAAAGATCACTAATGACTGCTATATTGCCAGAATATGGCAAATTATATTAATTTCAGTTCTATTTAATATAACCTTGCCACTAAATAGCTAATGTCGGTCAGTCAAACATTAAGTTCCTGCTATGTGCCGGGTTCCTCCTATGTGTTAAGTGCTACTGTTTCCTTCCTTCCTTCTTTCCTTCCTCAACCTAGTTGTATTATACAGATAATACAGAAATATCTCTTTAGAAAAATCCAGTATACAAAAGTTCATATGTTTTAAATAAATGTGTTATTATTCAAACAGAATCATGTCTGAATCTTTGTGATCTCATTTGGGGTTTTCTTGGCAAAAATGCTGGAACAGTTTGCCATTTCCTTCTCCAGTTCATTTTACAGATGAAGAAATGGAGGCAAACAGATTTAAGTGACTTGTCTAGGATCACATAGTTAATAAGTATCTGAATCCAGATTTAAACTTGGGAAGATGAGTCTTCCTGACTCCAGGCTGGGCACTTTATCTACTGTGCCACCTAGTTGCTTATTAAATAAATGTAGTGGGGTGATTATTAATATTAATAGGCTTTTTTTTCTTTACTAAAAATTCACCATGAATTTCCTTTAATGATCAAAGTCCTTTAGGAAATTTAAAATATGATTCAGTTTATTGAAATCTTATTTACACCTAGTTTGTTGGGAACAGATCTAGTATCTTAAAGGTGGCATAGCTGTGGTTAAAATTAACCATCTTAAAATTCAACTAACTCCAGATGTGGGGTTAAATTACCTGCTGACCACCTCTAAGTGCAGTCTTCTACTGTGCACATAATTCCTTCCTCTGTGTTTTTTTCTCCTTTAACTCAGCAGTGATAGTTGCTTGCTTCTGATTCCCCTTCACATCTATCTGTTCTCATCTGGCTTTGATGTTTCTGTTGATGTTATAATTGCTAAATATACCAGCGAATACCATAATTTTACATGATTTATTTATTGTACTGGGAGAAAGAACACGATATTGGAAAAATAAGTAAATTATAAATTCAGTGCTCACATATAACTGATACTGTTTTAGTTTGGTTTGCATCTTTTAAAGGCTCTGTTAATAAAGTATTATCAACATTCTGCTTCTTATTTTTCCCCTTCTGATCTAAAAACAAACAAAAAAACCTTTGGTGCTGTTGCTGCTTATTTTCGAAAATACTAGAGGGTAAAGGTGAGCCCTTGCTATCATTCTGAAGTGTGTGCATGAGAAAAAATGCTTTGGTGTTCTCCCCTTTCGTCTCTGCATGGTGACTTGTTCCAGCAATATGACCCCCATACACCCTGGGTATGTGTGCATAAGTATTTTTTCTGTGGAATGTTTGTATTTGTCTTTTGAAAATTATATTAAATGCATAGCCTAGTAGTCCAACTTTTTAAACTCGGTGTGTGTGTGTGTGTGTTTTTGATGAACTTTTTGGAAATTTGGTGAAACATATGAATCTCTTCTCAGAATAAAGTGTGTAAATGTGTAAAATGTAATATGGAGGATTACAAAGAAAACCAATTAAAAATTTTTTGAATTTATTTAGCATTTAATGTTTCCCCAGGTACATGTAAAAACAATTTTTAACATTTGTTTTTAAAACTCTGAGTTCTACACAGAATGAAGCAGACTATTTTCTCTTGTGTTGTGTTTTTTTTGTTTCATTTTTTTCTCATGGTTTCTCCCATTTTTTTAATTCTTCTATGCAACATGACTAATGTGAAAAATATGTTTAATGAGAATGTATGTGTAGAAGCCATATAAGATTGCATGCCCTCGTGGGGAGGGAGGTGGAGAGGAGCGGAAGAAAATTTTAAACTTATGGAAGTTATTGTAGAAAACTGAAAACAAATAAATTAATTTAAAAAAACTTTTTGACTTCCAGATTCTCTCCGTCTCCCACCCCACCCCCACTGAGAAGGCAAGCAATATAGTATAGGCTTGTGTAGTCATGCAAAACATATCCATAACAGCCATGTTGTGAAAGAAAACAGAAAAAAAAAGTATGCTTCAATCTGTATTCAGACACCATCAGTTCTTTATTTGGGAATGGATAGTATTTTTCATCAAAAACTAATTATTTTGAAATAGTTTTCCGTTTTTAAAGTTCATAGAGCCCAGATTAAGAACACTTGCTCAATATCCAGTTGATGTAATAGTTCAAAGTAATCTGCGAGATAGGAGGATTATACCCAGAGGGGAGGAGAGAACAGACACCTGAGCTATCAGTTATGCACATTTTGTCCTTTCAGAGTTTTTAACTATTCTTCCTTTTTCCTCGCTGTGCAGAGCAATTATGAAAGGCCAGTTGTGGGGATTATAGCCTCAGAAGAACGCCCAATCTAATGGGCAGATTCAAGGAGCATTCAAAGGGGTTTCCACTGTACCCCATCCAACACTGCACAAAGGGCTCGGCATACAAATGTCCGAAAGTGTGGAGGAAATGTCCAAGCCTGTGTGCTCTGGGTTTTGGGGAACAGCTTCTTGAATAGTAGTTTTAGAGGTCAGAGAAATGTAGCCTGCAGGGTTGTGTAAATAAAGACCTACTCTCTGAGATTGCTTCTAACCCGGGATCCCACCCGGATATTCTGAGGAGATTAACTACAGCAACAGATCAGAACTTGGACTTACTTCTAGGTTACTTCAAAGTTAACCCGCCCTCTCCCTCCGCCTCCCCTTCTTCCTCTCCCTCCCCCCTCTCCCTTCCCTTTCCCTTTCTCCCTGCCCTTTCCCTTTCTCCCTCCCCCTCCTTCTTTCCCTCCCCTCCACCTTCCCTCTCTCTCCCTCCCCTCCACCTTCCCTCTCTCTCCCCCTCCCCACCCCATCACCTGTCCCACTTAGCCCAAATAAAGAAAGTTCCTGAGCAGCTTCACCTGATAAACTCCTTTTTCAGTAAAACTGTGTAAAACCCTATAGACGTGTTATCTCTCTCTGTTCTGTGGAGTTATTAGTCACCCAATTACTCATCAGCTGAGAGTTGAACTGTTTATCTTGTAGCCTAGCCTCTGCATTTGTGGTACTTTAGTCAGAGACCTAGATGGAAGAAATAGTCTTTGCAAGGACTTTAAGATCCCAAGTCTAAGGAATTCCCCAGCCTAAGCAAGATCATTCTTCCCCTCAAGGAATTTACATGTCACCATTATGTCCGACATATTCAATTCAGCAAACTTTAATAGTGCTCTCAATAATGAAGATAAGAATAAGAGTACTTGCCTACAAGCTGATATATAGGGAAATTAGCTGTAGGCTTGGTGACTATTAAAGCTCATCTGTGTAGTATCTTACAAACTTATGGCAGCTTTCCTCAAATTCCAAGCTTCCAAATGTAAGTGCGGTTAGAAGTTGAGGAGGAAAATTGTCCCAGAAGTTTTTTTTTCCTTGTAGCCTACTTGAGAGAGCCATCAGAAATGGGGGCAAACTCAAGTCAAGTCTGGAAAGCTTTTCCTTCCTCTTAAATTCTGACTGGATTTAGCTATGTCTACAGCTTGTATTCAGTACAAAATAAGAGATCCATTGTGCCACTTGGAGAGAAAGCATAATTTTAAAAAAATTTTAATTTTCAATTCAGTGCTCTTATAGATCATCCACAAACTTTAATTTCTTTCTCTTTATCTGGGATTCCTTAACCATCTCTGTACTTGTTTTTGAAACTTGATTCTGCTAGCTAACCTAACAGAGGGGGCATATTTTTTCTATAATTGATTACTACAGTTATCTTTTTCTCTGTGTCTCCATTGCAGCCTAGGCATATCTTTGAAAAACTTTGTATTTGAAAAGGCTATTGTCCCTGAGACTTATTATTTTTGAATCCTTATAAATGTTTGTATGTGTTATTGTCATAATCAGTTTTGCATGTGATGTCAGATAATGGGGGGAAAAATTGGTATTCCTGTTTTGTTTAAAACTACTGAAATATTTACTACCAATTCACAACTGGGGAAAAATTTAAGCATCACTGTTGAAAATTTCAATTCTCATTATAACTTGATACATAGATCAGAGCACCTGCAGTTTCAAAAACTGTCAGATCTTTAATTTTCATTTCTTTATTTCTTGTTACATAGGTAAATTAATTAAGTGTATTACTCCTGATAATGTTTAATATAAAATTTTGGAATAATCTCTTTGTTCTCTCTGAAGCAAACTCAGAGAATGCCTCTTCCTATGTCAACAAGCCAGGGCTGACTTAACATTCCTTAAGAGACCTTTAACCTAAGATACTATCTGGAATAATGGAACGTTTTTCATATCTTAATATTTGTAGACATATACTATGTTTTGGCATGTTAATGGTAAAGAAAATACAAACATCTTAGGTCGTAATTTCTGTTTGAAACTTTGTCAAATTTTATCTTATTGTATTTACAACCTATGCAATTGAGGAATTCCTTTCTAATGGTCTAGTTAATCACTTATGGAGATCATAAATCTGAAGGACACAGAACACTTCTTTGTCCTAAAACAGATTTAAGGCTGCCCAATTCTTTGTATCGGTAGCCAGAACATTTTTCTGGCTCCATAATGCATTATGTTATCGGTTTTTTTAATAGGGAATTGATCAGTTAATTAATTAAACCATAAAATGTATGCATTTAGCCTGTTGCCTTTTCCTTAACCAAGTTTTCAAGTTAACACTCCCTACCTATTGTCTGGTCCATATTATTATTGGTACCATGAGAAAGATACTAAGACAATTGAAGTTATGATCCCTGATCTCAATGAGATTACTGTTCGTCTTGGAACTTAAAATCTAGTTAGAAGCTTATCTGGCTGATGTTACAGATTACTATCTGTAGAACACCTGAGAGATAAAAAAAAAACATAGGGAACATGAACTGCACAGTGCGTCCTTGACTGCAGATTTCCTTAGTCTAATTTCCTGTGACTCTTTTATATCTGGTGTAATTTCCCAAGAGTCTAAGTCTGTGATGTGACTACTGAAAGTTGTATTGAGCTTATGTGGCTGTGCCCCTTACAGGACCTAAGTGACAGGAATGATGAGCTGCAGACGGAGTTGGAAGGCCTGCGCTCCCAGCTCCATGAGAGCAGATATCATCATTCACGGAGCCCAGAGAAGGACAGCTTGCCAGATGGGTACATTCTCCATGCTGATGATCAAGAAGGTAGAACACTCAAAATTATAGAAAATAGGTTTGGAAACAAACACCGTTAATGCATTTTTTTCTCCTGTGCAGATGAGTGAGGCCTCCTTCTTGATTCACTGAGGGTTGATGGTCCTGAACTTAAATGAATGTAAAGTCATGTTAGGTTCTTCCCACTATACTTTTGTGCTAAGAAAAAGGCCTCAGCAACCTGAGACTGAAGGGCATCTGTAAAACAGTGGTCAAAGGGAATGAAAGAGGTTTGTGTGGATGGAAAGCATTGTGAGATTTAGAGACGATGTTTTAGGTGAAGAGAAAAAGGCATAGGAAAGGATTTGTTGTGTTTGTCCTTTGTTTTCGAAGAGGACTGTGACATCAGAGAAATGATGACATGATTGGCACTTTGTTTTGAGTGAGGGAAGGCTATGTAGGTCTCACTTCTCCTCCTGAGCCTTCTGGATCCAGTGACCAGATGTTCATCAGGATGACTGGAGATGGCCTGGGGTGCAATGGGAGAACTTGGCCTTTTAGGCTAAGGACTTTTCAGGTACTCACGTAAAATGAGATAATTCCCATTTAGTGAATAGGACTCTTTAAAAGGTTGTCAGTTAATTGAAAAGAAAAATAAATAGATCAATCACTCTGAGAGGGGCAGGAGCCTCAGGGTTGTTTTTTGGAAGAGAAACTATTACTATTAATGTTCACTCTAAGCCAGGAGGGTCTAAAACCAGTCATTGAGGAAAGGAGTCCATTGCCTAAAGCCACATAGGTAGTAAGTAGCAGATGTTAGATTCGAGCTCAGATCTTCTGCCTTTAAATTTGTGTTGCTTTTACTATAATATGCTACTTCTTCTATTTTGTATATATCTTGTTTGTGTAAAAGCTGGATTTTGTGTGTGTGTTGTGTGTTGTCTTTCCTATTAGACTGGGAACTCTGTGAAAGGAGGGATTCTCTTTTGCCTTGCTTTGTATCCTCAGTTATTAGCACAGTGCCTGGCACATAGAAGCTGCTTAAAAAAATGTTTTTTGACTAACTCTTGGTGACTAGGGGAGACAGGTCTGTGTGTGTGTATGTATGTGTTTATATACATACGTGTGCATGATATAGATCATATACATACATGTATGTATAAATATGTATATATTCTCTCTATATACATATATATGTATATGTATATATGTATGTGTATGTGTGTGTGTATATATATACACATATATATGTATATATATATACATATATATACACATATATATGTATATATATATACATATATATATATAAAATTAAAGCAAATTTCAAACAAAGATTCTCCTTTTCTCCCCCCTATCTCCCCCTGGTCCACCGATTTGAGAGAGCAAGAAAAATAAAATCCCTATTACAGATTTATATAGTCAAATGAAACAAATTCTCACAATGACTATGTCCCCCAAAATAATCTCAATCACTATTTTAGAAAATATTTTCAAAGAGGGAAAAATAGGACTAAAAAAATTCCTAGGAATAACCTGAAGAAAAGAATGCAAAGCTCTTTGGCTTGGGGGCTGCCTTCTCCTAGGAAGAAGGCCGATCATTGGCAGCTACCACTGGCCCATGTAAGCAGTGTCAGGGTGCTGGGAAAGAGCTATGCTCTCGAGCTGGGGTAGAGGGGCTCGAGTGTGAATAAGTGTGTGCCTGACAGACTAATGCCATAGCAAAGGCTGTGTGAAGGTTCGTATTGTTAATACAGGCTCTTCCACAGGTTCCAAGACTACTAAGAGTAACTAACATTTTTGTAGCCTTCTTAAGGTTTGTAAAGCACTTTTCATACATTATTATGTCATTGGAACCTCACAGCAATGTTGTGTGGTCAGGGTTATTATCCTCTTTTTCCAAAGAAGAGAATTATGGGACTTGGAACATTGTTGCCTATGAGATTCAAGCCTGTGTGTCCTCTTACTCCAAGGCCAAGGTTTTTTCTTCCCTACCCTCATGCCTTTCAAAAAAGGAGTAGAATTTCTGTACTTAGGGCCCTAGAATGCATTCTTGCAGCCCCACCTACTACACAAAGTTACAAGAACTCCCCAAAAATTGCCAGGCAAGATCTCAGAGAATTCTTGACATCCAGGAAGTATGGTAGAGTGGAAATAGGTTGGACCTGGGGTCAAAAGTCCTAGATTCAAATATTAGCTCTTCCATATACTATGTGAAGTTGAACAAGTCACCTTGCCTGTCTGAACATGAGTTCCCTCAACTATAAAATGAGACCATTATATTAGATGATACCTAAGTCCCCTTCGTATCTAAGGTCCTTTCCAACCTTCATATTCTGTGATTTACATCTATGTTATGCTTTAAGATTGCAAAGCATTGTACATTTATTGCCCCATTTGACCCTTGGAACAATTTTGTGGAGCAGGTAGTGAAAGTAGTTTCATTTTACACATGAGGAAGTGACTTGCCCACATAGTGAATAATTATAAGAACCAGGCCTTAAACTCTTGTTTTCTAACTCTGAATCCAGTGTTGTTTAGACATTATGTCTCCTTCCCTCTAGAGAAGTTCCCAGGTACTTCATTCCATGTGGGAAAATGAAGAAAGGGTAGATTATTCATTATGACCCTGGGAAAATTCTGGGGCAGTTCAGACACCCTTGTTCCTTTATGGATTTGAAGAGCAGAGCAAATGCCTTGGTTGGAGAACAACAAATTCTTAGGGAACATGCTTTACTAAATAAGAACCATAGGCTTTTGTTATAGTGAAGGAGAAGGGAGAAGGGGCAACCAAATCATGCCAGCTTTTCCAGCTGTGCCTCTGCGGCAACTCTTTCCCTTTGCCGATTAATTTATTTATTTGCTGCATGCTAAGCGCTGTGCTTGACAAGAGGGGCACAGAGGTCAAAATGAGACTCTTCTTTCTCTCATATACAGGAGGTAAATAGCACACAGAGATAAATCAATACCAAATAGATATGACAACAACACAAACAAATAAATACAAAGTAATTGCGGGGGATGGGGGGAAGGTGAGGAAAGTCCTCCTGTATGATGTAATACTTGAGCTAATCCTTACATTTATAAAATGTTACATATCTAGTGGTCCCAAATGCTTGGTGAGTTGTGAAATTCACAGTTGAGATTTGGGAAATCCTCTAATAATGCCTCCTCTAGAGTTAATGGGATGAAAGGAGTACAACTGCACAGCCTATCCATAAGATTTTTTGTTCTTTCAATTTCTTAAGGTTTTTGATTGATTTTCATTCCTTCACTACTTTTACCCGGAGACATTAAGCTGCATTAACAGTTACCTGATCCTTGCTAATGGAGCAGAAAGGGCAGCCGGTATTTCCTATATCCCTGCATCATTGGTGCAGGATATGTGCCAGTAATAAGCACTTTACATAGACTCTTTCAGGACGGTTCAGATGTGGGGCCTTAACTTCATCGCTGAACAAGCTCTGTCACTGAGTAACCGATTTCTACTTCTTTGGGAATGGCTTATTTTCAGTCTGTAAGCTAAGAGTTCCTACTTGAAACTTCCAGATTTCCTTTAAGCCATATATTTAAATTAATACAAAAATTGTGCCCAAAAGAGCTAATGAAACATCTAAGCAAGAAACATGAATGGCAGCGCTGTTGACCTTGCAAATTTCAGTTTTTGAAAGTCAATCAATCAAATATTTATTAAGTACTGATTGTGTGCTTGATATTTGAACCAGACCACTGCCCCCAGTGAACTTGCCTTCTGAAATGATGATGTGGTGGGTAGTAATCATTGTAATCTCTGTTTTGTCAAGTCAAGGAGCCTGAGAATGCTATATGCTGTAGAACCACAGGGAGAAAAATCAGAGCATTTCAGTTAGAAAAGAGCTCTGCAGCCATCTAGTTCAAAAAGAGCTCAGATAAGAATTCCCTACAATATGTCTGAAAAAGTGGTCATCCAACCCCTGCTTGAAGACCTTCAAGACATCCTCAAAGACCTTGAAGGATAACTCTCACACAGCCAGTTTTATTTTGTAAATAGCTCCTATTATTAGGAAGTTGTTCCTTATGGCAACATCTTCTTAAAACATCTTCTACCCACCATGACCAAATAGCTTAAATCTTAATCTGTCTTCAGAAGACAGTCCTTCCATTATGAAAAGTGATCATTCTTCTACCCGGAGCCCCAGGCTTTTTTTGCAAGCTAAATATTCCCAGTTCTTTCAGCCAGTCTGCATAGCTTGAGATGGTTCACCATCTTGGTTCCGTCCAATTCGCATGAAAGTCAAGACATCACCCTTGTAATGTCATTGATCCTCTTCAGGAGTGAAGGACAAATAGTAACCTTACCGTGCTCTGGATTAGTTTATCCATGTCCTTCCTAAACTGTGCATCTAGAACTGAACAAAGTATTCCTGATGTGGTGTAACCAGGGCAAGGTATATCACTTATCACCTTCTTATTCCTGGAAACTGTATCTTCCAATTTAGCCTAAGCTCATGTTAGCTTTTTCAACTTCCCTATGACATTCTTGACTTATATTGAGATCACAAGTGGCCTAAAACTCTCAGATCTTTTTCAGACAAATTGCTATCTACTTCATCTCGTACATATGAAGCTGATTTTTGCCAGAGCCAGGAATAAAATCCAGTTGTCCTTAACTCATAAAACTTCTTTATAAGTCTCTCTGTGCTGTGACATTAGTAGGCAACTTTAAGTACTGCATTGCTCACTGAGAAAACCAACGTTATTTTTAATAACTATGAGACCTCCTTTTCTTTCTGTTGTTCCTTCCATTCCCCTTTTTTAGAAGCAATGCAGAGAATCAATTGGGCCCTTCAAATGAGGAGAAGTCTGTCTGCTACAGGCAAAAATGGTAAGAATATTTAGTAGAGTCACATTTAGGACTTTCTCTAATAAGGATTATAATTAGTGGTGGCATTTACAGAAACATAAAATACATTAAACTGAAAACCCTTTCTGGATTCACTTCTTCCTCTGCTCAGCCTTATGAAATGGATACAAAACAGTATTTCAGCATGCTATCTTCCAGTTTCCAGGGTAACAAGAGGTCTTCCTTTTTCTATATATCTGTCCCCTAATTTTTCTTTGCCTGGGTACCACTGGGTACCACATTTCAACAACAAACATCATCTTTTGTATGCAAAACACACTTCCATGCACTGGGGAAATAAAATTCAAATAAGACAAGGATCTTTCGCAAATAAGAGCCCTTTTTCAAATGAAGAAATGGCCCTTTCTCCTTGCCAAAGGAAAACTTCTACATATACAAGTGACCCCATTCCATCCTGTCTTTTGCAGCAGATTGGCCTCTCTCTAGCCCCTCTCTCACTTATTTTCAATTTCTCCCTGACTATTTCCCTACTGCCTACAAACACGCACATATTCAAAAAATCCCTGACTTGATACATCCATTCCCCCTACCTGTTGTCCTGTATCTCTCATCCCTTCTATGGCTGAATTCCTTGAGAAGACCGTCTACAATTGGCACCTCCACTTCCTTTCCTTTCGGTCTCTTCTTAACTCTGAAGTCTGGCTTCCAGTCTCATCGTTCAAGTATAACTGCTCTCTACAAAGTTATTGATTATATTTAATTGCCAAATCTAATGGCCTTTTCTCAATCTTCATCTTTCTTGATCTCTCCACAGCACGTGACATTGTCCTTCACTGTCTTTTCCTTAATACTCTCTTGTCTCTAGGTTTTCTCAACCTTGCTTTCCCCTGGTTTCCATCCCGTCTCTCTGACTGCTCTTTCTGAAGTTTCCTTTGCTGGATCTTCAAAATGGTTATACCCACTAACTGTGAGTTCTCTCTAAGGCTTTGTCCTGGGACCTCTTCTTCCTCTGTTTCACTTCACAGATTCAGTTATCATCTCTAAATAAATGGTTTTTAGACCCTAACCTTTCTTTTAAACTGTCACCTCAAATCTCCAGCTCCCTACTGGACATCTCAAACCAGATGTCTGATAGACATGTTAAACTCATATCCCAAACTAAAACTCGTATCTTTCCCCTCAAAACCTTCCCTCTTCCTGACTTCCCTGATACCGTGGAGGGTACCAACATCCTCTAATCACCCAGACACTTTCATGACATCTCTTGTACACAATTTCCTTTTCTCCTCTGATACTATTGCCAACCTTGTGCATGTCCTCATCATCTTATGCCAGGACTATTCTAATAGCCCAGTTGGTGTCTCTGCCTCAGATATCTCTCTGCTTTAATCTGTCCTCTACTTAGCTGTCAAATTCATCTTCCTGAAGTACAGGTCTGACCATACTGCCTCCTTATTCAGTCAGCTGCAGGGAATCTCTGTTACCTCCAGAAGAAGATACAAATCTCTTTTAAGCATTTGAAGCCTTCATGATCAGCCCCTTCAGACTTCCTGGAAAACTTCCCTATATACTCTGTGATACTGTGACATTGGTGTCCTTGCTATTCCCTCTTCCAACTCTGGACATTTTCACTAACTGTCCTCCATGCCTGGAACACTTTCCTTATCTCCTGTTCCTGGCTTCTCTAGCTTTCTTCAAGTCTCATAAAGTCCCATCTTCTCCAAGAAGCCTTTCCTGACTCTTCTCAATCTTGATGTTTTCCCTCTGAGATTATCTCTGACCTATACTGTATATATCTTGTTTATACAGAGTTATCTTCAGAGTCTTTCCTTTTGACTGTGAGCTCCTTGAAAGCAGGACCTGTTTTTTGCCTTTTCTTTTGTATCCACAACACTTAGCACAGTGCCTGGCATGCAGTAAATAGTTAAAAAGTGCTTGTTGATTTGACATCTTTCCTTCATGATGCTTACAAGGCTAATGAGAAAAAGATACAGATACTCTCTAAAGAAACCATAAGAGACACTGAAACAGCATATGTGTATTAGAAAAGGAGAGAACAAAAAGATATGTGAGGTCCAAGGGGAAAGGGTCATCCCTGACACCAGTAGTCATTGAAAGCTTTGTGGAAGAGGTCACATCTGAGTTGGGGTTCAAAAGTGAAGATGAGGAAAAAGGACATTGTAGACCCAGGGAACAGAGGCACAAAGGCTGAAAAGCATGGGGCATTTGGGCTGGGGGAAACAGAGGCTAATTTGTCTGTGATATAGAATGTATAGAGGGAAGTAATATGAGATAAGACTGGAAAGGTAAAGTAGAGCCAGATTATGTAAGTCCTTTAATGTCAGTCAGATCTATCTGACTTTTATCTGGTTGACATTAAGGCATCTTTGAAGTAAAGGAGTGGCCAGATCAGAAAATGTTGGGCCAGGTGATAGCAACATTGGAGTAGAAGGAGAGATTTGCCTGACACATGAGACTTGTCCAGAGTCATATGACCACAATATGTCAAAGACCATATTGAACCCAGATCTTCACTTTGAAGCTAACTTTCTGTCCACTGCAATCCAAGCTCTCTGTTCACCTCTGTTAATAAGGCAAGGGTGTGTGCATGTATATATGTGTGTATATGCACACCTTAATATATATGTATATGTGAATATATAATCACATGTACATACACACACACACTGCTAAATAGCAGTAGTCAACCAGAGCAATCTATTTTCTGATCATACCAAATAAGTTTAATATATTACTAGATATACAGGAAAATTCTTGATTGGTGGTAAAACTGAATCAATAGAAAAACAAGGTGCTATTTAATCTCAGTATCACTCTGTGCTACTTACTCTGTTTACACACACACACACACGAATATAGTGGCAGATAGCATTGCACAGTGAAAAAAGAACAAGTCTTACATCTGATACATGTTGGCTGTATAATTCTAGACAAATTACATTCACCAAGCAACTTTCTACTCTAAATCTTAGAGGGTAAACCCCTCTGGGGAAGGAACAATGGAAATGTCCCCTCACAATGTACTTGTATACCTACGTATGCAAGGTAACCAGATTCCATATTTAGAATACAATAAATACATTAGTGAATTTAGTTCCTTCTTTCTCTGATTCAGAAATGCTTTCAGATCTTCTTGTCTTTGAGGCCATAATTGCCACATGGATTACCCAAATGCCAGTTAACAGAAAGCTCTGGTTATTAGAATAATTGGGAATATTCTATTTTAGTTTGTTTCTCTCACTGTAATACAGGGTGCCATTCTTGTCCTCCAACGACAGCTTTATAATGAATTCTACCATGTCGTGTGTAATGTTTTTGTACATTTTTGTGAGGGTAGTAGGTGGAAAGCATGAATACTTGACCGCTCAGTTTCAAATCTCGGGATTTGGAATGGGACCTGTTTCTTCTGGGTGAAATGAAATGCTGTTTTCTTTGCAGGCATCACTTTTATTGGAGATGACCATGTGCCAGTGAGTATAGAAACAGAGATAATGATAGAACAACTCAAAGAACATTATCGAGATCTCAAGATCAAACTGGAAACCAAGGTAAAGGAAGAGAGGGAAAGAAAGTCACCATCCACAAAATGAGCATTTAGCCGAAGGAAAGTGATTTTTGCTCGTTCAGTTGCTTCAGTGTTGTCATTTGCCACACAGTCATCTCTGACACAGTTTTGAAGGAGGGCTTGCTAGTCAATAAGTCATGAGAATGATGAGGAAGGTTTTGTGAAATGTAGATAACAATGAAGCTTGGTTATGACATGCTATGAGCACATGTATGGCATCATTGATTGCTGTAGAATCTTTTTGGACTTATGTAGATCATATCCAGCTATTGGCAAGTCCTCCAAGACAAGGACTTGGATTTCATTTCCCTTTGCTTTAAGCTTGGCAGGTTTGTCTGTTGGGGACCATCTCTTGACTCAGAAGAATCATGATGAACAGAAGATGTCAGTTTGACTGGTTACATTCTTTCCATAGAAGTCTGTCATGAGTACCATCTGCTCTTTTCATCTTTTTGATGGAGTGCCTGGTGCATGTTACTACAGAGGCAGGATTTGAACCCAGAATCTTCTTGACTCTGAGGCTACTGCTCTCCTCACTGTGCCATGCTGTTACTTACTATGTTCATTCTCTCTCCCACTGCTCCTCTCATGTAAATATAGAGATAAATAGGAATAAAGATCTAATTCTTTATCTTTTGGACAGCTGGGTGGCATAGGAGATAGAGTGCAGGGCCTGGAGTCAGGAACACCCATCTTCCTGAGTACAAATTTGACTTCAGATACTTACTAGTTGTGTGATCCTGGGCAAGTCACTTAATCTTGTCTGCCTCAGTTACCTCATCTGTAAAATGAGCTAGAAAAGGAAATGGCAAACCACTGCAGTTTCTTTGCCAAGAAAACTCCAAATGAGGTCAGGAAGAAAACAGCTAAACAATGAAGTATCTACATATGAATATCTGTATCCTTATAGATATCCAGCTTGTCTAGAGTGTAGATAAAGCAGCTATGTGGATATCTATTTTACGATATCTCATATATATGTATATATATATATATATATATATATATATATATATATATATATATATATATATATATATATATGGATGTGCATATTGAAAAAGAGAGGTGAGAGAGAGTGGAGGGAAAAAAGAGAGGGAAGTGGGAAAGAGAAGGAGAGAGGAAAATAAGAGAGAGAGAGAGAGAGAGAGAGATGGGGGGAAGAAGAGGTTAAATAGCACCTTATTCTTTTTTTTTTATCTTGTTAGCCTAATAATATTATTTTCTTGAAACTTTTCCCCCCACTGAGATACAATACTAAAAATTGATTATCTGATGTTATATTCTCTAAGTAAGGGAGAGTTAGAAGAGGGAGGCTACTCTTATGCCCCTTGTGCTCTTGTTTCCCAGATTACATTAAAGCAAAACTCTAAATTGGAGCTGTCCTTAAACTGACACTAAAGTTGTTGCGTTCATCACTGGCCAGATAAACCATATAACTCTCCTCTAAATTTTGTTCTAGTGCCAACTACATTTCTAGGTGCCTTTTATGATGGTAAGAATAAGTCCTCATTTTCCATACCAATTGTCAGGACAGTTTCAGATTCTCTCAATAATTGCTAAGCTAAGTGGGTCACATAGGTGCACATACCTGTAAAAAGTTGTGTTATTGATGATAGTTTTATTTTCATTTCTAATGCTTTTATTGAACAACAAATTTTAGAGTTTGGTTTTTTGTTTTCTTTTTTAAGGATTATGTTTCTCTTTTTTGGTTTTTTAGAATTGGCATTGTAAGAAAAGTAGAGGAACACTTTCTGATGTCATTTATTTCAGGTAAATTACTATGAACGAGAAATCGAGCTCATGAAAAAGCACTTTGAGAAGGAGAGAAAAGCCATCGAGCAAGGCTTTAAGATGGAAATCAGTGAGTTAGAAGAACAGAAGGCTCATCTGGAAGAACTGAATGTGAAATCTCAAGAGCTGATTGAAGGCCTGAAAGATCAGATCCAAAAATCAACCCAGAGCCAAGAGCTTGAGAGGAAATTAGAGAAAGAGAGATCAGAAATGGAGCAGTACTATGCAAAGGAGATTTCCAATCTAGGGCAGCGACTGGCTCAAGAAAAGGACCAACTAGAAGAAGAACTGAAATTGAAGCATCAGAATGAACTGCAGTTAATGAGGTCGGATTTCATATATTCTTGCTAGATTTTCTAAGATTGCACATTCTTGGCAAGAACAAAAACTTGAAATTGATTTAGTCAAACAATGGCCTAAAACTGTAGCCCATTAATAGCCAGGGGATGATAATTTATGGGCAGAGGGGTAAGGCCTGGAAGAATAGGTGCTAGGTACTGGAAAGAAGTTTATTTAAAGAAAAAGAAAGCTAATACAAAAAATTTTAAAAATCAATTTGCTTGTTAAATTATAATCCACTTCTCTTTATATAATTCATGCTAGACTTCCTGTTTCTTAATATCCAATGAATAGGCTACTTTTTGTCATGTTAATATTATTTTCCATTTCTCCAGTGAATACTTTTAAATACAATGAGATTGGAAAATCATGACAGAGCCTTGAAAAATTAATGAAAGAAGTAATTTTTGGTTAGTGAGATTGAAAAAGATAAATGTATATGCAGAAGCAAAAATGTATATGGAAAAAATGTATGGTGTTATGAGTATTCAGGGGCCAGAACCATAAGACATAACCACATGTACAGACTTGTTTTGAACCCTTAAACCTTACTTAAAGCAATATTAGGTATCTAGTTAATATTCAGCCAGTGTGTTCAATTCTAATTTTTAAGGACTTCCATCTCCTAGGAAGCTTTACTTGAGAGTAAAAGAGTCTTAAAATCTAAGCAATTTGGGAGATGATTGGCTATTCCCAGGAAGCAAGGATTAAACTTCAGCAAATATGATCAATTCACAATTTATGACAAAGACAATATTGCTAAAAAAAACCCAACAAAATCCAGTCTTGTTAATTTGGGTAGCTTGGAAGAACATGTTTATGTCAGGAATGAAGAGTTCCAATCTTTCTACTGAAACTCAGTTCAACAAAGGTGGTACAGTGGCTAGAGTGCTAGATGCTGATTCAGGAAGGCATATCTTTGTGAGTTCAAATCTAGCCTCAGATACTTAACTAACTTTGTGACCTTGGACAAGTCACTTAATCTCTATTTGCTTTAGTTTCCTCTTCTGTAAAATGTGGATAGTGGTAACACCTATCTCTCAGAGCCTTAGGAGAATAAAATAAAATATTTGTAACCTGCTCTGTAAGCCTTAGAGTGCTATAGAAATATTAGCTATCATCATCATTTTTATTATTAAGTACCCACTATGTGCAAGGCACTGTGGTGAGTTCTGGGTATACAAAGATAAATCTAAAACATCCCATAACTTCACGGAACTCACTTTCACTCAATTCTTCTTATGTTTTCCTCAATAAATAACTTTTATTTTTATCTTTTTAAAACATCAGAATAATATTCCAATACACCTCCATTCTTAATTGAGTTCTCCCTTGCAACAAAGAAATTTCCAGGAAGATCCACCCAATAAAAGTATGAAGGTATAGGCAACATTCCTATCTATGGATTCAGGCCTTCCCCCCAACTCCCTCCCAACTTCTTTGCCAAAAGGAATGGAGTTTGTTTCCCTGTCTTTTCTGGGTCAAGGTTTGGCAGCATTTTTTAATTGTTTCCATTAATATAACCTAAGACATTATGCTCTATCATGGAGCTGACACCTGAATATGAAGAAATTATTACTGAGAAGGAAATTAAAAGATTTTCTCACTTACTTTTGTCCAATGGTGCCCAGAGAGAGATGCTAAATATGGCATGATGAGTTAGGATGCATTGACAAAGGCATACACATATATTTGTTATTGCTGCCTTGTATTAAGGAGAATGCTACATTGTACTCCTCTAGCCTTGGATTCTCTATTCCAATTAGGCTTACACTTAATGGAAGGGAAACTAGTTTTGTAGCTACACTCAATGGGCAGAAATTGATAATTGTGCTTATTTACATTATGTGTTAGAAGAACATAGCCACATTTCCTCAAGCTTCCTCTGGCTATCCCTTTTGGGAATCATGCCCCTTGGGCAATACAGTGACCCAAAAGCACCAGTTGGTCAAGCACAAATGCTGGACACATAGTACAAATACTTGTTGGTAAGAAGATTAATTGTTGTGGAGCAGCCCTGTACCCTCCGATTGCGTGCAATGATTTCTCTCCCTTCAACTCAGCCCATTGCTGTGTTTATCCTTCATTCTCAAAGAGGACCATGACATCAATATGATGACATGATTTGCAGTTGACTTTGATTTGAGTAAGGAAGGGCTGGACTCAGCCCATGAAGATGAATTGAACACACAACCTTCTTTGCTTTTACACTGGCTCACTCTCTCTGTGAAAAGTTTGGTTCAGTATTTATCAAAAAGACACTTGGATTACTTTTTGTATCTATACCTCTTTTTATCTTTCAAAAATATAGGTTTAAATGAAATTAAAGTGTTTAAGCCTATTGTGAATTAAAAAAAAAACCTACCATATTGAAAATCTGCATTTGCACATTTTCAAGTAGGACATGTAAAAATTAATATGTATGTAGATATGATATATACCAACTCACACCAATAATTTAATTTGCTTTAAAATGGAGATCAACTTTAATTTAAAGTAAAAGCAAGCATATGTTATTTGGTACATGATAAATGTTAGCATATAAAAAGGGCATTTAGCCAAAAATTTCATATTCAAAAGAGAAGCCAGCAGCAACCTTCATGACTCAATCTTCTGCTTTTGTTTAGTAACTGCTAACTTAAGACATTTCATTAAAACCTAAGTGATAGGACATTTTTAGTCAACCAGGGCTTTTGTGTTCTAATCCTTAATGACTTTTAATTCAGCTTGACAGTCTTTTTCCTTGAACATGTGCATAGAATTAGGCCGTTTTATGTCAGTGGTTAATAAAGTCCTTTACCATTTTGAGAATCTACTTTACTTGCTCATCAGGCGTAATTCCATTGCTCTTTAAAATATATTGAGTTATGCACTTTTGTGAAAGAGAAAACTTGAGTAATCATTATTTTGATGCATTTTTGTTGGGAGTGGTAAAAAAAAAATACATGAACTGAATATATTAAAACAAACAAGGTGACTTTTCTCATCTCAAAAGCAAGATCTGTAGTGTAGGGCTAAGAGATCCAACAATTTGCATGTTGTTATTGAACGTGGGTCAATATCAAATTGTTTATCTGCAGGGCAGAAGCAGAGATGGAATTGAATCAAAAGCTTTCATGGACAGAAGCGCAGCATGCTGAAAATTATAAGAGATTATTGATGCAACATCAGCATGAAAAGGAAGACATGTTACAGAGATACAGCCTGCAAGTGAGAGAGATAAAGGAACAGTATGATTTAGAGAAAAAGCAATGGGAAGAGAAAGAAAAGGAAATAATTACTCAGTATAAAAAGAAAGAACTAAAGCTGGAAGAAAGGATGAATGAAGAGCATGCTAGGATATGCAAAATGTTTGTCATTGAAAAGGAGAAGGTTGAATTTACCTACAGAATGCAAATAGAAAGGCTTACCCATGAAGCAGAAAAAATGAGAGGCCTCTTATCTGATGAGAAAAGACAGATAAATAGTGAAACCAAATGTGTGACTGGTCAAGAAATATTTTTTCCAGAAAAGAGCAGAAACCAAGAGAACCTGTATGAAGAGGACCGGAAACAAAGTGAGCAGTTACTGGCATGGCCAAAATCCAAAGGTGAAAGTCATGACGAGTCTGAAGATCTATTTTTTATTCAAAAACAGAAAGAACTTGAAGAAAACAACCAAAGTAATTTAGGAACAAAGTATGTAAGTGAGCTAAAGGAACAAAATTGCCCTACTGAGATTGTTCACAAACTGTGTGAGTTCCAGACATCTCTGTCATCTGAAAGGCCATTTGATGGTGTCAGGATCAGCGATGCCAATTTGACTTTGCCAAAGACAGAAGAAGACGCGTTCCTTTCTCCAGAGGGAGAAATGTATGCCCCACCACCTGGATCTGAAGAAGGGTGGAAAGATAAGGAACAGCAGATGAAGGAACAGTTGATTTCTGTTGATGAAAGAAGCATCCAGAATGAGAATTTGTCAGACTGTCTCATTATCAGAGAAGAGAAGTTGCTTTTATTGACAACAGAGGAGAGTGACTTGGTTGACCCATTTGCACAGAGAACAAACTTGATCCCAACTCTGGAGCCAAAAAAGAGTTTAGCTCTTTCAGGAAAGGAAGATATTGAGGAGCAGAGAGCAGATCCGAAAGAACAAGCTGGGAAACTCCCTGAAGAGCTGGAATTATTAAAGATGAAGGGACAAGACTTGCCCACACAGGTACAGGAGACGGAGGAACAGGCCCAGAAACATTTAATAGCCTTGGAGCATGAACTATGTCTCCGGGAAGAAGCCATTAAGAAGGGAGCAAAGCTATTAGACATGTATATGCAATCACACCAACAGCTAGAAAACCAACTGAGGACCAAGGAGAAGGAGCTATCAATACTGCGCGAAAAGGAGGAAGCGCTTCTTCGTCAATTAAAGCAGAAAGAGGAGATGGTGGAAGAAAAAAGGTGGGAGACTGAGACCCAGCTAGAAAGAGAAAAGGATGAGATGAAGATTAAGCTGATTCAGCTGGAAGAGGTAGTCCAGATCCTTGAGAAAGAAACATATTCAAGAGCAAATGACAGGTTTGAGCTCTAAACATTTGGGGGGGGGTGGGGGGGGGCTAGTAAGAAAAAATCCACAGCTAAGTGATAATCGTTTACCAATCACTCCACTTCATCCATCTTTGCTACATCCACTACATCACCTCTTCTACCACATCACTTACAGACTTGGGCTAAGAAGATGAAGGAATTGGGGTGTTATAGTGTGAGATGGAATATTTGTCTTCTGGTTTATCCTGTCTCTGCCCAAATGGAGGAAGAAGCATTTAACTTTCCCATGACCTCCTTATATTAGTCACCTCCCAGGTTTTACAGTCTCTTTCTAGACATCTGTCAGCACCTATTGAAAAATATTTGTTTTTAAGCAAATTGAGTGCTATAAACAGGGTGGAAGGTAAGAAAAATGAATGAAAATTAGAAGCAGGCAAAAATAGGATCATTTACAGTGTTATAGGTTTTGCATGGTTCTTTTTTTAAAAATGCAGTGAGGGCCTTCGGTTGGATGAAGTGTTTGTTTTCTAAGTTGTTGTGATTGTAGGATTTCCATTAAAGTTTTGAGGCTTCTGGTATCTATTTGAAATGAAATGTTGAGGAATCGAGGCACTGTCCATACGTTCATCTTTGACCGATCTGACGTCAGCTTTATAGATGTACTACCTTTTTTTCTTTTTCTCTTATGGTAGACCCACCTTCCCCTAACTTGGTAGACATTTTGTCAGGTCATGCGAAAGTAACAGAGAGTTGGGAATGTAAGTCATCAAGTTTTTGTTTAAAAGTGCCGTAAATTCTTACAGTTTGAGGTTTTTAAGATAGTGTGACCTCTAGGTCCCTTTGAGCTAAAAAAAAAAATCATCTGATTCATTGGCATTTTCCATATGGTTACATTTAAGTGTATGAAATGAGAGGGCTTTTGTTGTGATTGCAATTGGCATGCTTCTACTTGGACAAGTTGAATTTCTGGGTCTGCTTTAAGTTAAAATATATTGCCTCCCTAAGAATTCTGATTTTTTAATGTTTTTCTTTACTAACTCACTATATTAGGCTTATGATTTCCTTTGCATGTTTTAGAAAAATATGGAGTTACGCACATAAGAAGCTGTTCAATATTAAATGATTAGTCCATAGAATAAATGCCCACCATACATGTTGTCCCTTAACTATTGTAGGATTTTGGGGGAAAGAAATCATTATATGTGGATTTATTGATTGATCTTGGCTGGTATTTACCCACCCTTCTTCATTACCTATATATACTAAGGACAGAGTATACAGGTAGTAAGAGTAAGATTTAGGCTGATTCATTATTATTAATAATTTTTTTATTTGTGGTTGACATTAAATAAGTGAATGACTTTTACCAGCAAATAGCCAGATAGACTTCCTTCAGCCTATTGCCACTCATATCCATTTTTTTCTCTCCCTATGTAATTCCCTCTGTTCATTTTTTCTTTTCAAATCTATCCTTGTAAACAGTTGTAGATGTTTGCTAGACTTCTGTTGCTGGTCCCAGAGTGGAGCAAAAGGGAAGTCTAGCAAAGAGGAAAGATCACCACTCTGTGACTCCTGTGGATAGAACATCTGTGTGTTTTTAATTCCCAGCATTGCTACCTTTCTTGGCTTCCACCTTGCCTTAATATAGGTAATGGGTATAATTTAGTTGCTGGAGTCTACTTGGTAACCTTTTAAATTCCTCTGCAGGTTGTTTCTGAGTGTGGGCACTGGTACCAGTACTGCGTTTGGTACAGCTGGCTTCCTTTAACACAATTGGTGTTTTCCTTCAGGGAGTGGTATTAAGATGGAATGCAGAGCAAGGACAGATTAGCTTGCAAAGGAAAAGCCCTCAGCAAAAGGAACCAAAGTATATGTATATATTTGTGATTATCTAACTGTGTGGAAGCTGCAGACAAGCATTGCTGCAAAGTAGTATCATAAACTAAGGAAGCCTAATTTTCTGTGTTTGAACAAAGGAAATTGTTTAGGTAGAGTTAATATTGAAAAGAACCATTTCAAATCTAGGAAGTCTATCCTATAAAATCACCAAGAAAACATCAGCATATGACATCATTGAGTGAGGGAGGTAGATAGGGAAATGTGGACAGCAAGATTTTTATAAGGTTTCCTTCCACTGGAAACTACGTTTAAAAGTAGAATGAATGGTAGCCCATGCCCCCAACATCATAATTGTGTTTTTTTTCTTTATCTGTAGAATTGAGTTGTGCAAACTTTCAGAAGATAACCGCTTACTAAAAAATAAGCTAAAAAGGTTTCAGCAGGAGCTAGAAGATACAGCAATAGAAGGTGACCAACAGAGGTAAGGGCTCTTTTTACATGACTTAAAGGGTTATAGCCTGCACTCTTCCATGTTGCTCGTCTAGATGGTATTTGAGAAGACAGTGGGACATACCTTCTGATTCAACTTTTAAGACTTCTGTGACTTCTGACTCCCAGAATACTTCTGGCACAAGAATGTGTAAGAATAGGGACGTTATTGACAAGGATTCAGTGGTTGGGGATCTTGTGACACTGCGTCTTCTCTTCCTCAGACCCTTTGGTGTTGGCAATGCCATGAGACCTCTATATTACAAGCTAGTCTAAGCTAGTAGTATAAGCTAGTGCATGACGCTCTTCCCCAAGGACACACATTATACAGGAGAATGCAAACAGAGACACGCAGAGAAAGCTATCCAAGGCAACTGAATTCACTAGGGAAGAGCCACTCACAAAGATCTCACTTGGATCTCTAATTTTCATGAAAATACGTTGACATCTGTAATATAGGGATCAGTCAAAAAAACATCAGTCCAGAAACCTGGACTGAGTTCTGTTGTAATAGGTTGGATACAGGCAGCTTTAGAGAAAGACTCTGGTGCTTTCATCAGAATTATTGGAAACAGGGTAGCAAAGGATTAAATGTCTGTCCTGGAGTCAGGAAGACTCATCTTCATGAGTTTAACTCTGGCCTCAGATACTTACTAGCTATATAACCTTAGGCAAGTCATTTAACCTGTTCACTCATTTTTTTTATCTGTAAAATGAGCTGGAGAAGGAAATGGTATATCTCTCTCAAGAAAACCTCAAATGGGGTCACAAAGAGTCAGACATGACTGAAATGAACAAGCAAATGACCTAGATCCCCAGAACATTTGCCCTTCTTTACTGATTGTGGTATGGTAGCCCTTCTATTTGAGAAAACTGCCAGTACATAGATGTATATGTGTCTGTGTGACTCATTTATGTATGTTCTTGTTCAGTTTGTTCAGTAGTATCTGAATCTTTGTGATCCTGTATAATTTGTCCATGGGGTTTTCTTGGCAGAGATACTGGAGTGATTTATTATCTCCTTCTCCAGCTAATTTTATAAGTGAGGAAACTGAGGCAAACAGGATTAAGTGACTTGCCCAAGGTCATACAGCTTTTATGTTTCTGAGGCCAGATTGGAACTCAGATCTTCCTGACTCCAGACCTGATGCTCTATCTTTGGCACACCTACCTGCCTCTCATTTATGTATATACAAATACATGTTGGCATATTTTTTCAGAAGATATTTATTGAGAATAAATACCCTTTCCCTCCCCAAAAAAATCTTTTGTACTAGTGGGCCTCAAGAATTTGGTCAAGTGAATCTATAGACAGTTCAATGCAAGCTCTTAAACATCAATGCAAGCTCTTAACCATTTCAAGCATATATCTTACCAATGAAATAAATTTATTAAAGAGCAATATACTTTTGAGAAAAAGGGAACAACATAAGTAGCCTAATCCTTGAATTAAGATGATATACACTAGAAGAAAAAAATGTAAATTATTTATATAAATATTACTGATATAATATTAGAAGCATGTTTAAAAATAATTACATAGAGTAGAAGGAATTTCGGGAAGAGACATAAACAAGACAGTTTTGACTACCATGTCAAATTATATATGCTTAAAAATATAAGCAGTATGGGAAAATGTTCCACGATTTCATGTACAGTTCTCTTTTTTGTTCTTTTTATATAGACATCATTATATCTGCTCATATCTATTAGATTCATAGTGTTTTAAAAAAAGGAAAAAAATGATGAAATAAGTTGATTGGTAGTGTGATTTCAAACATTTTACTAGTACATTCTGGTGCGACACAGTGTAACACTATATTAAATATTATAAAGCAGTGGGTTTACTAGCTCAAAATGTAAACTGTTTCGTGACTTTTTTGCCCAGTTGTTGCCAGTACTGTTAATGACTTTTTCCTCTCAACAGGAAGCAAATAGAAGAATTAAAGAGAGAAAAGGAAAAAGCTTTCACTGAAATAGAAGAGTATAATAAACAGGTAAAACATTAACATCTTTTTCAGAGATGCCTAAGAATAAGGTGAAAATCTGAGAGTATGGACCTCTTCCTGGTCAAATGACTCGTCACATTAGAATCGTAGAATTTTAGAAAGGCAAGCATCCTTTGAGATTGAGTCACACCTCTTTGCTGTATGGGAGTGAAAATACATGCAGAGATGGTGAAAAGATTTACTCAATAACTGGGACTAGACGCAGTGGTTTTTCCATTATATATGATGTAACACCATGACAAAGATACGTTTTGTAGGGTTGTGAGGTTTTTTAGGAGCTGCAGTTTTTGCTAGAGGCAACATTAATAATATCTGATATTTATTTAGCGTTTTCAAGTTTACAAAGGACTTTATATACATTGTCATTTGTGCCTTAAAAAAAATCTTATGAGGTAGGTGTTGTTATCCCCACTTTATAGATGAGCAAACTGAGGCCCAGAAAGTTTAAGAGATTTGCCTGTGATTGCATGGCTAGAAAGTGTTAGAGGTGAGCGTCAAACTGTCATCTCTCCTAATTCCAGCTTTAGTGCCCTTTCTACTTCTCCAGCTTCCATTCCACAGATATCATTATGACATATTTGTAAATGGAATTTATGTGTTAGTACATGCAAAATAATTTTTCCAGAAGTAGGTTTTTTTTTAAATTGGCAATCATGCTTTACTTTAGAATGGTGAATTGTTACAATATATGATGTGTTTTAATATGTGGCAGAGGTTTTCAAAACATGGGATTCAAGTTATCAGATGATTTATGTGGGTTTTCAGAATATTATATATCTGCTCCATTTCTATTTTATGTACTATTTTATCAGTTAAGGAATGAAATAAAAATGATTACTTTTTTTTCTAAATTGTTGAGCTGTCAGTGAAATTTCTCTTTGGCTTTTAAGAACTAATTTTTATTGATATCTGTCATCACCTAGATTTCTCCCTCTCTTTGCTGAGAGCCACACCCTATAAAAAAAGAAATCATAAAATATATCCAGAAAAATCTGACAATGAATGCAGTGTTGCACTCTCCTTTACAAAGAAGAGTGGGGGAGGCTGGGAGCTGTCCTATTAACTCTGTCTCTTCTATAATTTTGCAACATTCATTTTCATTTGTTTTGTGGTTATTCTTTCCATTTACATTGTTATAGTCATTGTGTATGTAGATTGTTTTTCTGGCTCAGTTTATGTCACTGTGTATCAGTTCATGTAGAATGTTCCATGATTCTTTGTATTTATTATATTTGTGGTTTTTATTTTTACAACGCAGTAATATTGCATTGCTTTCATGTACCACAATTTATTTAGCCATGTTCTCTCTTATTTTAAAAAATCTTTTCCTCTAGACAGAGAAGCACAAGAATGAAATCTCCCAGCTTAATATCCAGATCAGTCAGTTGACTGATGAGGTCTCTGTGCTACAGGCTCAGAATCAGAGCAGCCGGCATACTGTGCAGCAGTTAACACAGAGACTTACACAAGAGGAACACCAGAAAAAGGAGAAGGTGAGTGGGGCTGGGTAGTGGCAAGAGATGAGGCAGCAAATGGGAAGAAAGGGCAAGAGTCATAAGGACAGAGAGAAGAGGAGTTGAGATGAGCGGCTAGGGAAGTGTTCAAGAGTCTGTTGGTTGACTCTAATGGCTTCTAGTGGTGGTAGATCAGGAAAGAAAGTGGAGTGATTGCGCAAAGATTTAGCCCTGTTGGGAAGAAGCTGAAGATATTGCATGTCGTAATCTTTCAATGTTGTAGGTTGAAGGCTTGAAAAATAAAATAGAATTAAGAAACCAAAATAGCAAGTTTGTGAAACCGCCATTTACATAACCAGAAGAGGTCCTTGGTTTTTCTCTTTCTCAGCTTTGTTAAATCAATTAGCATTTATTAAACCCCAGCCACTGTGCTAAGAGATGAGGGTGCAAAGGAAGGCAGAAGACAGTCCCTGCATTTAAGGAGTTCACAGGGTAATCGGGGAAGTGACATGCAGATGTCGCTTACACTTACAACCACATACACACACACCCACACATATGTGGTTATATATATGTATATATATAATACACACACACACATATTAATTGGAAAGACAGAGGATTAAGAATAACCTAGAAGAGCCTTCTTGCTTGAAGAAGGTGGCATCTTAGGTGAGATTTGGAAGAAAGCCAGGAGGCAAAGACAAGGAGGGAGGGAGTTCTACGCATGAGAAGATAGTTGGTGAGAATTCCCGGAGTTGGGAGACGGACTATATTGTTTGAGGGACAGCAAGGAGACCAGCATCACTGGATTGCAGAGTAGGTAGAGGGGAGGAAGATGTAAGATTGAAAAAGCAGGAAGTGGCAAGGTTATGGACAGGTCTAAAAGCCAGAGAGGCTTTTATATTTGATCTTAGAGGTAACGGGGAGTTACTGGGGTTGAGTGAATTCAGGGGTGGAGCCTGATATAATCAGATCTATGTTTTAGGAAGATCATTAGGATATTACTATGAACTGGAGTGGAGAGAGACTTGAGAAGGGAGTCCCCCTCCCCCCCCAGAAAGCTTTTGCCATAGTCCAAGCATGAGGTAATAAGGGCCTGCATGAGGGTGGTGGCGGTGTCGGAGAAGGAATGTATATGAGAGAGGTTATGAAGGTAAAATCAACAGGACTTTATATTATTAAATATTGCATTTTTACTCTCATGTTATGATAGGGCTGTGTTGGACATTGAGAATACCTGTAAGTTGAATGCCCAGGCACATGTCACTGTACCCTTCCAAGCTCAAGGGGTCTGGCTTGGCCCAGCTTCAAATAGGTGGATGGCTTTGATTTGAGAAGCTGACATGGGAGATTATTCAGTTAGGTTGAGATTCCTGTAATTGTTTACAAGTAAAGTAAGAAGATAACTAAAGTAGATCCCAATCTCATGGTATATTCTGTAACTGTTCCTGTCCAAGAGATACCACAGGACATTTCCCAATAAGAGAAGACCTGCCAAATCCACATTGGCATCCCTGGAGCTAATCAGATTGTAATGACCTTTGGGAGCTGGGAGTTTGGAGGTACAAGGTCCTTTCCACCTCTAACTCCATGATCCCATTGTGCCATGACCAAAGTATGGCTCATTCTGTTCTGAAATCTGTCCATCCCTTCAAGGAATCCCTTGTACTCTCAGAATCTTGCTGTTATCATTGTCTCTTCCTCCCCATCCTCCCCTTTCCTCCTGGCTGCCTTATCCAATCTGTAACCAAGCCTTGTTGATTGTTCCTCCATATAAAGTCTCACATCCATCTCCTCCTTTCTAGTCACATGGCTAGCTCCCCCACCCAGTTCAGACCCTAATTACCTCATTCTGGTATCATTGCAATAGCTTTTTAATTGGTCCTTCTGCTTCCAATCTTTCTCCTCTACAATCTGTCTGCCACACAGCTTCCAAAATAATCTTCTCAAAACATAAGTGTGCCATGCCACTCTCTTCCTTACTCAAGAATTTTCTATTTCTCTCTTACCCCAGGGATAAAGTATAGAGTATTCAGTCTGACTTTTGAACTCCTTCACAGTTTGCCTTTTAGCTTATATTTTCTGATTGATTTCCCATTACTTCCCCTCATGCCTTCCCTCTTCCAGTTAGACTGCCTTACTTGATATTTTATGAATCTGCCCTTCTATCTCATACCTCCCTGTCCTTGCACAGACTGTCCCAAGTCCCTGAAATGGACTCCCTTACTGATTCCCCTTAGAATTGTTGACTTTCTTCAAGATTTTACTTAGGAAGCATCTCCTGTAGGAATGCTTTCTTGATCTCCCTACTTGTTAACTGCTTTCTCTTTCCTTAAACCATGTTGTTTTACATGTTGTATTTCCCAGGACAATGTAAACTCTTGGAAAGAATGGATTGCATTTTCAAGCATTCGACAAGCTTTTATTAATCACTTACTGTATACTAGACACTGCACTAAGTACTAAGGACACACAAAGAAAGGCCAGAACCCGGTCCTTGTCCTCCAGACACCCACATTCCAATAAAAATTAACATGCAAATATAGGTAAATACAGCATATACACACAATATAATTTGAAGGTCATTTTATCCTTGTATCCTCAGTGATTAGCACAGTGCCTTACACATAAAGAGCCCTTAATTAAAATTTAGCTGAATTGAAAGCAATAATTTGCTTAAAATATAGAAATATCATTATACTCTTAAGATTTTTAACTACCCCACCATAAAAAAATGGACAACTTTGTATTTTGCACATCAGAAAACCATGAAATTCAGTAAAAAAAAAAAATTGTAAAGCCATTTACAACCTGTAGTATTTACTATCTGTACTGTGCTACAGATCATATTATATTGTAAGCCAGGTCTGTGATATAGTAGAAAAAGTGTGCCATATGGAGTCAGGAGAACTGGGTTCAAATCCCAGCTCTTATACTTACTAGCTGTGTGACACTGGGCAAATCATTCCACCTCTTTGTATCTCAGTTTCCTCTATATGTAAAAGGAGTATAATAATGTACTCCCTTAAAATATGCTTACTATAGTATTTTTAGGGGCAGATAAGTGGCACAGTAGATGGAGTTCTGGGCCCAGAGTCAAGATTCCTGAATTCAAATCCAACCTCAGACACTTATTAGCTTATTATCTGTGAGACCCGAAGGAAGTCACTTAACCCTGTTTGCCTCAGTTTTCTCATCTGTAAAATGAGCTGGAGAAGAAAGTGGTAAACCACTCCAGTATCTTTGCCAAGAAGACCCCAGATGGTGTCATGAAGAGTCAGATGTGACTGAAAAACAACAAATAGTATTTGTAACACTAATTGACTTGTTGGGAGGGAAGCATTATGTAAATTTTAAAGTACTTAGGAACCCTAAAAGTACCATAACTGTGAGCTGTTGCTCTCATGTCTATGCGTGTTTAATAATGATAGCTGATATTTGCGTAGAATTTGAAAGGTTGCAAACAATACAGCAATATAGCACCTCCTTTAATCCTTATGGTAGCCATCTGAAGAGCTGCACACAGGAAGAAACTGAGTCTCAGTGAGGTTAAATGACTTTCTTAGGGTCACATAGATAATAAATATCTAATACAGAATTTAAACCTGTGCCTTTCCTGGTTCTGAGTTTAGCACTTTTGACATTATTCTACAGAGTACAGTGTATCTCTTCGTAGCACAAAAAGCCTATAATCCTTACATCAAATGATAATGAGACCTTGTACTACAAACATATTTTCCCTGAAGGTCAGAAATTTTTTAAATATATATTTTATTTTCCTCCAAGTACATGTTAAAACAATTTTTAAAAAAGTTTTGAGTTCCAAATTCTATCCTTTCCTCCCTCTCTTCCCCCATCCCAAGACAATAAGCAATCAGATATACGTTACACATGTGCAGTCATATAAAAACATATCCATATTTGTTTTTAGTACAAGATGACTTGAATAAAAGAAAAAGGATGAAAGTGAAAACTGGCATGCTTCAGTATGTATTCAAACAAGATCAGTTCTTTTCTCTAGAGGTGGATAGTATGCTTCATCATTAGTTCTTTGGGATTGTCTTGGATCATTGTATTGCTGGAATAGCTAAGCCATTCACTTTTCTTCATTGTTCAGTATTGGTTTTACTATGCAGAACGTTCTCCTGGTTCTGTTCACTTTACTATGTATCAGTTCATGTAAGTCTTTCAAGGTTTTTCTGAAATCATCCTGCTTGTCATTTCTTATAGCACAATAATATTCCATTACAATCATATAGCACAGCTTGTTTAGTCATTCCCAGATTGATGGGCATCCCCTCTATTTCCAATTCTTAGCCACTACATAAAGAGCTGTTATAAGTATTTTTGTACAAATAGGTCCTTTTCCCTTTTTTTTTGGATGTCTTTGGGATATAGACTTAGAAGTGGTTTTGCTGACTCTAAGGGTATGCACAATTGTATAGCCTATTGGTCATAGATTGCTCTATAGAATGGTTGGATCAGTTCACAACTCCACCAATAATGCATTAGTGTCCCAGTTTTTGCATTTCCTCTCTGGTATCTATCATTTTCCTTTTCTGTCACACTTGCCAATCTGATAGATGTGCAGTGGTTCTTCAGAGTTGTTTTAATTAAAATACTTTTTTTTTTGCCATCTTAAATCAACATTTTATTTAATAAGGCAGATTTTTCCTTCACACTTTCTCCTGAAAATTTGCTATAAACTACGGTTACAGTATGTTGTAAAGATGCCTAGATATAACTTAGCTTTTGCTACAGATTACTTATATGATCTTGATGATGGAGATATAAACCTTGAAACAAACATTTACAACCACTACTTGCCATCTGGTTAAGCATTAAACTAGTTAAAGTATAAAGCATTAACTAGTTAAAACAACGTAATTGGTCTAAGTATAACAAAATAAAACTTAAATTAATGGCTCTCATCCTTCATTCACTCCACAGAAAGAACCCCTTTCTTGCTTCAAATCTGGTAAAACAAACAAGTTAGTCTAAGTAGAGCAAAATTAACTTAAAAGTAGGTGGCTCTCACCCTGCCTTCATGTATATAAACAACTTCTTCCTCAATCAACACTCAAAAGTTACCCTTTTTCTTCCTCAGTTCAGTTCCCAAACCAAGCAAACCCCAAACAATAATATTGGGGTTCCTATTACAGTAATTGGGTAAGGCTGCTTTGGGTTAGCATTGTTTTAAATAACAGCACAATGGCAAAACAGAAAGTAATTCATTCTAAAACCCTAAACCTTCAGAGATTTGGGGGTTATCATACACTGTAAATAAAAGTGTCTTCCTAAAGAATGAGGTTTAAATTTTACCCTTGGCATACCACATATAATCAGAATTATTTGTGGTATTAGGCAATACAGCAGAAACATCACAGCAAATCCTAATTTGATAAACAACCATACAGACTGAAACATATTAAAGTTTTCTGATGGTGAATTTAGTACAAAATTTTCATTTCAGAGCTTAACCGTTATAAATGCTTGTATATTTTAGTCAAGCAAGAGTCAAACTGCGGTCTAAGCTATTGCATATACACATTGAAATACCAAGCACAAATCATGAAAAATGCTTGCGGGCTTCTTTCCTGTAAGGAAATAAACTAATGTTAAACTATCTTGCATGCTGAACAACATAAATTGCAGTGTCAGCATTTTATATTACTGATTTTATTAACTTTTTAAATATAATTATAGTTGAATTTACAACAAAAACAACTGCTAGTAGTAAGTGTGATGATTCATTCATGATTGCATCCAAAAGCCAACATTATAATGAAGAGTATTTGCTGAGCCCCATTAAGAGGTTTGACACTGAATCCTATTTCATGGTGCATTTCTCTAATCAATAGTGACTTAGAACATTTTTTCATATGGCTATACACAACTTTGATTTCTTTATCTGAAAATTACCTGTTCATATGCTTGTTCCATCTATCAATTGGGGAGTGACTTGTATTATTTATAAATTTGACTCAGTTCTCTGTATATTTGAGAAATGAGGCCTTTATCAGAGATACTTGTTGCAGAATTCCTTCCCCTCCTCCCATTTTCTGCTTTTCTTTATAATTTTGGTCACATTGGTTCTGTTTGTGTAAAAACTTTTTAATTTTATATAATCAAAATGATCTATTTTACATTTTGTAATGCACTCTGTATTTTCTTTGGTTCTAAATTCTTCCTTTGTCCATAGATCTAGATCAGTAATTTAGAATAATTAACTTTCCTTACATTTATGCTCATTGTTTTAAAGTTTATAGAATCTTAAATTCAGTTGAATTTTAAAAAATGTTTTGGTTTATTTCTTTGTATTGGTAGAAAGGATTGTGTTTGTATCATATGTTTGGAACGTATCTCAGTACCTGGCATATTATAGTTAATAACCACATTAAATGATGAATGAAAAGAGCTTTTAAAAAATATTCTAAGTTCAAGGGAAAAAAGTCTTTAAGTCTAGAAAAGAGAATATGTAATGAATCAGTAGTGTATTGACAACTTATCCACTTGTCCATTTCTCAAGTAAACAAAGTCATCAAATTGCTAAAATGCTGCTTATGTTTGTGAATTTAATTTAAAACACAGGATGGTCAGTTGCAGGAACTGGAACTGGAGTTTGAACGGGTAAATCAAGAATGCCAGTCTCTGAGACTTTCAGAATCGCAGATGAGAGAGAAGCTTGAAGAAAACAAGGATCAGGTACATGCCAACTGTGACCCTCAAAGATTTCTCTCCTGGTCCATCTATGCCATAAATGGCAGGGCTGAATAAAGCCCTGGCACTAATTTTAGTACATCTTTAGGTGAGTCACCTAATTACCCTTCAGGTCTTCATATGGAGAGTTTAAATCAAAAGGCTTTGTTGTCATTAGAATCATGTGTGGAAAGTGGTGCTATTAAAGTTCGCAGAGCACTGTATACGTTCTTTAATGGCGTATAACAATCCTGGAGGGCAAATACTATAGGTATTATTATTATTCTTCTGTAGGTGAAGAAATGGAAACTCAGAAAAGTTTAGTAATGTGCCTATCAAGGGGGAAGAGTGGTACAAAAGGTGATCTATCTGTAGAACTGCCACCATTAATGTATAACAATTAGAGTTGTCCAAAACCAGAATGGACTGCCCCAGCTAATGTCAGTTGTGGAGAGTGATCTTGAACCCCAGGTCTTCTGGATTTCTGTCATGCTACATTTCTTTTACATAGGATGCTGAAATTAGAGGTAAAAGGATGGCATCACAATTCAACATGTATGGGAGATTGTTTTGATTGTCTTAAAAACAGAAAAATGAATCAGTCTTTCTTGTTCGCATTGTGTGTCAAATCTGATGTTGGAGCCTAGACAGTACCAAAAGCTCCACCAGCTCCAAATCTACTATTATATATTTGAGTATTATCAGCCCAACAGAAATAGGCAAAGAATTTAGCTGTTAGGTCTAGAGGTTTCCCCTGAAGTCTACACTTGAACATATACAATCATGTCCCTCCTCTGAATCTAGTCTTGAGCTTAACTAGCTCAGAGTTGGTCTGCTTAAGGAGTCTCTCAAAATAGATTCTCACATTCAAGAGCAGGCCAACTCAAGCCTGTGTACAGGATAGCAGGTCAGGGCTAAGTCATGCGTGGAGGCTAATTAAGTGTCTACACTTGTAGGAAAGGAGGGAATAGTGGTAAATAGACAATATAGCTGTAGAGCTTCAGCTGTTAATATATAACCATTACAATTGTACAAAAAATGGAATGGGCTGCCTAGAGTAATGAATTCTCCAGTACTGGGGGCCAGGTAAGGCCAGATGAGTAGGTATAAAGGGTATCGTAAATGGCATCACTCTTCAGGCATAGGTTGGAGTAGATTGAGGTGGGGGAACCTGCACCCTTGCCCTTGTGGTACTCAACTGTAGCCCTTTGACTGAATTAAAACTTCACAGACACATACACACACACAGACATATGTGCGCGCACACACACACACACACACACACACACCCCAACCCTAGTAAAAAGTCATCCAATCCTGATTTTTAAGTACCTCCACTTTAAGGGGAAAACATTACCTACATATCAAGGAGGAACCATAGCTAAGACATCTCAGACTGACTATGCTATTTTTACTTTCTCAGACATGGACATTTTCATAATGTGTCTCAAAGAATTCATTCTATTAAATCTCACAGTCAGAAAATTCCCCCTTAATTCTTGCAACAACATAAACTGATTCTTTTCTGATTTGAAGTATGTTGGTAAAATTTGAAGATGATCCTAAACTACAGAAAAGAAAAATTGCATGAGGTTTTTGTAAAATAGACAAGTGTAAAATAGACAAGAAAGAACCAAAACAGTATCTCTTTTGGGAAATGCAGACTCATTAGTTTGGGGGACAAATGAAAAAGAATGTGATTGTTCTGTTTTGTTGATGAGTCCTTTCAGCTGTATCTGACTCTTTGTGACCCCATTTGGAGTTTTCTTGGCAAAGACACTGGAATAGTTTGCCATTTTCTTCTCCAGCTCATTTTACAGATAAGGAAATGGAGACAAATAGGGTTAAGTGACTTGTCCAGGGTCACACAGCTAGTTAAGTGTCTGAGTTCAGATTTGAACTCATGAAAATGAGTCTTCCTGACTTTCAGGCCCAGCCCTGTATCCACTTTGCTTTGTAGCTGCCTCTTTAGAGGGTTCTATAGGAGGGAAGTTATTTTTGTTATTGTTATAATGTTGTTATATTTTGTTATTATTTTTACACCTGCATAAGCCCAAAATGAAAGAATATCCCAAGAAAATAGGGTGAAAATGAAGAACAAATTAGAGGCACTAATGGAGATAAAATGACTGAAAATCCAGGACTGTTGGAGCTTAATACTGGTCCCTCCCCAGAAAGATGTGGCCAGTGTTGAACAAAGTGTTTTAGGTGCTTTTTACTTTGAGATTCTGGCATTTAGTGTGTGGCAGTCACGTAGAGCAAAATTATAGTAATCAATCATGAATGTATTAAGTGCTTACTACATCTGTGCTGACTATTGGTGATGTGCAGACACAAGTGGAATGACCCTCCCTTCGAGGAGTTTGCTTTCTAAGTTTACATAGTGCTCTGAAGGAGAAGTAGCCAGCTATCTAGGCTAAATTATGAGGAAATAAACGAATGGCCATGCCCCCATGGGACCCAGAGGGTGAAAAGAGGATTTCATTTCCCTGGATGTGTGAGATAATCAAACCATACTAGGAATTTACTTCCTCCATCATGTGGTCGTCAAGGAGGATCCTTAAGATTTGCCTTAGCAAACCACTTTTCTCAAGTAGAAAATAAGAAGGAAGGCTTAGGAGGAAAACTGAAAAAGTATGTTCTAGAATAGTGACTGTCCTCTATTATCTTTTCTAATGAGGGGTCACTGCAGGCTACCTGTCAGGGATTCTTTTCAGAAGTGACATTTAGTACAAATGTCTGACTTGTTAACGAGAGGAGACCTAGGTTGGGTCACTTTACCATCATGGCTCTGCAGGAAAAACAAGGAAGGTCAGAACTGTCATAGGTGACCATTGTATTCTTTTATATTTATTTATTTTTTTTATTATGAACTGGAAAGTCGTCAACAAACACACAAATTCCCATACACAAAGAAGACTGGTGAATGGGGATGTTATATGAACTGCAAATCCACTTTCTACAGCTTGTTCCTTATAAGTTAAATTCAGTATGGTAGTATCAGCATTGCTCTGCTTTTCTGTCTCCAAAATGTTTCATTGACACACTTTGCTTTGCTTTCTTCCCGTTTTCATTTAATCACTGTCATTATCCTTCCATTTCCCCCACCCAATTAAAAAAAAGGCTCTTTTAAGAAAAGTATAATCAATCAGAACACATGATTGTAATGGTTGTAACTGGAAATAGATGTCTTCTTCTGCATCTATAGCCTCTCTCCTCTCCACTACAAGGCTGGGGTTATGATTGTCACCATTAGAACCAAGCCCCAGGTACTTCCTGCTAGTAGAAGGGGATTAAAGTATGAGCAAAAGATCTGAAGGGGCTCTGGGACTAGAAGGCAGCTGAGGCCTTGAAACTGTCATGTCAGCTGCTATTTCTCTTGAAGAAGACTTGAAAAATTTTTGGTGTCATATATCCACGTGTCACTAAAAATTTCCCAGTTATGGAAGCCGAAAGCTGCCTTTGTTCTGAGGAGAAGCTACCAGTCTCTGTATAGTGCAGGGGAAGTTCTTGGTAGTAGGGACGTGGCTTAGCATGGGGCTAGAGGTATTTAATCAATACTAATTAGCTGTTGTGGCCTTAAGGATAGAAATTGAATGTAGCAGTAGCATCCTCTTTAAAGTCGGCTTCTAGAGTTTCCACACGAGAGCTCATCTTTTCATTTTGGTTCCTCTCAGTTTGTGTAATAAAGACAGAAGCTTTATTTCATTTTATAGTGATGTTGTGAATGATAATAAAATGAATTTTGTGTTATCTGCCATGTTTGGGACATAAAAACTAGCCCAGGGTTCTGGTTAATCAAGCTAATATATAGCAACCATACTTGGTATAATAATAATAGCTCACATTTCTGTAGTGCCTGCTGTGTGTCAGCACTGTGCTAAGTGTTTTACAATTATTACCTCATTTTATCCTCACAACACGCCTGGGAGGTAGGTGCTATTATTATTTATATTTATATTAAAACATTTATATATAAATTTATATATTTATATCTTTTATGATTATTTACATATTTTTATATATAATTTATGTTTTTATATTTATACAAATGGGAAACTAGGTGGCACCATGAATAGAGTGCCAGACCTGGAGTCAAGAAGACGCAGCTTCTTAAGTTCAAATCTGACCTCAGACTCTTCCTAGCTATGTGACTCTGGACAAGTCACTTAACCCTGTTTGCCTCAGTTCCACGTCTGTAAAATGAGCTGGAGAAAGAATGGCGAACACTCCAATACCTCTGCCAAGAGAACCCCAAATGGAATCACAAAGAATCAGATACGACTGAACAGCAACAATATTTATACAAATATAAATAATATTTATATTATTATTTCATTTCAGAGCTTAAGAAACTGAAGCAAACAGGTTAAGTGACTTGCCCAAGGTCACATAGCTATCTGTATCTGGGACAGATTCTTGAATCTAAGCCTAGTGCTCTGTTCACTGTACTATCTGGCTGCCCAAATTTTTAGAGAACAATGAAATACTTAAAACAAAAAGTCTATTGACCTTAGCTTAAGCCTTCATTGATAGTTTAGAATGCTTTAGCATCCTGTAGTACTTCAGGATAAATTATGAACATAATTTTTTGTTCTGTAGGTAGGCCAAGATGTGGTTATTGAGGAGTTCTGGGTGATGGCTGCCAGTTTTTTAAAAATAATGTTATTAGTGGGTTGTTGGAACATTTGTAAATTTTAAAGTATAATATAAATGTGAATTATTATTATTCTAAGAGCAAAAAGAATTATGAGCATATCTTCCCCTTTTTGTGGTTAGGTGTTTCCTATACTTTGGTGTTGCTGTCTATCATCCTATACTTCCCTGGCCTACTAAAGCCCACTTTACTATTTTATCTGCTACTGACTGCAATTTTCAGCAACTTTTCTGTAAGTGTTGTGCCTTTCCTCTTGGGATACAGTTACTAGAAGCCAAGGCAAGGTTGACGCTGGCACAGTCCCAACACACAGAGGAGATGCTTCAAGTGAAGGAGCAGATGTACCAGTTGGTGCCTCAGGATTATGTGACAGAGTTACAGAATGCATTGGCAGAAGAACAGCAGATGGTTCAGCATCTCCGGGAGGATTTTAAATTCCACACAGAGCAGGCGAGTAGACAACTGGCAAGCCAGAAGGTAAGCAGGGAATGCTGATGTGAGGTGGTATATTCAGGATCCTGGGGCTTATTTCTGGAACACGTTTCAAGACGTCCATCTGAGAGCCATTTTGCTAATAATGGAAGGTATATTTTGGCTTATTGTTCAGTAATTCAGAAAAATAAACCCACATTAGAATTTTCCCCCAAAATGACATGTTTTGTTTTGTTTTGGTGAATTTCTATACTAAATGAAATGGAAATTATTATAGCCAGGCTTACCCATGTTTGTTCATTCCCCTAAGGCCTCATTACTAAAAATTAATCAGTGTTGGCTTTTCTCTCTGAAGGCCATTCAAAGAACAGGCAAGCTTAGGAGGTAACTGATTACATCTGTGCAGCCAGTCCATTAAAAGTCATGGTTTATTTTTTTTTCAAAACCAAGATACTTTTAAATTAGACATCTCCAGTAGAGGGGATGAGAAGAATTGTGATTAATTTGCACATGAATTCCCATGAAGCTTTATGAAAAACACAACATAGTCCTAATGCCTTCCCTTCTTTTTAAAAATAAACAAAATCTTTAGGAATCTTTGTCTCACAAAGTGTTTTGTTGTTTTTTTTTTACCAATTTATTCTTTACTTCTGAATTCTCATATTCAAAACCAATGTTGTGAGGTGTTAAAATCTGTCACAAATCAGAATGAATACTACTGGGCTGTGGGGCCAGAAAACTATATAAATACATATGCTATATACGTGTGAACAGTTACTAAGTAAGAAGAGAAAGTTGGTCACTGCTTTTAATGTGGATGTCTGTATCTCAGAGATCTCCAGAAATGGGAAAGGATGTCAAAGAGACCAGCTACTATAAGAAAGGTTACACACCCAAGCAGACACAATAGCAGAATGAGATTTTATTCCCACTGGAAATTAGAAATAAAGCAGGACTTAGAAATCTGAGATGAATGAAGAAAGAGAAAAAAAATGGGGGAAAGACATAGTTATTTCAATGAAAAAGTCAAATAATAAGAATGATCTCTGGAAAGGAAATAGCCATAAATTCAGACAAAGGTATTGATGGTGCCATAAGTAAAGTAAAACCAATTAAAATTAACTTGAAAATGTGTATAAAGAGAGATACAGAGGCAGACAGAGAGGGAAATAGAAGGAAAGGGAGAGATAAAGGGAGAGAAGACATCTATAGAAATAGTGTGATTAAAAGAAATTCTCTTAATTTGACAGATGGATTTTTAATGGTATTTAGAATTCCAGTCCGTAATTGGATTGATTTCTGAGCACTTCCCTAAAAATGTTGGATTTTCTGGGGGTATTTTTTGGGGGTGACCTAGTGGAAAGAACATAACTACAAATTACTATATTTGAGATGTATTCAGGATTTCCTATCTGCTCAAATGGGGCCTCAGAGAAACTTGAAGCTGAATCTTTGTTCCATCCATTTGCTAAAGGTTTTAGTAAATGTTCAAATATCCTAAGACTATGTGTTATGTCATTTTCTATTGAAGGTTGAGGATTCCAGATGGGGTAGAATGTTGAGGTGGTACTAGGGCATGTCAGTGGTATCGAAATTAAATTTCCCTCTTTTTCCCTCTCCTTTCACTTTGTCTCAGGCTGATAAAACAAAGCAGAAGAAGTATCTACAGTTTTTGCATTTGTGTTTTGGATGTGACAGGAATGTTCTAAAGCTGCAGCATGTTAGATTTGGGTTAGTTGTAAAAAAAAGAATTTCCTAAATACAAAAATTGGAGTTTGTATTCAAAAAGGTAGACAAGAAAGGCTATGTAATCTCAATAGCAGCTTAAAAACCAGGTACATGAGCTGACCTATAAAGGAGAGAATGAAGTAGATGAACCCATCAGGCACCAGCCACATCTTATACTTACAGAACATATATGCCAGGAAAGGAATGTGTACATTGGAAATAGAGAAGTGGGCAACAAAACCAATTGAACTTATCTCTTGCACCGAGTAATGGAGGCTGCAAAGAAAAGAGCAGGATAAAATAGTTATCCTGAGCAAAGAAAAATTTATTTTGTCCTTAAACTTTATGAGGTCAAAGTTTGTTAATCAATGAAACAGGAAATTAAATTATAGATAACTCTGAAATATGTAAGATATTGAACTCCTTTTTAAAATCTATCTTTAATAAGAAAATGAAGGACAGAAATTTAGATAATTAGGAAGTTATAAAGACCATGCCAAAATAGCTATTGGCAAAAAAGGCAGATAAGGGAATACTTAGAAAATATGAATGTACAGATTTAGCTAGGCTGTTATTCTGGGATATTTAATTTTGTACATTTATTTGGAGGACAAATAATAGATAACTGAAGAGATGTTCACACATTCAACATTCATTCATCCTGCAAACACATACTGTTAAGGGACCATATGTATGCAAAGTGTTATAGTAGTTTCTTTGTGACAAAATGAATAAGATGGGGCTTCTGCCTATAAGCAGCTTACACTTTAGAAGATAAAATACTCTAGGGTCTGTGATTTTATCAGCCAGTATTGGGATTCCTTCCATTAACACAGATTGCAGATCACAAACATTTATGACTTAGAAGATAAGCCTGTGGGAGTTGCCTAAGTCACGTAGGGGTTGAGTGACTTACGTAGGTTTCTATAGCTCAGGTCAGGATAATATCTGAAGCCAAATCTTCCATAAGCACAGCACTCTTTCACCTATTTCATGTTGCCTCTATAATTATAATGCTATGTAGCGTGAAGATGTGCAAAAAGATTAAAAAATGGAAAGGTTCCTGTGACTGAGGTACCAAAGAGGCTTCATAGAGGATGGGGCACTTGAGCTAGACTTTGAAGAATGGATAGAATTGGAATGGATACAAATGGTGGAAGAGAGCATGACGAGCAAAATGCAAAGTTGGAGCAAAGGCCCAAAGCCAAGAAAGGTCAAAGAGTAGCCAGGGAATTATAAACAGTGAAGTAGACAAGGGCATGGGATGTATGGAGAGAACAGTTACGAGATGGAATTGGAAATGGAGGTTTGTATTATATTGTGAAGGGTCATGGAAGCTATCCTTGGATTTTATTCAGTTGGCAGTGGGGAGCTACTGAAGGTTTTTGAGTGAAAGAGTGATGTTGAAAATTCATTAAAAAAAAAAAAGGCAATATTGGTTTTGAATGCCTTCCTCCAAAACTGTAATGTCAAACTCTAAGCATAACAGAGCAACTAAACCATATATTAGGATGTCTGCTGACTACATATTGATCATATATCAATGTTGTCTGTATTTTATTTTTACTTATTTTGTTGGGGCAGCTAGGTGGTGCAGTGGATAGAGCACCAGTGCTGGAGTCAGGAGGACCTGAGTTCAAATTTCACCTCAGACACTTGACACTCACTAGCTGTGTGACTTTGGCAAGTCACTTAACCCCAATTGCCTCATCCTGGGTCATCTCCAGTCATCCTGATGAATATCTGGTCACTGGATCCAGATGGCTCTGGAGGAGAAGTGAGGCTGGTGACCTGCACAGTCCTCCCTCACTCAAAACAAAGTCAAGTGCAAGTCGTCATTATTTCTCTAATAGCATGGTCTTCTTCGGCAACGAAGGATGAACACACTCATTTTGTTAAATAATCCCCAATTATATTTTAATCTGGTCCAGTCAGAACCCAGGATTATTGTGGGCCAAATGTAGTTCTCATGTTTGACACCTCTGCCCTAAAATATCAATCTGATGCCTCATTATAATGCTTATGATAGTGATAACTGCTAGTTATATTGTAATTCAAAATGTGTAAAGCAATTTACATAGATTATTTAACTTGAGCCTTATAACAAGCCTCTGAGATAAATGCTACAGATATTTCTAGCTTAATTTTGCAACTGAGGAAATTAAATGGGTTGACAAAGCTGACATAGTATCAAAGGCAGAAATTCATCTCAGGTCTTCCTAATGTTAAGTCTAGTGCTTTTGGCCACTATTCCATGCTCCCACTAAAGTCTTCAGATATAGGTACAGGGATGAACTGTGTGTCTGCTGTCTAAGAATCTGTCTGCCTAAGTGCAAAGACTCACTGTCCCAAAGTCGGCTTCAGGTGAGGCTTTTTTTGACTACAAGCATGAGTGAAAATGATCTCCCAAGATATGGGGGAGTTGCAACCTGTAACCACAATTGGTGGAACCACAGATCTTTACAGACTGAAGTAATACTTTTGAAACATGACACAGAGTGGTTTGAGAAATGACCATGCTTTTTAGTCATAGGTTCATAGATTTATGGTTGGAAATTAAATGAGGCAAAGAGTGGTTAAGGGACTTGCCCAAGATCATATATCTAGTATGTGTCTGAGCTGGGATGTGAATTCAGGTCTTCCTGATACCAAATCTAATGCCCCATCCACTATACCAGGGATTCTCTAGTCCAGTGTCAGTTTTGAAGAAAAACAATCTATAAATTTTCTAAATGCTCATAGAATCAAATGCTATCAATAGTTTTATGGGTTCAAAATTTCTTGAAAAAAAATTAGAGTGGATGAAGGGCACAAAAGCATGTATGTAGATGGTGCCCTAGATAAAGCAGTGATGGCAAAAGATTCTTGTGGAATCATAACTTAAAATATGTCTGGCAAAATTATAGTAGTATAAGGACAATGATTGAGATTTAGTTTTTGTTTTTAAATAGTATTCAGAGTAAGGGACATTATGAATGACAACATATCTAGTTGGAAGTCTATCTCATTGTGGATTATCTTTGGCTTGATTTCACTGAATATTTTTTAGATTATTCTTGAGGGATGTCAGAATAGGTAACGGAGTCAAAAAGACCTGGGTTCAAGTCTTGCCTCAGAATCTTGACTGTGGGACTTAGGATACATCACTCAACATCTCACATTATAGGCAACTTTCTGAGACTATAAAATTATTGATGAGTTGTTTCCCCACATTTATTAAACTCTTCCCCCAAAACTAACATGAATAGCAGAAGACAGCCCACATGCTACCTTAAGAAAACTGTAGTCAGTCTAAAAATAAGAAGGAATAATCTTTTTGATGAAAGTAAAAAACAGAACATGATAGATTTAATGCCAACGGAGGTAATGATCTGAAACTCAGAAGATGATTAATGATCATGTGCTGACAGAGAATTGGTCAATAGAGTGTTGAACGTGGGTTTACAGTGTGTTACAGCAGTCAATCTCTCCCAGGAGGCAAACTCAGATAGAAACAGGTGCAACTAAATTATGTATATATTAGGAAGAGAAGTCCCTGAGTTAGGATTACTTGAACTGCCCTTGGAAATTCCATTTACTTTGAAGCATGTCAGTCCCCAAAAGAAATAGGCAAATTCTAGAATCAAGAAAAGGGCTCCCCAAGGGATGAATGGAACAGACTTGGAATTTTTAGGACAGATCACATAATCTCAAAGTTTCTAGTGCAACCTGTACCTGAATAGATGAAAGCTCCAGTGAGGGGCCACCCACAACCTCTGAAAGCAGTCTGACTCATTTAAGGATGCTTTCATTCCATTTAGCTGAAAGCTGTCTAATTGCAGCTTCTATCATAGTTTTGCTCTCTGGGGCCAAGTAGGACAAGTCAATTCTACATGATATCTCTGTAAAATATTTGAAGATAGCAGTTATTGCAGTCTCACCTTCCCACAGTCATTGTGGGAGACAACTCCCACTGAGTTGTCTTTTCTCCAGGCTAAAAAAGTCTTTGAATAAATCCTTGTACGGCACTTCCTTGAGTTCCCTTACCATGATAGTTGCTTTCTCTGGTACACATCAGCTTCTCAAACTTCTTTCTGAAATATGGCCAGATTTGAGGACATGGATGTGGTGTGACCAGGGCAGACAGTAAAGCAAAACTATTCCCTTCTTCCTTTTGGACATAGGCATGTGCTAAGTAATAGTTAGCAATAAATAGCAATTAAAAAAAATACAAGAAATTTTTCAGGGCATTACATGCTTGTGAAATGAATGGTACACACAACAAATACTGTGTTATTTAGAGGAGGTAGAGATCATAGGGGTCTGACTCAGAAATTTTGGAAGAAATTTTGGAATTTGTGAAAGAGATATTTGAGATCTTGAAATATAGGTATTCTTTAGAAAGTATAAATTCTTTAGAAAGTATAAATTACAAAGAGAAAGAATAATGTAACAAATAGTAGGCTACAGATAATTATGGCGAAACAATGGAATGGGGATAGAGGCTGGAACTGTCATTAAAGGGAACTCCCGGGTGAGAAAATCCCTCTACCAATGTACATTTCCACTTTGTCTTCAACTTATCATCTTATAAAGTTGCCTAGAGCACCGAGAGATTTAGTGAATTGTCCTAGGTCACGCAGCATTGGAATAGGATTGACTAAACATAAAGAAAACTTGACTGGAAAACCTCCTGGGTTATTAGTCTCCAAAGGGAAATTCTATCACTTAAAAAACACTCATAATAAAAATCTTAGGTTTATTTTTTCTAACCCTGAACTGTTCTCTTAATAATAGACCTGGTGATCTGTCTCTGATTTCTTGAAAAAAAAAAAAAGCTAACATTTAGATAGTACCTATTGTGTGTCAGGCACTGTGCTAAGAGTTTTACAATTATATCATTTGATCCACACAACAAGGGCTATTATTATCTTTATTTTAGAGTTGAAAAAGTTGAGGAAGACAGAGGTTACATGAGTTGCCAGGGTCACACTACTAGTGTCTGGGGCTAAATTTGAACTAAGTTCTTCCTGACTCAGGGTCCAGCACTCTGTTCACTATGCCACCTATCAGCCTCCCTCCTTTCAAAAGGAAATATTTTCATGGCATTTTGACCCACTCCATTATTTTAAAATGTTTGTCAGCATTTCAACATCTTTCTAGAGCATTACTGCATATACTTTCAAATCTATATTCAAATATAAATGTTTATCTCAGATACTCAAGATTTGCTTTGTATTGAAGTGTACAAGGAATGACATTCTACTATGAATTTAAAATGGTGATTTGCAAACTTTTCTGACAGGAACAGCATGAAGAGCGGCTTAAAAACATGGAAGAGAGGGTGGAAGAAGTGGAAATGAATTTGAAAAACATGGAAATACTGTTGCAGGAAAAAGTGGAACAGCTGAAAGAACAAGTAAGTGATGTCAGCTTTAACCATTTCCGTGTTGGCTTCCTTTTTGTCTGAACAAAATATGTTCTTCAGCTACTTTGGGGCTAGCTAGCATATAATGCAGAGCCATGCTAAGCCTTGGACTATGCTAGAGAACACTTCTTGTTAGCCAGGGATTGGTTTAAATGTGGCTCATTTTCTCTTCCAGCATGTGTGTCCTAGACACTCGATATGAACTATGAGAAAAGAGCAAGGGAAATCAAGAGATCTGGATCCAAAGTGTGAGCAAGAAATTCCATCTCTTAGAGCCATAGTGTTCTTATTTACAAAATGACAAGAGATGATATCCATTCTAGCTCTAAGAATGTTAAAGTTCTGTGGCTAAACACTTGTTAGTTGGTGTCAAAAAGATATACATAAATATGCAAAGGGTCTGTGATTTATTAGCATGGGAAACTTCTTGTATAGGAAGTCTGTCCAGCATTGCAGATCCCAATCCCAATTCATCTAGTCTGATTTAGGGAACTGCTGGAGGGATGCAAAGGTTAAGTGACTTGCAAGTGGTGCCCCATCACAATAAGTATCAGACTTAAGATCTGGACATTCCTGATTATGAGACGAAAGGTCTATTCTCTATGCCATGCTGTTTTCTGGCAAGGAAATAGGACTTGAAAAATAAAAATATCTTTTGAGAATGATGTATAAATCCTACCACTGCCCCTAATGAATGTTAACAGAATTTTAAATGTAGTTCAGACATGACCAATTTCTAACCTGGGAATAGCTGGAGAAGCACAATCCATGGATGGTCATTTACTTTGACCACATTTGAGGGGGAGTAAGATTTATTGAACATTTTCTAGAATGTCCAAATACCTTTAAATAAGAAATAGGAAAACCTCTATCTAATTAATGAAAACCAGTCAAGGTAGTAAGTACTGAGTAATCTGGCTCCTACTGAGTGCCCAGTACTGTGCTCTAGGCATAGCAGGAGATTCAAAAGAAGGCACAGTCCTTGTGTTTAACAAGTTTATGACATAGTTTAGGACACAGATATCCCTATATCAAACAAGAAGAAAACACAATGCAGTCAAATGCAGCATGGTATGGCATTGATGGTGGGGGGTTGCAGCGAGGTGGTGCAGTGGAGAGAGTGCTGGGCCTGGAGTCAGGAAGACTTAAGTTTGTGAGTTCATATCTAGTCACAGACTCACTAGCTGTGTGAGCCTAGGTAAAACCCTGTTTGTCCTCAGTTCCTCCTATGTAAAATGAGTTGAAGAGGGAAATTGCAAACCACTCTAATATTTTTGGCAAGAAAACCCCAAATGGGGTCACATGAGGAGTCGGACACAACTGAAAGATGACTGAAGAACAAAATATTGTTGACTATAAATATTTTAGAAAATCGAAGAATTTTAAAAGAAATTGAAAGAGCATTTTATTATTATTTGCAATTAAATGACAGAAATTAAGCTTCTACATTCCACTGGGGATACAAAGAGAAGTGAATAGCTCAAGGGTACTATGTTTTGGACAGTTTGGAGGTGCCTTTGGCTGATCCTGCTTAGGATACATCTCTGCACAAATTAAATGCATCTGTGCATTTAATAATGTAAAAGGTCATTTTTTACAAGATCTTTCAAGCTGTATTCCAATTCATGAAACATTTTATGCAGAGCAGTCTGTATTTTTATGAGCTTTCAGTCCTTGTGTTATGATAACATCTGTGTCTCCATACCTTAAACATGACCAGTAATAAGGGATTGGTAGAAATTGTGTTTGAATTTTGTCAACAGCAATTTAAATTATTAAGTTTATGAGGCCCTCTTATTTCAAGGATCTGTGATTTTGTCCATGTGGGTACTTACTCAATCAATGTGTAGATCACATCTCTTCTTTGAATTAACAGATGTTCAGAAAGTTGCTTTGGCTAAAAAATCCATAACCTTGTGGCTGATCTGATGGTGCACCTCTCCAGATATAGTTGGGCCTGAGATGACAGTCCATGATCAGGTCCATAACTCAAAGCCATTCTGGCTTGATAAGACCTTACAGAGCTTAGGCTCTGATGGTATAAGTGATGCACATGCCTTGAGGTATTAAAGTAGGATGTTAGTCCTCCATGTTTAATAAATTTAAAACAGGTTAATGAATAGATTTAATGTAAGTGTTCCTAGGGCCATAAGGCTTTCTTGCAGGTCAGCACTAAAACTTGCTGGTTTTATTTTACTTCCTATACAAGATTACCTGGTAAATTTAAGAATACTCAAAATAAACAGAAAGGGTATTTGTATACTCATTGATATGGATTGTCTGTCTTTAAAAAATTCATATAAAAAATCACATATTTCCTGATTTTTTTTCACATTGTATAGTTTGAGGGTCATCACTTTTACTATGAATGAGGATAAAAACATTCATAGGTCAGTATTTTTTATAGTTCTGGATCATAGTCATAGTATGTTATTAAGTGAACACAGTATGATATGCAGGGTTCCTAGGCACTTTCATTTATCATACATATGCTAAATGTACCTAGTGTATGATCAGAGTGGATCATTATCAAGTAATATATGTTGTTTGTTTTTTCCTAGTTTGCGAAGAATGCAAAATCTGATTTGCTGCTAAAAGACCTGTATGTGGAAAATGCTCACCTAATGAAAGCTCTCCAGATTACTGAACAGAAGCAGAAAGGTGCTGAGAAAAAGAATTTTGTCTTGGAGGAAAAGATTATAGCTCTCAATAAGTTAATAAATAAGATCACTCCAGCATCTCTCTCTGTGTAAAAACTATTCTTAAAAAAAAAATCATTTTGAGAGGCTCTGGAGTGTCAACATTTCTAAAAATCTTGCTAGTTATGAACAACCAGACAGTGCCTCGAAATGGGGATGATGATACTGGGATCCAGGGGTGGAATCCACATGTGACCTTGAGGCTACAGGTTCCTCATCACTGGGATAGACGGTCTTGTGTTCATTGACAGCTTCAGCTGACCCTGGGTAACTTGCCAGGGAAACCCCTCCTTCTGCCTCTCCACAGAATATAACTGCTTATGGGTGATAGAGAGCAGGGTGATTTCTTCAGGGAGAAATGCATGGAAGGGAAAAGCAATTAAAACATATTGATTCAATAAAACACAGGCATTCTGTTGGTCTTGGTGGCCTAGATGAGCAGAAAGTGTTGCAGGTCTTTAGGAAGACTGATCATTCCATAGTTATCTCCTTCTGACTCAGGTAATTCTAAGTTTTGTACCCAAGTAAAAACTACATAAAGGGCACTCACACTTCACCACATGACATGCAACTCTTTATTTGTGAATTCCCTCTTTCAGTAAACTACCCTATAATAAGGGAACTGCATATATTGCACACAGGTCTATGGACTCAGGTCATGATGCTATTTATCGTAAATGCAATCTTCTCCCCTTTAATTTTGTCTTTACACTGGAAATTGTATCATATGTAAAAAAATTGTATAGTTTTTATATCGTGTATATAAACCATGGATATTTGGTTTATGTAAATGTATAGCTATAAATGGAATTACTGTATTTGCTTTGGTATATTTGCAATAAGAAAAGTTTTAATATTAAAAATGTCAGTGTCTGAACATTTGTGGGTTTTTTTTTTCAGAATAACAAGTATTTATGTAGAGTCTATTATGTGCCAGGCCAAGCATTTTACAAATATCTCATTTGATCCTCACAAAAATGCTGGAAGTAGGTGCTGTTATTCCCATTTTACACTTGAGGAAACTAAGGCAAACAGAGTAAGTGCCGTTCACCACAGTGCCAGCAAATATCTGAGGCCAGATTTGAACTTAGGAAAGCATTTCCGAGCAGGGAATGCTAAGAAAGTGGATTGGTGGTTATAGTGGCCAAGCTATTTAGTTTGTTAACTCCTCAAATACCTGTTTCTTACACATGAAAAATTTCGTTGATTTCTTTTTTTAACCTGAAAAATAAAGCTCTCACAGACAAGCATAGTCCAACAAAACAAATCTCACAGTAGTCATATCAGAAAATGAATGTCTTTGAATGTTAAATTCATTACCTTTCTGGCAGAAAGTGATTGGGTTTTCTCTCCATTCTTTTGGACTTGCAGTTTACCAGTGTTTTAAAGCTTTCAAAGTTATTTTTCAATGTAATATTGTTATCACTATGTAGACTGTTCTCCTAGTTCTGCTTACATCATTTTTCATCAGATGAAAAAAGTCTTCCCAGCTTCCTCTGGAAACATCCATTTTTTTATTTCTTATGGTACAGTAATATTCCATTTCATTCACGTACCACTTCTTTAGTCATTTTCTAATATGACAATACCCCCTTAATTTCCAACTTGACTTCCATGATAAAAGCTGTGAGTCAGTCAGTAAAACTTGTGCCCATCTCCTGGGCTAGTCTCTTTCGGATAGCTGAGGACCCCTCTTATTTTCAGAGGATCTGAAACTGCCTGACAGGCTACCATGAAAAGAACTATTATAATTATTGTAATTAAATATTTATATTTTTCCTCTTTGACTTCCTTAGTATATAGGCTTATGCATACAGATATAGTTGGGTCAAAGGATATGCACATTGTGGTACTTTGGAGGGTATAATTTCAGATCAATATCAATAGTACACATGTGTACCTACTTTCCCTGAGCCCCTCCAAGAGCCCTGCTTAAAAACAGGATGCATTAGAGTCTAGCCTATGTAGAAAGTATATATTTGAGAACCTAAATGTCAAACTACAGCAACCAGACTTAGGAAGTGAGCATTTTATAGACTTAGGACAATAGAATCATAAAGTGCTAAAAGGGACATTTAGAGATTATCTGCTCCAAAGCCCCTCAACTTAAAAATGAGGAAACTCAGGCACACAATGGCAAAGCAGGGATTTGAACCCAGGTTTTCTGACTCCGAACTCGGCAGTCTTTTAACTACAGACCAGGAATTCATAAAGCTTTTTAAATTTTTTGTTACCCCTTTGGCAGTACAATGAAGTCTATAGACTCCTCAGAATAATGATTTTAAATACGTAAAATACATAAGACCACAAAGGAAACCAATTATATTGAAATAGTTTTCAAAATATTTAAAAAATCAAATTCACAAGACCCCAGGTTGAGAATTTTTGCCATATAACAAATTATCTGTATAGTTCTGAGTCTTCTCTATATATTCCCCCTCAAAATGTATGTTTTTTGGGCAGACTGTAAAGGCACTATTACAGGTGGTTATCTCCATTTTATGCATAAAGAAACAGGTTCAAAGAATTGACTTGCCAGTGTTTGAAAAGCTAATATCAGAGAAGGAATTTGAGCTCTGATTTCTCCTGGTTCCAAGTGCAGCCTTCTTTAAATTATGCCATGTCGATGTGACTGGACAACCGTGACACTCCCTGTCAACCATATAATTGAGGGGTACTCCTTAAATGGAGCTATCACATGAATCTATAAAGTAAAGATGAACCAGAGCCAGTGATTTTTAAGCAAGGTCTAAGTTGAGGTTTTTATAAATGCATCAATTCATTATTCTCTATTCCATACTTCAGCAAGAACAGCCTTTTCTAAAAAAAAAAAAAGGATTTGAAAGTAAAATTTGCACACCCAAGCCTAATGAATTCTCTGGGAAAGCTATTGAAACTGTCTCTGCCCTCTCCCCATCCCCCATAATATTAGCATTACAAATGGGCAAGGCTGTGTGGCAGAAGCTATATAAATGAAAAGGGAGAGGGGCCGAATTCAGAACAGAATCATAGTTAAAATTTCAAACATCATCTATCATTTTCAAAGTCCTACATGTTATTGATGCTGTAGAAAGAGTAAGACATGATTACAAATACCATAGGAAGAGTTTCCAGGCAATGGAAAATAACCCATGGAGATATTAACATGTAGCTGACCATAATAAAATAATAAATAAATTATAATGATATAATAAAGCAGCTGTATTAAAATTAAACAGAACACACATCATCTTTATCCCACAAGGTCTTGAGTGAAGGATTAACCTTAAATATCCACTGTGTTGCATTGCATGTATGTATATTACACAAAGTAAATGTGAATTTCACACACAGGTGCTATGAAAGTGTTTTATAGAGGTTTCTGTGATAGTATGTCTACAAACTGGTTGATATAGGACTGACTTTGGTTGAAGTGAGAAGGTCATAAAGAATACAATATGTGGAATGGGCGAGGACAAACCAAAGAGAGAATTGTTGACAGTTGAGACAGAAAGCACTCTGACCCTTGGGACCATAAGGAATCTACAAAGTCCTATGATCTAGCCATCAGTCACATGACATCCTGAGTCAGAAAAGGAGATGCAAATTTCTGCTGTTTCAGCTCGGGTTTCTTTTCTTAGAATGGAACATCTTAATGTTTTTACTTTTGTGTTAAAAGACGGCATGCCCTGACATGAAAAACTATCATTGGACATTTTCTTAAAAATAGTCATTTGTAAATTTGTATTTTATTTGCAAGTTAAATGAATGTAATTAAAAGAAAAAAATGATTTCATGTATTTTATAGAAACTAACTTGCCATGTTAATCCTGTCCCTGAAGAGTTCTAAAACTACAATACCGGGCATTTAAATATTAGTTTGCTTACACTGGAATACTGATGCAACTGCATGCATTTCTAACAATGAGGAAATGACATTAGACTCTCTAGGCTGTCAACTTAAGCTCCTTTTTAATTAGACATAAATTCAAATAAGTTTTACTTTATTTTTGTATCAAACAATAAAGAACACTGTCATGACTCATTCCCAAAAGGTCACTATTTATTCCTAAGAAAAAAATATTCCAACATTTTTCTTAGCATCAGAAGTCAAAAACACACGAAGAAATTATACGCAAAATAGGGTCCAAATATAATTTTTAGGATCACAATGAAGGGGAGAAGGGCAGAGAGACATCTGTAGTGGGTTCAGCACTACACTAAATTTTTTCAGGACACTTATGACAGAACATGTTCTAGGACTCCTTGTCTGATTAATTGTTCACACTTCCATCTAGGAAGAAAATGCTGAAGAAGAAAAAGAGAGATATATTAGAAACAAAAATGAATTCTGAACTTTAATATAGACACAAGTTTTCATATATGTAATCAGTGTGTACAAGTTAGGTTATTTTTTATCTTACAATATGAAACAAAAAATATTCTGTGTCATCTTTAATAAATAAAATATCAAACGATTGTTTCCTCAGCTATTCTCCTGTTATGAGACATGTGTTGTTTTCAATTTTTTCCACTATTACAAATAGAACTGCTATGAATATATTGCATGAACAACTCATTTTTTTTTCTTTTTAGTTATTTCCTTGGGGTATTTACTTCTTAAAGTGGAATCAAAGTGAGTCAAAGGATAGGAGCAATTTTTAGATTTTGTTATGTGTTTTGAGAAAGTTCTCACAAAATCTAAACAAATGTACAGTGCCATCAACAATGTCTAAGAATACCTGTTTGTTCTACAGCCCTACTAACACTGGATTTTATCCTTTTATACTTAAATTTGCTTTTTAAACTTGCATGTCTTTTCAGGGCTATGCACTTTTCTATGTAAAAGACTTTCTTTTAAAAACCACAGTGTGAAGAAAGGAAAAACAACTGCTGATTTTATATATTCCTCATATGACTCACTGGATAATCAAAAATATCAAGTTTCAAAACCAAAAGCAAAACATTTTAAATTTTATTCACTATTTTCACTGAATAAAATTATTTCCAAGCAGAGATGTTTTCAAGTAGAAGTGTACTAAATGTTGGTTTTTAGTGAGGAATTCAATGAAGCAGCCTTTCATTGCAAATGAAAAAATTTGCTAGACTGTATATAAATTTGAAGCACACAGCACATTCACTTCATGCACAGCAAAATTATACAGTGTTGATTTGTAGGGGAGGAAGACCAAACCCTTATATAAGGACCCTGACTCACCTCTCTTAACCTCATATATAGACCTTGAATCCCATTACATTTGGTTAAGTTGTAACCTAATAAGGACAAAACTTTTCTCCTCATCATATTATGATTTAAGAACTAAAAGTACTGGGCAGAGGACAATCAGATAGGCAGGTGTTGAAACTTCTGAGACATAATATCTAGCCCTATATGCTCTTTAGGGAGAGTACCTCTCTCTTCTTACATCTGCCTAAGCAGAAGAAAAGCTTGTCAAAGACTAACCAACCCCCAGGTATTCTGAATTAGGCCCAAGGAAGTTGGAAAGAATTCTCTCCTCGTCAAACACAAGGACTTGAGCAAAGGAAATCATACTCATTATCACAGTATATATAATTAGAAGAACAAAAATATATACAGGAATCACAGTAGAATTATGTACCCTAAAGTTCAGAAAAGACTTTGATAACTAAGAAAAATCTTACTTACATCTTTAACTACACGGACCTGGAAGTCAACCATTTCCAAAAATGAGTTCATACATACATACATACATCCAAGATACCCCCAAACATCAAGTGAACTTTGTAAAAAACTGATTTTTATTAAAATAGTGGGTTTAGTGAGATCTGAGAAACTGGAATAGTCTCATAATGTCTGCTAGACATTAGCAGAATATACCATTCATCACATCAAAGCAAGTTATAAGAAATTCTGGGAATAGAAACTAAACTTTTGCTACGTTGTTTGAGATGGCTTGCCTTTCTCCTACTTCCTGGGACCCAGAACTAACTCTGAGACAAGACATAAGAAATTGAGATTTTATGAAAGTATCAATCATAATCTTCTTTTTGTACATTTGGCATGGCTTATTCTAAGATTAAGACCTGAAAGTAATTTTTTAGACTGTTTACAATAAGTCTTTGGTTATAGCCCTAAAACCAAGTTGTATTGTTTTCAAAAATGATCATCTTTATTTTAGTGGAGTTATTTAAAACCCTAGTGGTATTAGCAAAACTAAAATCTAATAAACAGGGCCTCTTATTTACCCTGCCTACATGAAAACCAAATACACTAAATGATTTTGAAGTATATTTGCTGTACTATACCTATGAAACTGTAACTACTAGCTTACTGTCAGCTAGTACTGGCTGGTAAATACCAAGGGGGAGGAAATGAGATGCTAATTATTTTACATCTTTTGTATTTCCCAAATATTTAAATATGCTGTATTACTGTGACCAGAGAAACATTAAAATTAAAATAACTGTAGTTTTTTATGTCACATTACTAAATGAGATAATGTCTATAAAACACTTGGCATTATAAATGCCAGATATTTATTCCCTTCCCCTGTTACTAATAAACTTCGGTATTTGGGTGGAAAAGTCTTAAGATTTTAAGGCACATCTAGATTCTTTATAATGAAAAAATCAGTGCAAATTTTATCACCACAATTTATACTTTTCTCCCTTTTGTTTTTTACTACTATCCTCAATTCTCAATATCTCTTCCCCCCAGAAATTCTTGGTAAATATTTCCATTTGAGGTTACAAAACTATCCCTGAAAAGTGTAAATTCTTTTACCAGCTGTGCTGTGTACATCCCCTTCCTCTGCTTGTTAAAAATGCATATTTCTGCATCTATTTATATAATCATATGGTTTTATTTTTATTATGATTAATGTGAGCTATTATGTTTATAGTTTTCCTAATACTAAACCAACTCTAAATTCCTAGTATAAATCCAACCTGGTCAGAGTATGTAATAATTATGATATGGTTGTTATAGCCTTGTGGCTAATATTAAAAATTTTTCCATTAATTTTTGAGGACTCTGGATTATAGCAGTGGTTCTTAAGCTTTGAAGTGTCATAGACCTCTTTGGCAGTGGTGAAGCCTATAGACCATTCTCAGAATGTTTTTAAATACATGAAATAAACTACATGGAATTACAAAGGAAGCCATTTATATTGAACTATATTAATGATTGAAATATATTCATGACATATATCATAAATATGTTTGTATATAATACATTAATGTCAATTTATTTACATAGTGATTTATAGTATATGTTTATTTTATGTATGTAGATACATATATACATACAAACAAATTCCTGGACTCCATGTTAAGAACCTCATGTCTATAGTTTCTGCAAGGTAACACATAAAACGAAGAGACCCGTTTTCAGATATAGTTAATGTGAGATTTTTGTTTTGCTTGACTAAGTATATTAATTACAAGAGTTTCAGTGAGATAAAGAAGTAGGAAGGAGAGAAAACAAATGCTTGTGAATCAGAAAAATAATTAATTAAAAATGTATCTCTCTCCTGTAGTTCCAAGACGAGAAGAATTCTCACCGAACTTTTTAAAGATGCTTCTTAAGTTAAAGCTTAAAGTTAAAGCTCACTGGGGAACAAGCAATAATTTACCCCATGAAGAAGGTTCTGTTGATTGTCTATGATAGTAACAATCTGCCTATTTAATGCTTATTATTATCATTGATATCAAAGCAGATCAAGTATTAATATTCTTTTCCCACTATCTACAACATTTTCCCCCAGTTCCTAGAACATATAAAGGAGGGGAAGATAATTATAATATGTAGGTCTTAAACAGTAATCATGAAAGTCACGCTTAGTTCCTTACTGTTGTGGCTGCTTTTCTCAGTTTGTATTTTTCTAAAACTTAATGCAATTTGGCTTATAAGAAATACCTGGCTGTTTTTTTTCAATAAAACTGAAGTGCCATCATCAACTTCAAATTCTCCATAGTCTTTTAGACACCGCACCTGAAATGGAAGAACCTCAAATGTTTTACTCAAAATACACTTTTTTCTCAGTTAGATAACACTTTATACAAATTTTGCTCTCTATCCCTCACTGTTGCTGCCCACCCCTTCCATTATGTTCTCTGGAGTATGTGCTCAGTAGGTAACAATCTTGCTTTCATCTTCAATGTTTTATTTTCTATTCCTCTCATCTTCTGGCTCATATTGAGACCTGAAGACACAGTCTCCTTGGCCTCCCTTTCCAATGCTTGTTACACTTTCATCCATTCCTCTCCCTGACTCACGAATGAGGTGGGGGATTTGGAATTCTCTTGGCTCCTCACCCACTTCAGTGTTCTCCCTTCACCTCCATCACACAGCAACCTCCCCTTCATTGAGGTTAACTCAATTTTTGTCTACCACCCAGTCACAATTCTGGTAGCTAACCTGAAAGGACAATGAGGGGAATGAGCAGGGAGCTGTTGACAGTAAGGCCAAGCAGAGCAAAAGAAAAGAAGCCACTGTAGTGATCTGTGCTTTCCTGACACCAAAGAGGATGCTGGCAGGCAGGGGAAGAGGATGGGGTGATGTCGAAGAGAAGGTGTGGTAAGGGTAAAGAGCACAGTAGAAAGCAGGAAAAGGAACCAATTAGAACTTGATCTGATTCTACTAGAAGGACCTGAACCACTGACTTGGGGATGCTTGTAGCTTATGAACATATAAAATGGGCAAAAGGATTTTCAAAGGATCATAGATTTACAGCTGAAAAGGAACTTAAGCATAAGGTAGTACAACCCTTCAAGTTACTGATGAGGAAACTGAGGCCACATTATGTATCTTTTCCAAAGTCATAATGTCGACACTTACAAGGGTTTTGTTTTTTTTTTTTTAATGAAGTCTTCCACAGAATGTTACATATACTTCCATGTAACCTCTTAGCATGTGGAAAGATGAGGGTTTTCTTGTCAGCTCTTGTACCCAGGGGATCCCCCGAAGTCAGTGAAAGTCCTGATGATATTTCTGATACAGCAACATGTAGGGAGCAGGAAGTATTTTATTTCCTTTGGGATGACACACAGTCCAATGAGTTGGGACTAGGAATAAACGATTTTGTCTTCGAGCCACTGAGAGCTGCCAGTGAGTTAATCCAACCCTCAAGTGAAGTCAAAGGCCTTTCAATATTTTCTCTATGTAATCTGTGGCAGAGCAAATTGACTCAGAGCCAGAAGACTTGCATTCAAAGCACTTAATATTTCAACTCTCCCAAGTTACTCTACTAAAGACTGTAAATTATTGAAAAGTTGTTACTCTTCATTGGTTTGTTCTTCAGACATTCCCTGAACTACTGACATCACCAATCTGAACGGTACAATTTACCACACACAATAATTTGTGATGTTTCTATGACATCCAACCTAGATGACAACCTATAGTTTGAAAAATAATACTTTAGGATCAAAGTACTTTAGAATAAGCCTCTAACACAGGCACTTGAAAAGCTGCACTTACCTCAATGTACAGACTTTTAGGGGGTTTCAGATCTTGTGTTATATCTAAGCCTTCATCTCCACCCAAACATCTCATGTATGTAGCAAGAGACTTTTTATAGCAGTTGAACCATTCTATCTGCAAACAAATAAAAGTATTAGTCTTACAATTATATGCAAAAGATAAACCTTCTATTCCAAAGAAGACAGAGCTGCACTATGGCCTAAGTTAAAAGCTAACCAGTTCCTGGACTCTTAGGAAACAGAGATGTTTTATGAATCACGATCTCTTAAATTTTTGTGTCCAAAAATATGACCACTAGAAGTGTTTAGAGATGGAAGCTCTGAATCAATTAAGACATGAAGATCTCACTATCTCTGTATTTTCTGCCTTCTAATTACTGTAATTTAAGAGAAAGCAGTAAACAGACTTCCAAAGGAATACTGAGAAAAATGCAAAGCAATTTTGATAATGGAGAACAGTCAGATGCAGGATATTTCAACTTCATTCTGAAATGAGAAGCTAATATTAATCTGCACACAATCTACCCACCAAAAAAAATGGCATGAAAGAAAAATCACTAATAGCTTTTAAAGACCACACATATCTATTTTTATTATCTCCTTTTTGGGGGATTTAATATTCACAGAGGAAATAAGACAATTAAAAAAAAGAATTCTTAGAAAATACTAAAAAGAACCAAGCTTTTTATCTCTTCTTTTCAAATAAGGTAACATTGGTGATTCAGTAGCATTAGGTAACTTCTACATACAGTATATGCTTTCAGTAGGTTTACAGGAAGAGTTTTGTTGGCATTTGCTCCCTGGTGATTGACGTGAGATCTTCATTTTAGCTTTGCCTTGGCAACTCCGTTTTGCTTTTTACTCTCCAATAAATGCGTTTGAGTGATACAGAAACACAACCATGGGAGTCTATACCAGCTGGTATTCTTCAATGAACTGTCAAAAATACCCAGAAATTTAAGTAATTACCAATGACTTCCTGCTTAGTCATTAATTTTTTTTCTTATTATGGGCTTAACAAGCATCAACAAACATGAAAATTTCTATATATAAAGAAACGAAAGTATGTAATGCTTAGCCCTTTCTGAAAACATGCTTTGGTCCTTAGACCTAAATGGTTACAAGGAGTACAGGATCATCCTTTAATATATTTTAATACTAAAATGAGCAATTTAAACAATAACATGTAGTTACTGTATTTGTGGAGATCAGAGCACTATTGTAAGATTCTTTAATTTTTTATTATGATTTTTAAAAATCCCTGTTAAGAAAATAAAGGCTGGTAATGTAAAGTTAATCCACAACTACTTTGGAAAGCAATTAAAAGAAAGTGACTAAAATACCCATACCCTTTGATCCAATGTTCCCACTTTTAGGCATATATCCTAAAGAGGTGAGACATAGAAAGATCTCGTATACATCAAAATATTTACTTATAGCAGTATTTTTTTGTAGTAGCGAAGAAATGAAAACAAAGTGATGCCCATATATTGGGGAATGTAACCAAATTATGGTACATGAATGTAATAGAATATTGCTGCACTCTAAGAAGTGATGAATATGGAAGAACACCAAAAAGAATGAAAAGACTTAAATGAACTTATAAAATGAAGTAAGCAGAAGCAGGAAACACTATGATTATAAAAATATAAATGAAAAGAACAAAAAATATTAAAACCACAAGCTGTGTAATTATAATGATCAAGCTTGACCCTGATAAAATGATATTAGAATACATCTCCTTCCCTCCTTTGAAGAGGTAGGGAACTTATGGATATATTATTTGATTCAACTATATACTGGTCAGTTTTGCTGAAGTTAGATTTCTTGGCAGGAAAAGACAGAGATGATATATTAGAAGATTTAAAACAAATATATCAATACTTTTTAAAAAGGAAATATGGAGACAGGTATTAATAATCTTTTATTACAAATACAAATAAAGGCAGTAATATACACTGCATTTCACTGCAAAATGAATCACACATGCTATCTGAAAAAAAAAAAACCCTCTAATCATTCAAATAACAAACTATTTCTAGTTACTCATCTCCGCTACTCCTCTTATTACTCAGGTCCCCAAATTACGAAAGGTTGTTCTCAAGACTAGAAGAAATTTATGGCACATGTGAAATTGACTTACATAAGACAAATGCAATATGAATGGGGATGTGAATTTACAAACTTGGAAATAAGTGTCATAATTTTCACTCATCTCATAAGACAGCTGTCATTTAGTAATGCTATATGGATCACACTAATTTCAAAAAATAAAAAAAGAGATTTCAAAATGGCAGAATCAGATCTAACATTCAGATGGAGTAAGTTCATTTTCTAGTGTTATTAGAGTGTTATTCAGCTATAAAATGATATAGAAGGAGCAGTTAGGTGGTGCAGTGGATAAAGCATTAGCCCTGGAGTCAGAAGGATCTCAAATCCAGACTCAGACACCGGACACTTATTAGCTGTATGACCCTGGGCAAGTCACCTAACCCTGACCACCTTGCACAAAACCAAACCAAACCCCACCAAAATGACATGAGATGAAAAAATTAAAATTGCAACCACCAAAAATGCAACCGTTTCATAGCTACAGGGTAAGCATGAGGAAAAGATTATCCAACCACTCATTTATCTGTTAAATGGCTAAGACAAATATAGTTTATAGTGAATCACTATCAAAAAGCATAGAAGCTATGTGAAATAATGTTAAACTATCTCAGTTATCACTACAAATAAATTTATCCCTTACTAAAGCAAATATACAAACATAAGGCAGCAAGATGGTACATTAGATAAAACACTAGATCTAGATCCAGGAAATCCTGAGTTAAAATCTAGACTCAGACACTTACCTGTGTGATCGTGGGTAAGTCATTTAACTTGTTTGCCTCAGTTTCCTCATGTGTAAAATGGGGATAATAACATCTACATCTCAAGGTTATTATAAAGATAAAATGAGGTAATATTTGTAAAAAACCTTAAAGTGCTACATAAATGCTAGTTATGGTTATTTATTGAAGTGCTTTGAAAAAATTGAGTCAGACATGCAAAGATCAATAGAATTAATTAAATTCCAGTTCACACCTTTAAAATCTTTTTAGTTATTACTAATAGGCAGTATAACCAGTCATGTTTTTTGAACTATAAACCAGAAGGGTCTTCCACATACAATCTTATTTTCATTTGTTTTCACAAAGTATACTGTATAAATTCAGCCTCAGAATTGCTTACTCATAAATGTGAAAAATGACCAGCAACTTCTGTCCTATCAGGATAATACACAGTCATATAATGGTGACAGCAGAGCTGACTTACTTCTTCAGCCGACATGTGAAATCTAAGTGCGTTTGGCAAGACACTGCCATATTCCCACCTGAGAGCTCTAATCCGAAGCAGTCGATCATACCTAGAATGTTAGAAAGATACGCAGAATTTAAAAAAAATTACAGAGAAACAGATTGACAAGAATAAAAAGAACTATGAAAAACAAAATTGACAAAGGGGAACTAGCACCATCAGACCTCAATCTGTGTCATAAAGCAGTATCTCTACAGGCTTAGACCCACCCCTACTCACCTGGGTTTCTGACTTCTGGATTTCTGAATGTCAGAGCACTGAGTCTTCAAGCCTCCCTGTGGCATATTAGGATTGTGTTAGGGACCCCAGAATACCTGGGCCTTGGGTGGACCATTTGGACCACGGAGGGGGCCTGCTACCACACCATCCTGGTTGTGGTATCCAAGGACTTTCTGTCCACCTTGTGGCTTTTTGATCTCTGCAGTCTAACTTTCTGATGGAATCCTCTGTTCTTGCTTCCTCTAGACACAGCGCAGGCTACATGTGTCTGTGGTTGAGCTGGGAAGCTGGCAGTTTATCTGTGTTGGCTTTGATAGAAGCTCTTTTTTCTACTGCCTATAGGCTTCTGGCTTACTTTTTGTTCAATTAGGGAGTAGAAAATGTTATTTGCCGTAGTTTCTAGCTGATTTCTTGATCATTGTTTGGTCTGGTCCCAATTTTGGGTTTTTGCTGGAGGAGTCTGTGGAACCTGGGTACTCTTCTTCCTGTTCAGGCAGTCATCTCAGCCAAAAGTAATACAATAGGCTTTCTGCTCCAATTCTCCCCACCTGAAAGCCATGTTCAACTCAGCTACCAAAATGACTTCTTTTTTTTGAGTTAACTCTTGTGTTTAATAAGCACAAACATTGGATTCTAATCCTGGCTCCAACTAACAATTTACAATGTGATTTTCAGCATGACATTTAACTTCTTTGGTCTCTGGAGATGGCATTAGATTGGCAAAGATTATGAATTTTTTTTAAATTCCTATTTATTTTAATTTTTCAACAGTCACTTCCACAAGATTTTGCATTCCAAATTTTCTCCCCATCTCTCCCCTTTCCCCACCCCAATGTGCAGTCTGGTTATCCCTTCCCCAAATCTGCCCTCCCTTCTATCCCCCCCCATCTCCTTCCCTTTTATTTTCTATAGGATAAGATAGATTTCTATAACTCAATGCCCATATATCTTAATTCCCAATTGCATGTAAAAACAATTTTTAACATTTGTTTTTAAAACTTTGAGGTCCACATTCTCTCCTTTCCCCTCTCCCCACCCACCCTCATTGAGAAGGCAAGCAATTAGATATATATAGGTCATACATATGTAGTCATGCAAAACATTTCTATAACAGTTATATTGTGAAAGACTAACTATACGAAATGAATTTTCTAAAGCATACATCTGACCATGTCATCCTCCTATTCAATAAAGGGCAATAGCTCCCTATTACTGACAAGATGAGATATACAATGCTGTTTGGTATTCAGAGGTCTTCATAACCTGGTCCCTTCCTGCCATTCCATACCTGTTATATTTTACTCTCCTCCATGCACTCTGTGATTCGGCTATGTTGATCTACTTGTTACTCATCAGACATGACAGTCCACTGCCCATCTCGGGGCCTTTGGACTAACTCTTCTATTTATATAAATGTATTCATATTTGTTCTGTTTGTAAAAAGTGGAAACAAGAAGGTGTCTAACAATTAGAGAATGGAGAACAAATCATGGCATATCAATATAATGTGCTATGTTGCTCCTCAAAAACAATAAATATGAGACATACAAAGGTCTGTGAAAAAGATCTGCATAAAATGATGCCAAATATAAAGAACCACAGTTCATTCCCAATGACTACACTATGAACAAAACTATAGGTGAGAAAGAAAACAAAGCTCAAAGTGGACAGACTTGGAAGGGAGAACAAAAACATGTTTTGCTTGTTGGGTTCTACACTGTAAAATGCTTTTCATGTAAGATTTTCATGTTTCCACGTAAGATTTTATTCCCTTATCTTGAATATTTAAAAATATTTTTGTTAATATCATCAAGTTTATAATTTAAATTTTTTTTAAAGTACTCTAGTTCTTACAGATGAAAATGAATAAATTAAGGACTAGGAAGGATGGTGTAACAGCAAGAATATTGGATTTGGAATTGAAGGACATAGGATCCAGTCCTAGCTCTGCTACTTACTACCTGTGTCACCTTAAGTAACCTTAAGTAACCTAACATCTCAAGATCTTCTTGTCCTCTTCTACAAAATGGATTAATTTATCTCTAAGACACATTCTAGTTCTAAATTTTATGAACCTATGATGACAGTTGGAGGGTTTCTCCTTATAACTCTGTTAAGTGTTTAATCTATGAAATCCTATGAAAAACTCTTTTGCTTCCCTGACACAAGAAAGAAATCTGTATTCTACAATGATCTAAGACAATTCTCAGGTACTTATGATGAAAAATGCTATCCACTTCCAGAGAAAGAACTTAATGGAGTCTGAATATAGATTGAACAATTTAAAAAAGATTTTTTCCTTGAGTTTCTTTGGGGGAAGATTTGTGTTTTCTTTTGCAACATGGTTAATACAGAAATAAATTTTCTATGAGTGCATGTGTATAACCTGTATTAAATTGCTTGTCATCTCAAGGAGGGGGGAAAGAGGAAAGGGGAAAATTTGGAACTCAAATATTTTTAAAAAATGAATGTGAAAAATGATTATATGCAATTGAAAAAAAATACAAACTCACAAAAAAGAAGTCAGTATTCTTTCTATAAAGGTTATAAACACAGATGATTTTTCATCAAGAAACTTACAAATATGCAACTATGCAACGTCGATTTCTTAGCAAAGAACTATGTCGAAATTTGATTGTAGGAATTAAGTCACTTCGTCCATCTGACTTAGTCTCATTTCTGATAATAAAAATTCAAAGAAAAAAGCAAATCATACACATATATATTTCAGAGTAAGAAGTATATATTTTCCAATAACTTCTATTAAAACTGTCCCTTCAAAAAGTCACTTTCAGACTCATCCTACTATGGTCAATAGTTAGTCAATTCAAATAACTGCCATATATCAAAAGCGTTGTAGATTATTTCAAGTTTCCTGGCAATTCACATAAGATTAAAAATGAAAATTAAATCATAGGTTTAAGGCCATACTAAGTCATTTTATACACTTAGCATACTCTATATTCTGATTAATCTTTGCTATTTTAAAAGAATTATTTATGCAACACAGCACTTCCTTATGCTCTTGTTATAAGAAGACAGGATCAGCATTAAGATAGAGGATAATTTATAGATTTTTATTGTATGCAGTAATTTATTACTGTGAGAAATGATTATTTGTCTCTTGTATTAATAACCGATTATTATATTAGGACCAAGCTTTTTTTCCCCTTTTCTACTTCCTCATTCAGAAATTAACCAGGTTGGGAAATCTTAGGTAGAGATTTATCCAGGCCATGCTCTAATCAAAGACAGTAAAAGAACTTCTAAGTTTGGCTGCATTCCTGATCGTTGTGTTTGCTCAGACAGGTCTGGGAAGTATTGATTCTCTCTTTTGTCAGACAGATGATATGGAAACTGATAAGTCTTTTTGACCAAGATTTGGGTGACCCACATCATGTACCACAAGACCTTCATTGTAATATAGCCCACCTTTTCAGTATAATAGCATTCTCTCATTAACTGTTAACCAATCAGAGTTGACTGCCACCATCAGAAACACCTAACCTTCAATAAGTATGAGCCCCAACACCATGAGGGAACTATGGTCTAAGAGAGATGGTCAAATAACCACTTTTTACTAATAAACATGCTGGCCTAATTAATAAAATGATTAAATTACCCAGAAATCATGTTTCTTGGAACTTTTAAAAAACCTCATATTATAAGGACATGTTTGGATTACAGCAGTTCCACATTTGTGTTTTAAAGGGGTTTTACTTTACTTTTAAAAGGCTACAGAAGAAAAAACAATTGGAGTCCCACCCTAAAAAACATGGTTAGAAACTGGGAAACCTCCTCCTCTTTTAAGACTGGAACACAATTTAAAAAACAGAAAAAGAAAAAATTTAAAAGTACTTTTTTCAGGCCTGTCATACACTCTTATTAGGAATATAGTAATGTCCTTTATTTGGAAAGGGGGGATAGTTTTTATTATGAAAAAGGGAGCCAACTTTCACATTTTCTCTACCTTCTAGAAGTCATACACGGTTTCTGCGTTGTACACAGTATGTGCTATTATGATTTTTCTGTATATTTCAAATAGACTACCCTTATCATCTAAAGTTCTTTATAAAGCAAAGACATTCCTAAGATGCTATATATTTATGCTTGGGGAAATTAAAAGCCAAAGCATTACTGCTAACAGATTTTTTAAAACTACCAACCTCAACACATTTACCCATCTATAAAATTTTCACTAACCATACCCATCTTTAACAGCAGCACTGAAACATGAGTAGCTTTAAGAACATATAGTTCTACATTTTGGTCCTGAGAGCCCACTGCTAAGCAAACTACTTTAAGAAATTTTTTAAAAAAGAAAGAAAATTCATACATATCCATATACTCATAATAGTATCTTTTGTAGTGGAACAGAACCAGAATAAAAGTAGATTGAAGAATGGCTAAACAAACTGCACATGCATGTAATGGAATATTAATGTGTCCCAAGAAATACTGAAATCATAGAAGCAAAGAAGATTTATATGAACTGATGCAGAATGAAGCAAAGACCAAGAAAAACAATATATAAAATGACTACAACAATGGCGTAATGGTGTAAAATTATAATGACCAAGGATAGCTCCAGTGAAGAGTTGAAAAAATGTACTGCTTTTTTTGCATTAATGGAAGATTATGAATATATAATATTTAATATACTTTCAGACAAAGTGAAGGTGACAAATTGGATGGTTTTTATTTTTGAATATTCCAAGAGAAGGCTCTCTGGGTAGGAACAGAATAAAGGAATACATTTGGAAATTAATGTGACATAAAAAAAACCCAAAGAGGATCAATAAAAATAAGATCAATTATTTCTTTTAAGAATTATAATATAGGCACTAAATTTACTTGCTTATGTTTTCACTTACTTTGAAGTAATACAAATTTCTCTTATGGTAAAGTTGTAAATAAATGTGTAAATTTGCATAGAAGGAGTAGTCCTTCATGAAGGACTATGCAATTCAATGAATGGGTTAAAATAAAAACATTGTATTATATCAATTCTTTCCAAATACTTTTTAACATTTTCACTAGTACAACAAAACTTACACATCAGACTGGTTCTGTTCATACAAAGCTTTCATCTCTTCCAGAACTTGCCTGATTCCATCATCCTAAAATATATAAATTAATTTTGAAATGCATTCATTACTCAAAAGTAACATTCAAACTAATGTCAAATATTTCAGAATCATATTATGCACTTCTATTTTATATACATATCTCATCAAAAATCAGTATTTCCACAAAAATTTGCAGATGAAGTGACTTATTAGTTATACAAAATGATACTGTTACAAGTCTTTTATGACAAAATGAAAGTACAAAAACAAATGTAATTGTAGACTTAACAGTCACCTGCCTTGGAATAAGCTTAAATATTTTATATATTTGCTTAGAATACCAAACATTAGGTTTTAAAATTCTAACATCATTAAAATTTATGGCTCAGAAATAAACTGTATATTTGTTGTATATTTTAAAAAACATATTCTCTGGAAAGCATCAGCATACTTCTTTGCATTATGTTATTATGGAAAGCTTTGTTCTTTTTTCAATTTAACTTCCTGATCAAAATGTTACTTACTTTTGACACAACTGATATAGCTGCTTTCCTGCTTACACAGCACAGTGGAGAGAGGGCTGGATTTGAAATCAGAGAAAAGATCCAGATTTGAATATCTGTGTGATCTTGGAAAAGTCACATAAGCACTCTGAGTCTTAGTTTCTGCATTTATAAAAAGAAATGTTTGGACTCTAAATTACGGGTTATGAGAGGGAAAAATAGTTAAGAATGACTCCTGAAACTGGGGAAAAAAATTTATATCAAATTTCTCCGATAAAGGTCTCATTTCTCAAATATATAGAAACCTGAGTCAAATTTATAAAAAAAAAAGTCATTCCCCATTTGATAAATGGTCAAAGGATATGAACAGACAGTTTTCAGAAGAAATCAAAGCTATCAATATCCGTATGGAAAAAATGCTCTAATTATTAGAGAAATGTAAATTAAAACAACTCTGAAGTACCACCTCATACTATCAGACTGGCTAAAAAAAGAAAATGACAAATCCTGGAAGGAATGTGGAAAAATAGGTACACTAATGTACTGCTGGTGGAATTGTGAACTGATCCAACCATTCTGGAGAACAATTTGGAACTACATCCAAAGAACAATTAAAACTGTGCATACCTTATGAACCAGCAATACCAATAGTAGCCCTGTACCTCCAAGAGATCAAAGACAAAGGAAAAGGATTAATATGTACAAAAATATTTATAGCAGCTCTATTTTATGGTAGCAAAGAATTAGAAACTGAGGAGATGCCCATCAATTGGGAAACAACTGAACAAATTGTGGTACATGATTGTGATGGAACACTGTTGTGTTGTAAGAAATGACAAAGGGGGTGGTTTCAGAAAAACCTGGGAAGACTTATATGAATTGATGGATATACAGTGAGCAGAATTAAGGGACTCTATTTTATAATGATATTGTAATCAACTGTAAAAGACTTAGCTTTGTTGATCAACACAATGATCCACAACAATTCCAAAAGACTAATGATGAAAAATGCTATTCTTCAGAGAGAAAACTGATGAACTTTTAAGTGAAGACTGAAGCAAATTTTTTCACTTTCATTTTTCTTGCAACATTAATAATATGGAAATATTTTGCATGACTTTATATGTATAATGGATATGGTGTTTTGGGCCTTCTCAAAAGGTGGGAGAGAAGACAAGGGAGAGAACTTAAAAAGAAAAAAAGAATGATTTCCAAGTGTTAACTTGTGACTAGGTGATGCTCTTAGAAGAAACAAACACTAGAACATGACAGATAAGGTTTTTAAAAAATTGTTTTTTATTTTATTTTTAATTTTGTACTTAATACTAAGAAAATGAGCGTTTTCATATCTAAAATAAAACTGAAAGACTGTATGTGAAAATGTGAATCTCTATTAAGGTATGCTTTTTGAAAAAGACTAATTACTTTCAAAATTGACCTGCGTCTGTATTTACTTCTGAATTTCCTTTCATTCTTTTCTGCACGTCTTCTTTTAAATTCCTCAGTAACATTTTTTTCCTTTTTGGGTAACATTATCCTTAGCTCCTTTCCCCCCTCAGAGTCCCCCTTTTTCTTTGAAAAAATAAAACTCTTATAATAAATAGTCAAAGAAAGCAAATTCACACATTAGTATCTGAGGAAATGAATGCCTCATTTTGTATCATGATCACATCACATTTCTATCAGGAGGTGGGCAGCTTGCTCCATTTTCTTTAGGGAACAATATTTAAGAGAATAGACAATGAATTTGGTTGTGAGTTTAATGAGGGCTATGAGACATTCACAGATGGAAATTGTAGCAGGAAGTTGGTGATTTGGGACAGGCTCTTGAGGGAAAGTTGGAGTTGGATTTTTGGAGTCATCTGCATTGAAGTGGTAATACAGTTTGTGATGAGCTCAAAAACAAGTTTAAAGAGAGGAAAGGGACAGAAACACTGACCTGAGAGACACTTTCAAGAACTAGTTAATGAAGCTAATAGCAGCTCAATTGTTTTAAATTGAGAACTCCCATCAATATCTTTGTCCATTACAGCAAAAAGTATTTTGCCATTCAAAAGCTGAAAACTACCTTATAGTAAATAATTTGCAACTTATTTAAAAGACTATCATAATTACATTAAAAGCCAATTGAGAATCCCAGCAGGTAGTCTCACTCCTCTGCTCAAGTCCAGTAAAAGTCAAATCATCTTCGCCATCTATAATCTGGCTCTATCTTACATTTTATTACTGATTTTCAAATTATCAATCATCAAGGAACAAGCATTTACTAAGCACCCACTATCTAAGTATCCAACTAATAGGCACCAGGGATACATAAAGAGTGAAACATTCCTTGAGCTCAAGCAGTTTACATTTCTATGGGGAAGCCACATATGCATAGAAGCATATACAAAACATATGAAAAATGAATACAAAGTTGTTTCAGGAGAGAATATACTAGCAGCCAGAGGATCAGGAAAAGTTTCATTTAGAAGACTGCCCTTCAGCTAGAGTCCTGAAGGATACCAAATATTCTAAGAGGTGGAGGTGAGGAAGGAGTGAACTGTATGCAGGAGTCACAGCTAGTACAAAGGCCCAGAGATGAAACAGAGAGTTTATGTGCACCCTCAAACAAGTAAGCCAGCATGGCCAGATTGCACAGTATTTGAGGGAGAATAATGAATACGCTTTAGTCAATGTACCTCAAATATACTATATACTTTACTGCATTCATGCTGCTCTAGAAATTAGAAAGTATTCCCCTTTTTACCTGCTAAATTCCAAATTCAACTCAATGCCATCTTCTCTGTGAAGCATTTCCCAATCCCTTCACCGAACAACATATGCTCTCTACTTCTCTAGCATACTTAAAATGTTATCTATGTGTGTCTTATTCCCTCAACAGGACTATAAATTTCATAAGGGTCTGGATTATGCCTTATCTAAACTTCATCCCACAGTATGTACAATGCAGTGTTCTACACAGAGCATGCACTTTCTATTATTAAATTTCTATTGAATTTACCTTTACAATACCACAAAACATTTCTAAATGAGAGGTGGGGTGAAGTGGTAGGTCAGTAAGACCTGATTCAAGTCATGAGACCACACACAGGTAGTCATTAACTCAGTCACTTCCCATAGGCAAATTTCTAAGTCTACAAGTTACAAAGTTGTGATTGGCTGATTGGCATCTGAGGTGGGAGTGTCCAAATGAGAAATTCCCCAAGTGGACAAAATTATTAAATTCATAAATACCAAATCTAGTACTAAATTCAAAACCATTAAATAATTTAAAAAACTTTAAATATAATCCCATTCCAAGTTTTATTGGTAGCTTATAAAGATCTATTATATAGTGTGTTTGAGATAGAAAACATTTAGCACTTAAGACCACATTTGTATCTTCTCTGAGTATTATCTTCCTTTAGTAGAGTGGGAACTCAAGGAGCACAATCTACATACTGTGACTTAGAGTCGTAGTGATGATGGTGATGGAAAACATCTCTGAAGAACTCAGTAGATACAGAAGAGGTAGAGGGAGGAAAAAAAGCAAATGATAAAGTACAAAGCTAAAGATAAGTGATTGCTCTTTTCCCCATAAGTTTTTCATAGGTCAAATCACATCTATATATGTTGCTTGGTGGGTTATCTCTAAGACTAAAGGCCTATTAGAGCTTCTGAGAATAAACTGCATGAGTAAATCAGAACTCCACTCCCTGCCCCATCCCTCAGTCTCCCAATCAAAAAATAAACCACTAAACTAAGACTCAAAGAGTCATATCAAGTTGTCAGTTTTCACGGAGCATTCAGGATTATCCAAGGCTCCAATCCATCCTTTTAAAGTCCAATTCATTGTTCATTTCTTTATGAAGACCCCTAGGATTCCATACCTCCATCTTCATCTATCTATATTTTCAGGTACACGCCCTTCATTTGCTGATAAAGACACGAAAACAGAAGTCAGAGCCTGGACTAGAACCTGGATTTTCTGACTAGTTCATTAAACTTCACATAGTCACAATGTGTTTTTTAAAGAAGGAGGTGTCTTTTGCTAGTGCTTCTTGAAATAATTAGTCCAAAAAAAAAAGGAAATCTTAAGGACTGATACTGCTGTAGGGATACAATTAGAGGTCTAGACACAACGGATCTATAGTTTCCACAGCTCTTCATTTATTTGGCCACTCTTGGACCCATTCCATTATTTTTCAGCCCATCCCCTTAACACCTGTTCCTTGAGGTATTGCCCTTGCCTTACACTCTCATTCTGTCTTCCATCCTCTCCTTTCTCCTTGTCCTTTCCATCATCCAGACCCACTGTTTTGTATCCCTTCCATCCCTCCCTCCTCCTGCCCTCCCCTCCCTTTCAAATCCTTTTTGACCAAGCCACAAGCCCAGTTCCCACTTTCACACTCCCCCAATCTCTAGCCCTACCCCAGGTCCAGACCTCTCCCAAGAATTCACTGCTACCGCAGCCTCCGCCCTGTCCCTCCCACCAGTCTATGAACCGTCGCATCTCACTTTACAAGCCTACTCTGCTTTAGCGCTTCCATTCTACTCCCTCTCGGTCCCGGCCCCGCCCCCTGATCCGGCCCCGCCCCTGCACCCGCCTCGCTTAGACCCCGCCCCCTTCCTCCACCAATCCCATCCCCCAGCCGCCGCACCGTTTCAATGCAGCCCCGCGCTCTGGCAGGGCTGTAACCAACCCGGACCTACGTTGAAGGCTGGGAGCTGCCCGTCGGGGGCGCGGTGAAGCTCGCGGATGAGCTCGATGGCCTTCTCGCAGAACATTGCTCCGCGCGCTCAGGCTGCGAGACCCACAACAGCTTTCACTCGAGTCCTGCAGCAGCAGAGCCGCCGCCGCCGCCGCCGCCGCCGCCGCGCGGAACGCTCCTCCCTCCGGCCCCGGCCAGGTGGCTTTGGCGCCAAACCCTCGTCGGCCAATAGGAGCGAAGAAGAGGTGGGTGGAGCCCCGGCGCTCCCGCCCTGCTTGCCTTGATTTTCCTACGGGCTTTGGAGAAGGACACGATTCCTCAGGTTTGAGAATTCGACCCCTATTCACGGTGGGCTCCGTTCGCAGCTCTTTCTAGGCCGAGGATTCCGCCCCGCAGCCGGGACATCGCAGCCTGTGTTTGCGGCCCTACGGGGAACCCTGCCCCCCGAACTTGTCCGGATAAAGGCAAGCAGGCGGAGGACGGACTTAGGTCCCTCGGGCTCTCTCTCGCCTGTGAGAGGCAAGTCACGTTGATGCCATTTTGCTGTATCCTCCCCCCCTACCCCGGCCCACCCAGGCTGCCGAACGTGGCCCGGCCGGCCCATTGACAAAAAGCGTGGGAATTCCACCTCCCGCTTCTTTGTGACGTCACGGACAGCGTTGTGCTTCTCGTGGTTTGTCCACGCTGTGTGCGTTCCACGAGTGACTGACCCACTGCGGCGTGACCCAGCCATTTCATCCACTGTAGTGACATAGTGGACATCCTAATGCATAGATTTGGATAAATGGATGGTTAGTGGGCAGTGATTTTGTCCATTTTCATTCATTTAGTTTTTTAGAGATATATCTCAAGATTTCTATATTTAGCTGTTGGACGTGTGGTTTAAGTGTCAAGTTTTTGCTTTTTTTTTAAAGCAAACTACTTTTTACCCTAGAGGCATCAATTTTTAAAAATATTCAAATTTTAAAAATAGCTCCTCTCCCTACAGTTAAAAAATTTTTTAAAAAATGTCAGAACTGAGAGGAATCTTACAATGTTCTAGTCCAGTCTCCTTCATTTTACAGATGAAGAAACTGAGGGCTGTCATACAGATAAGTTCAGTGATATGAACAGTGTTCCACAGGGAATGGGTTAGTAGACCTAGCATTTGATTCCAAATATTGACACTTCACCAGGCTGTGTATCTTGTGCTGGTCATTAAAGAAAAAAGAGGCATAGAGAGAAAGTGATTTGTCTTTCCTAGAATGCACCATTTGCTAGTGGCAGATCTAGGATTAGAATTTGTTTCCTGCCTTGGGATCTTGGAATCTAGAGGTGAAAGGAATCTTAAGAGGTTATCTAGTTCATTTTACATAGGAAAAAACTAGGTGAAGTGACTTGCCCAATGCAACACAGCTAGTAAATGAGAGAGTGGGATTGAAATCCATAGTTTGTTACTACAAATCAAAGTCAAGTCATCAGGCATTTAAGGGTCTCTGTGCCAGGCACTGTGTTAAGCACTGAATATACAAAATCAAAAACATTCCTTCCCAGTCTAATGGACTGATTACCTAACCTTGAGCTATTTCTCCTTTTGGTTACATGGAAGAGAATATGTTCCAGCTGGACATCAGTTTGGGGCAGCTAAGTGGCACGGAATAGAGTGCTGGGCCTGGAATCAAGACTCATCTTCCTGAATTCAAATTTGGCCTCAGACACTAGCTGTGTGACCCTGGGCAAATCACTTAATCTTCAGTTTCCTCATCTGTAAAATGAGTTGGAGAAGGAAATAGCAAAGGACTCCAGTATCTTTGCCAAGAAAAGCTCAAGTGGGGTCACAAAAGAGTCAAACATTACTAAACAAGAGACATCAATTCACTTGTGTCAAAGATAAGTTTTACGTAATTGTTATTTGGGAATTTTCTTGCTTAGGGAATCTGTAGAGAGTCTTAGAACTAGGATTAGGATCTGGCCTGGCCATTTTGTTTCTTTGTTCCCCACTCTCCTTTTCTGTAAAATGGAAGGATCTATAGGTCCCCTTCTGTCTGTTAACATTCAGACAGTCAGAATCAAAATCCTATTTAATGTATCCTAGGAACAGAATCGTTGATTGAAGTTATTTAGGGAACTCTTCTGTGTCTTAGTAAATAAAATTCTAGAGTTGCCTATGGGAAATGGAAGTTAAATGACTAGCCTAGAGTCACACCACTAGTGTTAGAGACTGATTTTAAACCTAGTTCTTCCTAGCTTCAGGCCTAGCATTTTATCCATTAGACCATATGTACTTTAATGCACCTGCTATGTTCATACTATACGTAACTGTTTGTTTTTGTTTTTTAATTATTGAGGTTTTATTAAGTATAACTACGAAGCTGGAAAGGTTTTAAGTTTGTCCAATGGATGGACATATCCAAAGACCAAAGGAGGAAGGCTCCTCATCAAAGGGCTAACACCCAGGTGATGAATGTTTTGGACCACAGCAATAGGCATGAAGGAATTATAAACTTTTCTATCTGTTCCTTATTAGGGGCTAAATAGCCACCTCAATGAAATCAATGATGTTTTTAAATACGGTATTCAAGTACACTAAATGTATTCATGCTAGCCCTAATTGGATAATTTGTTGCTGTGTTTTTAAATTACAGTAGCTACAAGTATAGATACTGTATAGATTTATTTTGAGACAATAGTTTGAGAGACTTATTTTGGAAGCAAAAAACTTAAAAATCTTGTCCTTAAAACTAATAAGGACAAGTCTCCACTAGCCTCATAGCACCTTTGCCAGGTATCCACATTCATAATAAGATGAATGGCCAGTTTGACAATATCGATCTGAGATCTAAGAGTTTTTAACTATGTTGCTTTCTTTTCAGAAGTATATATGAGTTAGAATATAACTTTTTCTTGCGGTTGAGTTACATTTAATTGCAGCATTTCCAATCTCCATTGTTCTACCTTAAAGAATTTACCATTTGAATTTTATAATAATGCTTTTAAAAGTATATTAAAACATATCTGTATTTGTGACATATAGCAAAATTGTCAATAAATTTTTAAATTTGAAAATACTAAAATGATAATTTAAAAAGTCAGAGCTATTGAATTTCTGGATATTTTTCTAGTAGATTTTAAATAGTCATTTCCCCTTGCTGATTTAAAATATTTTCAAATGGAAACAAAATTTGAAATGATTAATATAGAAAAGGTAATTGAATGTATCATTTGTTTATTTTTCACCTGTCAAATATACACTGATTATTCTTAAACATAGTCACAGTACTAAATTTGTGACATCATCAAAAATTTTAGGTGGGTAAGAATTATCAGACATGTTGGGATTGAACATAGACTTAATAATCATATATGACTTAAAGATTAAACACACTGAAATTTGACTGATCAACAAGTATTAGGAAGCAACATCCTGGGGATGGAAAGATGAAAAACCATATCTTCAGTGAACTTACAATTTTATTGCATAGTCATTATGAACTCTAGACTGCTTTTCTCACAAGAGTCCTGTGAAATAAAGTATTTGTATTCCTATTTTTACCAAAGAGGAACCTGAGACTTATAGAGGTTAAATGTTTACTCCATGGTTACAGAGGCAGTAAGTGGTACAACTGGGAACTGAACCCAAGTCTTCTGACTCCAAGTCATGTGTTTGTTTTTTTTCCCCCAGTAGCCATCAGCTCTTATGGCATTGTGAAATCTAATACAAACAGATACACCTGAAACAATAGGCCTATAGAAAATAGCTTGAAGCACTAGGAAATCAGTACAGTACAGTGAAAAGAGTTCTTGATTTGGACTCAGAGGACCTGGTTTTACATCCTCTTTTCTCTGTTTGCTACTCCATGTGTGACTTTGGGTAAGTCACTTAAGCTCTCTGGGTCTCAGTTTCTTTATCAATAAAATGAGTGAATTAAACTACATAATCTCTAAGGTCCTTTCTAGTCCAAATCTTTAATATCTAGGTTGGTGAAGTATTGATAGTTTGAATACAATCATGTGTAAAATAAAAATCTCAAAGTACACTTCTCTAAATAAAGTCCTTGTGGGACAATGTAAAAGATTATTGCATGAAACTTGATTTAGAATTCTATATAGTAGGTGCTTAACAGTCATTTGGTGAATGAATAACATTTTGTTCATAGGTTATATCCATAGACTAGGATACTTAAAGTTGTCTATCGTAGACTTCAGGTAGTTTTTGTATTTAATGTTCTAAATAGACTACTTTCTGAAGAAAAACAATTAGAAATAGGGGCAGGAAGATGCATAGCAAACAACTGGTAGTCATCAACTAAAGGAGAAGTAAAGTTTGTATCTCTGAAACACTGGCCTGGAAACTCAGTGTTGTTATCTTTGAATAGGACAGAGTCTATTTCTAATATCAATATTCCAATGACAAATGATTAACCTTAAGAATTATTTGCATTATTGTGTGAGTCCTGCATTATTCATCCTGACCACTATGATAGTGAAAATCATTTTCAAGCAATTAGTGACGCATACATTTTCAGTAAAAAAACACTACCTTGGTTTTCTCTGGTTTGATTCCAGTGGAAAGAGTGTGTGTGTGTATTGGAGTCAGTTTGTGGGTTCATAGCCGAGGTATTCTTCAATCTTGGAGAGATCACCTCATCTCTCCAGGGCTGTTTCCTTATCCATAAGATGAGAGTGTTGGATTAGATGACCTCTAAGGTCTCTTCAAGCTCTAAATCTAGAATTATTTCCCTCTCAAATGATCATTGAAATATCTAGTCTTATCATCCATCATCCTTTGTGAAAGAACATGAGACTAACAATGAATTACCTTGTACGTAGTCTAGGTTCAGTCACTAGCCAGGTATGTGACCTTGGACAAGTCACTTCTCTTCTTTGGGTCTCACTATTCTCTTTTGTAAAATGGTATTAAGATTAACCCTCATATTTACCTAACAAGGCTGTTGCAAAGATCAAATAAGGCAATATCTGTATAATGCTTTTCAAACCTTACATTACCCTCCATGTAAGAGTATTAGATAGGTAATCAGAACATATTGGATAGTGTACAAACTCAGTGATTGTGTGGTGTGACCTTGGAAAAGTCACTTCCCTTCGGTTTCTTCATATGGTAAAGTAAGGCAGTTAGAATACATAATTTCTAGTGGTTAATGTTCTTTCGTTAACAATCAACACTTTGAAATGACCAAAAATGTTAAAAAAATGTTGTTAGAGATTATTTAAGAATCAGTTTGCCAACTATAGTGAAGTAGTTGATACCTTAAACGTTTATGCCTTTTTCTCTGTATGCACTTCCATGAACTCGGCAAAACCCATTCCTGTTTGAGCCCCTGAGATGGTAAGGTTCCTCGACATGGTAAGGGCAAGACCTTGGTGGATTCTGTTTTGCCCAAACCATGACACCCTAGTGGACAGCTTCGTCTTGCCTTCCTTAACATGGAAGTTGTGCTAGGCGTGCTCCGCCCAGGGCAGGAAGGGGAGGATTGAGAGTGGGAGTGGGAGGAGGGGGAGGCGTGTCCAGTGAGGAGCGGATGAAGGGCGTTGCTTGTGATTGGTGGGCGGCGGCCGGCCGGGCCCTTGCAGCTGTTCTGTGAGTAGCTGGGGCGCCGCCGGGACTATAATGTGAGCGAGCCTAGGCGCTGGGCAGCGAGTGCCGCCGGGATTCTGACTTTGCAGCTACTGCGGCAGCAGCAGCAGGGAGCCCAGGGGCTGCGCGCTGTGCGGGACTGGGAGGACGTGGTGGTGACAGGGGTAGCGCAGGGAGGAGCGGCCGCCGCGGGAAGCCGAGGGAGGGAGTAGGAAAGGATTTAGCTGCTCGGCTTGGCCGGCCTCCGTCTCTAGTGTCGGGCAGCTCTGGAGCTCGGGATGAGAAAGCGGAACGAGGCAGTCGCCTTGGAGCATGAGCGCTACGCTGCCTCTTCCTCACCCTCTTCTTCCTCCTCCTCCTCTCCCTCTTCCCCCGCCGCCGCTGCAGCGCTGGACAAGGACTGTCGCCTAAAGAAGAACCTGCGCCTGGCGGGCAAGGGGACAAAGGAGCTGGGCTCCTCCTCCAACGCGGGCATGAAGCGGGCGTTCGGCAGGTAAGGAGGCGAGCCGCGATCTCGAACTCTAGTCCATCCTCCCCTCCTCCCCTCACATTAGGGAGCTGGGCCCTCGGCCCCATCCTCTCAGGAGCGCCGATCTGGAGAGCCTCCTCTTTCCCTTCCTCCAAAATTTCCAGGAGCCACCGATCCCGTGGGCCGAGATGCGGACAACGTAGCAAAACTGATCATCCAAGTGCGCCCCCCCCCCCACCTCCCTCTCCTTTTACCCCTCCACTCTTCTGCGACCTTGGCTTTGAGTTCTCCCTCGGTCTCCTACCTCTTCCCCCCACCCCCAAGGTGAAGAGTAGCCCCAAGAGTCTGACCCCACACCTACATTTTCTCTCCCTTTACTTGAGTTCTCTTGGGGGCAAGGTGGCAGCTGTTCATGCTAGTTCGAAGTCAGAGTTCAGCATCCTCCAATTATACCTACCCAGACTCAGCCTCCTTCCTCATTCCCTACCTTTTCAAAACCCTGTGAGCTTTAGTCCAAATCCAGCATTTTCCCATTACACTCTTTAAGATTGAGCATCTCTCTCTTTCTCACCTCCATGATCAGGAAGCTTCAAAAGATGACCAGAGTCCTTTCCCACCCTCCATTCTGTTATCTCTCTTAGATGGTCGACTTCCCAGTCGTAGAATTCTGCCCCTCTCCCAGTTCCCTGTTGGCATAGAAAACTTACCCATTATTTCCCCTAACCTACAGTTTTCCTTAACGTATTCCAGGATTTGAGCTCAATTTCATTCTTCTTTCCTTCGGATCTTGACCTCTGCCTCCCTTATTTGTACCTCTGAGAGCCTTTACTGGAAGCCCAGTCTCTCTCTCTCTCTCTCTCTCTCTCTCTCTCTCTCTCTCTCTCTGATATTGGTAGTATACTGTTTACTATCCATTTCCCTGATATATTAGTTTATTGGGAAGGTATACTCAGAGCTCCCCAGAAGTGTGGTAATAGCATCCTTGCAGTGAGATACCATGAGGGAAAACGAACCAGCTCTTGGATCAAAGGTAGATTGGAAGGGTTACCTGGAAAAGGGATAGAGAGAGTTGTGAGGAGAGATGACTTTAGGTTAGGACAGAACCCCACCCCACCTTTTTTTCAGTTATCCTTATCATCTTGCATTATGTAAACAGAGTCCACAAAAGTTAAAAACTTCAGGAATTTTTCCACTTCCTCCCTCATTTTATAGTTAATAAAACACCATCCATTGAGTACTACAAAATCTTTTGGGAATAAAGTCAGCAACATTTTACATTTCCAGAGGAGATTTGCTTTGAGAAAATAAAGCTATTAAATCCTTATTTACTTAACTGAAACCTACAGTCTGGTATACCGGGGCACCTTATAGCATTTGAAGAGCCTGGTAGATAAGCCTACCTAGGATCTTTGTAGAATATGGTAATTATTTGGTGGCTACAGTTCTTCCCTTAGGTAATCTCAGGATGCATTTTTGCATTAGTTGACTTCAGAACAGGTTTCATCAAATTTGCCACATACCATAATTTCTTTCCAAATTACCAGTCTTTTGGGTGGAATATTTAAATGTTTGTAGAAGAGGTAAGTACAATTGAGTAACTCTAATATCCCATGCTCACATTTCTAAAAATTAGAAAATGCGATTATTAGACATAATATTGCGAAGAAATTGCTTTTTGGGGTTGATATCAACAAAGGAAGCTGGCTAAATAAGGGTAAAAAAAAATGTGTATCTAAATATTTCCCAAAGAAGTCTGTTCCTTTTCTTTAAATGCAAGTTTTAAAGTAGAATGTTAGAGCCATTTACCTCCTAAGTCAGTAGTTCAGGGTTATCCCAGATGAGTAATGACTAAAAGGTTTTTTTGTGTAGAAGCAGCTGGCAGTGGGTCAAGGTGTTTTGTGAAACAAGTTTATTCTTATGTTCTCATGTATTTTTTTTAAACCTATCACACAACCAGCACTAATTTATTTTAGGATTAGTCCAGGCATAAAACTTATATGAGATTTGAACCATTTTTTCAAAACAAAATGACCAGAATAGTTCTTATGCATAATAAATGATGTGTGAGGACACTATGTATTGAACTAACCAAGCTTTTCTGTGAATGAGTGTCTGGCATCTTGGGTGAGAAGCAAAGTCATGCTCAGTTAAATCAGATTTTTCTAACAGAGTCTGGAGATTTTGTCTCTGCCTCATGCCTCAAAACTGTGGGCTGTAGTAGGAGGTAGAACTAGGCATTTAGGCCCCTCCTGTGAACAAGGCTTTGCCAGGGGTTCTTAACCAGAAAGTTAACCATGAACTTAAAAAAAATCCCAAATATTATATATATGCATACATATGTATATATATGCATACATATGTACACACATAAACCTTATATTGGTATATTGATTTCTTTTGTAATCCTACATATTTGTTTTTGTGCATTTAAAAACCTTATTATAGAAAGAGGTTCATAGGCTTCATTGGAGTGTCAGAGGGGGTCCATGACAAAAAATGTTATGACCTTTTACTTTAGGGGAGTGCAGAGGTGGTCTCTAGGTTTTGAAGTAAAGACTTTGGGATGTTACCATTTGTCTTATCTTTATAGAACTACTAAGCATTTTTCCAAAAGCTAGCAAATATCCTAGAGGATAAATATCCTCCGGGTTCCTTAAATACAATACAAGAAGAGAAGCTGATTAATATGTTTAAGACTGTTTTGTATGAATTGCTAGAATAAGAGAAGACTGTGAAACTGTGGTGGGAAAGAGAAGAACTCTGGGCTTTTAGTAAATTCAATCCAATAGAATGATGCAGCTCTCTCTTTCTCTCCAGGTTGCCAGTGGTAGAAGAGCTGCCTGAGGATTCTTAAATGCCCTTTAATTTGGGGAATTCAGGCCCAAGGATATATTAGGACCTATAAGTGACCTTGAGTTTATGGGGCTCATTTTGAAATTTCTCTGTAGGAAAAATAGGACTTTGAAATGATTCATGTTGGTGATAGATCATAGTACTGAAATAGCAACAGATTTACAGAGTTAAACTAATCTGTGTTCAGGTATTGATTGCTCTCTTCATATATTTGAAGAGATAGAGGGATTGTTCTGCTGGGCCCCAGAAGGCAGATCGACAGAAGTTGCAGAGACAGATTTAGGCCAGATAGGAGAAAAATTCCCACTCATCAAAAGTGAAATGAGTTCAGGAGGTAGTGGGGGGTCTCTACTCATTGACCTTCAAGCCAAATCTTGATGACCATTTGTTGTGTATGTTGTAGAGGAGATTCTTATTCAGATATATGTGATCAGGGCTGAATGAACCCTGAGGCCCAGCAAATTCTGTGATTCTGTAGTACCTACTTTGTGAAGAGCACTGTACCAGACAGTAGATAATCTTTTGAGGTATTATGGGTGGAGAAGATAGGGAAAAAAAAACACCAAAAAACCCCCCCAAAAACAGGGGCTAACTGTACCTTATAATATGTAAGTACATTTGGGATCTACAAAACAGAGCCTTGTGTGAACCTGAAAAGAAAAGAAGTTAAAGACACAGTGGGGATCAGGGTAGGCTTTGAAAAGGTCATCTTTGAATTGAACTTTAAAAGATGAATAGAAATTGAACTGGCATAAAGAATGATCTGAGGGAAGGAATGGATACTGGAGAATTCAGGGTGTATCCTGAGGTGAGAAGTGAAGTTTAACAGGAGTGGAGTGTGACGATGAGTAACCTAAAATAATCCTTGAAAATGTTTGGTATTATGATAGATCTTAGAATATCAGAGAAAGAAGTTTGAACTTTTTGTGCAATAAATAAATAGTGTGTGATAAGAAACCAATGTAATTTTAAAAAGAGAATGATATGTATGTGTATATATATATATTTATTTATATTTAAAACTACTTATTCTGACAGTATACTGTATGAAAAATAGATTGGAAGGGGGAAAAGTGAAAATGGGAAAATATTACGAAGTACTGCAATAGTCTTGGCAGGTGGTAACAAAGGCCTTTATTTTAGTGGCAGTGTCAGGAATAGAAAGGAGAGGAGTAAAGTAGGCAGTGTTGCAGAGGTAAAGTCAGTGAGATTCAGTAATTGACCATGAGAGATGTAGGGGAGAAAGGAGTAAAAAAATCCAAGGTTCCTTTTGTTTTTAAAGCAAATTTTAATTAATACAACATTTTCAAGTGAATTATCTGTCAAATAAAATCTCAAACTTTAGTACTTTATACATACATATCACTAATTCCTGCTATTCAAGAATTTCATGTTTTGCAAACTGGTAGTAATCTCAATCATTGTTTAGCATGTAAACCTTTTTGGACCTCAATTTTGTTTATCTGTATAAAATTGGGGGGCGGGGCTCAGGCTAATTGACCTCTAATATACCTACTAGTTCTGTTTATGATCTTAGGTCATTTAATGTGTCTTTCAGTCAGTTGATAAACATTGATTAAGCACTTGCTATCTACCAGGTGCTATACTAAGCCGTGGGGATACAAAGAAAAGCAAAATGTAGTCTCAGCTGTCACGTTCACAGTCTAACGAGAGAGAAAAACTTTTAACAACTATTTACCAATGACAGCTCTGCTGGATAAATTGGACATGTTCAACAGTGGGAAAACCCTAGAATTCAAAGATATTGGGCAAGGCTTCCTTTGGAAAATGGGATTTTAGCTGGACTTGAAGGAAGCCAGGAGGCAGAGATGAGGAGGGAGAACCTTCCATGCATAGGGAACAGATATTAGAAGTTCCTGGAATAGGGAGATGGGAGTTGTCTTGTTGGGTTAGTGTCACTGGATGGAAGAGTATAGAGGGCGGCTGGTGAAGAGGAGAAAATCAGTTATAAGAAGATTGGAAAGGTAGGAGGGGACTGGTTTTGAAGTGCTTTGAATGCCAAACGGAAGATTTTCAAAATTTGACTAATTTTTAAAAAACAGCTTTTTCCAGTTTACCATTTTTATTAAAGAAGTTGTATTCTGAAATTATAAGTCCCAGAGAAGAATAATGCAGAGTAGTTAAAGCACTGCACTTTGTGTCTAAGGCCTGGGTTCAAATTCTGCCTCAGGCACTTAATAATTATGTGATAATTGGCAAGTCATGTAATTTCTCTGAGCCTTAGCTTCCTCATCTGTGTATCCCTTTGTCATCTGTAAAAGGGTAATAATTAATGCATTTTAGGCTGAATCTGAAGTCTGCCTATTTGAGGCATCAGACTCACTAGTTTGTAGAGTCAGATCGAAATGCAATTGGGAAATGTTTAACAAAACAAATAAAAATACTGCATAATAGTAGAGCATGTTAATTGTGGTTTTCTAAGTCAGCATGCATCAGTAGAGATTTTTTTCTGTTTGAGTTTGACACCACTGACCAGGGTCACTCTACACCTATAAATTACAGAAAAGGTGCTGACTTGCTTTGCATTGGTAGAGGGACTTTCCTCACCTGGGCGCTAAAAAAACCTTTGAAATCTCAGGTATAGGCTTCATCTTAGTACTTTTACTACTTGTCTTTTGCTATAAGGAAATGTTTTGCAAACCTTAAAACACTATGTAAACATGTATTATTAATGAAACATACTTCACATTTACAAATATATTATGTGCCTGCTATATGTACCTGAATGGTGGGATACAGAATTGAATAAAATGATCCTTCTCTCAAGAAGCTTATACTGTAGAGAGGGAATAAGACACCGATGCAGATAACTAATATAAACTATCATTATTAATTGAATACATTTATTTAGTATTTTATATACATTTATCTTATTTGATCTTAAAAACAATTTCTTTTGTACTCCAGATCAGCTGTTTGGGAATAACCATCTGGATGTCCCAATGAGCATATCAAATTCAGCATATCCCAAAAGAATCTCTCCCCACAAAACTGAATGAACAAAAATTCCCAACAATTCTCCGGACTTCATGTTTCCAGTCTCCGAGGTTCATCTTTGACTATTCTCTTTTCCTTACCTAGTGTTTCCAATCCTTTGGCAAATATTATCAGTTTGACCTCCACATCTCTCAAATCCAAATCCTTTTCTCCATTCACACAATCCTCACTAGTGAGTTCAGGCCCTCGTTATCTCTTGGCTGGACTACTTTAATAACCTAATCTGCCTAAGTGCAATCTTTCTGCTCTTCGGTCATTCCTTTGACAGCTGCCAAAACAGTCTTCCATTTGAATTTTATTCCGTATAACTTTATTACCCTATTCACATCCTGATAGCTGCTATTATCTACCAACCATAGGTCATTCTTCCTTTTTTCTTCAGGAGTCTAACATTTGGCTCATAGTATTCCTTTCCACTCCCACCCCTGTCCTCAGACTTGGAGACTTCAGTATATCTGTTGTTGCCCCCCTCAAACACCCTGGCCTACAAACAAGATGCTGTGAGCATCTTCATCTCACATGATTAATATCTTCATCACTTCATCTCAGTCAGACACACTTTGGGGAGGTTATATATCTATCTCACCATTAATCATAATCCAGACCTCTATCAATCAGAATGCAAAAATTATTTTGCTATACCATAATTTCTTATCCTTTCAACCCTACCCCCTTCCATCTTAAATCTCTTCTTTGAAGTTACATGACCTTTATGAATGGGTCCACTGCAGATTTATTTAATCTTAACTAGACCTTCACTGTTGCAATGCAATACTTTTATTTCCCTATTGACTTTCTTTCACATTCCCCAACATAGTTGTCCTAAAGTTTTTCACTCCTTAAGTTTCGTGCACTGTCCCTTTTCTCAGTAGAGAAACTTAGGTCCTACTTTACTAAGGAAATAGAAGCCATAAACTCCATCTTCTTACCTATTCTTTACCTCAGATATATATTGCTATCTCTTATTCTTTCCTCTTTTGCTCTTGTTTCTAAGTCCTTGTCTAAGAAAGTTCTATTTTTTTTTTTAAAATCTCATCTCCCCATCAATTGCCTCTTTCAAACATCTCCACCTCTCACCATCTTCAGTCTTTTTCTGTTTACTACTGACTTTTTTCCTGCTGCCTACATATTGTCTAGATTTCCCTCATCTTTAAGAACCCCTCTGTCTACTCTGCCATCCCTTTAAGCTATCTTACCTTTAAATAGGTAAAGCATTTATTTAGGGCTTTTAGTATGTCAGGCCCTGTGCTAAGCCCAAGGGATACAAGTATAAGGAAACAAGGCAGTCACTGTTTTCAAGAAGCTCACATTGTGATGGAGGAAGACAGTATATGCTAGAAAATAGAAGGGGTGGAAATCATCCCTGTATAGGGATATATCCAAGAGACTACAGGAAATGGTATGCTTGCCTGGTTTCCCATAAGATAAAACCAAAGGCTAACCAGTCAGAGTTGGGGGGACGCTAGGGGTAGAGTTATAAGCTTCAGATTGAGTGCAAATGGTTGGAGAGTAGGACCTTTTACAACCCAAGTCCTAGAAAAAGCCACCTATATATTCCTTACCTCCATTTCTTCATCTCCCTCTCATTCTCACTCCCTTGCCATCTGACTTCTGACCTTACCAGTCTACCGAGCTCACATTCTCTAGGGTTACTAGTGATCTCTTGTTAGATCTAATACCCATTTTTTAGACGTCGTCTTTCTTGACCTCTTTGTGGCAGTTGATATTGTTGACTGCCCCTTTCTTCCTCTCTTTTATTGTCTCTTCTCTGGGTTTTTAGGACACTCCTTCTTACTCATGCTTCTCTTCCTTGTGTAGGTCCTCCATTGATGTCCCTCACTATCATCTCTCACTGCTGTTGCTGATTCCTACTGTTTGTCCTCTTCTACAAGATGTAGTGCCAGCTCTTAAACAAGTAGACCATGGAGTGTAAGCAGTGTCACAGTTCTTCCCATCTGCGCTTTCTTAGTCTTCTATCCTAGATCATCAGCCACTGTTTCTTCAGAGCTCTATCCTGGGTCCTCTTCTCTTGTCATTTTATACTCTCAGTGATGAGCCTCAAATTTACATAAGCAGTTTTCATAATTCTCCTGACTTTTATCAGCTCACTGAAATCAGCTGCTTAGATATGTAAGTTAGTTGTCCCATAGATACCTCAAACTCAATATATCTAGAATGAAATTCATTATCTTTCAGCCTAGATCAGCCTCTCTTCTGAACTTCCCTGGTTCTGTTGTGTGCACTACCATCCTTCTAGTCATCCAGGTGTGACCATGGAATTGTCCTTGGCTCTTCTCTCTCCTCTACATTCATATCTTCTCAGTTACCAAATCTTGTGAATCATTCCTCTCCAGCATCTTTTATGTCTGTCCCCTCTTTTCCATTCACAAGGCTGCTAGCCTGTTTCAGGCCCCTATCACCCCTTTCTTGGACTCTAAAAATAGCTTCCTAATTGGTCTGCCTTCTTTCACTCTCTCCAGTCTATTCTCTACACACTTTCCAAATTGATAATCCTTAAGCACAGGTCTGGTTGTGTCATTCTTCTGTTTAAGAAGCAGCAGTGGTTCCTTATTTCCTCTGGGTTAAAATACTCACTTTTCTATCCTTTAAAGCCCTACATAATATCTCCAACCTATCTTTGCAGCTTGATTTTTATGTTACTTCCCATCACACACTCTATTCCAGGGAAACTGGACAACTTGTTCCCTGTGCATCACATTTCATATTCTACTCCCTGCCTTTCTATAGGCTGCCCCCTATAACTGAAATGTTCTCCTAAATTAATTTCTGTCTTAGAATGAATGGCTAGTTCCCTTCAAGGCTCAGTTCAAGTTCTAGCTGAATCCTTTCCTGAACATCACACTAATGGTCTCCCCAACTTGAAATTTTCCTATTTACTTAAATACAATCTCTTTGTATTTTATGTAATTTATATAAATGCAGTCTCCTTATAGAAACTGTGTATTTACTTATTAGCACTTTTTTTTCTCTTCTCAAATAGAGTATAAGAAGTTTGAGAACACGGATTGGTTTTGTCTTTGTATCCTTAGGGCATTGTGTAGTGCCTTGCCCCATAACAGTTACTTAATAAATGAATATTGAGTTGAATTAAACTCCTGTTGCACAGATTTTACCACTTATCTTTCAGTTTTCTATTGCCACTGGGATAAAACTGAAAATCCTCACCCCTTTTCAGTGTTGAATCCTCCCTTTCCAGCCTTTTTATATCACTCACATTTGGCATTCCAGCCAATGAATTAGAGCCTTTTCTCCCAAAGTCAACATGCAGCAGTCTCTCGTTTCTAAGCCCTGTACATATAGACTGTTCTCCATAATTCATCCCTTCTTCATCTCTACCTTTCAGAATACTTTTCCAATTTCGAGGTCCACTTCAGGTACAACCCTTTTCTAACAGACCTTTCTTGTGCTTATTAATTTGTGTACTTGATATATGTAGTTTCTTCCTCCCAAAAGTGAGCTCTCTCTTTTTTTAATGTTTGTATCAGGAGCACCTAACCGTTACTAAGCCCTTAATAATGTTTAAATGGGTAGCTGGATTTTGCCACTCTCTTCTAAAAGAAACTATTTCATCCCCCCTCCAAATAAACAAACATAACAGGGTTACAGGCAATAATTAAGATGATCTTTAATATGCCCTTGAGTTTTAAAATTTGGTGATTAGATTTGTTATTATCTCCCTTTTATGGAAGAGGATGTAAACTCAAAGTGGTTAAATGACCTGTTCAATTACAATTACAAACCTCCTAATGATGGTGATCATTCTGGCTTCTGTGATATAGGTCCACTTTCCGCCAGTGGAAATCACAGTCCCACTCTGCCTTCATAGATGACCTTTGAGGTTCTGTAGTTTCTAGGGATAAGCCTTTCTGAATTTGGATTGCTCCTTGAATTATAAAAACACAGCCCATATTCAAGTTTTCCTACATGGCTTTTCCAACTTGGTAGTATCTGTAAAAGCTTGTGCTACTAGAGGAGAAATGCTAATGGATGATATTGTGAACCACAAAGCACAGCTATGTATACACATTCTTTTTTTTTACATAACTACCCTATGAGGTCAGTAATATAAGAGGTAGTATCTCCATTTTATATATGAGAAAACTGAACTTAATTTTCATAAATAACCTGCCTGTATTGGTTGTTCAATCATTCAGTTAAGTCTGACTCTTCATGACCCCATGGGTAATAAACAGCATACTAGGCCTTTTATTCTTCACTGTCTCTCAAAGTCTGTCCAAGTTCATATTCATTATTTCCATGATACTATCTATCCATCTCATCATCTACTGTCTCCTTTTCCTTTTTACCTTCAATCTTTCCCAACATCAGGGGCTTTTCCGATGAACCCTGTCTTACGTGATCAAAGTATTTAAGCTTCAGCTTCAGTATCTGACTTTCCAGTGGGTAGTCTGAATTAATTTCTTTAAATATTGACTGATTTGATTTTCTTGCTATACAAAGGACTCTCAGAAGTCTTATCTAGCACCACAGTTTGAAAGCTTTGATTCTATGATACTTAGCTTTCCTTATAGTCCAACTCTTACAGTTTATACATTGCTACTGGAAAAACCATAGCTTTAGCTATACCGACTTTTGTCAACAAGAGGATAGCTTTCCTTCTGAAGAGCAAGCAAGCATCTTTTAATTTTATCACTGCAGTGATCTTTGAGTCCCAAGAATATAAAATCTGACATTGCTTCCACTTCTTCTCCTATTTCCCAGAAAGTGATGGGATCAGTTGCTGAGATTTTAGGATCTGGTTTTTTAATTAATTATTTTTTGGTTTTCAACATTCACTTCCACAAGATTTTGAGTTCCAATTTTCTCCCCATCTCTCCCTACCCCAAGCCTGCCTACCTCAAGACAGTGTGCATTCTGAATACTCCTTTCCCTAATCTTCCCTCCCTTTTATCACATACCACCCTCCCTTTTCTTATCCTTTTCCCTCTATTTTCTTGTAGGACAAGGTAGATTTCTATACCCCATTGCTTGTATGTCTTATTTCCTAGTTGCATGTAAAAACAGTTTCTAACATTCATTTTAAAACTTTGAGTTACAGCTTCTCTCCCTTCTTCCCTCTCTACCTACCCCCATTAAGAAGGCAAGCAATTTTGATATAGGTTGCACATGTGTAGTCATGCATATTTCCATAACAATCATATTGTGAAAGACTAACCATATTTCCCTCCATTCTATCCTGTCCCCCATTTATTCTATTCTTTCTTTTGACCCCATCCCTTCTGAAGAGTAGGTACTTCTAACTACCCCCTCCTCCCATTTGCCCTCCGTTCTATTATTCTCTCTTTTAACCCTTTACAATCTTTGGGTCTAGAGCTCCAGAAACAGCCACTACCACACTGTCCTCGCTGCTGCTGTCGCTGCTGCAGACTCCTCCACCTCCTCCCCCACCTTGGGGCTGCTGCCTGAGCACTCTACTGTCTTACACAAGTCCAACAGGCTTTTTCCACTGACCATCCAATTTGTCTTTGGTGTTTTGGTGTTATGAAGTGTGGAAAATGCCACAGGTGCCAGAGATTCAGGTCTCCCCCTCCCCCCACCCCAGGTCTGCTCAGGTCCCATCTGTGTCTACATGGCCCACGCTGGACTGTGCTCTTCTCCCAGTCTGGTGCAATAACCACTTACTGTCAAATTTTCAGGCTCTCTTGGGCTGGAGATTTGCTTCACTCTGTCATTCTGTGGGTTTTTCAGCTCCAGAATTTGTTTAGTCATTTTTTACAGGTTTTTGGCTAGGTTTTAGGGGAGAGCTCCAGAAGTCCCTGCTTTTACTCTGCCATCTTGGCTCTGCCCCCCCCCCCCCATTTTTTTTTAATGTTAAGCTTCAAGCCAGTAATTTGAATATTCTTTGGCTTTGCCCTTCTTTAGGATTGGAATGTAATCTGATCTCTAATCCAGTGGTCACTGTTGAGTTTTTCAAATTTGCCGGCATATTGAGTGCAGTGCTTTAACAGCATCAGCTTTTAGGGTTTTAAATAGCTCAACTGGAATGCTATCACCTTCACTAGTCTTACTTGTTGCCAACTCTTCCTAAGGCCTATTTAACTCCATTGTTCAGGATGTCTGGCTTTGGGTTAGTAATCATGCCATAGTGGTTATCGGTGATGTTAAGATCTTTCTTATATAGTCCTTTTGTATATTCTTGCCTCTTTCACATAATCTTTTTTTTCCCAAATACTTTTCCATAGCGTTAACATTTCCAGCACCTTCATCCAATCCTTACACATGACAGCCAGATTGTGAAAGGTCTTGAATATCATACTAGAATTTAACCTAGAGGCAGTAGAAAGTCACTGATGATTTTTAAGTAGAGAAATATAATCAGCTGTGCATTGAGAAGTCACTTCACCTTTCTGGGCTTTGGTTTCCACATCTTTATGACTTCGAAATGTCCCTCATATTTCTAAATCTGTTAACTTAAGATTATTTGTATTGTTTAGCAGTCCTGAATTAATAATAATTGCTGGCATGCAGACTGTACTTTAAGGTTTGCAGAGTGACTTTTATACCTTATCTCACTACATTTAGCCTCAGTTTCCTATGAAATGGGCTTAATAACTGTAGTACCTATCTACTAAGATTGTGGTTAAGATTATAAAATCATAGATATAGAACTATAAGGGACTTCAAACTCCATTTAGTTCACTGTCTTCACTTTACAGATGGGGAAATTGAGGCCCCAGCAGTTTGAGAGACTTGTTCAAGTTTATACAGATGGTATTAGAAATGGGATTTGAACTCAGGTTTCTCCTGACTCCAAATCCACTGCTTTTTCTATTAAGCCATAACCTAGAAGTCTGAAAGAGTCAATAATCTGTATCTGTTCTGACCTTGGAAGCTGAAAAGGGCTGTGATGCTGATTACCTTTCCAGTATAATCCCTTCATTATCCATTTGTTCAAGAGCTTGCACTGTGTCTTGAGGAAGAGTGTAAATAGCAGGCAGTGACAACATCTGTGAAAAGATAGGATGGGGAGAGCTTGGCAAGCTCAGGTGGTGGTCAGCCAGGAGCCAGATAGAGCCAAGGAGGGACACAAAAGCGGCGAAAACAGAGGTGGAGTGCTGCTGGAAAAGAGCCCGCAGTAAACCACAAGGGAATTTTGAAGGAAAAATTGCTGGAGAGAAGAAACTAGAAGAGGGGGCCAGCAAAGGAGTGATGAGTCACAGTGTTTTGATTTGAAGGAGGTAGCTTTAATTCCTTCCCTTTTACAGTGTCAATAAGTGACCATATACAGAAAGTCACATGGACTGTACAAATCATTGGGGATAGGGATGGTCTTCTGGAGGTATGGGGTTTGCTTTGTTCTCTAGAACACTAAGCTCTTTCCCCTTGCTTAAGGAGGGAAACTCACCTAGGGTAAATCTTGAGGATTGACTAGACTAGGAGGTCCTTGGCAGGAAGTATGAGTGCCACTAAGAATAGGAAACATAGAGTTTCTTTACTGTCTTTGAGGTTGGATAGAAATTTTGTTGTTTTTTGTGTGTATGTGTGTGTGTGTCTGTCCGTATTGTATAATTAAAACCTGTTCCTTGTTTGATGTCTTACGAGGTTTAGAATTTGTAAAGGACTGTTGCTGGTCAGTGATGTTCTTAGACTTACATGGATTCAGGCACGTGATGAAGAGAGGTTGCCAAAGTGTACCCAGGTACTCCATGTCAGGAAGGAGTATGTATTTATTGTGTACATTTCTAATACCTCTCTCATATATATATGAGATTGTAAGTTTCTATATCTCACTTGGTATCTGGCACAATGTCCAAGAAACAGAAGAAAATGGGAGGGAGGGAAATAGACAGTAATCATAATGGTGAATGTAAATGGGATGAGTGCACCCATAAAACAGAAGCAGGTAGCAGAATGGATTAGGAACCAAAGTCCAACAATATGTTGTTTACAAGAGACGCATTTGAAGCAGACACACACAGAGTTTTAAACTAAAGGTCTGGAGTAGAATCTAATGTGCTTCAAGATGAAGTAAGAGAGGCAGAGTTAGTGATCGTGATCTGAGACAAAGCAAAAGCAAAAAAAAAGACCTAATTAAAAGAAAAATCAGGGAAACTACATTATGCTAAAAGGCACCATAGACAATGAAGTAATATCAAAATTTTTAGAGCAAGTTTCTCTGATGGAGTTCTCACTTCTCAAACATATACTGAGTATAGAACTGAGTCAAATTTGTAAAAATGAACCATTCCTCAACTGACTCAAATGGTTAAAAGATGTAAATAGGCAGTTTTCAGAAGAAAAAAAATCAAAGCTATATTCATTTTTTCACATGAAAAATGTTCTAAATCACTGTTGATTAGAGAGAGGCAAATTAAAACTCTGAGGTATCTAATCTTACACCTATCAGAAATGACAAATGCTGGAGGAGGTGGAGAAAAAATAGCTAGGTACATTAATGCACTGCTGGTGGATTAGTGAATTGTTGCAACTGTTCTGGAGAATGATTTGGAACTATATACCAAAGAGCAATAAAACTGCATACCCTTTGACCCAGCAGTACTACTACTAGACCTCTATCCGAAAGAGATCAAAGAAAAGGAAAAGGACCTATATGTACAAAAATATTTATAGCAGCTGTTTTTGTGGTGGCAAATAATTGGAAATGGAGGGGATGTCCATCAATTGGGAATGACTGAACAGGTTATGGCATATGATTGTGATATAGTATTGTGCTATAAGAAATGACAAAGGATGATTTTAGAAAAACGTGGCAAGACCTATATGAACTGAAGCAAAGTGAAGTGAGAAGAAATGGGAGATAATCGCACACAGTAATAGCAATGTTGTAATGATAATTGGCTGTGAAAGACTTGACTGCTCTGATGAATACAATGATATAACACAATTCCAGAGGACTCATTATAAAAATATGCTACCGGTCTGCAGAGAGAGAATTGATGAATTCTGAGTGCAAATTGTAGTAAAATTTTCTGTGTCGCTGTTTCTTTTTTTTGTTTGAAATATAGCTAATGTGGAAATATGTTTTGCGTGATTTCACATGTATAATTGACATATTGCTTGTATTCTCAGGGGGTATGGAAGGTTGTGGGAGAGGGGAAGAGAATTTGGAACTCAACATTTAAAAGGAAAAGAATGCTAATAATAAATAATGGATTTAAAATGATTTTTAAAAAAAGAACTATCGGAGGTCCAAAGCTCCCAGGAGTGCCAGAACATCTGAATCCTCAGAACTACCAGAGGCTAGGAACCAATTATATGTTTCAGATATGGGGACATCTTTAGTCAGGCCTTGAGGATTCCTTCTGCAAGCATTTTACTGCTGCAGATTTCCAAATCAGTCTTCCCTTTTCACAGAATTCTTGAATGAGTTTCAATCAAAAAGTCCTTCTCTTTACTATGACTAATCAGCTCCCACTTTCTCCTTTCCCATGCTTCATGATTGAGTGCTTTAATTGTCTAAGTGAAAATTCCATTTCTTTTTTTGAGGGGCAAGGGAAGAAAAGAGCTTTTTAAAATATAATTTTTCTTGATCCTTTTTTGTTTGTACATTGACTTCATTTTTTGTTATAGAAGAGAATACAAATGCAGAGAAGTTGACTGATTTATCTACATCACATAGTAAATTGATAGTAGAGTCAGTACTTGAACCCAGAACTTGTGACTCCTAGTGGGTTTTTTTCTACTATAAGTTATATAGTATTTCATGTAGTCATGGTGGTTTATACTTATAACTGAATCTATGATTTCATCAATGTAGAGAGCCCTTTTAAAATGATTTTTAATTAAATTTTTTAAATTAAAAAAATCTACCTTCATTTTCTCCCACTCCCCTCTCCTGCCCCAAGAAAGGAAAAACAAAACCTTGTTACAAATATACCAGTCAAGCAAAGCAAATTCCTGAAATAACCTTGTCAAAAAAAAATGCCCCACTATCTACTCTTGAGTTCCTCATCCCTCTCTTAGGGAGTAAGTAATGTGTTTTTTCATGTCATTGTATTGATCAGTGTTCCCAAGTCTTTGAAAGGTGTATTTACACTTTTATTAACATGTTTTCTCCTTTCAGCTCACATCCCTCTATAGCAGTCTTCCTAGGTTTTCCTAAAACCACTCCCTTATTCTCCCCTCTCTCCCTTCTCACATTTCCTTCCTGTTTTGCTGTTGAGTGAAATGTACCATAATTTACCTTTTCTTCTCATGAGGTATACATATTGATGAGGAATAGATGTGCAGGTCCTGTTGTCCTAAAAGAATTCACTCAGACAGTCTCCAAGGTAAAGAAAGGCATTTATTGGGGTGATGCACCCAAGTGAGCCTGCTCATATGTGGCAGAGACAGAGCCTAGGAGGCAGGCCCTGTTCCCTGCTTCCTGTAGGAGGCAAAGGCAGTTACTGGGGTTAGGTGCTTGGTTTAAATACAGTTTTATGAAATGGGGGAAAGGGGACAAGAAAATGGGAGGAGCAAGCACAGCTCCAAAATGCCTGGGAAATCAAGTAGTCTAGAGGTGCTTTTGTCATACAGATAAGCACAGAGAATAGGAAAGGGCAGGGGAAGAGTTGTTCTGGAATTGGTGAAGTACGCGTAAGTCCACAGTGGAGGGGGCTTCAATGCATACTCTTATTTGATCCATTTTCTGGTCATAGCCTGTATCTTATCTCATATTTCCCATCTTGTATCCTACTTGCTCCATCTGCCTCAAGCATTCCTGTCTGCCTCACCTCATCACATATCCTTTATTGCTTCCCATTTTACTTTCATTTTGGAGGAAGAGTTAGCCAAGGTCTTTGCTAAGGACAATCCTTACTTTTGACTTCGACCACATCCCCTCCTTTCTCTAGCAATTACCCCTTTCAGCTTCCTCTTTTATCTTCATTCGGGTCTCTTGTTTCTTTCATTTAATCAGCTATTATTTGAATGCCTTTTATATGCCCAGCACTCATCGAGGTAATATAGTTACAGGCATGGCTAAAAGTTACTTGTTTGCATATTTTTGTTTTGTTTTAATAAACGTTAAGTAAATGAGATATTATCTGTAAAGCACTTAGCATTTACCTGGCATGTAGTAAGCACTTGATAAATATTTCTTTCCATCCCTCAATAGGAAAGTTCTGACCAGATTTTGCTGTTTTCTATGAAAAGGATTCTTAAGTTGAAAAAGCAGTTTTTTTCCCCTGCATGAATATGGGCTGAGTTTTGTTTGAATTAGTTCTAGGAGATTTACATGTCTCAATCTGTAATAGAAGCCTAATTACTGCAGAAGGAATTGCATCACCACCTTTACTGGATTAAATTTGGATAACTTGGAAAGAACATTGACCTGGGCTTCAAAAGACTTCCAGATTTACTCTTTTGCACAAATTTTCAGTTTTCTAGGACTATTATTAGTAATTCTTTTTAAAAGTGGTGGCATTTATAACTTCCAGATATGCTAATTTTATGCAAATTGTAGAGAGACTTGCATGTCCCAAAAGTGTTTGTTTTCTTACTTGTTGTACTTCAGTGAGGCATACCTCCCACTTCTCTGATTGAGAGGTAGTAGACTACTATAGGTGAGAATGAAACATACGTTGGTGAACATAGCCAGTGAGTCAGTTTTATTAACTATTGTTAATTAACTTGTTTCATTACAAGGTATGGTTGTATATGGGAAATGGAAGAGAGCAGTCTTTGGGAGGTGGGTGACTTTTTTAAAGCACAAACAAAACATTTTAACTACTTTCTATAAGGACAATATGTTTTAAATATATAACACCAAATAATATAAAATATGTAATATAAATTATATATACTATATTTGTATGTATATATAGAGAGATATATACACACACCCACATATATATATACATATCTATACATATGCATATATACATATAAATAAAGTTTTCCTAGAATTGGTGCTGTGAATAGCCCAAGTAAAGCACCCTCTTATCTGAGAAGGAATAGGGTGCTAGATTTTGGAGGGAGGAAGAATCTCACTTTGAATTTGACCCTGACGTACTGAAGTCATTAAACTTCTTTGTACCCTATGGCAACTCTCATATCCATGAGTCCATAAATTACAATCAACAAACATTTATTAAGTGCCTACTATGTACCAAGCACTATGCTAATTCCTGGTGTTACAAAAAGAGGCAAAAGACCATCTCTGCTCTTAGGGATCTCACATTCTAAAGGATGAGACTACGAACAAAAATCAGACCAGACAGGTTGCCTGATCTGTGACAGTGGAAGGAATTTCTACTCCATTAATTCCTCACACTAATGAATCTTGGGGTTGATCCAAATATCTGTAATACCTGCCTCCCAGGATTGTGGGGAGGGTCAGATGAAATGATATGTGTAAAGTACTTTGCAAACCTTCAAGCAGTATTCGTGTCAGCATTTATCATTATCTGATGCCACTTAGGAAAAATGGCAAATGTTTTCCTCTGAGCTGTTGAAATTAGCTGTGTATTTTGCCTATGTCAGTCAATAAACACTTACTGAGTACCTACTATGTGCCAGACACTTTGCCAAGCTTTAGCAATAACAAAGAAAAAAAGGCAGTTCCTGCCCTTTAGGAGTCACAGTCTAATAGGAAAGAATAACTAGGTGCAAAACAGCTATATATGAGACAGGCTGGAAATAACCAGTAGAGCGGATGCACTGGAGAAAGGCTGTCCTATAGGAGATGAGATTTTTAGCTGGGACTTGAAGGGAGGCTTAGAGGCACAAGTGAAGAGCATGACCATTCCATGCCTGGGGGATAGCCAGTAGAAATTCCCTGAGCTTGTTTGAGGAACAGCAGGAAGGCAGTTAGCAGTTAGGTGGTAAAGTGGAGAGAAGACCAGGCCTGGAGTCAGAAAGACTCCTCTTCCTGAGTTCAAATCTGACTCAGATGCTAGCTGTATGACCCTTGGCAAGTCTCTTGACTCCATTTGCTTCAGTTTTCTCATCTGTAATGGGCTGGAGGAGGAAAGGGCGAACCACTCCAGTATCTTTGCCAAGAAAATCCCAAATGGTGTCGCAGAGTTGAGCAACAACCACGACAAGGCAGTTGTCATTGGATCATATGGTGGGTGGAAGAAGGTGGAAGGTATAAGAAGACTGAAAAGGGACTTTTTCCCTGGCCTATGCCCGTGGCACAGATAGGAACTAGACTCCTGACTTTGGTGTTAGTGATAATATGTTCCAACCAACTGAGCTGAAAACTTCATATCTTATTTTTAGCATAATGGTACTCTTTAAGGAAGTCAAAGTAATTTTAAAAAATCTGATAGATCTATACAGCAAATATTTATCTTACCTGTCAGATTAATAAAGTAAGGGTGTCATGGACAAAATTAGAAAGTAGGGTAGGATCCCTATTTATTTAGTAACTGTCCCAAGGAACATGACGTTTGGTCCCTGGTAGACCAAACGTAGGCTTGCTCCATCACTAGCAACCTGTGTGAATATAAGCAAATCATTAAAAACAAAAAACAAACAAAAAAAACCTCCTTAGCACTTTAGTAGTCACCCTGCTTGGCCCTTTCTTAACTATTCTCTCTGCATCTACTTTCTCCTATTGTACAGCTAAACAAAACCCTGCTTCTGGGTTCAGGTGTTAGACCTGTTTACACAGTGTTTTGCATATTAAATATTCAAAGGATAAATACTTGTTACTGAAGTGCATTTACCTGGGACTTTCTACAGTTTTTGTGTAAGCCAAAATAATAGGGAAGATACTTAATTGTACACTCAAATTATATTCTGTAAGTAATCCCAGTGAAATAACCCATTTAGAAGTTAAGCAGTGGTATGCACAGGAACTAAGTGTCACAGGTGAGACTGGAACCCATTTCCTCTGATTCTAGACCAGTGTTCTCTTTTTGCCTTTGAACTAGGCTTCCTCCACAAATTGTCAGCCCCATATTCTATCTTGATCTCTCTGATACAAAGCTTGGAAGTATCATTTTAAGTACTGTATTGTCTTGGTAATTATACATACTATTAAATTGATAGTCTCAAATTATTATTACTCTCTATAGACTACATTTTAAGTGACATTTAGGGAGAGTTTGTGTCTTGAAGGTGACATTTTGCGACAAAAGATAGAGATCAAGTCTTTCACTAAATTCTCCTCTAATGACTGTGACAAAAAAGTGTGATCTTCAGTGTCTATGACTGGCCCGACTGAGCACAAGCTTGTCCTGTCCTCCCAAGCTTCTACTATGGTCTCGTATGATAAATAGTGTAGGTTTGTTGTCAGAGACCAGCTTAGTTCGCTGAGGCTCATACTAGGTTGGTTGCTAGCTAATGAATTTTTTTTGGCCCGAATAACTCTTAAACAACATTGGTTTAGTCATAAAAGGGAGTTATAATCTGTAGCAGAAGAAGTACTCCCATTGGTAATATTCCACATCCTTGAAGTACTGCAATATGGGGTTAGAGCATTCCTTTTTGGTCATAAATCATCTACTATTCTGGATGGTTGCAGGTGACTGATTGCCATAGCTTAAACAGAACAGTGGATACTTATGCACAATTGCTGCTATGAAGGCTGCCAGTATAGTTTGATTTAGTTTATAAAATAGAACAGTGATATAATTTTCCACTTATGTAAATGACTGAGCATTTGAAATGGATTTAGATTGTGGTAGTGTTTGTTATTTTGAAAAGAAAGTTAGGTATAGATTACTGGCTATTTATCAGTTTGGAATACTGAGGTCAAGATAATTCTCTCCTCTCTCCAGATTCTTATTGGTACTCTTTTTCTCTCTCAGTAAGTAAAAAGTAAATCTCTCATGTTCTCTCTCTCATATTCTTTCTCCCCTCTCGACCTCTCTCCCTTCCCCCTTCCTTTCCCCCCTCCCCCTACTCTCTCATTTTGTTTAGGCAGTTTGGAATGGTTTCCAAAGTATGAATAAATTACAGATTTAAAAGTGCTATTTGAGCTAAGTCAAGTGTGGATATGGGAATATGAGTAAGAGGGCTTTTGCATCTAAAAAGTTAAATATAAGCTAAAATCAAGGGGAAGTAGATTTCCAGTGCTTGGAAAGAAAAATCTTTACTTTGGAAGATATTCCAATACTGATATTTCCAGCTTTTCAAGACAGTTTAATAAGACATCTGGATCTCTCGTACACATTGAATTCTTTCTGGTTTTAATTAGACAGATTTCTCAGATCTTGAAAAGGTTTGGCACAGAGAAGTATTTTAGTCCTCACATCTCTTTTGTTCTTCTTTGGACCATTTCCAAATTTTTTCAATCAATCATCCAACATTTATTAAGCATCTATCATATTCTAGGCACTTTGGTAGGCTCTAGGAACAGATTGAATATGAATAGTAGCTTGGTAGAATACTGTTCTTATAATCATAAGACCTAGATCCTAATCTCCAATCTACTATGATTTCCTCTGTGACCCTGGGCAGATCACTTAGCCTTTCTACTATTTAGTTTCCTCACCTGTAAAATAAAAAATTAAACTATCTTTAAGGGCTTTTTTTATCCTGAAAACTCTAAGGTTAAAAACCAGAACTGGAAGTGGACAACACGTCAAAACGTATTTGTTGAGGTCCTGAAGAACACTTCTGGATGTAAGTCCACTTTAAAGCTTGAAAACTTTAACCACTTTAGTATTTAATTAAAAAAAAAAAGATTTGTCAATTTGAAAAGAGAGCTTAAAGTGATGTGATGCAAGCCTTATACATTAGAAAGTGGTGAAAGAGATCCTCTTTTGAAGCTTGAAGGATAACAATCTTTCAAGGACAAATAGGACAAAGAAAAGGAGGTGCTAATTTTATTACTACCTTTCCACATAACAAGTAATAGAAGCTAAAATAAAATGAAGAGGTTCTAGAGAGGTTTAAATAACTCAACAATGATGATTCCCTGATGGGTGTTAGTAAAGGGAAATGAACAATGCACATTTTGAAGATAGCCTTATAAAAAGCAAGCTGTCAGCTCACATGCTCAGCATGTTTTGATTCTAGTGAAAGAGGCAGAGTTCAGGGGGTGTGAATGGACCACTGGCCTAAACTCAAAAAGCCAGTAAAACTGCAGTTTCTAGATTTTTACCAAAATACTTTAATTCAGAATTCTTTGACATGATACAGAGACTGTTTTATCTCAGCTACTGGTTGAAAAATGTAGCCAGCATGACTCCTACATATTTTTCCAAAAATCATTTACTTGCAATGTTCTGGGAAAAACAGGACAGATGTTGTGGTGCCTAAAATGCTTTCACTACAATGTTAAGGCACATTCAATGTTTTCCAAGGAGAGAGGCCCACTAACTGCAGGCTATCTTTTTGTTAAAACTCTGCCAACAAAATTCTCATGACATTTTTGTTGTTGTTTTTCCTCTCAAACAAAAGGACATTTATGGATTGTCCTCTTTGGTGTTTTTAAAGCCTTAGAACTTGCTGTTTGGTAAGAATAAGATGATTCTTCCTGCTGTTTATGTTAAATACAAATTTTAAAATTCACACAATGACTGCATCCCAAAAACCAAGAAGTTAAATACAACTATAGTCCTGGAAATGAATTTTGGGCATCTTCTACATGTGTGGACTCATATGTGTATATTCTTCCTAAAGGAAATAGGGTAGACTAAAGGTACAAATAGATTTCAGTATGAATATATTCCAGTTATTATTTTTGGACTGGTACTCCCCTAGGGAAAAGTGGGATTTTGTATCTAAAGACTGTGACCCTTAGTCTACAACTTTTCTATTTTCCTTCTCACATAGAATTTCCCTTACCCTGACTATGGGATCCTCTTTAGTAAAGCACGGATGTCATGTGAACAATTTGAAAGTGTTTCCCAATAAGATCTCCCCTAGCAATGAACTTCAATCCCATATTTTACCTGCTGCCTGCTTTTTCCTCTCACTTTTTAGCCTCTTTTTTACTGCTTAATGGCAAATGTGTTCCCATGGTCCTTTCCTGCACTGTCTTCTATCCTGCTCTGTCTTCCTGCACTTGTCAATCTCATCCTAGCCTTCTGCCAGTGTGGCTTTAATTATTATCTCCATACAAATTATTACTTAATATTCACCTCTAACCTCACCTTTCCCAAAGCTCTAGTTTCATTATTTCCAAATCTTGTACCTTAAACTCAATATGTCTAAATATGAACTCCTCATCTTCTTGCCTTTTAAACCTTTTATCCCTAATTTGTTTATTTCCAATAATGACTATACTATCCTCCTAGTAACTCAGGCATTATGACCTTGGAGTAATATTTTGATTCTTCTCCTTCATCTCGCAAAATATTGTCATAACAGTTACTAAGGATAGTAGTTTCTAACTTTACAATCTCTCTTATATTTATGGCATTCTCCTCCCCTCCTATATCATCTTAGAATCATCTTACTTCATACTTATCTCATCTAGACTATTAATTGCCTTGTTATTAATCATCTTCCAACTGACCATCCAGCCTTCATTCTTACCCTTCTTGAAGTCTCACCTCTTGATTCTGGCATTCAAAGCTCTCTAAACCCAGTTTGGCTCCAGCCTACCCATTTAGCCTTCCATATACTTTTCCCCTTCGCATACTCTGTATTTAATGTTGAGAACATGCTCTAATAGAAAGATTGCTGGATTTGGAGTCAGGAAATACCTGGATCCAAAACCTGCGTCTTAGAATTGTTGTGTCACCATGGGCAATCTCTTTAGCCTCTCTCAATCTCAGTTTCCTCATCTGTTGGCAGTAATATCCAGCTGACAGGGCTCTTGTGAGGATCAAATGAGATAATCTATACTGTACAAACTATTTGGTAAAACTTTAAGCACTTGACAGAAGTCAGCTGTGTGATCATTATTATGTATGAATTGTCTTCTTATTCCCATTCTCACCCTCCCCTGGCTAAAGTAGCTCCCTCCTTTTTAGGGGAATCTCTTAATTCTAAGAATTTTTCCAACTCACAGTTTTGAAAAACCTCCAAGACTTCCATGAATGAACTCTACAGAAGAGAGGTTTTTGTATTTCTTCTTTTCTGGCAAGCCCCATCTCCTTCCTGTCCCCATATATAACTAGGTAGCGAGGCAGCTCTGAAGTGAGCTTAGACTTCTTGGTTACCATCATATCCTAGGCTAGATAGCAATGCATTTAGGTGAATTTGGAGCATGTTAAATGACTGGCTCCTAAGAGAAGTCCAGGTGCCATGTCTATTTAGGGTAGGTTTAGGAGGGAAACTTTAGTAGAGTGCCCTAGGAAGTTGACCTGGGGTTTGTTCTCCCTGATATTTGTTTCCATGTATTAGATGATGGCAAAGATGGTCTGCTTCTCATATTTTCAGAAGACAAAGAACTTAAAGACATGGCTAAAATGTGGGGTAACTGAATTAGGTTAAGAACACCTGGCATCTATGAACTTGTTTTTCTTTGTTTATTTTTTGTTTAATATTTTGATAACTATTTAAATAAAATTGGTTTCTTCTGTATTTTATGCCTTTAAAAACAGTTTTCTGAGAAAGTGTTCCTGTAGGCTTTACCAGAGTGGTAAAATGGAGTCAATGATAGTTAAAACAGATTAAGAGCCTTTTTTTCAATTTTATTCTGGGCAGAATCTAACTGAATTGTGAAGTAAGTTAGTAAATTTAAATAGTTCGGTTTTTTAGGGTGTGGGGGTGAATTATACCTTCTCAGGCTTTTTGTAAAGGAGGGACTTCTGAAAGCTCAAAGCAATTCATAAATGTACAGAAATATTATTTCATCAGGATATGGCCTTTGAATACCTTGAATGTGTGACCTTCTTCCATCTCTCGGTTTTCAGTGGTGTCAATGTCAACTCTCTTTGTTGTATTAGTTAGATTAGTATTATACAGAGCAAAAGCAAAAACCACACCCTTGACTTATAATTCAGGAATATATTTTATTGACTATTTAATGCACATGCAACCCATAAAGTTCTACAAAGAACAGAAGGATAGGCAGGGTAAAAGGAACAATGAGAAAGAAGATACTCTCTTCTCAGTACTGCCTCATCTTTGCTGATAGTTATGTCTCTTGGATGTCAAACAAGGATGAGAAATGAAGTATTGCAGTAATTTTGAGAATGAGGAGGAATCTGGCTCCAATTGCAAGCTGAAACTGTGGTACTTGGCTTTAAAGCGTCCTTTCTAGCCAATAGGTGGTGGGGGAAGGAGAAAGCTTTTGATCCATTAGTAGATAATATTAAGTGATTTAATGACTTAAAAATTTAGTTGTTTGACTCTTTTTTTTTGGCACTAAGTAGTTAGGCTATTTGCGTCCTCATTCCTTTTCTCATGTTAAAAAGACTTAAAGAGTCCTAGTAAGGAAAAAAAAATTTAGTTGATTTTGAACTCACCATTAGTCAATAGTATGAATTGGTTGCTCCCACAATTAATATAGTAGTAGTCATATTAGTATTATATTGCCCAGAAGAAGGGAAGTAATTGTCTGAGTATTCTCTGGCTTGAAAAGAGTATCATGTTCTTTTGTGGGCACCATATTTTAGGAGGGATTCCTACAAATGGTGTGTTCCAGGGAAAATGGATCCGCATGGTGAGAGAAGAGGATGAATGAATTCAACATATCAATTCCTTGAGGGAACAGTGAGTCTAAAGAATAGAAATATAGGAGTCTATGGGAGATATGTTAGCTAGTTTTCCATACTTGAAGGACTGTCTGTGGAAGAGGAAGGACATTTATTTTATATAGCACCTCAGGGCAGCTGAATTTAGAGTCAAAGGATCTTGGTTTGAGTTTTAGCCCTAGTTGAAATACCTACCTGTGTAACATTGGATATATTACTTAACCTCTTTGGGCCTCGCAGTATAAAGTTAGGGAGGTAACCTGCATGATTTCTACTGCCACTCCTGCTCAGAGTCTAATAATACTAAATTACCAGTAGGTAGAGTTTACATTGCAAGTATGATAGGAAGTTGAGAAGTAATTGGCATTCAGGGATTTGTAGTTCAGAGGGACAAGCATCCTTAAACCAGAAGACATACTTGAGTCATGCCTGGGATTTTTTTTTTTAAAGAAACAAACAGTCTAAGAGAGCATACTGAGAAAGGAGAGACGGCATGAGCTAAGCAGCTGCAGCAGATGGTGTCCCATCCCCACCCAGTACTTAATAAGCTGGACAGGAAAGAATTAGTGGCTAAAGGAGAAACCAAAAGGAAAGGTAAGCTGCAGCATAGAAGGGAAAGATGGAAGGAGACGGTCATGTCGGGATCTTGGACTAGAGAACTTGACCCAGAGCTGCAGGTTGTAATTGACACTTCCAGTTCCAAAAGGTCTGTTCTTTCCCCAGTTTTTCCTCTCCGCGCTTGTCTAATAACTCTCCTTGGGCTTTTTTGTTTGCTTTTTTTTAACCTAAGCATTTCCTGTATCCTGATTTTTACCTCAAATATAAAGAAGTCAGGGGTTAGCTGGAAATAAACAAAGCTTCAGTTGAAGCAAAGAGCCAAACTTCTGTCTGAATGTTTTTCCTTATTGGGGGCTTTGAGCTGTTATAATTGTAGTAATAACTTTTCATCAGATATATACTCCATAGAAGAGCAGAGAAAAGAACTCTCTGGAGTTATTATCCCTAGAGTAAATATGAGGTGTCTTAACTGGGTATGGTCAATTATATTTCTAGCCTCTAACGTGAGCAAGGCAAGAGACTAGGTAGAAGAATCTGGAGAGATGCCTGAGTGAGACTGCTCTGCCCCTTCCAGAAGGGAAGAGACAGCACAAAGGATGGAGTAACACAGCACCTCCCACCAGTGTTATATAAGGAAAGCCTGTCTAAAATTTCAAGGTGTCTAACAATGGAATAAGTTACCTTATGACAGAGCTCCCAGTCACTAGTTTAAGCAGAGGTTGGACTACCTCTCAGAAATTATAGATGAGATTCCTACAGGGAGTTGGAGGCCCCTCTTAATGAATAGGCATTAAGCTCCTACTGTGTCGCAGACATTGTCCTTAGGTACTGGGAATACGAAGCCAAAGTTAAAACTGTTCTGCCCTTGAAACACTTATAATCTATCGGGAAAGATGACATGGATTTTTCATGAGGAGTCACTGGAGGTATTGGGAAAGGCCTCATGTAGAAATCAGTCCCTTGTTGCATTTTCCTGTACCCTAATTTTTGAAGCAAGATAGGGGTGCCAGGTGGTGAAGGTGAGAAGGAAATGCATTCTAGGCATGTTAGAGAACCTTGGTAAAAGACATGTAAGTGAAAGAGTTAAATGTGAGGAACAAGAAGAAAGTCACTTTGACTGATCTGAAGAATGTATAAAAGGGAGAAATGTGTAATAAGGCTGAAAAAAGTAAATCAGAGCTAAATTGTGAAAGGCTTTAAATGCTAGAGGGCTGGTATTTTGATCCTAGAAGAAACAGGGAACCACCAGTTTATTGAACAAAGGGGTGACCTGATTAGACCTATGTTTTAGGAAAATTACTTTGGCACATGTGCACAGGGTGGATTAGAGAGTAGGGAGACCAATAAAAAAGCTATTGGAATAGTCACAATACAATAAGAAAAACAATGATAATGATTATGATAATGCTAGTATTTATATAATACTTTAAGGTTTGCAAAGTGTATTACATGTTACCTCATTTGAGCCTCACAACAATCTTCTGTGGTAAGTGTTCTTATTATCTATGTTTTATAGGTGAGGAAACTGAGGTAGCGAGGTTACCTGACTTGCCCAAGATCACACAGCTACTAAGTGTCTGAGGCAAGATTTCAACCCAGGTTTTACCCTTAAGATTCATGCTCTTATCTCAGCCATACCTGGCAGACCCTATTTACTTCCTTATGTGAGAATCTCTAGTTCACTCTATTATTCACATTTTAGACATTTGTGTGTAGGCGTTTGGAGGCCAGGGGTCTTAGTAAGATTCCACATCTACTAGTCCTTATTGTCAGTAGTCTAACTATGTTGTTCTTTTTCTACTTTCTCTAATAGCTGATTTGACAAATATACATTGGCAGTTTTTTTTGCTTCCCCTTTTCAATTTAAATTGCTCTTGCTCTGAACATTCCAGTAGTTTAAACCTTGATCTAGAAATATAAATTCCATTTTTACATACCATCTTTTTTGCCTATTGTTTGCTCCCCAAATCTTCCTTTCTTATTGAAAACCTTGACATCTAGTTGGCCACAGTCATAAATGTCAACTTCATAGTTCCAAGCAGAAGAAACTTAGAACTCCACTTGGGAATTGCTTATAACCAGTGTCCCCAAACTAGTACCTTGGGTCACTACTATGAACTTAAAAGGGATTTAAGGAAAACACAGTAGTTCTTGACACCTGTCAGATTCTAAGCAAACTAGTAGCTTGAGCTCATTCACAGCATTAACTTGAGGCATTTGTTACCTTTCAATGACATTTTTCAATGTTTGAGATGTGATTTTGTTTACTTATACTTATGTTTGGCTGATTTCTTGAACTTTCTCATTTGTGATATCACATTTATGAAGTTGGGCTTTCAGCACTTTCTGTCCTACTTGAAAACCATTATGGCACAGGAAATAAAGCTGGTTGTGTCAAATCCGATTCAAGGTTTGAAAATTATGCAGCACCCAACAGGTACACCCATCCCATTAGTAATTAACTGTGGTTATTTAATAGTGAAGTAAAAATATATTTTTCTTTCAATTGATATTTTAAAATAGCTACTAAGTTGCTAGGACTTGAATACTTATTTAGCAGCTTGGACCTGGCTACTTAATCGATGGAGGAACTGTTGAGTATTTCCATTGGATTGTGTGTGTGTGGAAAAAATTACTGTGATACTAAGGGCACCATGAATGGAAACAGGGAATTTCTGATTGATACTGTAGAGATGGAGCATTCTTTGCCTCATTATCAAAGTAGAGACAAAAAGGGAGGTAAAGTAGGCAGTTGATCAGAGTACAACATGCAAGGGAGATTCAACAAGAAACAATTAAAATATTGTTTAAAGGCAAGTTGTTTTTTAATACTGGAAATCTCTACTCTTCAAGGCCAAAAATTTTTTGTGACTCAGTTGCAGTATGTTAAAATGAAGGCTTGAAGCAAAAGCTGTGCAGATTTTTAGGCCTTATTTGGTGCATACTACTGCTTCTCTACCCTCTTATCAAGGCTCTTGGGTTGACTCTCATAGTTGAGTACCAACTAAGCTACATGTTTTCCAGCTAAATTAATAAAGGATGCTTCACAGTTCCTGAATATCACTATTGGGGTCAATTTTTGTAGGCAGTCCAAACTAGAAGCTCACTAATTAAGGCAGTGAAGTGGCTCAGTGAATAGAGTTCAAATCCAGCCTCAGGCACATACTAGCCTGGGCAAGTTACTTAACCTCTCTTTGCCTGAGTTTCCTCATCTGTAAAATGGAGCTAATAATAACAACCTACTTCCCAGGGTTGTTAGGAAGATCAAATGAGATAATGGTTGTAAAGTGCTTACCACAGTGCCTGGCACATCGTAAACATTGTATCCATATTAGATATTGCTATTGTTATTATTTAATTATTATTACTGTTATTTTGAAAGAGCTTGACTTGTCTCTGTTACTTATTGACTGTGTCACCTGAATAAGCCATTTATCTTCTCTGAGACTGTTTTTTCACCCATACAGTGAGAATGATATTTACTGACTCCATGGGCTTACAGTATATTTTTAAGTAACATTGTGATATAATGGAAAGAATCCTTGATCTTGACATCTAAATCTCTGTTGCAAAGAATCAACTTTAGTTTGATGACAGAGAAAATTTCCCAACAATTAGAGCTTCCCAAAAGAAGTTAGCGCATTACCTCTTGACATCTTAAACAAAAGCTGTTTACCACTTGCCAATCATATTGTAGAAGGTCAATTATATTGAGGTTAGGGGAATTTGCCAATTATATTGTGAGGAAACTTATGTTTAGGTGTGTGTTTTGGACTAGGTGGTTTCTAAGGTTACTTTCAATTCTGAAACGGAATTTTTTGTGTTTTTATACAATTGTCTCCTTCCTTGTTAGATTGTCAGCTATTACTTCTCACTGATATCGGTGTGCCTGCCTCTAACAATCCTTCTTCTAATTTACTTCTGTTAATCTTCTTAGGGATTGAAAACTGCATAACCATGTTTATTAGAACTACTTTCCATCATCTTAAGCAGGCTCTGAATAATTGCCTGAGCGACTTTTCCTATGAATAACGTTCACAAATTTTAGTATCTGGGCTTTGTGGTTTCTATTTTTGCTACTCAGAAGCAAAAAATAAACTTCTTGACCATGTACTGTGTAGTTGAGACTTCTAAGTAGTAAGTTTCATAGTATTAAAGTATTTGTAGAGATCATAGTTCAACCCAAGTCCCTTGAACCCAAATACCATTCTCTTTTCCCCTTGTGAAATGACTTTTGCATAAGTGAAGTGCCATTGTATTAATCTTTTTTTAACATTAAACATGAAGATCTTGACTTGATATATTTTTAATGAAGATAGAAGAGACTAACAATGAATATGTGTGCTTTGTTATAATTGTCAATTTCCTGCCCAATAACCAACTCCCTCTTCTCCTTCCCACATGCCATATACCACAAATACTTCTTGTGTTTGCAACTCTTGACTTTGTTAGGTTTCCACCTTATCCTCATTAACTTTGGACAGGACACTAGAAAAAAAATACTAGGCTCAGTTAGAAAGACTTGATTGGGTTTTAGTTCTAGTTCTCTTTGTAGTGTGACTGGAGATGAATAATTTAACCTTTGCTTATTTCTTTATCTTTAAAATAGAGGTAGTACCTGTCCTACCTACTTCCATTGTGTAGTGGTGATGATCAAATATGACCAAGTATGCATCAGATAGCTTTGAAATAAATAATATAAAAATAGTTTTATGGCATTACTGGTAATATTATTTGTTGTTCTTTTCTTTTAGCAAGAAGCAAGGCATCTTCTTTTTATGATATTTTTATTTGAGTGTAAGGTGAAGTTCTATATATAAATTCCATGAATTTTCCTGCAGTCTCATGTTATAAAATTAGAAATATATTCTAGAGAAATAATGGTAAGATTTGGGCAACATCTGGAGTCTTGGGCTACTGGACAGTTTAGAACTAGAAAGTCCTTTGACAAGTGTCTTTTGCGTTTGTCCTTCATTTCTGAAGAAGACCATGACATTAGAGAAATGATGACATGACTTGCACCTGACTTGGTTTTGAGTGAGGGAGGGCTGTGCGACGTCTGACAGGTGTCAGTGGAGTTGCAGTGGCAGGAAGAATGAGGTTGGTGGGACTAGTAGTTCTTCATTGCTGTGACTGGTGGGGACCAAGAGCCAGATGATTTTGTTTCTTCCATTGGTCACCTGCCAAGCCTGATACAGGAATATTTCTTACAGAACTGGTAATGCAGGGAACTCGGAATTTTATAATTGAGTCTTCAGGTAGTATTACTAAATTAATTCCCTACATTATTACTTTTTTTTGGTAAGATTGAAATCCTTTAATGGTGGATATCTGTAATCTAATCAACAGAAGGTTTTAGACCAATTCTATTGTGAACAATCTCAAATTAATCTCATAAGTAGTAGGTGGAAGAATAAAATATTTAATAACAAAAAAGTAAAAACTTCTTTGAGAAGAAATTTGAAAATGCACCTACTGGAGAGGAGAAAATGTCGTTAGCATGCAAATATATGGGCTAACACAGCATTATCAATTCAGTCTTAAGCTCTCATAGCACAGAGACCAAACTGAACAAGATGATCCAAGAAAGAAACACATTTAACCCTGAAGTACATTCATCTCCAGATCTAACTCTTTGCTTTAGAACATTGCTTTTGAATAACCAGTCTTAGCATCCTTGCCATTACTCCTTTGAATTTTTTTCTTTGAGGGTAATTCTCAGATTTATCTCATTCTCATGGGCATCATTACCAATAAATGTTTAAATAGCCAAGTACTGAAGAAGCAAGGTGACATAGAGTAATAGATCTGGAGTCAGAAAGAACTGGTTTCAGATTCAGCCTTTCACATTTCCTACTTCTTTAGCCATGGACAAGTCACTTGGCCTCTCCAAACCTTAGTTTATTTATCCATGAAATGGGGATAATGATACCTGTATTACTCCTCTCAGAGGATTGTTATGAAACTCAGATGAGTTAATGTATGTAAAATGCTTTGCAAACCTTAAAGCCTACATCAGTGTCAGTTATTATCACCTACCTGTGTGGGAGCTCTATGCTAGTTGATGGGAGAAATAGAAAGTTTACATAAGATACCATCCTTTCCCCCAAGGAGCTTTTATATAATCTAGCATTGATAGGTTGTATGTGCTTTTGTTAGGTACTACAGTAATCTTGAATGCTTTACTTTTGTAAATACTCTCTTTTTAATCTTTCATGAGACTGGCTAATGATTGACCTCACGGAACAGATCTTTTCTTTTTTTAAAATAATAATTTAGACATCAAAGGTAGCATGATATGGTGGGATAGAGGGGCCAACCTTGGAATCAGAGCCTGTGTGACCCTAGGGCAAGTCATTCTTAAAGCCCCTGATAACTCTCTAGAACTACAAGTAATAGAACAGTTTTTGCATTTCTTTTTTTGAAGGGTGCTTCTGTGTTAGATTATACTTTATCTTCTTTGACCATTTGAATCACCTAAAGACTAAGAAATTGCTTTTTTATAGAGGTGCATGTTGCTTCATAAGCTTATGCCTTTTAAAATGCAAATGAAGGACCCTTCAAGATCCTGCTGATATGGTTTTTGACTGACATTTACAAAGCTCTTACTATTAACCCTGATGCCATTTTTCTTATAAATGAGTATATGTAATCAACTTAAATGGGGCAGCCAGATGGCAGAGTGGATAGAATTCCGGATCTGAAATCAGGAAGACTCATCTTTCTGAATTCAAATCTGGCCTTGGATATTTCCTAGCTGTGTGACCCTGGGCAAGTCATTTAACCTTATTTGCCTTAGTTCCTTATCTATACGATGAGCTGGGGAAGAAAATGGCTGACCACTCCAGTATCTTTGCCAAGAAAACCCAAATAGGGTCATGAAAAGTTGGACATGACTGAAAATGACTGAACAAAAAAATTAACTAAAACAAATTGACTCTAGACACGAAGCAGATATATTGGAGTGAAGTGCTGCATCAGATTTAGATTCCCTGTTAACTCCTAGAATAATTTGTAGTCTATATAAACTACACTGGGAAGCATCGTCATATTTTAATAAAACGAATATTGAGTAAGCAGTTGTCAGTCTAGTAATCCTTATCTCATGTTAAAGTGTCATGTAAGCAGTAGCTACTGTTATTCTTTATTAGTAAGAGGAAAAAATTGTTAACTAGAACCAAAATTCTGGTACTATTAAGGAAAAAAAAAAACAGATTTATCCCAAACATTAATTGCAATGGTTTCCTTAACAATTCATAATTCTGATAGATGATGAACTTCATCTTTGTTTTTGTATCTTCAGTACAGGACCTGATACTTGGAAGTACTTAGTAACTCTTGGTTGACTGAAAATGTATCTCTTATGGATTCAAAATAAAAAAGAATAAACTTCAACAAAAAAGTTGATATCCATTAAAAAAAGAAAAGAAAATATATGTCTTACAGAGATATGCACAAGGGTGAAGATGTTTTTGTTAGTTTGTGTAGTGGTCTCTGACTCCAAATCCTACACTCTATCCACTCTGCCACCATGCTTGCCCAAAATGGACAAAGAATCCTGAGGTATTCTTGTATTCCATTCTGAAGGGCCAGTGGCCAAGTAAGAGTTCCCTTGGGAACTCCCTATAATTTTTAGACTTAGTAATATAAGAACCTAAGCTATTAGAATCTAGAAGATAAAAATTTATACCAAACATTAAACAGAATCCAATGTTAACCCATCCTGTGCTTGCTGCATGCAATGGCAAGGGACCACAACACAAACATATGTTTGCAAGCTTTGCAAAATTTAAAGTATTATGCAAATGCTAGCTACTACATTTTTTTAAAAAATTCCACCTTTTCCTACCATAGCATGCATTTCAAGACCTTCTTTCTAATTATAGGCAGTCTGTAATGTTATTGGAGTGGTTAGCCATTTTCTTCCGCAGCTCATTTTATAGATGAGGAAGTACAGATGAGGAACTAAATGTTTATTTTGGAGATAGAAAGCAGGTTTATATTTTGACTCTGTAACTTGGTGAGGTCACTTAGTTTTCTCATCTTTAAAATGTGGGTCCTGACATTTGTACTGCTTTTCTCACAGGACTGTTATGAGAACACTTTGTAAATCTTCAGGGCTTCAGGACACCGTTGTTGGTGTCGGCATTGACTCTCCTATGAGCATCACAACCCCCCTGTTATGGCTGATAGATCTTGAAACTCTGGTAGTTTTGAATAAGAATGAGATTAAAACTGCTTACATCTCAGGTTCAACAAGTGAGTAACCTGATCTTCAGTGACCTTGAGTGAGACTTCTTCAAAGGTAAGGCCTCTTGGAAAAGAATAAAATCCACCCTACTGAGGAAAAGTGATAGGGGAGAAAAAGTACTAGATTTGGGTACTAGGTTTGAGTTTAGGTTCTGCCAACATTTATTAGCTATGTGACATTAGGAGATCCATTTCTTAGGACCTGAGTTTGGACTCTTTCTAATCCTTATATTAATGCTGTAGCATTGACTTTTTAAAAAAATGTTTTATTGTTGCCTTTACATTATAATAATTTTCTACCCACTCCTGTAATAAAAGCAATTAAGCCAAAACAGCTGATTAAAAAAACCTTTTCTGAGAGTATATACGATCTTCTTGCTAGTAGTCTCCCACCTCTCTGCCATGAGAGAGAAAGGGAAGGAGAAGCAAATGGGCATTTTTAAGCACCTGCTATGTGCCAGGAGCTGTGCTAAGTGCTTCACAAATACTGTCTTATATAAGGGATGTTATTATTATCTCTTTTCCAGCATTTTTAATGATTTTTCTATTATTTAGAGTTTGACTTCTTTTTAGGGATCTTTTTGTTTGTTTTGTTGTCATCATGTTCTTTTGGTTCTGCATATTTCACTTTACCTTAGTTGATTAAAAATCTTCCTTCATTTCTCTGAATTCCTTATGTTGTTCATTTCTTACTGTACAATAATGGTCCATTATAAACATATACCATTTTGGGGGGGTTTTGATGTCAACTAATTCCTCAATCCATGGTTCATTATCAAGGAATCATAGTCAGCTCTTTACTATCTCTAATTTCCTGTATCTGCTCTCTTGTCATGGCTTCGTCTGCCTCCATCCTTTGCCCTCTCTCTGCTCACACACTTAGCCCCCTAGTTCAGGCCTGCCTGACTTCTTGCTAGACTGTTACAATAGCTTTCTGGTATCTAGTGTCCTCTCCAATCCCAAACTGCCAAACTGATATTCTTTTGTTGTTCTTGTTGTTTTCTCTATTTTATTTTTTCTCAACTACATGTAAAAAACAATTTTTAACATTCTTTTTTTTATGATTTTTGAATTCCAAATTCCTTCTTCCTATTTTCCTCTCTTCTTGAGAAGGCAAGCACTTTGATATAGATTATATACATGTATAGCCATGCAAAACTTTTCCATATTAATCATATTGCAAAAGAAAACACAGACCAAAAAAAAAACATAAGAAAAATAAAGAATGTGGAAAAAATAGTGTGCTTCAATATGCTGTCAGACTCTATAGTTCTTTTTCTGGATGTGGATAGCATTTTCCATCACTAGTCTTTTGGAATTATCTTGGATCGTTGTATTGCTGAGAAAAGCTAAGTCTATCACAGTTGAGCATCACACTAAGTTGCTACTACTATCACCATGTATTTTTAAAAAATATATACTCTGTATCTGTTTACTTATAACCATGTCACTCTCTAGTAGACTATAAGCTCATTAAGGACAGAGACTATCAGCATTTGTATGCACAGTGCTCAGGACTTGGCACACAGTAAGTTCTTTTTTTTCTTTTATTAAAAAAGAAAACATTAAAATAAAGATATGTTTCACTTTAAAAAATTTGTCAGTACAATACAAAAAAAGGAGAAATAAATACAATAATTTTTAATGACAAACACAGGCTTTTACTGCTTTAGTTCTGTATGACATGTTTATTAGGAAAATGGGATCTGTTTTTGAGAGAAGGGGAATACATGGTATCCTGGGTAGATAGGGGTCAAAAGCAATGACCTTGTGAAATTTCTTTTTGACCCAGGACCCTTCACTATTTCTTAAGTCTTAGCCTGTAATAGAAAGCTCTTTTTTTCTTGAAACTTCATTTCAATTTTTCTTGAAACTGTGTTTGCTTACATTGAGATTTAAAGAATAATTTCAAATAAAGTATATGAGTTATGCTATGTTAAATACAAATCTTAGTGAGCCACCTTGCTAGAATGCCATCCCTATAACTGGTATTTGAATAACGCAATATGTTTTGTGTATAGGCAGCTAGATTTTCCCAAATTCATGCAAACATAGTTGTTTGGTTGGGTACAGAGTCAGGAAAAGACCTCTGTTCAAATCTTGACTTTAACGGTTACTAGCTATGTGCCTAGACAAATTACCTAACCTCTTTGAGGTTATTATCTTATTTATAAAATGAAAATTGTAATGTAACTGATGTGCCTACCTCACAGGGTTGATATGAGGCACAAATGACAGATATATAAAGCAAAACATGTAACTAGGGTAGAGCAATTGGGGCTTTTACCAAGATTGCTGAAATTTATATGGTGTTGGCAATGTTCACACTTTTCTTGTAGCTGAGTTTATCATCTTAATTCACAAAAAAAAAATTAGTTAAAATAGACAACTACCTTTCTGGACATGTACATACCTCAAGTGAGCTTGTTTTTCTGAGTCTTTATGACTTCCTCATCTTCCTTTCCCAACCTGCATTCTTGCCAACAGTGACTTGAAGGTGTACCAAGGTCATTATTCATTGGTATCTTATCTTTTGAAAAAGTAATATTTTATTTTTCTCTAATTACATGTTAAAGCAATTTTAAACTTTTTTTAAATTTCAAGTTCCAAATTCTGTCCCTCCCTCCCTGAGATGGTAAACAATCTGATATATATATGTGTGTGTGTGTATACAATCATGTGAAACATTTCTATATTTGTTTGTACAAGAAGAATCAAACAAGAAAGAAAATAAGAAAAAGTGAAAAATAATATACATCAGTCTGTATTCAGATAATATCAGTTCTTTCTCTGGAGGCAGAAAGCAACATAGTACTTAATAAATGCTTATTGGCTAGTTGCACATCAGCTTTCTTTCCAGTTTTTTTTTTTTTTTTGCTACCAAAAGGATTTTTTATGATATTTTTTGATACATATACACCTTTGTTCCTGTCTTTGACTTCCTTTGGGCATGTTCCCAGTAGGGGAATTGTTGGGCCCAAAGATATGGACGATTTATTGTTCACTTTTATTGTGGAATTCCAAATTGAAATATAGATTGGTAGGACCACTTCACAACTCAACTAACCATACATCCCGATGCCCCGGTTCCTATAGCCTCTCCAACATTGACTATTCCCATCTTTTTTTTTTTTCATATTTACCAACTTGCATGGAGTAAGGTAATAGAAACCTGAATTATTTCAGTTTGCATCTCTGTTGTGATTGGTGATCTGGGAGCATGTTTTCATGTGGTCATTTGTAGTTTGCAAATCTTTTGAGAGCTGATCGTATCCTCTGACCACTTATGTGTTAGGGAATAGCTCTAATTAACCATTTACTATTCACTTTAGACTACATACATATTGTTAATCATTTACTATACACTTCAAACTACTTACATGTCAAGTACTCTTCAATATTGGATGGTATAAGTGGATTCCTGTACTCTTAATATTTTGTAAGCACTTTTGGTTAAAAGTTATGACCTGAAAATGCTTAAGTTAATATTAGTATTGGGTAATAAGTAGGTAAATGTATAGCTAAATTAAACATAAATGTATATCCTTGGCTGTACTGAATAAAAACTCTTGCAGGTATAAAGTGTTCATTGAGTAACATGAACCGGCTTCTTCCAGAAGGAGCAGGGGAATGGGAGAAGCTACCACAGTTATCCAACCTGGAATTTGTGACCACTTCTTGTCCCCAGAAACCATTTTGGCAGCAAGTGAGAGAACTACTTATTCGTGGTTGGGTAGCCAATGAGTTGGATAGGTTTTGTTTTGCTTTAAAAGACTGAAGTAGACTCTTTGGAATTTTAAGGCAGGTGCAGAATAAGGTGCATCTTTTTTTTTTTTCATTCTAGTAAGCCTTGGACTAAAATTTTGTCGCTGGACTTGCAAACTTGAAGCCACTTAATTATCTTTTGAACTTCCTTTGTTCTTGACTTTGTCTTGTGTTACCTTAGATAATGGCCTCTTTTTTAATCTGTTAATCAGGGTGTTTCATATTACCACCTTGATCTTAACTGTCTGAAGTGGGGGGCGGGGTAGGGAGCAATGGGGACTCCTTAGACTATAAATGCAATACATATTTTATTTGTTGGAATAATTAGGGTTTTTTTTTAATGTTTTCAGAATTCCTCTGTCCAAAGATTTTCTTTACCTTTTTAGTGTGAATCAGCAAAATAATACCATACAACTCTACCAATATCTTTGCCAAGAATACCCTAAATGAGGTCATAAGGAGTTGGGCATGACTGAAAATGACAATGACATCCTACTTGCCTCTGTTTCCTTAACTATAAAATGAGGATAATAATAGCACCCACTTCTCAAAATTGTTGTGAAGATCCATTGAGGTGTTATTTTAAAAGTACTTAGGCTTTGTGAAACCTAGCTCATAGGTGCTTTTTCTTCTTTCCATCTCTGGACCTCAGTTTCCTCATCAGTAAAGTGAGAGGGTATTGGACCAGGTCCCTGTCTAGTTCTGTGTTGTTGTGATTTAAAGAAACTAATGATATTTAAGTGTTAATTGTTTCTTTTCAGGATAACAACAGCAATAATAGCTGACACAAAGAGTGCTCTAAGGTTAGTGAAGTTTTATGCACATTATCACATTTGATCCTCACAACAACCCTTACAGATGAGAAAACTGAGACCAGAAGAGGTTAGATTTCTTGCCCAGGGTCACACATTTCTGAATTACCCTAAGGGAGCATTTGACTCCAAGTTCAGAGCTCTCTCCTTTATGTAAGATGTTTTGATTCAAGTTGGGGTAGAGTTTTTTTCCTTTCATTGTATCCTCAAACATTTGGTACACTTCCTGGTATATATAATAAGCACTAAATGCTTGAGCAGCTTGGTGGCAAAGTAGGTAGAGCTCTGGGTTTGGAGTCAGGAAGATCTGAGTTCAAATTCAGCCTTACATACTAGCTGTATGACCCCAGGTGAGTCACTTACCCCTGTTTGCCTCAGTACCTTATCTGTAAAATGAGCTGGAGAAGGATATGGCAAACCACTCCATTTAACCTTGCCAAGAAAGCACCAGTTGGGGTCATGGAGTGCCAGTACAACTGAACAGCAGCAAATGTTTATTGACTAATAGACTCACCACACTGCCTTTCAGACCTGTCTCCAGTGTTATGTTCAGTTCTAGGCATCACTTTTAAGAATGACGTAATAAACTGGAGGGAACCTGAGGAAGGCAGTCTGGATGATGAACCTGGAGTCCCTTCTTGAAAGCATTAATTGAAGGAAATGGACATATTTAACCTAGAGAAGAGAAGACTGAGGTGGAGGGGAAAGGGTAGGGGGGAGTATGGTAGCTATGTTCTAGTATGTGAAGCACTTATATGGAAGAAGATTCAGATTTGTCCTCAAAAGTTGTAATGTTAATGGGATAGGAAGATCTTCCTTGTCCATTAATTGGCCTATGTGACCTGCTTTGACCTCTGGGCCAGCTCATAGCTGTGATGCATCCTGAGTCACATGGAGCCCATTGTGGGAGGAGCTTACCCATTGGAATTTAAACTGAAATAGAATGTTTCAAAGAGAGAAGTGAGGTTGTCAGAAGTGAGGTTAGAGGGAGGAATTTTGCTTAGGGAAATTTGTTTGTGGGGAGGGAGGTCTAACAGAAAGAATACTCAAGATGTTGGAGCTCTCTGGATTGTGCAGTCTTACCTCCTGGTATCCTAATAGTGTTGTTCTGAATAAATATTTTGGTTTTGCCTTTGAGGAAGAGAGTTTATCATATTTTGCGAATCTCCCCTGGAAGTACATATACGTATTCATAGCAGCTGCTGTGGGTATCACATTGGTGTTAAAGAAGTCAGGACCAGGAGCAGTGGGGAGAAGTTGCAGAAAGATTGGGGACTTAATGTTGGGAAAAACTCCTAAGAATTAGCTCCTCAAAAGTGGAATGGGGTATCTTAAGAGGTACGTGTATGGGGATAGATCATCTCCCTCTTTGGAGGTCTGTAGGCAAAGGATGATTTAGCCCTTGTTGAGTATATTAACAGCAAGGATTCCTTTCAAATACAAGTTGGACTAGATGATTGCTTCTAACTTCAAGTTTGTGAATATGAGGCCTGGTTTTGCCAGTTCTTATAAATGAGAAAATTAATTCTTATATATGAGAAAAAGGATAGGTTATCTAGCCCAACTCTCTTATTTGCAGCCAGGAAAACTGAAAGATATGGAGATCATTTCAAATATTCCTTATTACCTTACTATGGAGTCAAATGATCTTAGCCTCCTCTCTAGAATATAAACTCCTTGAGAACAAAGTTTATTTTTGTTTTTAGTCGTTTTATGCCCACAGCCTGTCACAGTGCCTGGCAAATATTAGGCATTTACTGCTTATCAGACAAATAAGAATTAACAAATCAGACAAATAAATGGTAATAACTTAAAAATAATTTTCAAAAATCCTCAGACTCATCAAAATTCTCTTCGTTTTACAGAAGTTTTTTGATTTTACCTTAGTTTACTAATTTTAGAAAGGCAGAGTGGTATGGTAGGAATGACTTCTGGATTTGGAGTCAGAGGATGTCAGGTTCACGTCCTGAACCAGTCCTTGTGTGACTTTGGACAAGTTACTTATCCTCTCTAGGACTGTTTTCTTCCCTGTAAAATGAGGCAATTCTACTAAGTGGTCTCTGAGCTGCCTTCTATCTCTAAATCTATTGTCTTGGTGCAAACCCCATCATACTACTTTGGTACCTTCTACAACTAACAATTTTATGTTAATGATTTAATGGAAAGAGCTTAAATCTGGAAATTAGAAGATGCAGATACTGGCATTTTAATCTCTCTTTAATTCAGTTTTTTCATCTGTAAAATGAGCCAATTAATATCTGCTCCCATATTTAGCTAACAAGCAGGGAAGTTTCAAAATGATTTCTGGTTCTCTGGAATTTGAAATTCTTTAGCAATATATCTGAATTTCAAAGTCAAAACTTCTAGCAAAATTTGAATTACTTGCCTCCTAAAGCAAAGTCATTCTGGTCTGGGGCTTGTTAGTTCCCCTTCCATTCTTCTTGAGGTTGCTTCTCACCAACTAGCTCTGATTGGCTGTGAGAGGAGCTCCTCCCCTTTCCTTTAGAATGTTTTGGTGGAACTTCTATCCCTGCCCCTTTTGTATATGGTGTGGTTGCCTTGGAGCATGTGCAGGCACATGCCTCTTTGTCAGAAGTATGAAAGTCTGCAGGTCTTCTTTCCGAGTCCCATTGATGGGGAGCTGGATGTGGAGGTAAGAATGGAAGCTCACATTAAGCTCTGTATTCTTTGGGGGTTTTTGTTTTTAAAGAAATGAGATTCCCTGCTTTCCAAATTTTGTTTGTTTGGTTTACATAACTGAAAACTCCCACATACTTTTGTAGGTTTCATAGAATTCAAGATTGGAAAGAATCTTAGAGATCACCTAGACAAACTCTTTCATTTTACAAATGATGAAATTCTCAGAGGCGTGAACTGACTTGCCCAAGCCTACACAAGTTTTGCTGAGATTTCTGCGAAACTTGGATAGAGTAGTGTAATTTGGTTATTACAGATGGGCTCCATTTTGTCTCTCCCCTGCCCTCCCCACCTCCATTTCATTTAATTGATTTAATTCAGAAACTGAGATGAAAAGACCATGTTTAATAGTATTTTAATATCTTTAATAGTGGAACTTGTTTCAAGGTTGTGTTCCTCCTGCAGGAAGTGTGGTTTAGAATCATCCCTGATTCCGACCCTTATCCCTCAGCCCTATCAATGGAATTTCCAAACAATGGATCTTAGGTGGGATAAGAATATGTGTTAGAAAGCATAAAATAATAGTGACATTTTTCTTTAACTGTATCCTACTAAGGCAGAGGAACATATGCCATTCTTTAGAGCAAATAAACTTTTTCCAAGTGAGAGAGAGTATATAATGCTTCTTGATCCTACTGTCTAATTTGCTTTGGATACACAGTTTGTTTCTTATATTTCTTTTCTAATTGTATTTCAGTTTTCTTCATGCCTTTAGTGTTTTCTGAAACTTTTTTCTTATTTTTAATATTTCATTTATCTTTTCATATTTTTTTTCTGAATACATCCCTCTTCTACCTAGAGAAGTCATCCCTTGTAATAAATATCAAAAAAGAAAGAGAAAAAATTCAGTCCAGCAAAACTAACCACTGTGTGGATTGTCTGACAATTAGATACAATATACCACGAAGATAGGCATGAATTTGATGTCAAATTTAGATTATGACATTGCCTCCACCACAAGAAACTGTGCTTTTTAATACAATACTAAAAAGTCAATGTTTAAATTAAGGTTGGGGAGGAGGATATGAAAGGAGGCAAGATACAAACAGGATGTTCTTAATGAGAGGAAAGAGAAATTGCACAATTCTTGTTTGGGATAATTATTTTGTTTTGTTTTTTTCTTAATCTGGAGCATTCATTTAGAATATATTTGTAGGATACACCTGCAAAATACAAAAAGGTGTTGAGAGGCTTAACTTGTTTGAAACCAAATACTTTGGGCCATATGTTAATATTTTTCTTTCTTCACATTATTGTCTACTCTGTTTTGAAGTTCTTTGTTTGGCCTTTGTTCAGACCAAAAAATGTTCAGACTTGGTGCCAGTCTCTTTTTGAGTTCATTTTAAAAAGCACTTTTAACATGATTTCTATTGGTAGAGGTGACCAAAAAGGTCTCAGAGAATGGCTGTCAGCAGTAGCATTTGTAGAATGATTTGCCTTTTAAATCCAATCAACAAAAACCCCTTTTTTGAAGAAAAAAAAAATTACTTCTGTTCCAACATCTCCCGTGAGATATCATTTAATTTTTTTTAATAAGTTATTTTATCATCCACACATCCTAGATCATTGGCTTCTACAATTGGTTAAGAGTGGCAAGGTGTTAAAACAGGATCTATGTGAAATCCCCATCATTAGCTGTCAGTCACTTTAGCCACAGCTTCATTCCTACATGGTAATAGACTAGTGAATTTCTTTGACTGATGGAAGGTAGCTCTGGTTTTAGAAAGGACTATGTAGTTATGCCATATTAAGAACCTTTTAATCGTCAGCTTCTTGATCATTCTAGTAATAAAAGCTTGAGTTTCTTTTAACCAGCCTTAGGCTAGGACAAGGCATGGGACATACAGAACTGGCAGGCAAAACACGTAACACAGTTGGAAAATGAGTTCATAATTATGTACCTAATCTAGTACAAGAAAAGGTCAGAGATAATATTGGCCATTTTACTTATCTCATCTTCCTCCTCCTTTTGCCATATGAATTAGATCATTTATTATAACTCATACTTTTATATAGATAGATATCATGTCTAAAACTCAACACATCCGAAACGGAATGTATTCCCTTTCCCCCTAAACCCTTTCCAGTCCTCCATCCTTCATTCTAAAGTGATTTTTCCAAAGCATAGGTCTGGCCGTGCAAGCCCCCACCCCTGTCCCCTTTCTAATTCAGCAAAATCTAGTGGTGTTCTGTCATCTGCAGGATCAAATAGAAAATTCTGTGTTAGGTGTCCAGAGCTCTTCATAACCTAGTACGGTCTTCTTATACCTTTCTCCTAACCACATACTCTTTGATCCAATGACACAATGGCTTCCTTGCTGTTCCACAAATAAGACCCTCTGTCTCTTGACTGCAGACTTTTCTAAAGCTATCATCCTTGCCTAGAATGCTTTTCCCCTTCATCTCCACTTACTGAACTTGAAAGTCCCTGGCTTCCTTGAAATTCCAACTAAAATATCTCTACAGGAATCCTTTCCCAACTCCTCTTCATTCTAGTGCTTCTTTTCTATTAATCCTGTATATAATTTACTCTCTACATATTGGTTTGAATACTGTCTCCTCTTTTAGATTGTGAACTCCTTGAGTGCAGGGACTGTCTTGTATCTCCACAGTTTACTGCAGTGCCAGGCACATAGGTGCTTTGTGGCTGTTGTTCAGTTGTTAAAGTCATATCCGACTCTTTGTGACCCCATTTGGTTTCTTACAGTCTTTCCCAGTATATTGTATCTTTTTCCCCTGCCACAGTCCTACTGCATCTTTTACCCCTGCCACTGCCCTTCCTTATAACAGCAGCTAAATAGACCAACAAAACAACTGGCACCAGACAGTCAATCCAATATTCCACTTGTATAGTTCTTCCCTGTCGGCTCATAGAAGAAAGATATGTTTCTTTTTTTCTGGGGATCAACCTTGATCTTTGTAATGAATCTGAGATTGTTGGTCTCACCTGCCTGACATGATTTAAGATCCTTGAGAACAGGATCCATATTCTCTGGTTCAGTCAGTAGGTCTTTATTGTAAATGCACTGTATGCTAGCATTGTAGAAGATTAGAGACAAGCTATATATACCTTTTCCACTGGGAACTTATTATGGTCTAATTTGGGAGATAAGACTTGAAAATGTGAAAAGTTAGAAAACAGTACAGAAAATAGGACCACACAAGAAATGTCACCAGTTGGTTAATAGTTAATTGACACAGGAATGTTGCAGACAGAAGATGGAGTTCAGAGAAGGGAGAGATTTCATGGAGGAAGCATTGAAGCTGAATCTTAAAGCATGGTTGGTATTTGGAGTCACAGAGAAGAGGAAGGAGGACATTGCAAATAGGAGAATTGTGTGGAAAAAAGCAGAGGTTGATGCTCAAGATGCTGATGACACACACACACACACACACACACACACACACACACACACACACACACACACACACACACACACACACACACACACACACACACACACACACACACACACACACACACACACACACACACACACACACACACACACACACACACACACACACGTTTTAGACCGGAGAAGATTCATGAAGACACTATAGTTAACTACAAGCATTTGGAATTTGGAAGAGGAATCTTCAGTGTGGAAAAAGGATCAACCTTGCCGTGTCTAAACCCAGAAGGCAGAACTACGAACACTGGGTGGATGTCAGGAAAAACACCCTACTATAGATTAGAGTTATCCAAAGTGGGAATGAATTGCCTCAGAAGGTTGTAAACTCCCTTGTCAATGGAGGCCTTGCAGCAGAAGCTGTTTGATTGCTTACTGGGTTGTAGAGGATATTTTTCTTTTGCATATGGGACAGACTAGATTACTGTTGAGATCCCTTTCAACTCTAAAATTTGTTTAGTCTGTGTTCAGACATAACTACATGACTGTAGTGAGAGGCCTCACAAAGGTAAGTAGTTAGAAAAGATTTGTGGAATTTCAGAGTTGCAAGGCAATTTAATGGCAGTCTGTTGTTCAGTCATTTTCAGTTGTGCCTGATTCTGTGTGACCCCATTCAGGGTTTTCTTGGCAAGGTTATTGGTTTACTATTTCTGTCTCCAGTCTGTTTTACAGATGAGGAAACTGAGGTAAATAGGATTAGATAACTTGCCCAGGGTCACACAGCTAGTAAGTGTCTGAGGCCATATTTGAACTCAGGAAGATGAATCTTCCTGACTCCAGGCCCATCATTCTATCCGCTATGCCATCTAACTCCCCCAGTGACAGTCTAGTCCAACCCATACCTGAATAAGGATCCCTGCTACAACATAACCAATGCAGTCTCAGCTTAAAAAGCCTTGAAGGAGAAGGACCTTGTCTCCAGAGGGAGCCCATTCCACTTTTGTAAAGTACTAATTGTTATTTATGTCAACTCAAAGTTGGCATAACTTTGGAATGGCATAAGTTGGTATAACAAAAGGTAATGGTAAAAGCCACCAATTGCCACAGTTAGCACCTTCTGTTCTCTGGAGTTTAGTTTTTCTTCCATATAACAACCTTTCAAATGTTTGAAAATGACTGTTACGTCTTCTTTTTCTTCTCTTTCCCAGGCAAAATATTCCCAGTCCCTTTGACCAATTGGGTTTAATTCAACAAGCATTTATTTATTATGGCATACTATATTATTATAAGGGCTTAATTAACCCAGACAGTGTACTAGGACCTGGGAATGGTTTATTGGGGACAGATTATGGAGGATCTTGAAAGACTGGTGAAGGTATTTGGACTTGATCCTGCAACTCACAGCATTGGATGATTTTCATCTAGAGTGACCTGAATAGAATAGTGCTTTAGAAAGGTCTCTCTGATGTTGGTATTCAAGAATTGATTGGAAAAAATCAACAGGTATTTATTAAGAGTGTGCTGTGTGTTTGATGCCAGGCAACTCTTGTAAGATTATTTGTTTTAAAAATCTATATTGGGTAGAAGAGGTTTCCTCACTGGGGATTTCTCATTTCATTACAATCACAGGGCAAGACTGACACATTCCAACCACTGATAAAGGTGACGTCAACAAAAACAAAAGCTGAGATATATTCCCTGGTCTTGAGTGAGCCCAGGATAAAAAAAAAAAAGGCTAGAAACAGGAAGATAATTTCACCTATCCTCTGTAATCTTGAGTAACAATAATAGGTAATAATTATAATAGCCATTATTATTACATCGATATAATTCTTAGCTGTTATCATCTTTGGTTAGACGAGTCTTCTTGGGCCTCAGTTCTTAGTTATTATATGCAAAGCAAGGGTGTTGAACTATATGACCTGTGAGAGCCCTTAGGGTCCTAGATCTCTGATCTTATTGCAGAAGGCATGTAGCTCGAATTGAGGTAGTGGCAGTAGGGACTAAAAGACATCAGCTGATGTGCAAGACATTTCAAATATGATTTAAGATCTCAACTCTCGTTACAATGACTTACATTTCTCTTGGTGGTCTCCTACAGTACCCATCATAGTGTTTAGGTATTCAACATCTTTAAAGTTTCATAAGAAATTAAAACAATTCTTTTCCTATTTCACACAGAACATCAGAGCTCGTCTTGACCACCAGTGGCTAAGCCATTGTCCTCCTACTTGTTGAGGGGTCAAGCCAGAAACCTTTAAGTGTGACTTTCAAAAGGAAATAATTTGAAGATTTTCTAAGGTTCTTCTGTGACCTCTTTTGAGGAAAAGTGTTTTTGGTTTTTTACAGTTCCTCTTTTCTGGTACCTCTGGTTAAAACCACAGACTTAGCACAATAGCTCAGGAGTGAGAGTATCCCCTCTATGTAAACCTTGGTTAGGCGATAGTATGATTAATTTAGAACTAGCTGAATGACCAGAGCTAAAGAAGTATCATTAATGACTTGATGTCAGCTTGGAGGGAGAGCTCTAGAAGAGCAATCATGGATCTGTCCTGAAATTTTTTTTTCAATATTTGTATTTATCCTGTATATATTTATCCTGTTGTAAAGTAGTGGTTCACATATTATTTCCTCCATTAGACTGTGAGTTCCTTGAGAGGAAGGACTGTCTTCTATCTTTTTTTGTATGTACAGAACTTAGTATAGTGCCAGCTACATAACTGACACTATATAAATGTTTCTTGACTGATTATATCCGTGACTTTTGGGTGAAGTTATAGATGGTATGCACTTTGTTAACTGTGTTAAAATGTCTCGAAAGGCTTTAGAATGATGATTAGAAGCTAGTAAGATGAAATATAATAGAGATAATTTAAAGTTCTGTACTGTGAAGTTTTGTTTTTTTTTTTTAACTCAAGTATACAGTGGGACAGGCATGGTTAGACTATTATTTATACGTAAAACTTCTAGGGGTTTTATTGGCCTGAAAAGCTTAATGATAGCAGTGTCTCCTGGCAGCCAGAAAAGACAGTGTAATCTAAAGCTGCAAAAATAAAAGTATGGTAAACAAGACATGGAAGAACATGGCCCTCATATAGTCTTGTGCCATGCTGGGGAACCTTCGACCTCAAGGCCACATGTGGCCTGCTGGATCCTTGAGTACAGCTCTTTGACTGAATCCAGATTTCACAGAACAAATCCCCTAAACAAAAGGATTTGTCCTGTAAAACTTGGACTCAGTCAAAAGACTGTACCCAAGGGCCATGTGACCTCAAGGCAATAGTTCCTTCCCCTGGCTAGTGCTTGCCTTTTCAGTGGATGGGGAAGGGGTGGAGGGAAGGAGAGAATTTAGACCTCAAAATTTTTTTTAATATTTTAAAAAAGATGCCTTTGATATACTCTGCCCTGATCATTCTGAATACTGTGTTCAGTTGAGGACACTATGTTTCTGCGATAAGATAGAAGACAACCAGGATGGTGAAAGGCCTTGAGTCCTTGTTATATGAAAATTGGTTGAAGGAACTGGATATGTTTCATTTAGACTTGATCAGAATGGGACATAGTAGCTCTCTTCAAATATCCAAAGAGCTGCCATATGGAAAAAGGATTAGACCTTTTTTCATATATTTGCTAAGAAACTCTTAAGGATTGGGTACCCATGCTTTCACAGTCCACTCATATTCTGGAGATCCCTTTCATTTTCACTCTGGAATGGATCTTGTTTCAATGCCTCTTTGAGCTGAAGGTCCTAAAGTGTTGGACTACCCTCGATTACACAGCTAAACACTATTTGTATCTATGTATCAGATATTGGGCCTTCCAGCAAAACTATCTGTGCCTTCAAACTCATAAAGGGAATACACTGCTTACCTTCCATCTCCTCAGTCCATATCATAGGTCAGGGCTTCCTGATCTAAAGGAGACAAATCTTTAACTCTGCCTGCTCCTTGGTCTCTGTTCTAACTGACATCACTTTACTGTTCCAATTTATCCATTTTCTAGATACCTATCTCTAGCTCTCTGTTCACTTGGCAGCAATTCTCTGGTCCTCAGTCCATCACTCTAAATCAGTCCTTACGAATGATCTTCATGTTGTCTTTTGGTTGATTCATGTGATTCATCTACTCTCCTGAGTAGTAAGCATCATGTATATTTCTCCTTTTAACACATAGCATGACTGTTCTTAAAGTCACTTAATAATATAAAAACAGTAGTAGAAAAATAGTATATTATGTGTATACATGTACAGGTACAGATATATGTATGCATGTATATATACTATGTGTGTATTTATGTCTTAAATGTGTGTGTATATACATATATATAGTGAGTGAGAGTGTGTATGTGTGTGTGTGTGTGTGTGTGTGGCACAGTGGATGAGTAGCCACAGAAGAGTTAATACCAATGAACTTTTTTAAAGCCTAAGAAGAGGAGCTAAAACCAAAGGGATAATAGTGTGAACTCCTTTAGGCCCACTTTTTTTATCTTCTTAAAGGTAATCATCATATATCACTTTCCCCAGTAAACCACTTCTCATTAGGCCTCTTTGTCAACTCTGATGCTGCTCCTAAAAGTTCTTTTATTCTCCTTCCCTAACAGAAACTCCCAAGGGAGGGGTATCCCCCCTTTCCTCTTTATCCAGTTACCTTCTGCTTCTACTGGACTTTATCTCAACCTTTCCACATTTTAACCTGGGCCTTAAAAATATGCTAATGATGCCACGGCCCCAGAACACCTTGTTACCCCATGGAGTCCATATCTCCAACTCAAATTGGAGAATCTCTGGGTCCCAGTCTATCCTTCTTATTGTTATTCTTGTTCTTGTTCCTCCTTTTCCATCCAGCCTTGGAATCCTTTTTAATGTCAGACAGAAGATGGGTTTGGGATAGGACTAACTCTTCCATTTATTTCACCATCCAGAATCACAAAGATAAAAGGTCCATGTTAGGAGGGGTGGCATATCATAAGAAAGTTACATGAAGATTGTTACTGGGAAAGTTCCATTTCTCCAAAGAATAATTAAGTCAGCTTCATTTTAGTGAGATGAGCCATCTTTTTGGCTGTCTAGGATCCTGTGTACCCCTTTCCAGGTCATTCAACAGCTTTGTGTTCTTGCAGCTTTTGGCTTCAGCTCTACTCTTTTCTTTCTTGCCCTCACAGCCACCCCATTGGCCACTTCCCCACTAGACTCCCTACATGGCTCTATTTGGACACTGGGGCCCTAGAAGAGTTAGTTTTCTCTTTCTTTCTCTGTTAGCTGCCTTGGCAGGTGACTTGACCTGGGTATCATCTTTTTTTAAGTCTAATTGTGTGCTTAGATAGTTCAAAGATATCACCTCTACTAGGATGCCATGACTGCATGGCTCTAGAGTGCCTTAGACTTCATGATGCACATCACAATGGTGAATTCTGATGATAAGAAAAGAAGGGAGAGAACAATCCAGGTGAAGATAATGGGCAGAGAGGTGAGAATGAATAAGCTTCCCAAGAATACACAGCATGTCAGTGAGACTAGAGCCAACAAAAGGAGAAGGAAGTAACAAGAAATGCAGTTACTAATGGACCTGAAGCTACATGTGGAGAAAGCCATAGATTTTTTAACAGGGCAGTGAAATGATGAAAATGGCTTGAAGATTAGCCCGTTTCCAATCTTTTCAAGATTTGGGTTCCATTTTAAATCTCAAAAAAAAAATCAGCCCCTTTACATGATGGTAGTTTTGTATTTCTCAACAAATACCAATATGATCATGATAAAATGGCACTATGAACTCAAGACAACTTTTAGATAAATTTGTATGTTAGTCACAGTAGCATACATCTGCATTTGAAAAATACTAATGCATATGTGTAGTGGACGTTTTTTAGTGTGCAAAAGGTATGCTTGATTATTTGTGGATTTAATTATGTATTCATCAGACAGTTGCTAGTGTCATGGTTTTGCTATGAATGGAAGGGTGGCAATTATAAAGCATCTATATCAGAAGGATTGGTTAATGAAGCTGATTTTAGCAGGGGTATATGGAGCCACTGTATAGACCTATCATTGTATAACTGGATCTGATTTGCTATGACCAGCACTTAGCATCATGCCTGGCACTTAGTAGGTGCTTAATAAATGTTTGATTGATCCAGATAAGATGTGACCTGGTCTACCCAGGTTGAGTCTTAGTCTGTAATGGGAAAATTTGAGTTGGTTCTTTTAGAATTTTTTGCTTCCCCTCACCCACTTTGTACCCAATTCAGAGTTGTTTTTTTAAAACAAGTCTTGCTATTACTTGGGGTATTTTTTCACATGCTAATAAGGAACTGTTCACAAATGCTAATGAGGAGTTTCTTTGGCTTTCTGTTCTGCCAAATAAGCCAGACGAGTAATTTAAAGAGTTTAAAAGCTAAAACAAAAGTTTAAAATTACTGTTCTCTGAAGTCAAAACTAACAGCTAAATTAATAACTTTTTACTCAGCACCAAAAAGTGAGAAGTCACTGTAGTTCTTTGATTATTGGTCATTGTAAACCATTGGTTGCTATTCTGAAACTTCAGTGGCAAAAAATGGTTAAAATAAGCCTATGGAAAGTAGTCCAAAAGAAGCCATTCCTTGCATGATTTATGTTGGATTTGAGGATAGTCACTATCCCCAGCTACTGCATATATTTTAAAAAGGGTGCTTGCTTCAGTCAGATGATTTTAATTACTTTTCTTTTCCAGAAGAAAGGGATTGTGGTTTCGCTTGCGGAAAATACTTCTTTGGTCATTGGCCTTGTACGTTGCCATTCCATTCCTCGTAAAACTCTGTCCTGGGATACAGGCTAAGCTGATTTTCCTAAATTTTGGTAAGTGATAACTTTCAAACCTGTTTTTAATTTTTGGTTTTAATTATAATTTAATTGAATCATTACTGGCATTTATGTAGCATCAAAAGGTTGCAAAGAACTCCTTATTTATTTTGAGCCTCACAAAAACTCTGAGGTAAGCACTGCTGTTGTTCTCATCTTACTGATGAGGAAATTGAGGCTTGGATTAAGTGGATAAGCCCAAGGCCCTTCAACTAGAGTCTGACTCCAGGACTTCCAGACTTCAAGGCTAGCACTATATCCAATTTGCCAAGCTGCCTCTTTTGTCTTGTTGAGTGGAAGATAGGAAGAAAAGTGGTCATTTAAAAAAAAAATCTGCCATTGAATTTTGCTTTCTATTTTGGACATTCATATTCATGAATGAGTTAGACAGTAGCCATTTTTATTTAGATATCATTTTGCTATGCATTTAGTGAAAATATTGATAAAAATTTTGTGGGTACACATTTAAAATATGGTTTAACATTAGTTATCTTTTTCCCCTGAAAATTTTAACTTAAGTAGCTGTTGTTATTCAGTCATGTCTAATGCTTCATGACCCTATTTGCAGTTTTCTTGGCAAAGATGATGGAGTGGTTTGCCATTTTCTTTTATGGCTCATTTCACAGATGAGAAAACTGAGCAAAAAGGATTTTGCTTGCCTATGGTCACGGAACTGTTAAGTGTCTGAGGCTAGATTTGAACTCAGATCTTCCTGACTTCAGGCCTGGCATTCTATCCACGGCACCACCTAGCTGCCCAAGAAATTTTATTTTGGAAGCAGTGAGATAACAATTTCTTTGACATGAAAAAATTTAAGTATTCATCTTTTGTTTTTTAAGCCTGTAAAATCTTTTGAATTTTTTTGAGTTTTTAAGTTTTAATTCTTATTATCTTTCTGTTTTTATACAATCTTTATTTCCAGACATATTCATTCCCCCCCCCACCATTTTCCCAGGGAATCAGCCCTTTTAACAAATAAGATAAAAGAAAGAGGAAGAAAAACAGTTTAGTAAAATTAACCAACATATCAGCTGAAACTGACGGCACGTGCTCTATTCTACATCCATAGTACCTCACCTTTGCCAAAAAAAAAAAAAGGGTGTTGCATTTTCCTTATCTTTTCTCTGATCATTATAATAACACAGCATTCAGTTTGTTCTTTTCACTTACATTTTAATCATCATGTGTATTATTTTTCAGGTTTTGTTTGCTGTGCATCATTTCATATAAATCTTCCATGCTTCTCTGAGTTCTCAATTACATTCATATACCATAATTTGTTAGCCATTCCCTCATTCATGGGAATCTACTTTGTTTCCAATTCTTTGCTAAAACAAGAAGTGTTGTTATCAGCATTTTGTTATTAAAAGAGCTATCCAGTGTCTCTGACAGAATTGCTGAAATTTTATTTGAGGTCATATTTGAACCCAGATCTTATTGACTCAAGTCCAGTGCTGTATCCGTTGAGCCACTCAGGTGCCTAGTTGCCTATATGCTGATGACATGATAGTTTACTTAGAAAATCACTAGTAAATAGTAAACAAACTAAGACAGTATATTCAATATCTTGTTTTGATATTGATTAAATTTTTTAAAAATAAGTTCATATTTACCTTCAGCTTCCTCTCATTACATAGTTTGGGTGTTTTGTTGTAGGCTTTTCGTGTGTGTGTGTGTTAAGCTATTTCTAGTGTAAGAAAAGTGCAATTAAAGAGCAGTTTATCATTGACCCCACTTAGCACCAAGGTAAAACTGTTCTCTGTCATTTATTTCCCATCTCAGACTTATCCCCCTTTTCTTTTTTTTTAAGATTTAAATTTATTTATTTTTAGTTTTTAACATTCATTTCCACAAGATTTTGAGTTCCAAATTTTCTCCCCATTTTCCCCCTCCCCTCCAACCTGAGATGGTATGCTTTCTGATTACCCCTTCCCCCAGTCTTCCCTCCCTTTTATCATCCCCCGCTCTTATCCCCTTCCCTTTTACTTTCTTGAAGGGCAAGATAGATTTCTATACCCCATTGCCTGTATATCTTATTTCCCAGTTGCATGTAAAAACAATTTTTAAACATTTGTTTTTAAAATTTTGGGTTCCAAATTCTTCCCTTCCTACTCACTGCCACTGAGAAGGCAAGCAGTTCAATATAGGTTATAAATGTGTAATTATGTAAAACATTTCCATAAGTCATGTTGTGAAAGACTAACAGTATCTAACAGTATTTCCCTCCATCCTATCAGGGACTCAGGGAAGTCCCTGCTTTTACTCTGCCATTATTCTGTTTTCTCCTTTGACTCTGTCCCTTTTCTAAAGTGTTTGCTTCTGACTACCCCCTCTCCCAATCTGCTCTCCCGTCTATTATTGCATCTCCCCATCTCCTTCCCCCTACTTTCCTGTAGGGTAAGATACCCAATTGAGTGTGTATATTATTCCCTCCTTAAGCCAAGTACATTGGTAGTAAGTTTCACTCATTCCTTCTCACTTCTCCCCTCCTCCCCTCCATTGTGAAGCCTTTTTCTTGTCTCTTTTATGTAAGATAATTTACCCCATTCTCTCTCTTCCTTTCTCCCTCTCCTAATAAATTCCTCTTTCACCTCTTAATTTTATTTTTAGATACCATCCCTTTATATTCAACTCAATCTGTGCCATCTGTCTATCTGTCTGTCTGTCTATCTCTCTCTTCATCTCTTCCAACTACCCTAATACTGAGAAAGGTCTCATGAGCTACAAATATCATCTTTCCATGTAGGAATGTAAACAGTTCAACTTTACTAAGTCTCATGATTTTTCTTTCCTTGTTTACCTTTTCATGCTTCTCCTGATTCTTATATTTGAAAATCAAATTTTCTATTCATCTCTGGTCTTTTCCTCAAGAATGCTTGAAAGTCCTCTATTTCACTGAATATCCATTTTCTTTTCCTGAAGGTTTATACTTAGTTTTGCTGAGTTGGTGATTTCTTGGTTTTAATCTTAGCTCCTCTGACCACTGGCATATCATATTCCAAGCCCTGTGATGCCTTAATTAGAAGCTGATAGATCTTGTATTATCCTGATTGTATTTCCATAATAACCAAATTGTTTCTTTTTGGTTGCTTGTAATATTTTCTCCTTGACCTGGGAATTCTGGAATTTGGCTACAATATTCCTAGGAGTTTTTCTTTTAGGATCTCTTTCCAGAGGTAGTCAGTGGATTCTTTCCATTTCCATTTTATGCTCTGGTGCTAGAGTATCAGGACAATTTTCCTTGATAATTTCTTGAAAGATGATATCTAGGCTCTTTTTTTTTTTTATCATGGCTTTTAGGTGTCCAGTAATTTTTAAATTATCTCTCCTGGATCTATTTTGCAGGTCAGTGGTTTTTCCAGTGCAATATTTCACATTGTCTTCTAGTTTTTCATTCTTTTAGTTCTATTGTATAATTTCCTGATTTCTCATAAAGTCATTAGCTTCCATTTGCTCCTTTCTAATTTTAAAGGAATTATTTTCTTCAGTGAGCTTTTAGACTTCCTTTTCCATTTGACCAATTCTGCTTTTTAAGGCATTCTTCTCCTCATTCGCTTTTTAGACTTCTTTTGCCATTTGGGTTAATCTATTTTTTAAGGTGTTATTTTCTTCAGTATATTTGGATCTTCTTCAGCAAGCTGTTGAAGTGATTTTTGTAATTTTCTTGCATCACTCTCATTTCTCTTCCCAGTTTTTCCTCTGCTTCTCTTACTTGATTTTCAAAATCCTTTTTGAGCTTCTCTATGGCATGAGACCAATTCATATTCCTCTCGGAGGCTTTTCATGTAGGAGCTTTGACTCTGCTGTCCTCCTCTGGTTGTATGACCTGATCTTCCTTGTCACCAAAGTAAGATTCCTGTTCCTGCTGCATCTGCCCCTGGCACACCCCCCTCACCCCCATTGTTCTGGGTCTGGGGCCAGACCCAGCCCGACAGCAGCTCCTCTTTCTACCCAGGTCCCACAGAGTTTTCCCACTGAAATTTTTAGTGTTTGTGGTTTGAGAAGTCTGGAAACTGCCACAGCTGTTAAGGATTCAGTCCCCTGAGGCCTGCTCCAGCCTGTCTGTGCTGATGCACCCACAACATATTGCACCTAATTCCCTGATCAGTGTGAAAGACCCTTCTTGTAGACTTTCCAGGTGGTCTTAGGCTGTGGATTTGTTTTGTTCTATCTTTTTTGTGGGTTCTATAGGTCTAGAATTTATTTAGAATCATTTTTGGTATTTAGTATTTGATATCTGGAGAGCTTTGGTGAAGAGCTCAGGGAAGTCCCTGCTTTTACTCGGCCATCTTGGCTCTACCCCTGAATTTTTTTTTTTTAGAGATAAATGTTTGCCTTTTAATTGTGGTAAGCTTATTAATTCAGTTTTAGGATATTATATGAAAATTAAAATTCAAGAGTATGAAATATAGTATGGATAAAGTGACTTCTAGGTGGTGTGAACACTATGCAGAATATTTGTAAATAGCAATATCCAGTGAATGGACAAATGTGACAGGACTAAGGTACTGTGAGACACTACCAACCATGGAAGGCATTAGCAACAAGGGACTAATTGAAATGTAGATTAGAACTTGAAAACAGCTTAGCTTCTATAACTATCTTCTTTCCAGCTTCTCATTGTGGTGTAATCCATGAATGAGAAGAGTGACAGTTAACATTTTAGCTTTGTTTGTATTTTTGTAATACTTAGAAATGCGGAGGCTTAGAACATCAGGAAGCTGAGAACAGAGATGAAATAATCCCAAGTGGAAATAATAGCCAGGATGATGATAATTGAAGAGGTAGAGTGGGTGAGCAGTTTTGTAGGAGTGGAGACATAACTTATGAACCGTGGTGTGAGGAATTAAAAACTGAGCATGGAGAAAAGTGAGTGTGAGTCAGGCTAAAAGTTTCTGACAGGTGGGTGAATTTATTTGCCTTACCTGAGATAATCTTCAGAGTTCAAGAATCTGTAGTTCTTTAGAATATCTAAAGTCAGGGTACTTTAGGCCTATAGAAATATAAACTTTCTAGAAATTTTGAAGCCATAAGAGGGAAGTGCTTTCTTTTAATTTAATAGGTGAAGGATTTATGATTTCACAGGTGTGAGGTCTCTCTCCATGAACCAGTCTATAACCTAGTAGGTAGATTTTTGAGAGTAACCAGAGGCTTGTAGGGATTAACTGATTTGACCAAGCTTCCAGAGCGTATTTGTGCATGCGTGTGTGGGGAAAAGGGAGCATAATAGAGAAGATGAATCTAATTTCAGCACTCTGGTCAGTACTCTACACAAGTAATTTCTTCTTGTTGTGAAAGTAATTTTTGGTTCTGATTTTAGGAAATGAAAATGGACATTTTAGAGCAAACTGAATATAAAAAAAAGTCCTGCTTATATAGCCCCATAGTCTTTTTGTAGATTTAGCAAAGTAAAACTATACCCTTCATAATCATAAAGTTGTCATTCTTAGCATAATTAAATTTAAGATGCAATTTATTTAGATAATTTCATATTTCTATTGAGTTGGCTGTCAGATGTTCTTAATTTTTATCATAAATGGAATTATAAACTGTTGGACTTTAAGCAGGCTAGCATGTCTTAGTCTTCACCAGTTTATGAGACTTAGAAAAAGTATTTAAACAGAAGAAACCATTAAAATATGAGAGTAAAAAAACATTTTTGGTCAAAGAATGCATGATAACACTGGTAAGGAACACTTTGTATGAATTCCCTAATGCTTTCTCTTCCAAAGTTAACTTAACAGTCAGTGATTTCTGGACTGTTAAGTGGGTGAAATAGCTGAATTTGAAGTCAGAGGACATGGGTTCAAATGTTACTCTCACCTAATACCTGTGTGATGTTGCATGATTCATGTCACTTCTTTGGGCCTTGGTTTCTTATTTGTGAAATGGGTGAATTGAACTAAATGACTTTTTGATATCTCTACGGGCTGTAAATCAAAGGTCCAATGACCTGACCAATAACATTATGTGGCTGATTTTGCCACAAAAGAATTAAACCATGGCTTAACCTGTGTTGTTTATTAAAAATCCAGTTCATTAAAAGTAGTTTAATATTATAAATTCTGTTCAAATATAAACTATTACTCTTTAATGAAGAAGTCTGTCTACTTTCTGGAGTATTTATTTAGGTCATGGGGTCATAAAGAACCACAGTCTCATTTTTCCTCTAACTCCAAACCTCTTGGACTTAGGTTAGGCAAGCCAGGGTGATACTTTCATCATTTCTAATCTCTTTTGGAATAAGAAGATATTGCTATCAAAACGTCTTTCTATAATCTGTCTTTTGGAACCTGTTCAGAGATGTGGAAACTTCCCTGCAGATCTCTAGATCAAAAAACAGCAGGAAGCTTTCTCTTTACTCCACATAGCTGCCAAAGGGATTTTCAAGTGCAAGTCCAATCATGTTATGTCCCTACTCAAGTTGTAGTGGCTCCATATTACTTTTAGGATCAAATATAAACTCCTCTTTGGTTTCTAAAACCCTACATCACCAGACACCAGTCTGTCTTTCCAAACTCACTTTGTCTGGCCAGACTGGGTTTCTTACTATTCCTCATACATAACTCTGAGTTTAACTTGGACCCTCCCCCCATCATAGGAGGCTTTTTCTGATCTTCCCAAATTCCTTTCCCCCCAAAACCTAGTGCCTCTATTTTGCCTCCTTCAGTTAGATTGGACAGTTCTTGAGGGCAGGAGCTACTTTGCTTTTGTTCTTGTTTGCCATGTGCCTAGTATGTGGTAAAGACTTTGTAAATGCTTCATTGATGATTGAGGCATAGAAGGTAGGGCAGTCTCTTCTTCTCTTGTAGAAATGGCAGTGTCCCTGGAAGAAGAAACTAATATCGTTCTTTTTTAAAAATAGTGTTTTATTTCTTTCCCCAGTTTTATATATATATAAACATATGTACACATATATATGTCAAGAAAGCTTTTAGCATTCATTTTTGCAAGATTTATGAGTTCCAAATTTTTCTCCCTCCCTCCCTGCCTTTCCCTCCTCCCCTCTCCACTTCAGAAAATGGTAGGTAGTTTGATAGAGTTCATACATGTGCTGTCATGTAAAAAGATTTCCATATTAGTCTCAGTTGGAGAAGATGAAACATATAAAAAAAGCAGTGAAAAAATATGCTTCAATCTGCATTCAGAGTCCATCCCTTCTTTACTTGAGTATGGATAGCATCTTCCTTCCTGAGTCCTTTGGCCTTGTCTTGGATTATTGTGTTGCTGAGGAGAACTGATCATAATTGATCATCGCACAATGTTTTCCTGGTTCTGCTAATTTTACTTTGCATCAGTTTGTACAAGTCTTTCCAAGATTTGCTAAAATGTGCTCTCTTTGTTCATCGTTTCTTATTGCACAATAGTATTCCATTACATTCATATACCACAGCTTGTCCAGCCGTTCCCCGATGGATGGGCATCCCCTCAATTTCCAGTATTTTGCAAAATAGGACTGCTATAAATATTTTTGCACATATAGATCCTTTTTCTTTTTTTATGATCTCTGGGATACATACCCTAGTAGAGGTATTGCTGGATCAAAGGGTATGCACAGTTTGGTTGTCCTTTGGTCATTGTTCTCCAGAATGGTTGGATCAGTTCACAACTCTATCAACAACAGTGCATCAGTTGTCCCAGTTTTCCCACATTAATACTGTTCTTCATTTGATAGCTTTTTCTCTGATTTGCTCTCAGAGTATGGAAATTTATGGTGGTGTAGTGTCATAAATGGTTTTACATAAAAAGTTTTTCCCAATGTTGAGTTTTTAGAAATAATTTATATGATGTAAGGACTGAGGAGCAATAGTTTACTGAGCACTTTATCTTATCGTTTTATTCTTTATAAAAACAAAACAAAATCATGGTTTAAAATTTTTCTAATTTCTCAAGGAAAACTTCAAAAGTTTTTTTTCCTGGATTTTTCCATTTTTTTTCTCCTAGGCCATCAAATTTTATAGGTTCATAGACTTAATTACAGAAGAGATCTTAGGGATTTTCTAGACTAGTTCCTTCTCATTGTACAGATGAGGAAATAACCTCAGAAAGATAAAGTGATTTACCATAGGTCACTCAGGCAGTAGGAGCAGCAGTCTTGGGATTAGAACCCAGGTCTTCTTACTCCAAAGCCAGTACTCTTTTCATTGAGGTACCCCATCATTCCCCTCTCCCTCTACACTCCAAAAGATTAAAATAAACAGTTATTGAACACCTATACTGGAGGTTTCAAACATATGGCCCACAATACTCCCAAATTCAGCCTGAACCAGTTAAACTATGATTGGGAAATACTTAGTAAAATAAGTCAAAGTACAATAAAATGTAGATAATATTACATTTTAAAACTAAGTCAGTATGCCGCCCACAAGGCTATGTGTGGATTAGTTGCCTTTGTTTCTGTTTGAGTGTAACACCACTGATGCCTGTTAGAGGAAGAAGACTATACTTTCCTTTGTAGACCTTAGGGGGGGAACTCTTGAAGATTTTTTAGGAGGGGAGTGACATCAGAAAGGAACATTTGGAATTTATAAAATTATGAGAATATGATGGGGGCAGGGCTAGTTAAGGAACTATGGCTCTAGGCCTGTTGATGGCCTGAACTGGGATGGTGCCAGTGGGAGTGTCTCCAGTGGCACAAATATGAGATAAAGGATCATGAATCTAGAGTTGGAAGAGACCTTATGTCTCATCTACCCCCCTCTCCATAATACATACAAGCAAGAAAACTTAGATGCTAAGCAGCTTGGCCATGTTCACTCAGGAATTAGAACTAGGATTGAAAGCAAGGCCTTTTGACTGCCAAACTAACATTTCCCACTGTACCATGTTGCCCCCAATCAATAGGACTTGGTTACTAATTCACATTCTTTTAAAGCTAGTATTTGATAGCACTTTCAGATTTGCAAAACAATTTGCAAATATTATCTCATTTTATCCTCATAACAACTTTGTAAGGTAGGTGCTATTATTCTTCCCATTTTGTGGACGAGGAGACTGGGGCAAACAGAGATTATAACTTGGCCAAGGTAATTTATTTAGTGAGTGTCCAAGTGGAATTTGAAGTCACGCCTTTCTGACTCCAAGTCCAGCTTGGCTCTCTTCTCTCACTCCTCCCCCTAGACATACACTTATATGCACATACAAATATATATGAGCATTTGTATTCATAACTGTTTCATTTTTGGATCACAGATTTTGTTCTTAGTCCACAACTTTGTCACTTTTGTAGACAGGTTGTTTTTCTTTTCTTCCTTTACTTAAAGGCTGACCTTGCTTCTTTCTGTCCTGGTCAGTTCCCATTCCCCTAAGTTCCTGGTGCCATCTGTCTAGCCACTTCTCTGATAAATAAATGGTCCTTGTTTTCTGTGCCCCAAAGTCCTTCACACCACAGTCTTGTTAAGTACAAAACAAAGCCCTATCCTGAGGTGGTGTTGATTTTCTATTTTTCTTTTATTTGTCATATTCTCACCTATTACTGATAAAATTACGGGTAGTTACCATATGACATGGATGGTTTAAATATTTTGCTCTGAATCTTTGTTTGACTTGCTTTGCTAGCTAAGAGTATTGTTTCATCAAATTTTCGAGTTGCTGATGTAATTTCAATCTCATCTAGAGAAATTGCTGGGTAGGAATTAATCCTAGTTATCCATTCTGTCTTGCAAAGATTTGAAATTTTTGCCTTCTGCATTAATAGTGATGAAATCTACAGTAGCATGTCTGAATTTATACATACTTCACTATATTAATTAGATATGTTCCTAAAGAACTGGTTTGAAGGTTATGTCTTTTAAAGTCATTATGAAAGTAACCCAACTTTTTGTTACTGAAACCTAACAAGTTCTTGTTCATTTAATAGAACTTTATTAAGTATCTACTGAGCATAGAGTATTGGGCCAGGCACTAGAAATGCACAAATCGTTTTGAAGTTAAATGCTTAAAGGGGCAAAAATAAACAATACAGATGTCCTCCAGTAAATTCATGTTCTAGTATCCCTCTGGGACATGGAAGGGAGAAACTCTGGATTTGCTCATAGACCACCATGCCAGACAGCATAAAATTCTGGCAGGGCCTACCATGTCAAAAAGATTTCAAATACGAGTCCAGTGACAGACTCTGTGTTTGTCCTTAGGATTAGCCTAGCTATACCCAGAGAAGCACATCACCAGAAAGAGGGTGGCCCAGTTGATGATTTAATTCTTTGACCACAGCCGCTCCTGAAGTATTCTCTTAGGGTGTGGAGGGGTTGTCATCTGTATGGGTGAGGGATGTGTACTCATAAGGATGAAATCAAAGATACTTGAAGGACTGAAGTAATACAAGTATAACCTGCTTTAAGATAATGAGAAAAAAACATGTTTAATAAGCATATTACTTGGCTCTGTAAAAAGGACACAACTACTATATTACTTTAAAAACAGCAGTTTCTCCTTCTGCACCCACCCCAAAATCCAAAAGATGAGTATGTTTGTGAAACCTGATAGATATTTACAGTACTGGAAATTGAGTTCCTCTCAGAAACCACTTTCCCTTTGGCCTAGATCTATGTCTGTTGGCTACTGTTTGTATTCCTGGGTCAGCAGGCTGCTTCCTGAAATCAGCACTTTCTTGAGTCTTAGTCAGAAAAAGGGCCTTATTTCCATGTCTGTTTATTTTTGCTTCATAGACACTTATTCTGATGAGGGACGAATCTTCCCTTTCCTGGCTTAGCCTTTCTTAGCTACCACTGAAATAGGAGCATAGAGTTGGAAGGGATCTTGGATGTCACTGCGTCTGTAAAATGAGGGGGTTGGAGGGAATGACCTCTTAGGTACCTTCCACCTCTAACTCTGTGATTCTGTGTTTTAGTCCAGAGCTGTAATGAGGGCAGTGTGGAAACAAGGGCCCCAACTTGACCCTGCTGGAATGGAGGGAAGTAGTGTGAGTACAAGTCTACGGAAGAGAGGGTGATGTGGTTGTTACAGGGGCAAGATTGCTCACACTCCTGCCTCCTCATTCATACACACACACACTCACACATACCTACATACGTACACGCGCACACACACACACACTCACACATACCTACATACGTACACGCACACACACACACACACTCACACATACCTACATACGTACACGCGCACACACACACACACTCACACATACCTACATACGTACACGCGCGCGCGCACACACACACTCACACATACCTACATACGTACACGCGCGCGCACACACACACACACTCACACACACATACACTCACACATACCTACATACGTACACGCGCGCACACACACACACACTCACACATACCTACATACGTACACGCACACACACACACACTCACACATACCTACATACGTACACGCACACACACACACACACACTCACACATACCTACATACGTACACACGCACACACACACTCACACATACCTACATACGTACACGCGCACGCACACACACGCACACACACACACACGCGCGCACACACACACACTCACACATACCTACATACGTACACGCGCGCGCACACGCACACACTCACACATACCTACATACGTACACGCGTGCGCACACGCACACACACATACCTACATACGTACACGCGCGCACACACACACACTCACACACACATACCTACATACGTACACGCGCACACACACACACACATACCTACATACGTACACGCGCGCACACACACACACACTCACACATACCTACATACGTACACGCGCGCGCACACGCACACATACCTACATACGTACACGCGCACACACACACACACACATACCTACATACGTACACGCGCACACACACACACACACACACACTCACACATACCTACATACGTACACGCGCGCGCACACGCACACACTCACACATACCTACATACGTACACGTGCGCGCACACGCACACACACACACGCGCGCACACACACTCACACATACCTACATACGTACACGCGCACACACACACACACTCACACATACCTACATACGTACACGCGCACACACACACACACACATACCTACATACGTACACACGCACACACACACACACTCACACATACCTACATACGTACACGCGCACACACACACACACATACCTACATACGTACACACGCACACACACACACAGATTTGGAGGGCAGGGGGCGTTCATTTGTACCAACATCTTGGAGATCTCCAACTCAAACAGTCCTGTGCTATAGGGGACAAGCTGGCTAAATTGCTCTAAGGAAGTTTTTCAGGCTGACCTGTTGTAAATCAGGCCCCAATAAGTTAATCTCAGGTGGTAGCAGAGAGGTCTGAGAAGAAATGGGGACCAGGATTGAGGCACCTAAATCAATGCCACCTCTGCCATTACCCAGAGGATGAGCTGAACGAGAATCTGTGGACCTCTGCCACAATTTCCCATCTCTTTCCATAACATCCTTGGAGCGTCCTGGTCCATTGCCTCCCCCTATGACCTGGCCTTTCCTTCCCTGCTCCCTGCCCCCAGTTTAACAGATGCATTGCATGTTGCCTGATGGCAGATAGAGGGGGAAGGAGAGGTATGTGGGTGGTGGAAGGTTTGTGGCCAGTCCTTCTCCCACACTAGCATCTCATGACCCAAGCCTGACCAAACACTTTAATTAGCAAGAACATCTGATGGAAATATGAAGCTGTCCCTTAGGTCTCCCTTTCACAAACTCTCAGGAAAGCTGTCTATACTCTTTCATCCAATTGCTTTCTTCCACATGTCTCAGCTCCTAGCAGTCTGGTTTTCAGCCCTTCTGCTGAACTGAAATTACCCTCCCCAAAATCACCAATGATGCCCAGTTGCTAAATCCAGTATTTTCTCAGTCATCATTCTTTTTGATCTCTGCAACTTTTGACAATGTTAACCAAATACCCCTTCCCTCTGCCAGAAGTAGATATTTTCTTTGTCCTCAGATTCTGAGGCACAAAACTTTCCTGCTTCTTTTCCTCTTATCTGACTAATCCTTCTGTCTCCTTGACTCTTATGCAGAAGTGTCCCTCAAGGCAGCTCTACACTTGTTCTCTCAATGATCCCATCAGTTCACTTGCACTCAGTTGTTGAGTGTATGCTGGTGATTTCCAGCTCAATACCCAGCCCTAATCTCTCTCTTGAACTGCAAGCCCTCATCACCAATTAATTGCCTATTGATCATCATCTCTAAATGTCCCATGTGTATCTCAAACTTTGTAATTTTTAAAAAATTTTACACTTAAATATAAAATGAAAAAAAGAAAAAAAAACATTGCCATATACACAACAGACCATAAGAAAGAACTCAACATAAAACAATAAGTTTCTGTTTCAAGAAAACTTATATAATAAATACTGTACATTGTTTTCAAAGCTGCCCAGCTTTTCTGCGTTTCTTTGTTGGTTTTCTTTTGTTTTCTGTATACTTTTTATTTTTCCCCTTCCCTTTCCCCACCCTAAAGAAGACTACAATTAAGTGTGAATATATATACGTAAACATAGATATCAATCACCATGTACACATATATGTAAGACCATACTTTGCTTATTTCCTTCTGTCATCTGTTTCTCTTGAGGTATGGATAGCATCTTTCTTCATAAGTCCAAGTCTTCCTGTGTTTTTCTAAAATCAGACCACTCATTTCCTACACCACAGCAATACTCCTTTCTGGATTCAAACAGTGTTTTTTTTTTTTTCCATAGGATCTTTGAGATTAGTTTAGGTATTTATAGTAGTCAGAATGACTTGGTTGCTCAAAGTTATTCTTAAAACAATACTGCTATTACTGTATTGAATATTCTCTTGTTCTGCTCATTTCGCTCTTCATTATTTCTTAGAGGTCTCTCCATGCTTTTCTAAAATCATTGATCTCATTTCTTATAGCAGAGTAATACTGAATCATGAACATATACCACAATTTGTTTAGCCGTTCCCCAATTGGCAGGCATCCCTGCAATTTCCAGTTCTTTGCCACTACAAAGAGAAATGCTATAAATATTTTAGACCGTGTAGGTTTTTTTCCATTTTCCCTAATTGTCTTGGGAAATAGTTGTATAGTGGTATTGCTGGGTCAAAGGGTATATATAGGCAGTTTAATAACTCTTTGGGCATAATTCCAAATCTCTCTCCAGAAAGGTTGGATTAGCTCACAGATACACAAACAATGAATTAAGGTCCCAGTTCTTCCACATGTACATCTCAAACTTAACATGTCTGAAACAGAACTTACATCTTTCCTTCTAAAGCCGCCCTTTCTCCAAACTTTCCTATTCCTATTGAAACCACCGCTGTCTTTCCAGCCACTCTTCATCAGTTTATGCAAGTTTTCCCATATTTCTCTGAATTCTTATTTGTCCTTTCTTACAGCACAATAATATTCTATTACACTCACATATCAAAGTTAATTTCAAAGCTTTTTAAGTACTGTGTATCAAGGTGAGGTTGATGCTATATTATTATTTCATGCTTCTTTCCTAGCTTTATATATAGAATGTTCTTCATGAAATTCCTATACTCCCTTTTGGGAAACTGCTCCTCTTTCTGTCGCTACAGCTGGTTTGTCTTGTCCAGGTTATGTTCTAAGGGATTGCCCATTTACAGTCCATTGGCAGGGCCCTCCAAACATGAGAAGCACTTTTTTGTACTTGGGTTGTAAAATAAACAAGTTTGAGTTCTATTTGAGGCTGAAATCTCTTTTAAAAATCACATGTAAGGGGTTTATCATTTAAACTATGTGTTTATTCCCCGCTGATATAGAGGTTTTATTTCCTTGGCTGTGGTTCCAGAAATTCTTAAGTTAACCATGTAGTTTGTGTTAGAATACCTGCCTTCGACCCTAACCCTCAATTCCCATACTTATCTCGATTGGGCTGGGTTGGCAGTTCTCCAGCATGCCCCACTTGACTCCAGAAGTAACAGTATGCATTTGTCCTGTGGCCTATTGGGATTGGCAATAACTGTATTCACGGGTAAAGTACAATGGGTGAGCCAAAGAAAACACTACGTTTTATTGGATTTGCATTGCAGAAATCACCTAGTTCCCATATTAGGCATTATGAAATCTGTTCCCTACTGTTTGTGGCTATCAGTTTGTATAATCCTAGCAGTGCCTTAGAATTGACTGCCACCTTGTAGATTTAAAGAGGAAAGGGACCTGAAAAGTCATCAAATCCAGGTCCTTCATTTTAGAGATGAACAAACTAAGCTGAGAGAGACAAGAAAAGATACATCTTTACCACCTCTTGTTTAGACTGTTAGGAGAGTCCTCTGATTGTTCTGTCTACCACACAGCTGCCAAAATAATTCTCCCAAAACATGAGTCTGATCATGTCCCTCTCTAACTCAAGAATCTTTTGTGGCTCCCTGTTACCCTTAGATTAAGGTAGAAACTACTCATTTTGACATTTGAAGGGCTTTACAATCTGGTTCCAGTCTACCTTTCTAGCCAAACTTTATTGCTTGCCATTCTACATGCACCACACTCCATCTCTCCTCTCCATACTTTTTGTACAAGCTGTTCACCATGTGTGGAATATAATCCCACCTCTTAGAGTTCCTAACTCCTTTCAATACTTAGGTTAAGTATCAGCTTCTTCATGTAACCTTTACTAACCTCCTTCCCCTAAATGATTTTGTAGTTAGTATATATGTATTTTGTATACACTTATGTGTATGTTTTCCTTTCAATAAAATATAAGCCCATTGAAGTTTGATTGACTGATTTTTGTCTTTTTAATAGGTAGCACCTAATATAGTGCCTACATACAGAAGGTGCTTAATGAATTTTTGCTGACTGATTTACATGATTCTATCAAATTGGCCTCCCTCTTGTTCTTTGGCAGTTTCACATGTAAAAATGAAATAGTCCCTGCCCTCAAGAAGTTTGCGTTCTATTGGGGGGAGGGGGAAACATTTTAAGTTTCAGTCCATACAAAATGAAAACAAGGTAATTTTTTGGAAGGAAGAACTAGCAGCTGGAGATTAGGAAAGGTCTCATGTAGAAGATGATGCTGAAGCTAAGACTTGAAGGAAACTGGGGATTTCTCTAAGGATCTAATCTGTTCAATTCTGCACTGTCCTTTCCTGAATTCCCTAGTCCCCTTATCATGTCACTCATTATGCCTAGCCAGGCTTTATCCTGGGATCATTTTTATCATTTGTTGTCTTTGCTCCCACACATGTGCTGCTGAATGAAAATCATCCAACTGTTCTACCTAGATCCACTAAAAATTTATATTATATAACCTCAACTGAGCCCTCACTGCTACTAGGCAATCCTGCTATACATACTTTTTTATTAGCTCACTATCCCACTTTCCACAATGGTTCTTCCAAACCTTTTCATCCCTCTTCAAAACTCATGGCTCTCCTCCTTTCCCCTCCCCCTCAGCCGAGAACATTGTCTTATATTTTATAGAAAAAAATAAGGCCATCCTCAACTCCTAACTGTCTCTTAATTCCTATATCCAAGCTCTTGCCAAGGTCTGTTGATTTCACCTTTGTAACATCTTCCAAACATGTCCCCTTCTCTTCTGTAACACTGCCACCAATCTTGTACAGGCCCACATCACATCATGCACCTCATGCCTGGATTATTCCAATAGCCTTCTTATGGATCAGCTGGTAGGTCAGTCTCTCCCCACTCCAGCCCATCTTTCATTCAGTCATTAAAAGCTGAGAGGACAGCCTCATTTTTTAGTGGAATCCCATATTGAACTAGTTATCAGATAGTAAAAAGGAAGTGTACAGACCACCAAGTTAAGAACTGATCTAGGCCAACACTGTCCTTTTTAGAGAAGTGATTTACCCAGGGTCATACAAGTTGTTAATTATAGAACTGAGATTCATAAAAAGATCTTCTCACTTCAGATCTAATGATCTTTTATTTTTGCTGTCATGTCTTACTTCTGAGATTAATTTAGTAAGATTTTTTTTTTCAGGGAAAGGTCAAGGTTAGAACTCAGAAGCCAAAAGACTACTACAAGATAAATGGTCAGAGGATACGAACAAATAGTGTAAAGGAAACAAAAATTTTTAATAACTGCTTAGAAAGATGGTCCACCTACCTAATAATAAATAATTTGTGATGACACCAAATCCATCAAATTTACAGAAGTCTAGCGATAAAGCTAGTTGTGGAGAATCAGGTGCTCTCGTTGCATATTGTATTTTACAGGAGAATTGATAAGACGGTATGCAATAAAAGTAACAGAAATCCTGACTTTTGACCCAGTAATTCCATCATTGGGAATGTGCTCTGATTTATCAAAAACACTCATATGCACAAAAAGACTATCTGTTCAGCAGCAGCTAGGTGGCACAATGGATAGTACACTGGTCCTATAGTCAAGAGACAATGAATTCAGATCCAACCTCAGACATTGACTAGCCTGGTCTCTTAATACTGATTTCTTCCCCCTGCCCCTCCCCACTTAAAAACTGTTTGTTTTAAGCCTTTATTAACGTTATTTGTAATCACAAAAAACTAGAAGCAATAGTAGAGAAATAGTTAAACTGCAGTATATTAGTATAGGTGGATATAGTATAATGAAGAATGAAAAGTAGGACAAGTGTATAGAATTCAGAAAAGCCTTTATGAAATGATGCAAAGTAAAAAATGTAGAACTAGAATAGAGTACATACCTATAACTACCAAGTAAGAGGAAAAGTAAATGAAAATTAACATTCAAAAAGTTATGATTGAGACTTAGAAGCCATGACTGAAAAGTAATAGCATTTCATGGAGAAATGTTAATTAAAATGTAAATGCAAAGCAAGTATTATTAGTTGTATTTATTCAATATTAAATTTATAATGAAATATTTTTGTACAAAGGTAAAAGAGAGATTCTGCCCCTCTAATTGTTTATACCCTAGATTTTTTGTTTTTTATGCCCTAAGATTATTTTGAAAGGCAACATGGTGAGGTAAAAAAAAAGACTTCTTGATTTGTGAAAGAGGACCTGAGCTTCAATCTCTATGAAGCTTACTGCTGTTCATTTTGGGCAAGTTGTTCAGTCCTTTGCTTCCCAATTTTCTCAACTATTAACAGGTGTCTTTATCTACTAACCTTTCATCAATTGTATGTATTTCTACAATAGCAAATCTGTTGCTAGAAGAGAGAAAAACTTTCAATCATATCTTAAAATAAAGAAATAGTGGAAACTCCAGTTTTCGGTACCAAATTATTGTTTCTTGGTTGTTTGGAGAACTCTTAGTAACAGAAATTTAAAATATAATTATCATTTTTTGGTAGAAAATAGCTTTTTGCACATCACTTTTGAAGTATATTATTTTGTTTGTGTTTTTACTGATATCTTCTGTTTATTACATCATCATGGTTATCCCTAGTATCCTTCCCCCTTCCCCTCCCAGAGAGCCGTCCTGTATGATAAATAAGATGTTAAATATATTTCATTTGTTTCATTAAATGTTTCCCAATTACATTTAAAAAAATTTTAACAATAATTTTAAAAAATTTTGAGTTCCATATTCTTGTCTACTTTCCCTCTTGAGAAGGCAAGCAATTTGACATTGATCATACATGTGAAGTAAAGAAAAAAAAATTCCATGTTGCAGAAGAAAGCATAGATTAAAAAAACAAGCCCCAAATAAAGGGGGAGAAGTATGCTTCAATCTGCATTCAGCTATATTGTTTAAAAAACAGACAAGAAAAATAAAGCATAAAGGCAGTGTTTGAGTCAATGTACACTCAGTGTTCATCAGTTCTCTCTCCAGAGAATAGTATTTTTCTTCATGGGTCCTTTAGAATTGTGTTGGATCATTGTATTGATCAGAATAGCTAAGTCATTCACAGTTCATCATCACAAAATGTTGCCCAGTATATAATGTTCTCCTGGTTCTGTTCATTTCACTTTGTATCAGTTGATGTAATTCTTCCAAGGCTTTTCTGAAATCATCTTGCTTGTCAATATTTGTAGCTCAATCTTATCCCATCACAATCATATGCTACAACTTGTTCAGCCATTCCTCAGTTGATGGACATCCCCTCAATTTTTAATTCTTTGCCACCATAAAAAGAGCTGCTATAAATATTTTTGTACATATAGATCCTTTCCTGTTTCCCTTGCTCTTTTTGAGATATAGATCTAGTAGTATGTACTGTTTATAGCTCTTTGGGTGCAGTTACAAATTGTTCTCCAGAATGGTAAAACTAGTTCACAACTCCATCAACAATGCATCAGCATCCCAATTTTTCTGCACCTCCTCCAGCTTTTATCATTTTCCTTTTCTTCCCTGTTAATCAGTCTGATAGATGTGAGGTGATATCTTAAGAAATTCTTTAATTTACATTTCTCTAGTCATTTAGAGCATTTTTTCAAATGACTCTTAATAGCTTTGATTTTTATTCTTTTGAAAACTGCCTGTTCATATCCTTTGACCATTTATCACCTGGGCAATGGCTTTTTTTTTTTTAAATATAAATTTGTCTAGTTTCCTATATATTTGAGAAATGAGACCTTTATCAGAGAAACTTGTTGAAAATTTTTCCCTAGTTTCCCATTACCTTTTAGTTTTGGCTAATTTAGTTTTGTTTGTGCTTTTAATTTCATACAATCAAAACTATCCATTTTACTTCCCATTATCCTATCTCTTGTTTGATCATAAATTGTTCCCTAATCAATAGATCTGATAGGTATATTTTTTCATACTCCTTCAATTTACTTATGTCACCCTTTGTTACATTTTTGTTATCTTTTCCAATTTTCAGGGTGTGAGATAAAACCTCAGTGTTGTTTTGATTTGCATTTTCTCTTATTAGTGATTTGAAGCGTTCTTTTGTGTTGAAAATACTTTGTAGCTTTTCTTTTGAGAACTATGTGTTCATAACCTTTAACCATTTACCTATTGGGAAATGGCTATTAGTTCTATGTGTTAGTTATTTATGTATTTTGGATACCAGACCCTTATAAGAGAATTTTTTTTTCACCATTCAACACATTTCCTTCTAATTCTAGGTGCATTAATTTTGTTAGTGAAAAAGCTTTCCAGTTTCATGCAGTTCAAGCCATCAATTTTATCTTTTGTAATTGTACCTCTGGTTTAATTAATAATGCATGTCTTACCAATAGTTGTAAAAGCTCTACTAAAGATCTGATTCTCTTAAAATATTTTTATTATCTGATCATTAAAATTAATATTATGAATCCATTTAGAATACAGTATGGAAATGTTGGTCTAAGCCTAATTTCTGCCATACTTCTTTTCAGTTTTCCAAGCAGTTTTTAACAAATAAAGAGTTTTTTCCCCCAAGGTTATTTATATTTTCTGCTTTATCAAACACTGAGTTATGGAGTTCTATTTTTTTCTGATTCTCCTTTGTCTATTCTGTTCCATTAATTTTTGTTCCTCTCTATTTTTTAACCAATACCAGATGGTTTTGAAAACTGCTGCTTTAGGGGCAGCTATGTGTGCGTGGATAGATCGTCTGCCCTAGAGTCAGGAGGACCTGATTTCAAAATCCAGCTTCAGACACTTACTAGCTATGTGACTCTAGGCAAGTCACTTAACCCCAGTTGCCTCCCTCTGAAAAACCAAACCAAAACAGCAAGAGCAACAAATACAGTATAGTTTGAGGTCTGGAAGTATCATTCATCTTTCATCTCTAGCTCTTTTCATTATTTCCTTTTATATTCTTGATTTTTAAAAAAATGAATTTTTAATTATTTTTTGAAGTTCTATAAAATAACCTCTTGTAATTTGATTGGTATAGCATCAAAAGTATAAATTAATTTTGGAAATATTGATTTTTTTATTATATTAGTGCAGCTTTGCCAGGTGCACAGAATATTCCTCCAGCTATTTAAGTTCTTTATTTCTTTGTACTTTGTAATTGATTCTGTACAAGTCTTTTGTGTGCTTTGATAGTTTGATCCCCAGATATTTTACATGTTTTGTAGTTATTTGGAATTAGATTTCTCTTTCTGTTTTTGCTTCTTGGATTTCGTTATCATATAAAAGTGCTATTGATTTTTTGAGGGTTTATTTTTGTAGCCTGTAATTTTCCTGAAGCTATTGTCTCAGTATCTTTGCTGATTTCCTAGGATTTTTCAAGTACACCATCATGTCATCAGCAAATAGATATATCTACTCTTTGCCTTTCTATATTCTTTTAATTTCTTTCTCTTGTTTTATTGCTGTTGCTAGCATTTCTAGAACTATGTCAAATAATAATGGAGAAAATGAGCATCTTGCTTTCACTCCTAATTTATTAGGAAAGCTTCTGTTGTATTTCTTTGATAGGAAGAAGCAATTTATTTCATAGATAATATCTCACACTCTTACTCTGAAAATCAAAATCTGTTTAATACATGATCTTTAAGGTCTCTTCCAAATCTAAATCTATAATCCTGTGATCTTTTATCTCAATAATCAATATAGTCATAAGTAATTACAACTGCCAACTTTGGGGTTAATCAATCTCTCTCTCTCTCTCTCTCTCTCTCTCTCTCTCTCTCTCTCTCTCTGTATTTAATAGGTTCCTCTGTCTCTATCCCTTGGACTTTCTGCTGCCAAACTTTGAGTCATTCTGGCTCATCTCTCTCCCTTCTATTCCAACTAGAAACTGTTAAATAGTTTTAATGAATTGCTTTCCTTGTGCTTTGGTCCATTTCCTTTACAGTAATTTTTCTTTGTAGATCTTCATGATATAATGATTGGATCTATTCCAAAATCAAAGATCCTCCAAATAGGAACTAACACTTAAAAGTAACTTGGCTTTTTGTGCCTAAAATTCTTTGGTTTAGAAAGGCTTATTTGGATTAATTTGTTAAACCTCATAAAATTAATCCTTTAAAGGATAATCTTATTGAGCAGTTTCAATATGTTTACAAAAATTTTAATTCACCTTTTTTTCTTTGCTTATCTTGATGCCTTCTTCTGACTCCGCTTTAGAATCTCAAAATGCTAGTCACCTTTTTTTTGACCAATTCTTCAGTATAGTATTTAGGATAATTTTAGCATGCATCAGCTATTACTTATTAAGAGTCTTAGTGTGCATGATTATTAAATTGTATAGATTGTATTGTACTTTGGATACTTAAGAAGTTTGATTGGAGCTGTACCAGATCTTAAATTCTATTATAAAGCAGCAGTCATCAAAACTACTTGGTAACGGCTAGGAAATAGAGTGGTGGATCAGTAGAATATATTAGGTGTGCAGGACATAACAGTCAGTGACCACAGTAATGTATTAGTTGATAAATCCAAAGCTTCTGGGATAAAAATTTACTATTTAACAAAAACTGCTGGGAAAACTGGAAAATAGTATAGTAGAAACTAGGCATCTTATGCCCTATACCAAAATAAAGTCAAAATGGGTACATGATTTAGATATAAAGACTGATACTGTAGGCAAATGAGAGAAAGCAATAGTTTACCTGTCAGATCTATGGAAAAGGGAAGAATTTATGACCAAATGAGATAGAGGACATTATGAAATACTAAATGGATGATTTTGATTGCATTAAATTGAAAAGTTTTTGCACAAATAGAGCCAATGCAACCAAGATGAGAAGGGAAACCTGAAGCTGGGAAACAATTTTTATAGCTAATGTCTCTGATAAAGTCCTCATTTCTAAAATATATAGAGAACTGAGTCAAGTGCACAAGAACACAAGTCATTTCACAGTTGATAAATGGTCAAAGGATATGAACAGGCAGTTTTCAAGGGAAGAAATTAGAGCTGTCTATGGTCATAAGAAAAAAAATGTTCTAAATCATTATTGATTAGAGAGAAGCAAATCAAAACAGCTCTAAGGTACCACATCACACCTATCAAATTGACTAACATGACAAAACAGGCAAATGTTGGAGAAGATGTGGGAAAATTGGAGCACTAATGCATTGTTGGTAGAATTGTGAACTGATCCAACAATTCTGGAGAACAATTTGGAACTATGCCTAAAGGTCTATAAAATTGTGTATACCCTTTTACCCAGTACCACTTCTAGGTCTGTATCCCAAAGAAATCATGAAAACAAGAAAAGGACCTACATGTACAAAAAGATTTATAACAGCTCTTTTTTTGGTGGCAAAAAGTTGGAAATTGAGAGGATGCTCATTAATTGGGGAATGGTTGAACAAGTTGTGGTCCATGAATGTAATGGAACATTATTGTGCTATGAGTTGATAAGCCGGCAGACTTCAGAAAAACCTGTACTTATATGAACTGATACAGAGCGAAGTGAGCAAAACCAGGAGAATATTGTACACGGTGACAGCCACATTGTGTGACGCATGACCTTGATAGATTTAACTCTTCTCAGCAGTGCAGTGATCTAAGACAACTCTAAAAGTCTCATGATAGAAAATGCTATCCACATCCTGAGAAAGAACTTTGGAATCTGAATGCAGATAGAAATATATTATTTGCTGTTCTTTATCTTTTGTTGTCTTGTTTCTTCTTTCTCCTGGTTCCTTCCATTAATTCCAGTTCTTCTTTACATCATGACTAATGTGAAAATATGTTTAGTATGAATGTGTAAGTAGAGCCTATATCAGATTGCATGCCATCTTGGTAGAACAGAGAGGGGGAGAAAATTTAAAACTCAAAATCTTATGGATATGAATGTTGAAAACTAAAAATAAGTTAAAAAATTATCAAAAGAAATTTGATTGGAAAAATCAATTTTAAATTTAACTCCTTGTGATCAAAAGATTATCTTATACATGAAGAAAAAAGGCCACAAAGTTGCCTTACCTCCTTTCTCTCCTAATCATTATGTCTCATATCTGAACTCAAAACACTTTGATCCTCTTCAGCAGTTATATTCAGATATAATTTTTCTACCTTTTTAATTCCTTTTATTATTATTTATTTCTGAATATACCCCTCTTCTATTTAGCGGACCATTATAAAAGAAGGAGAAAAGAATTTCTGAGAACAAAGCAATAGGCATCTGACAATATGTTTGGTGTTCTACTACTCCCAGCCCTCTCCATCCAGTCTGCAAGGAAGGGAAGAGGCTGAATTTTTTTTAATTCTTCTCCAAGGTCAAGCTTGGTATCCAACTTTCAACTTAAAATTTTTTTTCATGATATTCTTATATCACTTAGATTTTCCAGTGTAGCCATCCTTATTCCCCTCCCAGAGGGTCATCCCTTCAATGAAGAATAAAAAAGGTAGAAGGAAAAGAATTTCAGCAGAACTAAGCAAAAGTCTGACATTTTATATGCAGTTTTCCATATTCATCTTCTCTTCTACAAAGAAGGTGGGGGGGAGTTCGTCACATAATTACATTGTGTTCAGTTTTGTTTTTATTATTCTTTTCATCCGCATTGTTGTCATTGTTTATATTGTTTTCCTCATCTTGCTTACTCCACTTTGCATAAGTTCACATAAATCTTCCCATGCTTTTCTGAATTTTTCATATTCATCGTTTCTTAAGTTCCATGATGTTCATGCAGCAAAGTTTGTTTAGCCATTCTCCAATTAATGAGTAACTACTTTGTTCTACTTTTTTACTGCCACTAAAAGTGTTATAATTAATTATTATTAATTTTTTATTTTTTAAATATGGGGCCTTTATTTCCATCTTTTGGCCTACTTGGTGAACCCCTTAAGAGTAGGAATTGATTTTGCCTTTCTTGTATCCCAGTGCATAGCACCATGCCTTAGAAGTACTACATGCTCAATAAAAGCTTTGTGATTGATTGATTGGTTGCTTGGTTGACTGGTTCCTGTCTAGCAGTGGTTTCTTTGTGTCTGAAGGTTACATTGTAATCACTTTTTTTTTTTAACATAATAAGAAATTGCTTCTCAGAATGATTGGGCTGTTTCACAGTTTGAACAATAATATGTTAGTTATGCCTGTTGGGACCCAGCCTTTCATCATTAACTGCTTTCAACTTTTGTATCTTTACATTTTGTTATTGGAAGAAGCTCAACGTTTTTCTATGCTTGTCTCTTCTTTTTACTTATTTGGAAAAAAATCTCATATTTATTTTATGTTGGGTAACCTCTATGATAAATTTACAAGCTCCTTAAGGATGAGGATTATTTGCTAGGTGGCACAGTGGCTATAGTACCAATCTTGGAGTCAGGAAGACCTAAATTCAAGTCCAGCTTCAGACTCTTACTAACTCTATGAAGCTGGGCCAATCACTTAAGCTCTGTTTTCCTTTGTTTCCTTATATGTAAAATGGGGACAGTAATAGTGCCTACCTCTCAGGGTTATCGTGAAGATCAAATGAGGTAATATTGGTAAAATGCTTGGTATAGTGCCTGGCACATAGCAGGCATTATATGCATGTTAACTGTTAGTATCATTATTGTCATGACTTCTCAAAATTTTATCTTTGGTTCATCTGGGAGTAACTTTAAAAATCTCTGCTTAAGAGTCAATGTAAACAAATTAGCATACATGAAAACTACAGGAGAGAAAAAAAATTCAGTATCAGTATCCTTGGGATGCCATGACAACATGCTTGTCTTTTTTTTTTTAAATCCACTTCTCAGAAAGAAATCTTGTAGGAATCCTATAAAAGGTCTTCTCCCCAAACTATCCCTCATTCAGATTGCCCTGTTGAAATCTCTCTAGAGGCAATTAAGAGTTGAGCCTCTCTTGAAATGTTTTAGAGTACATCTAATGAGTTTCCAGGAGATATGGTTCATTTTTAAAAATTCCCATCACAGTCAATTAAACCAGTCTTTTTATTCCTTTTACTGTAATTGCTTCAGACTGTTAACAGTGTGTTAGATATAGCTTGCTTTTATCTGGGCACATCAACAACCAAATTAACATGACTGTTCTGTAGACATATCTGTCCTGGATTTCTTAAGTGTGACTTACAAGTTCTAATGTAAATTTGTCACAAGTATACCATGTTAGTATGTATAAAATACCTGAAATGGAAATTATTTTTTAGAAATTTAGAAATACTTACTTGAATCTGTTCTTTTTCTTGCAAAATTAAGATCTTTTTTTGTTAGTGGGAAGAGTACTGGATCTGAGGTCACAGAATCTGAGTTAAGAAGAATCTCCTAGGCTGAACAGGATTCTCTTCATGATATCACAGATGAAGAAGTCATTCGACTTCTCCTTAATAGGGGAAGCCCAGCACTTCATGGGTCTGCTTCCTTTCTACTTTTGGACAGCTCTAATGGAACATTCTACACATCATTCTGACTGTTGCTCCCTGGGTTGAATCAGGCCTTGCAGCTCTTCAGATATTTGCACACAGCTGTTATGTCCCTTTAGTCTTCTCTTTTTCCAGGCTAAAAATCCCCACTTCCATTAGTTGACTTTTCCCATACATAAGTTCCACTCAAGGCTCCCCACTGTCCTAGTCATCTTCTTCAAGACACACTTCACTTTGTCTATGCTCTTCCAAAAACATTCCCAGAACTGAACACTGCACTGTAGCCATTGTTTATAGGGCTGGTCCAAGGGCAGTGATACCATCTTCTTGCTTGCTCTGGATGTGATTCCTTTCTCAATACAAACAAAGATCATATTTGCTATTTTTCCCCCCTTATCTTGCATACACTGTTGACTTATGTTGAACTTGCCATCTAGAAAAATCCTCAGACAGAGGACTTTGTCTTCTTCCCCTGAATACTCACTTTCAGGGTACAGCTGGCCCTCATACAGGATCCTGTGATGTCTTCAGGGTAAGAAATTCATCCTGCATGCAGATGGTAAGGGGAAACTGGATTTGAGTTTGAATCTTGCTCTGATACTTGGGCAGCCTTGGACAAATCATTATCTCTAAGACTTAGTTTCTCCCTTATAAAATGAGGAAATAAAGTAATTTCTAAGGTCCCTTCTAGAGCTAAATCTTTTTTTTGGGGGGGGGCGTTATTTAAGTTTTCAACATTTATTTTCACAAAATTTTGAGTTCCAAATTTTCTCCCTTCCCCCCACCCCAAAACTCCAAGCATTCTAATTACCCCTATCACCAATCAGCCCTCCCTTCTAACATCTCTCTCTTCCCTTATCCACATCTTCTCTTTTGTCCTGTAGGGCAAGATAAGTTTCTGTACCCCATTACCTGTATTTCTTATTTCCCAGTTGTATGCAAGAACAATACTCAAAAGTTGTTCCCAAAATTTTGAGTTCCAATTTCTCTTCCTTCCTCCCTCCCCACCCATCCCATTGTGAAGGCAAGCAATTCAATATAGGCTATATAGGTGTAGTTTTGCAAATGACTTCCATAATAGTCATGTTGTACAAGACTAACTATATTTCCCTCAATCCTATCCTCCCCTCCCATTTCTTCTGTTCTCTCTTTTGACCTTGTCCCTCCCCAAGAGTGTTGACTTCTAATTCTCCCTCCTCCTATTGCCCTCCCTTCCATCATCCCCCTCACCTTACTTATTCCCTTCTCCCCCACTTTCCTGTATTGTAAGATAGGTTTTCATACCAAAATGAGTGTGCATTTTATTCCTTCCAAATGTGATGAGAGTAAGCTTCATGTTTTCTCTCTCACCTCCTCCCTTTTTCCCTCCACTGAAAAGTCTTTTACTGGCCTCTTTTATGAGAGATAATTTGCCCCATTCCATTTCTCCCTTTCTCCTCCCAATATATTCCTCTCTCACCTCTTAATTTAATTTTTTTAGATATGATTCCATCCTATTCAACTCACCCTGTGCTGTGTGTGTTTATGTATGTATGTATGTATGTAATCCCACCAACTACCCAGATACCGAAAAAATTTCAAGAGTTACAAATGTTGTCTTTCCATGTAGGAATGTAAACAATTCCACTTTAGTAAGACCCTTACGATTTCTCTTTCCTGTTTACCTTTTCATTCTTCTCTTGATTCTTGTGTTTGAAAGTCAAATTTTCTTTTCAGCTCTGATCTTTTCATCAAGAATCCTTCAAAGTCCTCTATTTCATTAAAAGAGTGTTTTTTCCCCTGAAATATTATACTCGGTATTGCTGGGTAGGTGATTCTTGATTTTAATTCTAGTTGCTTTGACTTCTGGAATATCCTATTCCAAGCCCTGCTATCCCTTAATGTAGAACCTGCCAGATACTGTGTTATCCTGATTGTATTTCCATAGTACTCAAATTGTTTCTTTCAAGTTGCTTGCAATATTTTCTTCTTGACCTGGGAACTCTGGAATTTGGCTATAATGCTCCTAGGAGTTTCTTTTTTTGGACCTCTTTCAGGAGGTGATTGGTGGATTCTTTCAATATTTGTTTTGCCCCCTGGTGCTAGAGTATCAGGGTAGTTTCCCTTGATAATTTCATGAAATATGATGTCTAGGCTCTTTTTTGGTCATGGCTTTCAGGTAGTCCCGTAATTTTTATATTGTCTCTCCTGGATCTATTCTCCAGGTCAGTTGTTTTTCCAATGAGATATTTCACATTCTCTTCCATTTTTTCATTCTTTTGGTTTTGTTTTGTGATTTCTTGGTTTCTCAGAAAGTCATTAGCCTCCATCTGTTCCAGTCTAATTTTTAAAGAACTATATTCTTCAGTGATCTTTTGAACCTCCTTTTCCATTTGGCTAATTCTGCTTTTTAAAGTATTCTTCTCCTCATTAGCTTTTTGAACCTCTTTTGCCAATTGAGTTATCCTATTTTTAAACGTGTTATTTTCTTCAGCATTTTTTTTGGGTCTCCTCTAGCAAGTTGTTGATCTGCTTTTCATGATTTTTTTGCATTGCTCTCATTTCTCTTCCCAGCTTTTCCTCCACCTCTCTTAGTTGATTTTCAAAATCCTTTTTGAGCCCTTCCATGGCTTGACCCCATTGAATATCTATTTTGGATGTTTGGGATACAGAAACCTTGACTTTTATGTCTTTCCCTGATGGTAAGCATTGTTCTTTCTCGCCCAAAAGGATGGGAGATGATATCTGTTCACCAAGACAGTAACCTTGTATATAGTCTTATTTTTTTCCCTTTTTTGGGCATTTTCCCAACCAGTTACTTGACTTTTGGGTTCTTTGTCAAGACTAGGTTATACTCTGGGGATCTGTAAGATCTCAGTTCCTCCAAGGTGGCACAATCAAGTGTGTACACTGGTCTGGGAGCATGAAGAGATTTTTGTGCCCAGAATCTTAGTAGAGTTTCCTGTTCACAACCACCTTGCCTCCAGTTCCACCAGGCCAGCACTGGGGACTGAGATTCAGATAAGCTGCAGGGGTAAGGCCACTATTCAGTATGAGATAAAGATTAGCTGCTGCAGGGCCTCTATACAGGGCTGAGGAAAGAATCAGCTGCTCAGTGCCCCCAGGGATTTTGCAATCCAACAGTGGAGGCAGGCTACTGTGGGAACTGCTGTGGGAACTGGTGCCTCCTACCCGATGTGGCCTCTGCTGCCACTGCCACACTACACAGCCAAGTCTGGGCTGGGCTCCACTTTGCATCTGGTGTGACAGATGTTTCCCATCGGCCTTTCAGGTCACCCTGGGCTGGAAATTTCCTCCACTCTATTGTTCTCCACTTCTGCTACTCTAGAATTTGTTGAAAGTCTTTCTTTACAGGTATTTTATGGACTGTGTGGGAAGAGCTAGTGTATATTATGTCTTTCTACTCTGCCATCTTGGTTCCACTCTAGCTCTAAATCTTAAGAAAAAGATGAAAATTGATTAGATTTCACTTAAAAATAATACTCCTACGTTCTATAGGTTTGTTATAAAATTCCATATTTATGACTGTTAGATTTCAAGTGATAGTTTTTTTTCCTCTATTGGCAATGGAGCAATCAACAGTTTGGGTTACTAATTAAATATGATAGGTCAGAAAGAGAGAAATATCAAAGATGAAACCAAAGTTTCAGTTACCGATGATGATGTGAATAGTGGTGCCATGAATGGAAGTAATGAAAACAGGAAGAACAAATATAGGGAAAATATGACATGCTTGGTTTTAGATATGTTGCCATTGCAGTGCCCATAGGATATTCAGGTGGAGAGGTTTCTATAGTGCAATTATGGGCCTTGGAGCTCAGGAGAGAGGTCAGGGTTGGAGATGTAATCAGAGAATATGGGCACAGTGTTATGAGGGCTGAACTCAAACCTTGCCTCTTCTACTAACTACCTGTGTACTTTTAGACAATTCATTTCACATTTCTGGGTTTCAGTTGCCTCATTTGTAAATATTTGAGAAAACATATTAACATGGGCAAAACACAGTGATGTTTGAGTTGTGCCTAAAAAGTAATTTAGAAGTATGCCATCACATTAGCAAATTTTCAGACAATATAGACACAGCAGTAGTGAATCATTATCTTCTAAAAAGTAGTTAATAAAAAGTAATATCATTGATGTTTCACATAGTTCAGTTAAATATATTAAAACCCCCTCCAAAATATTATTTAGAGAAGAACAAAGTACAATCTTAAATAACAGTTCTCTTGTTTCTCAATAGGATACAGGCATTAATATAGTTATTAATGACATTATAATTCCTTTTTGTTGTTAATATAGTTTATCAAACTGCCTTACACACTAGTGGTGTATCCTTGAACCAGTTACTTTGCTTACCTTGGTTTGCTCATCTGTAAAATAAGCTGGAAGAGAAAATAGCAAACCACTCCTGCATCTTGGCCAAGAGAACCCCAGACTGGGTCACAGAGAATCCAACACAACTGAAAGGACACAACAAGATGATTTGGACGTCTCACCTTGTATGTATTTGTATACAGCCATTAAACTCTAATGTAATCTTTTCTTTAATCCAACAGTGAGAGTTCCCTATTTTATTGACTTGAAAAAGCCACAGGAGCAAGGCTTAAATCACACCTATAATTACTACCTCCAGCCAGAAGAAGGGGTAACTATTGGAGTCTGGTAAGTATAAGGTTCTATTTCTGCAGTGTTTGAGTTGCTAAAATTTTTCTGAAAGAGTTTTCTCTTAATTAGATTTGGGAGATAGTGTGGTGCAGTGAAAAGGTTTGGAGATGGGGCACCTGAGTTCAAATCCCAGCCATGTCATTCACTCATTCACTGTGTAACCATGAAAACGTCACAAGCTCTCTGGGCCTCAATTTCTCATTTGAAAAATGGAGACAATATATGTAAATACAGAGCACTGTTGTAAAGCCCAAGAGTGTTGTATGTAAAGCTCCTGACGAACTTCAAAGTTCTGTCTGTGTGTTGGGTACTTTGCACATCAGTAAAGTGAGGCTGTTGCAGCATGTGACCTCTGAGGTCCCTTCCAGCTTTAAATCGGTGACCCTGTGGTGATCTTCTCCGTCACCTGGATGCCCTGTATAACAGACTGCCACCATGACCCTGCACATGAACGGACCAGAGTGTCATTGGTCGTCCTTATTAAAATTATTATAATGTTGCACAAAATCTCATCTACAGATGTCAGCGTAATGTACACAGAATCTTGAGAGAGTTGAATTGAAAGGATGTACTAGTCACCTGGGACCGCAGTATAATTATGCTTCCAGTCTATGTGGAATGAAATTGAAGGAGTCAGAAATGCCACCATTATTAAAACTGCCACTCCATTATTGGAATCTAAATGTTTCCTCTGAATCCCTAAAGAACACACACGCATGCACACACGCACGCACACATGCGCACACACACACACACACACACACACACACACACACCCCTCCAACTCAGTCTCGCTGGTGCCCCAAGTTCAGCATGTATACATCAGTTTCCAGGAGAGGTCCTGGGCTATTTCCACCCAGGTCTGAGGGGAGGCAGCGGCAGAGGTGTGACTCCTTGTCCCATGCTCCCTTCTTTCCTTCAAGGTCCCTCGCTGCCTCAGCTGGGCAAGTTCCCCTCCCCTGGGGGTAGGGTTTGTTAGGCTAACTCTGTCTCTGCAGATGTTGCTTCCCAGCCACCCATTTCTGCTGCCCCAATCCATCCTTTACCCTACTGACAGATGAGTATTTCTGATGCGTAGACCTGGTCATATGAATGTGCTCAGAAATCTTCAGTGACTGTCTGCTACCTGCTGAATGAAATTCAGACTCTCTTGTTTGACATGCATGGCCTTCACCATCCTGATGTCCCCTTGTCTTTCTTGCCTTAGCTTCTGTTACTTATCGTCCAACACGCTCTGTATTTTTCTGCGGATATCTTTGTCATACTATTCTCTCTGCCAGGATGTCCTCCTGCTCTTTTGTACCCGACGAATTCCTTCTCTTCTGTCTCCTCTAAACCATCTCAAGGACCACCAGTGCAGGGAGGCCTGCCCCTCCCAGTTGTTAATGGGGGACCCTCCTTGGACCTAATATGTACTTTGCTTGTACCTTCTTAATGTACGCATTATTTATTATAATTATATTTTTATGTGTTGTATCCCTGATCTTAGACATTAAATTTAAACCTCTCATTTTGCCAGTGAGGAAACTGAGACTGAGAGAGGTTAGTGCCATCTAATTACCCTGGTTATGTGAAGGCAGGGAGTCAGTCTTAATAAACTTTGTATTTCTCTCGCAGAGCCTAGTGTAGATGTTCTGTGCACAATATATGCTTAATAAATGTTATAATTGAATTTAAATACCTAAAATGGCTAAGATTTTGTGATCTTATTGTTTGTCTTTTTTTAGAAAACAGAATTGTTAATGGTTTTTGTCTAAAATAAATGAGGGTTCCCAAGATGGACACGAAATCATAAGCAAGCATTGATACTGGATGGAGTTGCCAGAATAATAGTTGAATCCCTATCATTTATTTTCAGATAGTTTTTTTTCCTAGCAAAGAGCTTGTATTTTATCAGTTAAAGAATGTCAGAGTTTGTGGTGTCTTTAGATCATCTAGCCCAACCTTATTTTACAAATGAGAACAGAACAAGACAGGTTGTGTACCTGTGATCACTCAGATGTTAGACTGTAGCCTACTTTAGAAGCTGCAGCTCCTTAGGTAGGGTGGGGACTTGTAGTAAGAATACTGTTGGTATTATTTTCTGTGGTGACTTAGTTATAGCTTGGGTAATAGATAAAGCCAGCAGGGATCAGTAGTGTGTTTATGTTTGTGCACATGCATTCATTTAGTTAGCATTTATTAAGTGCCTACTGTGTGCAAAATATGTTCATATGTGTTGGAGAAGATACAAGTTTAGATAAGAGAAAGAGCCCTGTCCTTAAAGATTTTATAATATATTAAGAGGAAAAGACTAATAAAGAAACCAAGATATAGTGTTACATGTCCAAGTGTATTTGATATGAGATACAGTATTCTGTGAGGTCTAAGGGAGAAGAATGCTATACTGACAGAGAATCAAGGAAGACTTTTTGAAGGAAGAGATGTTGGAATTGTGCTTTAAAGGCTGGGAAGGAGTGCAGCAGGCCAAGAGCTGGAGAAAGAACTGTTGTAGGTAGAGAATTCTAGGAACAAAAGTATGAAGAGTGGAGAGCATAGGGCATATTTAGGGGAGAGTGAATAGTTCATTTTGGGGTTTTGTGATCACTGTATGCTTCCTTTGGTGCAAAGCATCTTTTTGTGCTTGGTGAGAGAATAAGATGATATAGAATTAGAAAGCTAGAGAAGTACTAGATTGTGAAGAACCTCACATCAGGCAAAAAGAGTTTGGCATTCTATACATTATACTGTACTCAGGTTCTAGTCCTGATGAATTCAAAAAACATTTCTATGAGATATGCTTTATTACAATGTAATGTAATTTAGCCCTTCTCCAAAAGACCCAGCTAGAGTCCAACTCTGAGGCTGCAGTATGGAGAATTGGGAAGTGCTTCATGAAGAGCAACAGGCAGAAAGGTACCTTTCTGTTTCTGGGTGCCTTCTGATGCTGGCTTTCCTCTCCCTTCCTGTGGATCCTAGTAGAGTTTGAGAAGCCTCCAGAATGAAATGTCAAATATGGAAACTTAAAAATGTCTTTCTCACATAATAGTGCACAGATTCCTGATTCCTATTAGGATACTAATTATAGTTCTCAATCCCAAAGTTATATTTTCTTGGTCTTTCTACATTTAGAAATATGCTGTTGGAAATTTTGAGCCAACATGGTAGACTAGAGGCAACCTAACTGAACTCCTTCAGCATTCTCCTCCAAACAACTTTAAAGTAATTCCTCAAATAAAATTTTATAGTGGCAGAGCCAACAAAAGGTCAGAGTGAGACATTTTTCTGACTGAAGAAAACTTAGGGGGTTAGCAGAAAAAGTTTGTGAGATAGGTAGAAGCCTGTCCAGAGCCCACACTCAGCAGATGCAATCACAGCAACAGTTTTGGGAACTCTCAGCCCACAGTCAGTAAGGGGGCTAGACAGTTGATCAGAAAGACCTTACTGGGCATCCTTTGTTGGCACTGGATAGAGCTGGCACTGATTGGCAACTCTATTACTCATATACAGCTTTCAGGGTGGAGAGGAGTGCTGGAGGTCAGTCACAAGGAAGTGGGGTCCCTGGTTGCAGTTCCAAGGCAAAGAGAACAGCAGGGGACCAAAAATCCTTCTTGGATAAAGATCAGAGGGCAGACCAGGAGAGAGTGATGGAACAAAAACATGTAGACCTCCAGTGAAAACAGCAACACAAAAACATCCTAAAGATGCCCCCTTCCCCCACAAGGTGAACAGAGTTCAATTTTAACATAAAGTTTAAAGTCACAAAATAGGCTGGAAAAATGAGCAAGCAACAACAAAAATAATTTGACCATAAATAGCTACTGTGGGGTGACAGAAAAGGCTAAGACAAACTCAGAAGACAGCAATGTGAAGACTGCTACTAAAAAAAAAAAAAGAAAACTCCACGAAAAATGTTTACTGAACTCAAGCCCAACAAGAATTCCTGGAAGAGGTAAAGAAAGATGAATGGTAGAGGAAAAACTGAGAAAAGAAATGGGAGTGATGCAAGAAAATTATAAAAAGAATTAACAGCTTGGTTAAAAAAAAAAAGGCCCAAAAATTCTGAAGAAAATAACACCTTAAAAATAGAATTGGCCTAGTGGAAAAAGAGGTACAAAAATTCAGTGATTAAAAAAAAAAAATCTCTTGCCCATCAATTGGGAAATGACTGTACATGAATGTAATGGAATACTATTGTGCTGTAAGCAATGATGAACAGGAAGACTTCAGAGAGGCCTGGAAAGACTTAAATGTTCTGATGCTGAGCTAAATGAGCAGAACCAGGAGAACTTTGAACACAGCAACAACCACAGTGTGCAAGAAATTTTTCTGATAGACTTAGTACTTCATTGCAGTGCAAGGACTTAAAAAATTCCCAATGGTCTTTTAAGGCAAAATGCCTTCCACATCCAGAGAGAAAGAACTATGGAATTCAAGTGCAGAATGTAGCAGATCATTTTCTTTTATATTATGTTTTGGTTTGTTTTATGATTTCTCCCATTCATTTTAATTCTTCTATGCAATATGACTAAGGTGAAAATGTATTTAATAGGAATGTATATGTAGAGCATATATAAAATTGTATGCCATCTCAGGGAGGGAAAGGGAAAGAAGGGGGAAGGAGGGGAAAAAAAATCTAAGTTATATGGAAGTGATTGTAGAACACTGAAAATGAATAAAATAATAATTTTTTAAAAATCTCTTTAAAAAATAGAATAGGGCAAATGGAAAAGGGGTTATAAAAATTCACTGAAGAAAAGCACGCCTTAAAAAAACAAAATTGGCCATACAGGAAAAGACATATAAAATCTCACTGAAGAAAAGAATTCCTTAAAAATCATAATTGGGTAACTAGAAGCTAATGATTTCATGAAACATTAGGAAACAATAAAATAGTGTCAAAAGAATGAAAAAGTAGAAGAGAATATGAAAAATCAGAAAAACAGCTAATCTTAAAAATAGCTCAAGGGGAAATGATTTAATAATTACTGGACCTGAAAGCCAGGATCAAAGAAAGGACCTAGATATATCACATTTCAGGAAATTATCAAGGAAAGCTTCTCCAGTATTTTAGATCCAGAGGGTAAAATAGTAATTGAAAGAATCTCCAATCTCTTGAAATTGATCTCAAAATGAAAACTTCCAGGAATATTATAACCAAATTCCAGAGCTCCCAGGTCAAAGAGAAAATACTTTAAACATCCAGAAAGGAACAGTTCAGATATTGTGGAGCCATAGTCAGGATCACACAAGAATTTGGGACTTCTGTGTTAAAGAAGCAGAGGGCTTGGAATATGATATTCTGGAAGGCAAAGGAGCTAGGATTATGACCAAGAATATCCTGCCCAACAAAACTGAGTATAATCCTTCAGAGGAAAAATGAACATTTAATGATGTAGAGGATTTTCAAGAATTCCTGATGAAAAGGTCAGAGCTGAATAGAAAATATGACATTCATGCAAAAGACTCAAGAGAAGCATACAAAGGCAGACATGGAAAAGTAATCATAAAGGTCTCAATAAAGTTAAACTGTTTACATTCCTGTATGGGAACACGATACATGTAACTCCTAAGGGCAGTTAAAAGGGGTTTACGTAGACATAAGGCATGAACATGAGTCAATTATGTTGGCATGATCTCAGAAACAAAACAAAATGGAGTGAGGAAGAAGAATGCCCTGGGAGAAGGGGGAAGAGGGAGATGGGGGAGGGGAATTTTTTCTGACCTAACAGGTGCACAAGAAAGAAGTTTTACAGTGGAAGGGAAAATGAGGGAGATGATACTGAAATCTCACTCTCATTGGAATTGTTTCAGAGAGAAGAAATATATACATATATATAAGTAATAGGTATATATATTATATACACATTCAGTTGTGTATACAAATATAATTTACACAATAGGGAAATAGGGAAGGGGATAAGAGAAAGAGGGGAGGGGAATGACAAAAGGGAGGGTAGATTACCAGAGATGGTGGTTAGAAGCAAAATAGATTTTGTAGGAGGGAGGGAATAAAAAGAAAGAGAGAAGGAATAGAAGCATTTGGGATAAAGGGAAATACCTAGTAGTCATAATGGGATAAGCTCACCCATAAAATGGAAACAGATAGCAGAATGGATTAGAAACCAGAATCAACAGTACGTTCTTTACAAGAGACACACTTGAAACAGATACACACAAGAGTTAAATAAAAGGTTGGAACAGAACCTGATATGCTTTAGCTGAACTAAAAAAAAAGGCAGCAGTAGCAGTCATGATCTCAATAAAACAAAAACAGAAATAGGCCTAATTGATAGAAATAATCAGCATAGGCAGTATCAAAATTTTTATCAAAAAAGTTTCTCTGATAAATCAGATCCATCAAGCATGTAGTAAGGATAGAACTGAGTTGGATTTATAAAAATAAGAGCTTTTCCCCAGGTGGTGAATGGTCAAAGGATATAAACAGGCAGTTTTTAGAAGAAGAAATGTAGTCATATAAATTCTCCAAATCACCGTTGGTTAGAGAATGGCAAATTAAGACAGCTCTGAGCTACCACCTTGTACCTATCAGAAATGATGAATGCTAGCTGAAATGAGGAAAAATAGGTACCCTGATGAACTAATGAATTGTTGGTGGAGTAGTGATCTGGGTCAGCCATTCTGGAGAATAATTTGGAGCTAGGCCCAAAGGGGTATAAAATTGTATACTTTTTGGCCCAGCAATACCACCACTAGGTCTGTATCCCAAAGAAATCAAAGAAAAAGGAAAAAGACCTATATATACAAAAATATTTATAGCACTTTTTTTTGTGGTAGCAAAGAATTGGAAATTGAGGAGATGCTTATCATTTGGGGAATAGCAGAACAAGTTGAAGCATATAATTATGGTGAAGTACTATTGTGCTATGGGAAATGATGAAATAGGTGGATTCAGAAAAACACAGCAACACATATATGAACTGATGTAAAGTGAAATGAGAAGGACCAGGACGTCATTGTGCATAGTAACAGCAATGCTTTAGTGATGGTCAGCTGTGAAAGGTTTGACTACTCTGATCGATACAAAAATATAACACAATTCCAAAGGACTTTATGGAGAGAGAACTGATGAACTTTGAGTGCAAATTGAAGTATAATTTTCTCTATTTTTCTTGCCTTTTTTTTTGAAATGTGGCTGATGCGGAACTGTGTTTTACATGATTTCACATATATAATCAATATTATATTGTTTGCCTGCTCAGTGGCTCTAAGAAGGGGCAGAAGGAACTCCAAATTTAAAAAGAAAAGAATATGTAAATAGATATAAATTTATCTGAACAAATACAAAACTAAATGATAATAAATAAAAATAAACAAAATATTTTTAAGAGTTATAGGACAGCTTTGAAATGAATGTGTTGATTTCATACACAATCCTTTTTTCTCTTCTTTGTACATAGAATGTTCCTCTTGGTGTCTGTCATGTTCAGTATGACAAAAGTAAAAATGATTTAAAAAGAAATTAGAAAAAATTAACATGAGTAATTTTGTTGATTTTAAAGGTTTGGCTGGTTTACAAAATAAATTGCAATTAGACTTATAATAAATATTGTCTCTAGTTCAGAATACTGTCCCTGTCGTAAAGACTGGCTTCAGTTTCCATTTGCAATGTCAAGAAGAGGAGTAATTAATGATTTTTTTTTTTTATGAAGTCTCAACATAGTATATACAGATAGAAGTTGAAAATGTGGCAGGACATTCAGTTGTTAATATTTTATTAGCAGGTCTGGTTTAGTATATCTCCATTTAATGGTAATAACTTGGCATTATTTTATGTACTTTAATGTTTGTATAACTCTTTACCTACATTATCTGTCTTTATCTTCACAATATTTCTGTAAGTTAAATATGAGACATTATTATTCTCATTTTATCAGTGAGGAGACTCAGGGTTTGTGAGACTAAGTACCTTGTCCAGAGTTCTAGGGCCAGTCACTGGGCAGGGGAGGGGAAGGGGAGGAATATTGATTCCAGGTAGTCCTAAATCTCACATTTTTTTCCAGCCCCACACTACTTCTCTTATGTAGTCTAAAAGTTCATTTGCAAGATGATTTTGGCAGAGAATGCTGAAGGAATATTCTTATAAAAGCCACACTCTGCAAGGTGATGAGATAATCAGCATTGTAAATTCTTAGCGAAGAAGACCCTAAAGACCTTACACAAGTAGTGACTCCATCACTACTACTAAATGGAAGCAGAATCTCCAGTGGAGAGGGGGTATGTTTTGTGAAGATGGTGTCTGCAAACGAAATTTGTTTTTCTGAACCATGGCTTATAGTGTATGAGTGACTGACAACAAAAAAACCCTTAGCCTCAGATATTTCATGTGAACAAAGACTTCCTGGGGCTGTTGTACTAAAATGAGATACTTCTAAGATACTTTGTAAATCTTATAGCATTGTATAAAGAGAGGAAGGAAATATGCATATTTATTAGGCATCTATCTTATGAGGTAGGTGCTATGAATATCCCCATTTTATTGATGAGGAAACTGAGGCAAACAGACATGCCCAGGATGACAAAGCTATTGAATGGCTGAAACCAAACTTGAACTCAGGAATTCATTGCTCCAGTTCCAGTGCTCAGTCCGCTGTACTGCCAACTTTTGTGGTTCTTAATTGAATGTGGGAATTAAAATTCCAGCCTGGCCTAGCGTAGTGATTTACTACTGATGTATTACTTTAGGCATCTGCTGTATCTCGTTCTTTTAAAAGGAGAGCACCTAAAACTGTCTTGACTTGCCATAATGATAATATCATCCTTTTGAAGGTAAAGGAACCAATTTGACAAACTCCTACTCTGAACGTGATGCTCACTGACAGGAAATTACTTGTTGCTTGGGTAAAAGTAAACAAAACCTAGTTCATAAGTGACTACTTCATCACAGAGTTTGTGATAGAGGAGAATAAAGGTAGATGAAGTCTGACATACATTCCAGATTTTAAGAGAACCGATTTCAGATGTTTGAGAAAAAGGACAAGGTAGGATTCAGTGGACAAAGATTCTTCAAGGAAGTCAGATAAGCAGGGATAGGAGGCTTTCAGGAAGGAAATTCTGAAGGCACAGAAAAGGTTTCTAAGAGGAAGAATAGGTTCGGTGCACAAGGAACTCCTCAGTCAACTTAGATTTCACCAGGGTGTTTAGAAGATGGAAGGCAAGGGTAGGTAACATGACTTAATGCAAAAGGATGCACAGTATATTGAGATGACTGATTAAGGCCCAGGAGGTGACTACTTAGGCTGACCTAAAGTAAGACTTAATGTCAACTCCTTGAAGGCAAGTTCTTTTCATTTTTGCCTTTAAATACCTAGCATTTATCACAGTGCATGATACTTTGTAGGCACTTTAAAATGTTGTTGTTTTTTAAATTGAATTTATGTAAGGTTCAAGTAACTAGTAACCCTAGATCGGCACCCTTGTTAAGAACTCCTCCTCCACTCCTTAACCTCCATTTTAGAGTTCCTTTAACTCCTTGCTTGTATAAACACACTGTTCTACCCTGCAATTTAGCAGATGTAACTACCAAGGCAAATAGCAATTTGAAAGCTATTTCCTCCTGTTCCCTGCCCAAGTTAAAGAAATTTGTGTATCTCATCAGGTAGAATACATTGTAAAGCTTTTTGCTTATTTTGTAGTATTCCTGACTTGTTACTGGAAAGCCCCACACTGTCACAGCTAAGAAGTTTTGCCAATTCCACTTAGGCCTAGGACTCTGAGATACTGAGAGCTCATCCTGTGAACATGGCCATGACCAATTAATAGACTGATAAAAAGTGAAGATGAAGGGGAGATGCCATCCCCTTGCATCATCAGTTTAAATTTTGAGAAACCTAAAGTAGATAGTGCCCCTCCTCCTTCCCAAAGAGTGGAAAAAGCACCCCAGAAAAAAATAAAAAAGAACAGAGATGAAATGTCAGATTGTATGGTTTCCACCAGAAGATATGCTGTACCGTGAGTGTGTGACCTCATGGGCTTAGAAGATAAGAACTGGCACAAACTGGGATGTAGAACAGGGCTGACAACAAATGGTAGCTTCTGTCTTCACCTTGTGACCAGCTGGTTATAGAACAGGTCTTGTGGAAATCACTGAATAAATGTGAAATCCCAGAACATGTAAGTGTGCATTGTGTTATTTCTAGGCTGAGGGTTATGTGACATCTCACTATGTGCATGTTCGTATGGAGTATTTGTGCCTAAACTGTGGTGGAACCTTTTGAGCTCCTGTTGTTCTGATCAGTCACAGTCAGACACACTGTAACTTAACCCAACATTGTGATGTTATTTTGGTCTTCTTAGAGAACAAAGGATGATAACCAACCAACCAACAGTGCATATATCTAATGAGATTAGTGAGGAGTAAGGATGATAAAAAGAGAAATCAGAGATAAGATTTGCAGCATGAGGTGGATGGTAAAATAATAGTGAGTGACAGAAGATTGAGCTGTTTAGGCCTTAATGCATGTTTTTGTTTGTTTTTGCCAAGGAAGAATCATATATGAACTGAAAAGAACAAAAAAAAATGGATAATAAGAAGTTAATAATCATATAGGAAGGAAAAAACCCACCTAACTGCCATTCATGAATACAAGTCACCAGCCAAGATTAACTATATCTCAGGGAGCTTAAAGAACCTAATATAAATGGGTGCTAAGTTACTCTTGATATTCTTGAATGATTGTCGAGAATGGGAGAGGCTGCAGAACTAGAGAAAGGTGTATGTTGTCCTGAATTTCAGAAGAGAATAGATTCCATAAACTCTGGGCCAGTTAAGCACAGTTCTAGAATATATCATTGAATGGAGAAATTGTTGTTCAGGCATTTTCAGTTGTGTTTTGACTCTTTGTGATCCCATTTGAGGTTTTCTTGGCAAAAATACTGGAGTGGTTTGCCATTTCCCTCTCCAGCTTGTTTTATATATGAGGAAACTGAGGCAAATAGTTATAGGACTTGCTTAAGGGGAAGGTGAATCTTCCTGACTCTGGGCCCAGCACTCCAGGCATCACCTAACCCAGCTAGCTGGGTTACTCAGCTCCTCCTCTCCTATCTGTCTCCCCCTCCCCTTCCTTCTCCTCTCCAAAGGAAGGTAAATTTAGATGGCCAAAGGATGCCCATTTAACTTGAGGTTTACTGATTAGATTCTTTCCTTTCCCTTTCCCCTTCCCCTTCCTTTAAACCTACTGCACTCTGAAGCCCATAGATTGTATAACGCTAGCCCACACACACACTCATCCCTCACCTCCGCCAAAACTCCACTTAAGGGCTGTTTTCTGGACCCTATTAGTTTAAGAGTGATTATTAATAGTAACTGTTACTGTTTCCCTCCCAGCTTGATTTAGCTATTTTTTTCTTTGTCTCATTAAAGGGACCATCCCCTGACGACTTCTTAAACTGGTCTATTCTCTGAATGGGCTTTACCTCACCCTAAGTGAGTACCTAAATAGGCCTTGGCCTAAAGGGGCCAAGGTCTCCCATTGCATCCTGGGCCATCTCCAGTCATCCTGATGAATATCTGATCACTGGATCCAGATGGCCCAGGAGGAGAATCTTGCAAGGATTAGGCATCTGCTGTATCTCGTTCTTTTAAAAGGAGAGCACCTAAAACTGTCTTGACTTGCCATAATGATAATATCATCCTTTTGAAGGTAAAGGAACCAATTTGACAAACTCCTACTCTGAATGTGATGCTCACTGACAGGAAATTACTTGTTGCTTGGGTAAAAGTAAACAAAACCTAGTTCATAAGTGACTACTTCATCAGCCCTCCCTCACTCAAACCAAAGTCAAGTGCAAATCATATCATCATTTCCCTGAATGCATGGTCTAATTCAGCAACAAAGGACAAACAACACCACGCTGCCAGATAGTCAGTGAACAACTTAATAAAAGAAGGCAGATATCACAGGTATTACCAAGATTCATCAAAAATAGGTCATGGCAACTGTACTATAAAAAAAAATAAGAGGATAGTTTCTGAAATTATCTAAGAAGGCTTGTATAAACTGATGTAAAATGGAGTGAGTAGAACCAGGAGAACATTTTTTGCAAAGCCAACAATATTGTGAAGTCCAACCTAATTGAAAAGGAACTCTGATCAAAATAATTTATTCCAGCAGACTCATGATGAAACTGACCTCTTGATAGAAAGGTAAAAGATTCAAAGTGCAAAATGAGACTTTATTTTTTGGACATGGCCAATGAGGAAATTTGTTTCACTCTACTATACTTTATAATGAGGTTTTGTTTTTGTTTCTTCCTCAGTTGAAGATAGGGGAGGGCTAGAAGGGAGAGAAAGCAGATTTTTGCTGATTAAAAAAATTTCAGTTTGAGTTTAAGAAATTTGTTGAACATGAAAAGAAAATGAATGAGTATGTGAAGTGAGCAGTAGACAGTTTATACAATTACAAGATTATAAAGACAAACAAGTGTCAGAGACTGAAGAACAGTGATCAATGTAATGATCAACTGTAACTCGAGAGGACTGATGATGAATCATGCTACCCACTTCCTGACAGACAGGAAACAGATTTAGGATACAAAATGAGAAATGTATGGGTTTTTTCTGGACATGGTGATTGCAGGAATTTGTTTTGTTTGTCTGTGCATATTTGTTACAAGGATTTTGTTTTTCATCTTTTTTTCCAGTGAGAAAAAAGGAGGTAGGAGGGAGGGAAAATAGAATTTTTTTGGATTGGGTAAATGAGGGAAAGAAAAGAACAGGTCATGGCTGAGTGAACTCATTTTCTTTTTTGGCAGGGTTTACTAGACTGATGGATTAGAGAATGCTTTTGGTTTACCAGAATATTAGCAAAGTGTCTGGCCAAATGTTGCATACTGTTTTTGTGGACAAGGTAGGGAGATGTGGGCTGTCGTTGTTCAGTCACATGTGACTCTTCATGACCCAGTGGACCATAATTGTCCATGAGGCCGAATTTGAACTCAGGTCTTCCTGATTCCAGGCACAGTGCTCTATCCACTCTATCTAGCTTCCTCTGGAGAACTGAGAACATAATAATAAAGTTAAGCGAATTTCTGATTCAAATAGCTAACCCCAGCCCTAACCCTAAAATGTACCGATTCTAACCCAAAGGATGATTTGGCATCAGCTTGGAAGGAAGTTTCTAGTGGAGTACAATGGAGTTCTGGGCTTATCTCTGTGCTTTTTAAAGTATTTTTTGTTAATGACTTTGATAAAGACATAGATTATGTGCTTATCAAATGTAGCTGTGGATAACTAACATATTGGACAATCAGTCAGCCAGTAAACATTTAAGTGCCAAGTGCCTCCTATGTGCCAAACACTCTACTAAGCACTGGAGATATAAAAAGAGGCAGAAGCCCCTGACTTCAGGGAGCTCATGGTCTAGTGGAGGAGACAACAAGCAAACAACTATGTACAAGCAGCCATGTAGAGGATAAATAGGAAGTAATTAAAAAGAGAAGGCACTAGAATATAAGGGGGGGCGGGGTAGGAAAGTATTCCTGTAGAATATTAGATTTTAATTGGGACCTGAAGAAGTTAGGCAGAGATGGGAAGTATTCCAGGCAGAGGGGGCAGCCAGAGAAAATGCCTAGGGAAGAGAGATGGACTGTATTGTTCACAGAGCAGCCAAGAGGTCAGGGCCACTGGATTGAAAAATATATCGTGGGGAATAAAGTGTGAGAAGACTGAAAAGATAAGAAGGGGGCTTGATTATGAAAAGCTTTGAATGCCAAACAGAGGATTTTGTATTTGATCCTGAAATTAATAGGGAGATAGTCAAGTTTATTGAATATGGGGGTAGAAAAGTTGAACCTGCACTTTAGAAAAATCTCCTTGGTGAGATGAATTGGAGTGAGGAGAAACCCACCAACAGGCTGTTGTGGTAGCCCAAGCATGAGTTGATGAAGGCCTGCACCAGTCATGGCAATATCAGAAGGAAGAAGGGGAATGTATTTTAAAAAAATGTTTCAAATGTGAAATCAGCAGGCCTTGGCAACAGATTGGATGTGGGAGCTGAGAGATAGTGAGGCTACACACCTACAGGTTGAGAGAGTCTGAGGGCCTGGGAGGATGTAGTGGAAAACTTTTGTACCACAAGAAACAACCAATTTGTAGAATTCAGAGAAATGGAGGAAGACTTTTATGAACTGATACAGTATGAAGCAAACAGTCAAGAGAATATGACTGCAATGATGAAAACAACAAAAAATAATCCCACTAAAAAACTAAAAGGCTGAACTGTATTCAGACTGTTTTGGCCAACCTTGGTCCAGAACAACAGGTAAAACATTTCTCTGTTCTCCTGATCTCTAGAGATGAGATTATAGGTGCAGTGTGTGTACATGATAGTCATGTAAATTAATTTGCTCGATTTCATTTATTAGTGAAGATGAAGTGGGGGTGACGGTGGTAGCCGTATGCCTTTTGTCTCTGCTACCAAAGAGACTAAGGCTGATGGACTGGTTGAATTTGGGAGTTCTGTACTGAAGAGGGCTTAAGTGGTTGAATGTCCACACTAACTCCAGCAGCTGAGAGAAGGGGTTCACAAGACTGCTGAAGGAGGTATACCCTTGTCCAGCTGAAAATGGAGAAGCATCCATTAGTGGATGCTAACTTTCTAGCCTGGGTAAGATGAAGAGACTCAGTTTGAGGAAAGAAATGGTGGGGTTTTTTTAAGCATCATTTAAGCTTTTGGAAAGGCCTTGATACCATATGTCATCATAGCCCTCTTTATTGTAATATGAATGAATTGAGTAAAACACCAGTTGGGAACCCCATCTAGATGCATGATTCCCAGCAAGAAAGGAACCTAGTAGATTGGCAAATGCTTAGCACTCTTTCTGGAGGAAATCTATCCAGTATATAGCACAGACCAGTCAGTCAGTCATATATTCAGAATGTTCATAAATCAAGTGCTGATAAGTAAGAAAGGGGAGTGCTTAGATTTGAAGGTAATACAACTTCACTTAAAAACTGTGAGTTAAAGAATCTTTTCTTACTAATTTAGATTGGCTTTTTCCCTAGATAGTCCAGATTTTTTGCATAGTTGCACTGTGTTTATTGCATCCTTTATGGCATTTGTGCTTTAAATTAATTCTGTGAAACCCAATGAAGTTATAATATTAAAAGGAAAAAGGAATATACAATCATTGCTTATTGTCTCTGGTCATATTTTCAGGCACACGGTCCCTACGGTCTTATGGAAGAATGCTCAAGGAAAAGACCAAGTGTGGTATGAGGATGCTTTGGCTTCTAACCACCCTATCATTCTTTACTTACATGGAAATGCAGGCACTAGGTAAGGATGAAATGAATCAGTTATTAACGTATGTCATTGACACTTTTTTTGGTTGATGGCTTATGCTGATGTAGTGGACATTGTTGATTCTAATGAGAGTTACTTTTGCCTCGAGTCCCATTTGTGAAAAAGGGAAAAGAGTTAAGGCCTCCCCCACAGAGGTTTCGGGAAAGTGAAACCTAGCGAAGTCTGAAAGATGATGAGAAAGTATGACCTGTAAATAAAGGAAACACCTGAAGTAATTTTGTGCTTCGATCCAGTGTTGAGGAGGCGGCGGGAAGGGAAATGAAAGAAAAATGATAATGCAGGGACGGTGAAGGATAGAAATACATAAAGAGGGGTCTAGTGTCTACTCACATTGTTGTATTTGGCTGCAAGATGAGCAATTAAAATGCACATGACCAATATAGAAAGTGCACATTATATGTTAGAATTGGAATGCCAAAAACACTTTGAACACTTATTTTCATGTGCATGTTGTTATTAAGGGAAAGAAAGAAAGAAGAAAAAAACAAGTATTTATTAAGTGCCAACTATATGCCAGGTACTGTGCTAAGCATTTTATGAATACTGTCTCATTAAATCCTCATAACAACCATGGAAATGGAAATAAAAAGAATTCAGGAGTTAGAGTCATCAGATCTGGGTTTGCGCCTCAGTGCTACCAGTGATTACCTGTATGACTGAGAAAAGTCACTTTTCCTCCCTGAGCCTCAGTTTTCTCATCTGTAAATAAGGGGGAATGAACCAAATGGCATCTCAGGTCTTTTCCAGATCTAAATCATGATGATCTGATCTGGAACTCATGTAGGTTTCTGCTGAATTCTTCTTTTAAACAAAATGAAGCCGAATTCTATAACTTTATGTAATATAAATGGTGTGCATCTGTTTTGTTTTGTTTTTTAATTTTTAGATAAAGTCTGTTTTATACAGTGGTGTGAATCTATGATTACTTTAAATATCTGGATTAACTTCCGCACTGCTATTATAGATCAGTTTTTTCACAAGAAACAAATTATGGGATAAGCAAGGAAATGAGTAGTTATGAATGACTCTGGCCCTTGAAAGGTCTATGTGGGGTGTCACACAGTACAAAGCCAGTTAGACATAGGGATTGAGAGCTAGGGGAGGGAAAAGAAAAGTTATCAAAGAACAATTGTAAGGGGCCTTTCTGTAGGAAGGAAGTGGAGCACATTAGGTGTCTTATCATTGGATGCCTATAGAGTTTGGCATTTCAGAAGGAACTGTAAAAAACATGCAACCCTTGTGACACATGAGAACAGGGCTGGAAGCCATGTACATGGAATGCTACCCTTCTGAATCATGAATGTGTTTCCCAATTTGCTTTCCTCTTTGGGCAGGACAAGGGCAGTGGACTGCTCTTCCTCTTTTTGAAGGAATGCAGAGTTAAAAATAGTTTTTGCTGCATCTTCTTTCTCTGTATTCAAGGACATGCACAGTTTACTACAGACACACTTAAGTTTTCTATGGATGTCATTAGGGATGTATAGAAAACACAGAGTAGATTATGTTGATAATTGTTCAGTAAAGGAGATTGAGTCAATCCTGAGAGAAAAGACCTCTTCGGTTTGTGAAGATGAGACAGTGGTTTTATTATTTTTTCTTCCTGCTCTAACTCAGACTGAAGGGAAAAGGAAGGAAAAAAGAGCTTGGTTTCTGTTGCAAGTGGTACAACTTCAATATTGTCTTGTTCTTAGGACTTTCCCCTTTTGCTCCCCCTCCCACTGATTCTCCCTCCTCCCCATTTCACATTGTGATTACTTCTTCACATAGTGGTTACTATCTTATTCCTTTGCCTTCTATCTATAGATTCATGTGGCTCTTCACCATCTTAAACTGCCTCTCATTCCTGCTTCCAGGTACCTGCCTGTTTCATTTATTTCACCTTCTTATTTCTCTTACAACTGGTCAATACTTCCTTTCCTCACTACCCACATTCCCTACAAACATAGCTTCTACTTCACTATTGTATTGAAGGCTAATCACTATAAATCGAAAGACCTTTTCTCAGTCCTTAATTTATTCAGCTCCTTTGGTAATCAAATGCACTTGCAGGGATTTAATGAACACCTTTATTTTTTTTATTTTCTTTGGGGAGGCAACAGAGTATTAAGTGATTGCTCAGGGTCACACAACTATTAAGTGTCTGAGGCTGAATTTGAACTCAGATCCTCCTGCCTCCAGGGCTGGTGCTCTATCTACTCCGCCACCAAGTTGCCCCTGTTTTTAATGTTTTTAAATGACTCCCAAATTTATATCTCCAGTCCCACATTTCCGTTTACTTATTAAATATCTCTACTGTCATATCCTTTTTCATTTCATATAGTACAGTACCACAAATTTATTAAATGCCTGCTATGTGCCAGATGCTGTGCTACACTCTGGGGAGACAGATAAGAAAGAGTCCCTGCCCGCAAGCAACTATAGTCCAAGGGGGGAAGAAAAATTGAGTTACGAAAATTTCTGAGCATTCTATGAAGGAAGTCTTTGTGAGAAGTTTATTGCTCTTCCTCTAGTCCTCCAATCAGAGGGGATTCAACATGGCTATAAAACCAGACTCATTATCTCCCCTCTTCTAAGTTTTAGCTTCACCTCCTATCATATTTCTTTGAATAGTACTATATTTTTCTCAACTACCTGGGCTGAGACATTGGTAATAATTGACTTTTCTTTATCCCCATTCCCCTCTAATAAACCAAGCAATATATTCATTTTTTTTTTCTTTCAAGATGGCTCTCACATGATTCTGGGCTGCTATCCTACACAGTGACATATTTTTTAATAAAGACATCTTATAGATGCCTTTTTCTCCCTGGATCTTATCTTATGTCAAAGAAGTGCAACTAAGTACAACAAATCAACATACTGGCCATACTTTGGTCTCCGGAACTGCTGCCCAAAATCCTTCAGTGTCCTCCTTTACTCACAAATCCATATTCTTTTATTTTTTTTATTTTGTTTATTTATTTGTTTATTTATTTACTTAACTTTTTTACATTCATTTTCACAAAATTTGGGGTTCCAAATTTTCTCCCCTTTTATCCCCTCCCCCCACCCCAATACCCCAAGCAATCTAATTTTCCCTATCTCCAATCTGCCCTCTCTTCTGTCATCCCTCCCTTCTCTTGTCTCCATCTTCTCTTTTCTCCTGTAGGGCCAGATGACTTTCTATTCCTCCTTAACTCTATGTCTTCTTTCCTAGTGGCAACAGCAATACTAGACAGTTGTTCCTAAAACTTTGAGTTCCAAATTCTCCCCATCCCTCCCTCCCCACCCATTCCCTTTGGGAAGGCAGGCAATTCCATATAGGCCATATCTGTGTAATTTTGCAAATGACTTCCCTGATAGTCGTGTTGTGTAAGACTAACTGAATTACCCTCCATCCTATTCTGTCCCTCATTGTTTCTCTTCTATCTTTTGATCCTAACCCTCCCCAAGTGTTGACTGCAAATTGCTCCCTCCTCCCTTTGCCCTCCCTTCCATCATCCTCCCCCTTGCTTATCTCCTTCCCCCCCACTTTCCTATACTGTAAGATAGGTTTTCATACCAAAAAGAGTGTGCATTTTATTCCTTCCTTTAGTCAAATGTGATGAGGGTAAACTTCTTGGTTTTTTTTTTTTTCCTCAACTCTCCACTTTATCCCTCCACTAAAAAGTCTCCTACTTGCCTCTTAAATGACATATAATTACCCCATTCCATTTCACCCTCTTTCCTCCCATGCCATTTCTCTCTCACCATTTACCTTGATTTCTTTTAAGCTATGGTCCCATCCTAATCAATTCACTCTGTGCTCTCTGTCTGTGTGTGTGTGTGCATGTGTGTATGTGTGTGTGCGGTCCCACCAACTACCCAGATACTGAAAAGTTTTAAGAGTTACAAATATTGTCTTTCCATGTAGAAATGTAAACAGTTCACTTCTGGTAAGTCCCTTAAGACTTCTCTTTGCTGTTTACTTTTTCATGCTTCTTCTCATTCTTGTGTTTAGAAGTCAAATTTTCTTTTCAGCTCTGGTCTTTTCATCAAGAATGATTGAAAGTCCTCTGTGTCATTGAAAGACCATATTTTCCCCTGAAGTATTATACTCAGTTTAGCTGGGTAGGTGATTCTTGGTTTGAGTCCTAGTTCCTTTGACTTCTGGAATATCCTATTCCACGCCCTTCGATCTCTTAATGTAGAAGCTGCTAGATCTTGAGTTATCCTGATTGTATTTCCACAGTACTGAAATTGTTTCTTTCTAGCTGCTTGCAAGATTTTCTCCTTGAGCTGGGAGTTCTGGAATTTGGCCACAATGTTCCTAGGAGTTTCTCTTTTTGGATCTCTTCCAGGTGGTGATCGATGGATTCTTTCAATACTTATTTTGCCCTCTGGTTCTAGAATGTCAGGGCAGTTTTCCTTGATAATTTCATGGAAGATGATGTCTAGGCTCTTTTTTTGATCATGACTTTCAGGTAGTCCCATAATTTTTAAATTGTCTCTCCTGGATCTATTTTCCAGGTCAGTTGTTTTTCCCATGAGATATTTCACATTCTCTTCCATTTTTTCATTCTTTTGGTTTTGTTTGGTGATTTCTTGGTTTCTCGTAAAGTCATTAGACTCCATCTGTTCCATTCTAATTTTGAGAGAACTGTTAAATTCAGTGAGCTTTTGAACCTCTTTTTCCATTTGGCTAATTCTGCTTTTGAAAGCATTTTTCTCCTCATTGGCTTTTTGAACCTCTTTTGCCAATTGAGTGAGCCTAGTCTTCAAGGTGTTATTTTCTTCAGCATTTTTTTTGGGTCTCCTTGACCAAGGTATTGACCCGTTTTTCATACTTTTCTTGCATGTCTCTCATTTCTCTTCCCAGCTTTTCCTCCACCTGTCTAACTTGATTTTCAAAATCCTTTTTGAGCTCTTCCAAGGCCTGAGCCCACCCGATAACCCCCTGGGGTGTCTGGGGTACTGAGGCTTCGCCCTCCACATCTTTCCCCGATGGCGAGAATATGTCCTCGTCCTCGCCATCAGATCCGAATGTTGGGATCATTTGCATTTGTTGGAAACAACTCTCTATAGTCTTATTTTTCTTCCCTTTTCTAGGCATTTTCCCAGCCAATTACTTGACTTCTGAGATTCCTGTCCACCCCCGCCTAGATCCGCCCAGCTAGTGCTTGGGCTCTGAGATTCAAATGCGCCGCCCAGTTGCTAATCAATGTGACCTTTTGTTCTGGTGCTGGGGTGGGGGCAGGGCCGCCTCCCAGGCTCAGTGCCCTCAAGGGCTTTATGCATAGGTCTTCAGAAATGGAGCGTGGTGGGGCAGGGCCGTCTCCCAGGCTCAGTTCCCTTTATGCAGAGACTTTCAGTAATAAAGATCCTGCCTGCTATCGGGGAGTCCCGGGCTGCCGCAGCCGCGCCACTGCTGCCTGCCTCTGCTGCTGCCCACGCCTCTGCCACCGCCGCTTCCTCCCGAGGGGGCCCGAGTCACGGAGACACTACGCTCCCCTCCTCCGGCCCAGCCTCTCTCACTGACCTGTAGCTTCTGTGGGTGGAGGGACTTTCCCGGCTGCCGGAGCCTCCGTCTCTGAAGCCTGCTCGGGTCAGCTTCTCTGGGGCCGCGGCCAGGGCAGTGCTGGTGGTGGGGTCCGCTTTCCAGGGAGCGACGGACCCTGGGGACGGGTCTCCAGGGCTCCCTGGAACGGAAATCTCTTCCACTCCGTTTCTGTACCCCTTTCAGTGGTCCAGAAGTTATGCGAATCTGTTTTTACAATAATTCCATGTGCTGTGGGTTGGAGCTCGTAAACTTGCGTCCTTCTACTCCGCCATCTTGGCTCCGCCCCACAAATCCATATTCTTTTGCCTGATGGTATTTGAAGCTCTCCAAAATTAGCCCCAGCTTACTTTTCTGCCCTTATTCTCCAGTGTTCTCCTACACAAAGCCTCTATAGGTATCCTAAATCATCATCTCTCAAACGGGCGTTAGGTTTCCCCAAGTTTATACATGTGCACACGCAGGTCCATCTGTCTGGAATGCCCTCACCCTCTCACTCAAACCCTACCCATTCTGCAACACAAGCTCAGATTCTACCAAACTTTACTATTTATTTGCATCACTTCTTGTGTTGTCTTGAATGAATGAATTGTTATCATACAATCTTGGATTGTTTTAACTTTCCCTGTGTCCTGTTGCCTCAGTAACCAGATTATTAAATAAGTTCTTTGATGACAGAGACCTTGTTTTATATTTTTGTGTCCCCATTGTGTCTGGTAAAGTACCCTGTAGCACAGTGAATATTCAGTAAATTCTTGGTTGATTTTCAACTGTACATGGCATGCCTGTGTCTCCAGTATCCTTTGGGGAGGGAATATATGCTCTATATTGCATGCAGTAGGTATTCAGAGTTTGATTTTGATACAAAGCATCATTAGAGTTTACAAAAGTATGTTACATGTCACATGTTATTAACAACAACAGCTGAAATGTTTAGGCTTACGAAGAGCTGTACAGACATTATCACAGCAATCTAGAGAGGTAGTTGCTATCATTATGCCCATTTTATTGATGAGGAAATTAAGGAAGATAGAGGTTAAAGGTCACACAACTTATAAGAGAGGTTGGGAAGCACTTCCTGTTTTAGTTGAGATTGAAAGGAAGCCAGGGAATTCAGTAGGCAAAGTTGAAGAGAAAAAGGGACAGGCAGCAAAATGCCCAGAGTTCTGAGTCGCACAGCTAGGAAGTGTCTGTGGCCATATTTGAACTCAGTTCTTTTTGGCTGCAGCTCTAGCACTCTGCTCTCTAGCTACTTCACTATATTCGAGCCTGGAGGCAGTTTGGTGGCACAGTGGAGAGAGCACCAGGTTTGGATTCAGAACGACCTGAGTTCAAATGTGGCCTCAGACACGTACTAACTGTGTGACCTTTGGCAAGTCATCTAACCTTGATTACTTCACACAAAAAAAGCTACATTTGAGCCTCACTATAGCAAAGTAAGGTAATTAAGGTAGGATGAGTATAATTATCATCAGCCCTGTTTCATTGCATGAGGAAACTGGCGCCCACAGAGGTTGTTCCATTTATTTATTTAATTTTTTACATTCATTTTCACAAATTTTTGGGTTCCAAATTTTCTCCCCTTTTATCCCCTCCCCCCACCCCAATACCCCAAGCAATCTAATTTTCCCTATCTCCAATCTGCCTTCTCTTCTGTCATCTCTCCCTTCTCTTGTCTCCATCTTCTCTTTTCTCCTGTAGGGCCAGATGACTTTCTATTCCTCCTTAACTGTATGTCTTCTTTCCTAGTGGCAACAACAATACTAAACAGTTGTTCCTAAAACTTTGAGTTCCAAATTCTCCCCATCCCTCCCTCCCCACCCATTCCCTTTGGGACGGCAGGCAATTGAATATAGGCCATATCTGTGTAGTTTTGCAAATGACTTCCCTGATAGTCGTGTTGTGTAAGACTAACTGGATTACCATCCCTCCTAACCTGCCCCTCCTTGTTTCTCTTCTGTCTTTTGATCCTGTCCCTCCCCAAGTGTTGACTTCAAATTGCTCCCTCCTCCCTTTGCCTTCCCTTCCATCATCCCCCCCCCCTTGCAATATCTCTTTCTCCCCCACTTTCTTATACTGTAAGATAGGTTTTCATACCAAAATGAGTGTGCATTTCACTCCTTCGTTTAGTCAAATGTGATGAGGGTAAACTTCTTGGTTTTTTTTTTTTTCTCAGCTCTCCTCTTTTTCCCTCCACTAAGAAAACCTCCTACCTGCCTCTTAAATGACATATAGTTACCCCCTTCCCTTTCCCTCTCTTTCCTCCCCCTACATTTCTCTCTCACCATTTACCTTAGTTTCTTTTAAGGTATGGTCCCATCCTATTCAGTTCAATCTGTGCTCTCTATCTCTGTATGTGTGTGCATGTGTGTATGTGTGTGCATGCGTGTACATGTGTATGTGTGGTCCCACCAACTACCCAGATACTGAATAGTTTTAAGAGTTAGAAATTTTGTCTTTCCCTGTATGAGTGTAAACAGGTCACTTCTGGTAAGTCCCTTAAGACTTCTCTTTGCTGTTTCCTTTTTCATGCTTCTTCTCATTCTTGTGTTTGAAAGTCAAATTTTCTTTTCAGCTCTGGTCTTTTCATCAAGAATGATTGAAAGTCCTCTGTGTCATTGAAAGACCATATTTTCCCCTGAAGTATTATACTCAATTTAGCTGGGTAGGTGATTCTTGGTTTGAGTCCTAGTTCCTTTGACTTCTGGAATATCCTATTCCACGCCCTTCGATCCCTTAATGTAGAAGCTGCTAGATCTTGAGTTATCCTGATTGTATTTCCACAGTACTGGAATTGTTTCTTTCTAGCTGCTTGTAAGATTTTTTCCTTGAGCTGGGAGTTCTGGAATTTGGCCACAATGTTCCTAGGAGTTTCTCTTTTTGGATCTCTTTCAGGTGGTGATCGATGGATTCTTTCAATACATATTTTGCCGCTGGTTCTAGAATGTCAGGGCAGTTTTCCTTGATAATTTCATGGAAGATGATGTCTAGGCTCTTTTTTTTGATCATGAGTTTCAGGTAGTCCCATAATTTTTAAATTGTCTCTCCTGGATCTATTTTCCAGGTCAGTTTTTTTTTCCCATGAGATATTTCACATTCTCTTCCATTTTTTCATTCTTTTGGTTTTGTTTGGTGATTTCTTGGTTTCTCATAAAGTCATTAGACTCCGTCTGTTCCATTCTAATTTTGAGAGAACTATTAAATTCAGTGAGCTTTTGAGCCTCTTTTTCCATTTGGCTCATTCTGCTTTTGCAAGCATTCTTCTCCTCATTGGCTTTTTGAACCTCCTTTGCCAATTGGGTGAGCCTATTTTTCAAGGTGTTAATTTCCTCAGCATTTTTTTGGGTCTCCTTTACCAAGGTATTGACCCGTTTTTCATACTTTTGTTGCATCTCTGACATTTCTCTTCCCAGTTTTTCCTCCACCTGTCTAACTTGCTTTTCAAAATCCTTTTTGAGCTCTTCCAGGGCCTGAGCCCACCTACCACCCCTCTGGGGTGTCTGGGGTACTGAGGCCCCGCCCTCCACGTCTTTCCCTGATGGCAAGGATACGTCCTCATCATCAGATCCGAAGGTCGGGATCATTTGCATTTGTTGGAAAAAACTCTCTAAAGTCTTATTTTTCTTCCCTTTTCTAGGCATTTTCCCAGCCAGTTACTTGACTTCTGAGATTCCTTTCCACCCCCGCGTGGATCCGCCCAGCTAGTGCTTGGCCTCTGAGATTTAAATGGCCTTTCCTCCTGCCGGCTGTCAATCAGTGAGCTTTAGTTCAGGTGCTGGGGTGGGGGCAGGGCCCCCTCCCAGGCTCCGATCCCTCAGGGGCTTTATGCAGAGACTTTCAGGAATGGAGCGGGTGGGGGCAGGGTGGGGGGCCCACCTCCCAAACCCAGCTCCCTTGGGGGCTTTAAGCAGAAGCCTTCAGTAACAGAGCGGGGTGGGGGCACAGCCGTCTCCCAGGCTCAACTCCGTCAGGTCCTATGCTGGAATCTTCCGTAATGAAGATCCTGCCTGCGGCTGGGGGATTCCCGAGTCCCAGTCTGCTGCCGCCTCAGCCGCCGCCCACACCTCTGCCTCCGCCGCTTCCTGCCCCCGTCCCTGCCGCCGCTTCATCCCGAGGGGGCCCGAGTCACGTTGACGCCCTGCTTCCCCTCTCCTCCAGCCCGGCCCTCTCTGTCACTGACCTGTAGCTTCTGTGGGCGGAGGGACTTTCCCGGCTGCCGGAGCTTCCGTCTCTGAAGCCTGCTCAGATCAGCTTCTCTGGGGCCGTGGCCAGGGCAGCGCTGGGGGTGGGGTCCACTTTCCGGGGCGCGCCGGACCCTGGGGACGGGTCTCCAGGGCTCCCCGGAACGGAAATCTCTTCCACTCTGTTTCTGCACACCTTGTTTTGACCCAGAAGTTATGGGGGACTCTTTTTACATTAATTCTATGGGCTTTTGGCTTCGGAGCTCGTAAACGTGCATCCTTCTACTCCGCCATCTTGGCTCCGCCAATGAGAGGTTGTTCCTTGTTTAGGTTTGGCTCATACTTGGACAAGTCACCAAACTTCTGTGTTCCTCAATTTCTTCATCTGTAAAATGAGGAGGTTGGTTTTGATGGCCTCCAAGAGTTCCTTTCATGTTTGAATCTATGATCCTGTTCCTAAGAAAGTAAGTGGCATAATTCCAATCCTTAAATGACTTTTTATAAAAAGGAAGCCACTATATGAAATAATGTCTGGTTTTTATACAGCACCTTGAGATTTCCAAAGTTTTTTATGCACTTTTGATTCTCTCAGCAACCTTTGAAGGTAGGTACTTTTTTGTAGATGAGGAAACTGAGTCTCCAATATTTTAAGTGACTTTGGCTTACCCACAGTCAGACAGCTAATAAGTGTGCAACATAGACTGCCTGCTTCCAATCCGTCCAACAATCTTTCTACTATACCATGCTGTCTCCAAAATGGAGGTATCACTGCAATGGAATGAGAAAGGAAGAGTTTTGAAATCCCAATGTTCACTTTCATTTTTTTAGTACCATCATAAAAACATACCCTAAAGTTGAATATTACACATATTTGTACTTGTTTTATGTGAGAGAGATGTTTTTGAAACATTATGTGTAATTAACTATCCTTACTTGGTAGTCCTTAATTCTATTGCATTTTCTCTGTTGATTATTCCAGTTTATCCTGTATATAGCTTATTTGTACAGTTGTTTGCGTATTGTCTCCCTATTAGATTGTGAACTCCTTTTTCCTTTCTTTATGTCACTAGCACAAAGTAAAGAGCCTGACACATAGTAGGTGTTTAATAAACATTGATTTCCTTTCCTACTTTAAAAGATCCTATGATGAATCTTTATAAAGTGAAGAGTCTCATTAGGCCCTAATAATAATCTTTTTTCAGAGATCATTTAAATATTGATTGTAAGTTAGCAAGTTTATCTTATTTTCCTCTTCAGGAATCTAGCTTTCTTCTTATTGCTCTTTACCTTGAACCAACAACATTGTTCCTACTCCTGCAAGAGGCTTCCCTGAAAGTGTGAAGGGTGTTCTGGCTGATAGCTGTTTAACTGTCTCTCTTATTAATCTTCTCATACTATGGGACTTCATAACAGTGGTTTTTTTTTTCTTTCATTGTATATATAAGCAGCTTTAATGTCCTTCTTTCTTTGGGTAAATTGGTCTTCAGTTTTCGTTTGCTCATGTAAAACATACTTACCAGCCATCTCCCCATTCCTAGTGGAAATTCTGTTATTCCTTAGGTAAAGCTTAGTTTTTGTCCTGTAAGATTGTAGGGAGAGGATGGTAGGAGCCATTCCCTTCGTAGGGCACTATAGTGAACTTTAAAAAAGATCCTGGGGACACAGGCAGAATTAGGTCATTTGAGACTGTAAAGAGACATTACTTTTCTTTGGGTTCATCTCTGTCTGAAAATGAGCTGAGAGCAAAGAGCATCCCAAACAGAAAAGCTCAGTAAGAGGCCTAGTAGGGTACTGAGGGATCACACCTGGAAGACATGGTCATCCCCTGCTAGCTATTAAAAAATTGAATATAATGAAGAAAGGAATGATAAGGTCCTAGATGGCTCCTTATGAAAATGGGGCGAGAGGCTCGCTTGGAACAAGTAATGAAAACGGCAAAATGTTCCTCAGGCAGGGACAAAAGAAGGTAACCTGTACATATTAGCTAATCTTTGATGACTTGCATTATCTTAATGTAAGATGCCTGTGGGTCCGCTAAGCTCGTACTGGATTTAGATTTGAGGAACCAGACCTGGGTTCAAATCTCAACTCTGCTACTTGTTATTTAGGACAAGTTATTTTAATATCCTGAGCCTGTGTTTCCTCATCAATGAAATGAGTTGGGCTAAGTGGTTCCTTGAATCTCTTCTTGTTTTATTTTCTGTGGCCTATAACTTTTCTGGGTCTCAATTTCATCATCACTTAAAGTGAAGTCTGACTAGATGATTTCTGTTGGCTTTAAATTCTGTGGCCTTATGGAAACCTCTGAATTGATTTCTTCTTTGTAAAACTGAGTCATTCAGTAAACATTTATTAAGCACCTACTATATGCCACATGCTGTGCTAAACCCTGAAGATATAAAAAGAAGCAAAAGACAGTCCATATGGTCAAGGAGCTAACAATGTAATGGGAGGAGGCAAGAGCAAATGGATAGGTACAAACAAGCTATAGACAGGATAAGGAGGAAGTAATTAAAAGAAGGAAGTCACTAGAATTAAGAATTGTTGGAAAAAGGTTCCTGTAGAAGATGGAATTTTAGCTGGGATTTGAAGGAAGCCAGGGAAACCAGGAAGCAAAGATAAAGAGAGAGCATTCCAGTCATGGAAGACAGAGAAAATGCCTGGAATCAAGGGATGGAGTAGTTTGTTCATGGCTAATGTCAGTGGATCAGAGTGTGTTTTGAGAAGTAGGGTATAAGAAATTGGAGAGGTAGAAGAGGACTAGGCCTAAAATGTCAAACAACATTTTGTATTTGCTCCTAGAGGTGACAAAGAACCACTGGAGTTTCTTGATTAAGGGGGTGAAAAAAGAGATAATATTTGCATTACTTTATCTCCCTGGATTGTTGTGACAAGCATACTTTGTAAACCTTAAAACTCTATAGAAATTTGAGGAATAACTATTGACTGCTCTTGGTATTTGATTCTTTTTTCCTGGATCTGGAACTAGAAGTGAACTTAAGAGATGATTCATCTAGTTCAGGACTCGTTCAGTCATTTTTTAGTTGTGTTCAACCCTCCATGACCCATTTGGAGTTTTCTTGGCAAAGATGCTGGCATGGTTTGCCATTTCCTTCTCCAATTCATTTTACAGAAGAAGAAACTGGAGCAAACAGGGTGACGCTTGCCCAGGGTTACACCAGTAGTGTCAGAGGCCAGATTTGAACTCATGAAAATAAGTCTTCTGATTCCAAGTGCTCTAGCCATTGTGACACTTAGCTGCCTCAGGCTCCCTGTAGAGATAAGGAAACTTAGGCAAGAAGAGGAGAAGTGCCAGCTGTTATTCCTAAGCAAGACAAATCAACACATTTGCGATCTGTGTCCAAATATGCCTCATGTTGTGTCTGTATTCCACTACCTCTCTTTAAAAAAAAAGATGAGAATCATGCTTCTTAGTCCTCTAGAGTCATCATTCATTTTCAGTGTTCTTTATGTTTCTTTTGTTGATTTGTTTGTTTTTTTCCCTTGGTTTTCTAGGAAAGTTCCTTTTTGAAAAGCCTCTGGCCTTGTATGAACCAAACTAAATGGGTTGTGAGTTTGCCCAAACTTGGACCAAGATAGTGAGGAAAATTAGAGCACCACTATAGACCAAGCTTGGGGATGAGCAATATTCCTAATTTCCTGGCTAAAGTGATGAGATAATATCAACAACAATAATAAGTATTTATATACATTATTTTTGTGGTTTACAAAGGGATTTACCAACATTATATCATTTTTGCTAAATAAAATGCAAATTTATGCTAAATAAAAACCCTAAGAGGTAGGTGCTATTATTATTTTCATTTTATAAATAAGAAAGCTAAAGTTAAGGAGATGAATTTACTTGTCTGACTTCATATAACTATTAAGTGTCTGAGGCTGGATTTGAACTTAGATTTTTCCTGATTTCCTGTTCAGAGCTCTGTCCATTTTGCCACTTGCTGGTGTTGAAGAAAAGAATATAACACTTTCAGAAGAGAGGGAGCTGAGGACTGATAACACTTTAAAAAATCCTTTTATTGATATATTTTGCTTTTATACTACAGGCTTTTACAGATTACTTCTAATTCCTTAGAGATCCCTTGTAACAAAGTAAAATAGTTAAGTAAAACTAATAATATAGTCACCTCATCTGAAACTGCTTGCCGCACTTCACATCTGTAACCCCCCCTCCACCTATTTAAAAAAAAAATGAACAGAAAACTCTTTGCTTATTGCCCCAACTCCACTGAAAAATGAAGTTAAAACAAAAAAAAAAATTTTTGTAACAAAGATCTGAAGTTAAGCAGAGCAAATCCCTCTGCCCCCATCTCTATACAGGAATGTGTCTTGCTCCGTACCCTTAAATAAATCACTTCTTTTTAAATGCATACAAAGTATGTGTCATCACTGGTCCTTGAGAATCATGAATGGTCCTTTGGTCAGTGCTCTTATATCTTTCCAAGTTATTTTGTTTTTATAGTGTTGTTATTGTATGAATTCTTCTCCTGGTCCTGCTCATTTTGTTTTTCATTAATTTATAGAAGTCTTAGAAATGGTTCGTTTTTATAATATTGATTGCTCTGCTTCCGCCTACTTCATTCTGCATCAGGTCACATAAGGTCCCTTCCTTCACAGGGGACTTTGCCATATGCAGACAGGGTGCTTGGCTCCTGTCCCCTTCAGTCAACCGTACAAATACTAGAGTGTTTGCTATTTGCTGCACAGTATTGGTTGCCCTTTGTTTCCAAAGGCAGCGTTGGGTGTGCTTTCCCATGGCAAGATTCATCTGTGTGGTTGGACTTGCACATCTTGCTAATAATCAGGATGACTTGCAATATGTTATTCAAATAGGGTCACTTTGCCTCCATAACCACAAGGCAAAAAAGCAGGTTTGTGCATGACTCCCAGACAAGTCATCTAAGCCTTCTCAGACTCACTTTCTCCATTCATGAAGTGGGAGTTTGGTTGTTCAGTCGTTTTAGTCATGTCTGACTCTTCTTGACACCATTTGAGGTTTTCTTGGCAAAATATTGGAGTGCTTTACCATTTCCGTCTCTGGCTCCTTTTACAGATAAGGAAACTGAGACAAACAGGATTAAGTGACTTGCCCAGGGTTAACATAGGTAGTAAGTGGCTGAGGCCAGATTTGAACTCGGGAAGATGCGTCTTCCTGACTCCAAGCCCAGCTCTGTATCCACTGAGTCACCAGCTACCCCCAAAAGTGGAATCGACATATCCATAATACGTCCCTCAAAGCTTATCATGAGGACCAAATGGGATGTATATAAAGCTCCTTACAAACTTCTAAGTGCCATTTACGCGTGAGTTTTTCTCATGGGCTTTAAGATCAGTTTTTGGATGTAAGTAGTGTTTCAAATCATTCAGCATGGTACCTGTTGGAAACGAGATGGTTGTTGATTGAAATGGAACTTTGCAAAAATAGTTTTCATCATCCTTAGACCTACCTGATCCCCTTCCTTTGTTTAAAGATGTTTGGTTGGTTTGTTGTTTTGTGTTTTTTTGGGTTTTTTTTGAGTGGGGGAGGCAAGGCAATTGGACTTAAATGATTTGCCCAGGGCCACACATTTAGTCAATGTGTCTGGTGTCTGGGGCCAGATTTTATCTCAGTGCCTCCTGACTCCAGGGCTGGTACTCTACTCACTGTGTCACCTCACTGTCCCTAAACACATGTTTTAACTATATTTGTGGGGTTTTTTAAATAATAAAACAAGAAAAATGAAAGTGTCCACCCTACTCTTCTCTGGCATTCTTTTTAAGTTGGCGTGAGAAACACAATTTTTGGTTAGTTTGCTCCCTTTGATTGAGTTTATTTTTTAAAAAACTGCAGTCCCTTGGGGCCATCTCTAAGGCTTCCATATATGCTGTGCTCAATCCCTCTATCTCATGACTTTTTGCATGCATTTCTTTCCTGAAATTGGAGTGTGCAAAAACAGTAGGATGTTTCTGTGCCCTTAAACAAGCCAGCCAGTCTGGAGTTACCTGACGAGGGCAGATGCCATCCAGTCCCCAAGGCATCTGAAGCAAGCCTAAAACACTGTTTTCATAAAAGCTTTCTCACAGTCTCTAAAAGTCTGCCATTTTCTGAGTGCCAGGTGGTATATGAACGTGGGGGACGGGCCTGGTGATCTCTTTTGGAATTTGTCTTGACTTTGAAGCTGTTCTGGGAAGTTATCAGGATGATTCCTCGCAGACTCAAGAGGCTTTTAGCCATGTGCATGTTTTCAGTCTTTGCAGTTGCCCAAGTTATTAGATAAAATCTTTGACTCTTTCATTCTCCAGTGTGACTGCTCACACTGCAGTGCTGACTCAGAAATGGCCAGACAGAGAACTTGAAGATGTGACCTTTGCCAGTAAACTGACCTGCTTGCCTGGCAGGGAGCCTTCAGTCCCATAGACCCTTGGCCATATTGCAGGGCAGGAAATTGGCCTTGAGCTACACAGCATGCTTTGGAAGGGTCCAGGATCTCTAACACTCTTGAGTTACCACTCCTTTGTAAGCATTTTGATCAGAAACATGGAAGATACCCCATCTTACTTTTGAGCTGCTTTCAACTCTCTTCCAGTGTGGAAGGGTCCTAAGGGTAAGGAAACCCTGTATCAGGGTTCTGTGACTTTAGAGGCTTACTGAGGGTTTCTTAAAACTTCTGTGGCTTGAATCCCATTTTTTTATGCACTGGACAAAAGCATTTCAATGTATGAACAACAGAAAAGAAAGATTGAATTGTGAAGCTGAATTTCTATTACATAGTTTTCTTTTAAAGCAAATGTTGGATACAGTGGAGGAAAAATGGTTTATGGATAGAGCACCAATCCTGGGATCAGGAGGACCCGAGTTCAAATTTGGGTGTGACTTCTAGAAAAGGCACTTAACCTCCAAAAAAAAAGGAAGGAAGGAAAGAAATAAAGAGGAATAAAAGGGGAAAAAAAGAAAATAGATTTAGTTTCCTGCCATAGACTGTCCTGTCATAGTGCAACTGAATTATGGGGTTATAGTTAAAGTGCTTCCATCAACAGATCTTGACTAGCACCTAACAGGGTGCTTTACACATCAAGGACATATTGGTCTTTGATAAATGCTTATTAGATTATATTGAACTCATGATTGTACCCTAGTTCTTTGTGGAGATGATACTAATATACTGTATCACTTTCTTAATACCCTCTCTGTTAATTTCTCTAGAGGAGGAGACCATCGAGTGGCACTATACAAGGTAAGATATTTTCTCTCTCATTCATTTTATTTGTTCATTTTAAGAGGTGGGAGGGAACAAGATGAATCCATTGATACTTCTGAAAGTTAGTCCATGCTGGGAATAACTATTATATAATATCTCTGCTCTTCTCAGTAAGGGAACATTAGGAAGTTATACCACCACGTTGGCATCTGTTTTGCCCATACAAAAACATTTTTCAAGAGGAGCTTTGTGCAGTGACATTTTTCATAATTCTGAATTGTTTTAAACACTGGCAGGATACATGAAGTTCTATTTGACCTTGAGTTTTCAAAATGTTGTGCTGAATAGACTCCCAACAAAGTCATTGATCTAAATTTTTGTGGTTGTAGTAATGAGAGACAGCTGGCATAATGGATATAGGGCTGGCCTTGGAGTCAGGAAGACCTGTGTTTCAAGTTTTGCCTTTGACATCTCTCAATTATGTGACCATGGTCAGGATCAAGGCAGCTCTCCGTAAGTGTAAGTTACTCCCTGAAGTGAGTTTCTACACCTGGATTTCTCTAACTTGATGAAGGTACAGGTCCAGACCAAAATAATAAAAATAGCAAGAATTGCAGGCATGCTTTACTATTGACCTAAACTTAAAACAAAATGCTTATTACTGCATGTGTTCCTTGCCTAACACTATGAGAGGCATACAATAAAACTTATTTCAACAATTTTGTCGAAATGCATTTTCTAAATGTTTGTCAAAGCAGATAAGAAGTTGAAAAATTCTCTCCAAAAAAAAGGAAAGGGAAAAATATTAAAGTGAATTGCTAAGGCCATCTCAAATTGTGATGAATGTGCTTCTGTATATTCATGAAGTTGTGTTCCATGGAAAGAATAGCCCCATTCTGCCTCAGTCCTCCTGAGGGTTCTCTCTCTGTTGAATCAGCACTGTATTTCTCTTAAAATCACTGACTTCTGTGATACTGGGTCTGAACCCTTCTGCTGGTGCATGTTTTAGGGCCAAGCCCCTGTCTTTCTCTTGCTCTTTAAATCTCTTTCTAATTCAGGACATTTCTCAGTGCTGTCAGGTCAAAAATTACATTTAACTAGGGATGTGCTTTCCTCCCTTTATGTCTCAAATAAAAGATATCTAAGTATTTAAAGAGCAGTGTCTTTCCCAGCAGAAAAGAATAACAGAAAAACAGAGAAATAGTTCAATATATGCTGAAGGTAATTTTCTTCTCCAGATGAACAGATCAGCCAGTACTCTAGACCCTCAGAGGTACATTTCTTGAGTTTTGGACTATAATTCTGGGAGTTGCTACTACTTTAGGAGGAGAAAGGGGGTGGTTAAAAAGCTTTTAAGTGGGTCTTTGTGGTCCACATGAAAAGAAAAGCATTCCATTCCCTCTCCCTATGCTCCACCTACAGTACTGTAACCTCCCTGTAAGATCAAATGTGAGGGCAGGTCTAGTCTCTGTAGCTTTTGTATATATTTAGCTGGGAAGGTAGGAGTTATTGGCTTATCCCTGCGGTCTTTTTTAGTAATGCCTTGTTGGTCATTGATGGAAAGTTGCTCAAGGCTTCCACGCAGCCTATATCCGCTTCTGTGGTTTATAATTTGACACAGCAGCTAACAGAACTCTGTTCAGTAGCAGCAGATTGCATGATACTTCCCAGGTGTGTCTTACTATCCTAGACAAATAAACTATATTAGACAAACTAATATCTGAAAATCTTGGGCCATGGAACAGGCCCCCTGTGTTGAGATCTAAACTTGACCAGTCTAAGACCTAGGTTTCTTTTCTTTTGTATCTTACTCTCTGTCATTTTGGGCCCAATTAAATTAAATAAATATCAAGAAAACAGATATGAGTTTGAGTGAAAGCTGATGGGGGCTGATGCCCTGTAGTGATTAGATTAAAAGATCTGACATCATATTCCAAGGACTTATTGATAAAATAAAGCATTTAGGGAGTAACTGTAGATAGGCAGGCACACTGTCTGAGTTCATACTGAATTGAGCCTGGTTTCTACCTCTCTTCTCAGACAAAATTTCAAGTAGTGAGTTTCAACTAGTACATGAAATGGGACAGGCACTATTCTCTATATCAGAGGTTTTTAAATCTTTTTGGTGTTATGGAGCACTTTGGCAGCCTGGTGAAACCTATGAATCCTTTTTCAAAATCAAGTTTTAAAATGCACAAGAAAAAAATGTATGTGATTACAAAGGAAACCAGTTATATTGAAATAAAGATGTAATTTTTTTCTTCAGCCAACTTTGCTGATCCCCTGAAGTCTGTTCCAAGGTTGAGACCTCAGTCTAAAAACTGCTCCTCCAAATGGATTAGAAGATTCCCTTTCCTCAGTTTCTGAAGAGTAGTTAATAAAATTCAGATTTTTTTTTTCCCAAAAAAAGTGACTTATCATCCCACCAACCATGTAGAATCTGCAAGCTTGGGTAGTTTGCTGAAGGCATGAAATTCCCTTTGTTAGAAAGTGGCCTAATTATAATCCTGTTTTCAGTAATTCCACTGCCAGGTAGCATGTTAAATCAGAAATAGATTTCATTCCTTACCAAGGGGAAGTTGTGATATAAAGCAAATCTTTGTAAAAAAGAAGAAATTGAAGACAGAGGAAAAAGATGTCAAATGTCCCAGCTCGAATTACTTAAAGAGATTATAGATTTAAAGCTAGAAAACCTTAGGAGTTACTTAGAGGAACCCTTTCCTTTACAGATAAAACATTTAAATGACTTGTCCAACTGAGGTCACACAGGTAATAAATGGCAGAGCTTTGATTTGAACTCAGGTCCTGTGACTCCAAGTTCCACACTCAGAAGAACAAGATTGAACAGAGCAAGAAGTTTTAATGATAATATTATTTCCTATATCCTTTTATCAAGTTGTGCTCCAGTAACAGTAAAAAGTGGGCTCATCTATGCAGTTGTCTTAACTTTATGGTAACACTGTGTTTGTCCTCTTACCTAGAGATTTTAACCCGTTTGGTGAGGGTTTTGCTATTATTTAGTCATTTCAGTTGCATCCAACTCTTTGTAACCCTTAGCAAAGCTTCTGGAATGGTTTGCTATTTCCTTCGCCAGCTCATTTTACAGATGAGGAACTGAGGTAAACAGGGCTAAGTGACAAAGTCATACAGCTAGGAATTGTCTAAGGCCAGATTTGAACTCATGGAGATGAATCTTCTTGATCCCAAGCTCAGTGTTCTATTCACAGTACCACCTACTTGCCTTTTGTTGTGAGCGTAGGAACACCAGTAAATAAGTTTCAATTAGTTGGAGCTGAGGTTTCATTTTTTTGTTTTGTTTTGTTTTTAGTAATAAATAGATTGATTCTACCAACAACTGAAAGTTATTTGGATTGCAACAAAAAGACATAGATTTCAACTGGTATATTTTCTGTCTCCATATATCCCTTCCTAGTGTTCCATGCTGGGAATATCTAAAGGAAATTGCAACTAGGTGGTGCAGTGGATAGTGTGCTGGGCCTGGTATCTGGAAGACCTGAGTTCAAATCCAACCTTAGACCCTTAATAGCTTGTGTGATCCTGGGCAAGTCCCTTAACCCTGTTTGCCTTAGTTTCCTCATCTGTAAAATGAGCTGGAGAAGGAATGGCAAACCTCTCTAATATCTTTGTCCAGAAAATGCTGAATGGGGTCGCAGAGAGTCAGACACAACCAAAGCAGCTAGACAACAACACTGCATTGTAAAGTACAATGGGAGCTCTTCCTTGGCCACCTTTAAAAGTCCAAGCAACTCCATTGTGAACATCTTCCTCTGCCTCCACCTCCAGGGCTTTTGGCTTGAGAAGTAGAATCTGAGGCAAGATGTTTGTTTGTCCTGGGACCTATAAGAATCCTCAAAATATTCCCTGGAATTAGAAACAATTGGGAGTGGAAAAAATCCCCTCATAAGGTCATCCCTTGTGAGGCTTGTTAGGTGAGGTTACAGCAGCTAATTAACTTGCAGGTGTTAGATATGTTACTTATGCTGAGAACCCTACATGGAGATATTAGGCAGGCTTTTTAGGTAAAAGGACAGCTCTTTGTGAGATGGGCATTTGTTTTTGTTGCAAAAATATGTGTTTCTTTTCCCTTTGCAGGTTCTGAGTTCCCTTGGTTACCATGTAGTCACCTTTGATTACAGAGGTGAGATTTTGAAGTGACTTTGAAGAACGTACTATTAACTCTTCTCTTTTCCTTTAACCTTGTGCTCTCTTCAAACAGTCCCTTTGATAGGAACTGAAAAATCCAATTCTTTTCTATGTTCTAATCTCCCTTTAGGGCCCTTTCCACTGTGTGAGGATGGAAGGAAGGGAAATAGAACTGCCTTTCTTCTGACCTGGTTTCCTGCGTAGTTCGTCTCCTCCATTACTCATGCCTTTTCCTGCACATAGACAACAAATATATGACTGTCCTGTTAGCAGAGACCATATCATTAATGCGGTAGCTATGCACAATCCACTCAAGTAGATGTTTAATAAGCCCCATTTTGGGAGATGGGAAACCCTGAAATTTTTTTTTCCTCTCCCAAACTTTTTCTGAAGTTAAAAAAGCAAATGGATAAACAAAACTAGTACCTAATGAGGATTGTAAATGAAAATGGGAATCTCTTTTAAAAAACTTGCTTTTCAAGTATATAATAACTTTCAGTGTGTTAAAATTTAAACTGTCCTCATCTCTTTCCTTCTGAACTTCCTTTTGTTTGTTTGTGGGCATCTTTTAAAATGCTTTAATAACCTTTTTCCCCATTTTTTTAACTGTACTATTACTAACCTTTCTTTCTCCTGATATTCTTCCCCTAAATTGGGAGGGGAGGGAAATCCCTGTAACAGATTAGCATATTTAAGCAAAGCAAATACATATATTTTCTATATCCAGAACTGTATGTCTCATTTTGTACCTTAAGATCTCTTTGTTAGGAGGTGGGTAGTATGCTTCATCATCTGTAGTTATGGTTGGTTACTTATTATTTAAATTTCTTAAATCTTTGTAAGCTGATTTTATTTGCAGTGTAGTTCTATAAATAGCTCTCCTGTTTCTTCCCACCTCTGTATCAGTTCTATTAGTCTTTCTAGGTTTCTTTGAAACTGTCCCTTTATTGATTGTTATGGCACAGTAATATTGCATTATTTTGTCACTCTGAAGCCTTCATTCAGGAAGAATTGGAAGGAAAGTTAACTAATAACCCCTTCCTATTGTGCACTTCATCTAAACTCCTTTTCCCTACCTCATGGTAGAAATGTATAGCCTCATGGAAAGCACCACCCTCTGTTCAGTTCTCTTGCTCAACTCTGTATTTTAAAAAGTAGATGAAATCACACATGGCTGGCCAAACTTCTCCAGCCATCCTCCATCTAGTTCGCATCAATTAAAAACCCTTCGTTGATACTATGCATGATTCATTGTCTTGTCTTTGCCATGTCAGCAGTATGCTCTAGAAGGAGTTTGGCTGTATTGCTGATTTCACCCTGTGTTTGACAGGTTTTTATTGTATCTCTGTTTTGCCATCTGAATTGAAGCCAGTGATATGTGCAGGAAAAATTCCTTGTGAGTTTCATTATATTGGTATGCTGTTATGCAGCATATTAAAAATCTATTTTCTGAGTAACTTGAAATTTTGACTCAATTCAAGTCAGCAGACATTTATTAATCTCATATTATGTATTTATCAGGGACTGTGCTGCCTAGTTTCTATAAAGGCAAGTCCCTGGCCTTTCTATAATTCAGCATTTGAACTGTGTGTACTACAAATATCAAATCTATTGAATAAGAAAGCAGCCTTGAGGCAGACAAAGGAAAAAGTATTGGGTTTTGCCCCAATGGGTTGGCTTCTCTGATGTTTGTATTTTTTAAAAAATATCTTTTTAAGGCCATTTCTTTCTCTTCTCTCCCCCTTGAATCTTCTTCCTCCCACCCCTTCCAGTCTAAACCAGTGAATCCATAAGTATTGACTAAGCACCTACCATGTGCCCAATATTATCTGAATACCATTGGAGATACAAAAAAAAGACAATTTTTTGTCTTTGCCCTGAAGGGGTCAGGTTTTAAATTTATCAGAACTCAACAGAGGGTGGCTGGATAAGTTTGGTCAGCTGTATGTAATTTTATCTACTTTTTAAAATACAGAGAGTTGAGTACAAGAGCTTTCCATTAAGCTGTGTGTTTCTGCCAGGAGGTAGAGGAAAGGAAGAGTTTAGATGAAATATATGATATAAGAAAACTAGCTAACTTTCCAGTTCTTCCTGAATGAAGACTTCAGTGTGGCAAAATATTTACTCAGTGAATTTTTTTCCCTCCACCCTCCCCCCACCAATTGAGGAGACCAATGAGGAGAATAGTTTGACTAGAACAAAGAGAGTGTGTTTGAGAATAGTGGAAAATAAAGTCAGATAAATGAATCAACAAATAAGGTAGAGGCTAGGTTATTGAAAGACCTTAAAAGTCAAGTTGAGATATGTAGAGTTCTTGTAATAGGAAATAATTACAAGCTTTTAAGCTAGAAAGGAACATGATGAAAGGAGAGTTTTTAAGAGCTTAACCTGGCAGGGTGGAGGATAGAGAGGATTGGAAAGAGACCCAGGGATGCCACCTGTCTCGTAGGGAATCCTAGTGTGAGGTGCTAGTGACAGCGACACTAGAGAGGAAAGGACTAGTGACCAGGGATGGGAAACCTGTGACCTCAAGGCCACATGTGGCCCTCTAGGTTCTCAAGTGCAGCCTTTTAACTGAATCCAAACTCCATTTGTTCTGTAAAGCTTGGATTCAGTCAAAGGGCTGGACTAGTCTGAGAGAGTTTGAGACTTCCCTCATCACTCCCTGTGATAGTTGGACCTGAACAGGAGTGACAAAGGAGCGGCAACGAGCAGGATCTTGTAAACAGCGCTGGGGTCCCAACCATGTGAGAACCTATTGCTGACACTTGGGGATCATTCATTCCTCCGAACTCCTTTACCATTTGTACCATTTATTCAGCACCTATCAAATGCTACCTTGTACTGTTATCTTTTTACAAATATTGTATGACTCCCCCAGTTATACTGTGAGCTTTGTGAGGGAAGGGGGACCATGTTTCGTATGTCCATGTATCCTTAATGCAACACACAGTCTCTTATACAAAATAGGCACTTTGTGGAGTTGCTGCTGTGTAGATTTTCACTCTGAAACTTTAGGCACTTCCCCAGAAGGCTGGCTGGAAAAACCATGTTGGTATAGTTTCTACTTACCCGTTCTCCACCCCTATTGTAACCTTCCAGGACCTGAGAAGCACGTTTTACTGCCCTAAGTCCCATGGTTTTTGCTTATGCATCAAAACTGGCTCATTCTAAACCTTGTGATGCCTTTAAAAAAAAAATCATTTGACGATGACTCATTGCCAAGCTGCTCAAAGAAACAGCAGTCATTGATTTCTTTTTGAGGTATAAGGAGGAAGAAAGACAAGGGGAATGGACTAAGAAGAGATATTTAAAAAACACAAACCAGAGAATGTAGCCCACTGAGGCAAAACTCCTTATTTTCCTTTTGTTGATGTGTCAAGGCAACTTCCTTCTCCAAGAGGCCTGGATGTCTGAGGCACTGAACAGTAGAAAGACCACAGACTGCTCTTCATGCTTCTCTTTAGCATAGGCTTGCGCAGTCTGTCGTGAGTTGTTTCATTTCCTGTAGTAATTGTTGGAAGAGTTCCAGAAAAACTCACCTGAGGTGACTAGCATTAGTTTCTTCTGCTGCTACCTTTGGCAACAACTACCTAGGGAAAAGCACTGAGGTGGCTGGCACAGGATCCAGAGTAAAGAGGGAAGGCAGTTTTAGAAAAAGCCTTGGAGTGCATGTGCCATAAGGGATAAGGACTGCTGCCCACCTCCTCCCAGACCTTGCTATGGAAAAATGAAAAAGACATACTATAAACAAACTAAAATAACTCCCATCCTTTGACCTACCCATTCCACTTTTCCTGGTAACTACCAAATTTAACAAAGGAGTAACCTCCATTCACTGCTTTCAGCAATTCACTTCTCACTCAGTTTCTCACAATCTGGATTCATCCATCAACATTCTGCTGAAATTGTTCCATTACATGCCATTGTTTGACCTCCTCAGTTGCCAGATCTCATCACCTTTTTTGGTGCTCGTTGTCCTTGACTTGTCTGTAGTATTCAGACTGTCACTTGTCTTGTTGAAGGTTTCCCTTGCTTTTGTGACACAGCACTTGCCTCAGTCTCTCCCCACCACTCTGATTACTGTATATCACTGGTTCTGCTTTTTTTGGCCTGATCTGTTGCATCTTTGGTTCTCTTCTGTCTTCACCACCTTTCTTGGCTTCACTTATCACCAGTAGGCAGATGATTCTCAAAATCCAGACCCATATTTTCCATTACCTAATAGACATTTCCATCTGGATAGTCTAAAAGTATCTCCGACTGAAAATGGCTAGAAATGAACTTTTCATCCTTTCTTTTGAAACCTGCCTTTCTTTATGATTTCCCTACTTATGTTAATAGTGTAATTCCCCTGGTCATCTATGCTTATAATCTTTATTTCATCCCTCACATTTAGTAAGTGACTGACTAATGTTGATTGTACCTCTTCATTTCTCTGATATTCACTTTTTCAACTCCCTGTCACCTAGAGTATTACAGTAGTTTCCCCACCCCCTCACTCTCCCCATTCCAACCGTTCCCAAACCTCATTGCCAGAATAATCTTCCTAATCCTCGGCTTTGATTACATCATCCCTTCCCCTCAACCCTGCTCAGAAAACTTTCAGTGATTCCAGTTGCATACAAAACAAATTCCAAACTGGCTTCAGCCTGCATTATCTCATACAGTATCCCCCTTCTTAACTCCCAAACTAGACCGCTCCCCATCTCTGAAATAGCCCTTGTTTTCCTGCCTCTGTCTTTTAATTCCTAATAGTTAAAATCCTCAAGTTCCAGCTCCTTTCTCTTCCTGTTAAACTGCAAGTCATCCTTTAAGGCCCAACTCAATCGATACCTTCTCCATGAAACAATCCTTGATTCCCTCCCCACTTCCAAATGGAATGAACAATCCCTCCTGGACCTCAGAGTACCTTGTTCATTGTTCTTATGTATTAGTGTATTCTGCTTTCAATTACTGTTATTTGTGTAGATTTTTTATCTCTCCTATTAGAGTATAGAATCCTTGAGAGAAGCAACCAGGTCTCATTTGTCTTTGTGTGTTCTCTAGCACTGAACGTTTTTCCTTGGACATAGGAATGAATTTGGACTTTGATATGCTTAAAAAAGAACTTCATCTAACAAAAATGAATGAATTCCAATTTATAGTCTAATCATGGAGGCCAGCATGATATGCCTCAGCCCCTGATTCTGCCATTAACCGCCAGTGTGACCTTGGGCAAGTTGCTTCCCAGTCAATCCATCAATAGGTAAACATTTATTAAGTGCTTACTGGTGCCAGGCACTGTGCTATGCTCTGGGAATACAAAAAGAAGCAAAAGACAATCCCTATCCTTAAGGATATAATGGAGGAGAGAACACACCAACAGTTACACAAAGCAAGCTGTACAGGATAAATAGGAAATAATTAGCAGAGGGAAAGGTTTAGAATTAAGAAGGGTTGGGAAAGTCTTCCTATAAAAGATGAGATTTTAGTTGGGACTTATTCTGGGCCTTAGTTGTTTTTTTTTTCTATGAGGAGGTCCAACTGTGTGATCTCTTGAGGTTCCTTCCAATGCTAAAAAATTACAAGATTTTTCAATCAGTTTTCATGAAAGCCAAACAGGATCAGGAAGTTGAAAACACTGGCCAAATTCTAGATGTGAAATTATATGTCATTATAATACAGATCGGAAGTTATATCAGAAATTTTATGACATCACATATCTGTCTTATGCCAGCCTTCAATTACTACAGATAATCTTGAGGTGACCACTTCAGGTTCAGTGGTAGTAATTATTTTCCTCCACCAAAAAAAACATTACCTTGTATTTGTGTGTGTGTGTGTGTGTGTGTGTGTGTGAGAGAGAGAGAGAGAGAGAGAGAGAATGAATCACATACACACATTTTCTCCCCCAATAACTTTAATTGTCATTGATGAGAGAGAGAAGAGAGGAACAGGGGTGAGGGGTGGAATGGAAGGGAATGACTGAGGTTTTTTGGATGAATCTTATTGAATGAGTTCCTCTGTTATTTACCAGTCAGTTCATAATCTGTGCTAGCCATCGTTCTGTGTGGCATTCTGAGGAGGTTTGTGGGTAGGAGGTCACAGTTTTCCCTGGGAGGACTAGGTCTGTAGAGCTAGTGATTACAAATTACCAGGAGGGTAATTGCCATGAGGCAGTCTTTCCAGTGCTTGCATTCTTTCAGGTTTTAGAAATCCACATATTTGCTTAGAAACAAGTTTTAGTTGAAGAATAAATGAATGTTTCAAGCAAATCACAGATTGCTACCGCTGGAAAGAGACTTCAGAGATCACCTAAACTGAATTTTTAGTTTTATAGATGAAGAACCTGTGGGCCGAAGAGCAGCAAAGATTTGTTCAAATGTCTGATTAGTGGGAGGGCCTGAATTCTGAACCCAGGTTTCCTGACTCCCACTCCTGGGCTCTTTCCACTTGCTTATATGTGAGGGTGCAATGAGAATAATTGTGAAGTGCTTTGTAAACCTTAAAACATTTAAAAAAGTTAGCTCCTATTCCTCTCATTGTTGGGAAACTCTCATCCCTTTATCCTTCAGTCTGTAGTGATTCTGCAGTGTCAGTATAATGTGGTAGACAAGTGTGTGGCTGTGGCGTGAGCTACTCGTAGAATCTCACAGCTAAGAGTTGGAAGGGACGTTGGATCGTTCAGCCCACCCCCCATCTCTACTCATGCATCTTCTCCTTGGGCGCAGTGATGAGGGGCTAACTCGCGAGGGAATTCCATTCATTCTGTGCTCATTGTTAGTTTTGTCTTCATTGTACTGAAAGCTACAGCCTATTGAAAAGCAGGTGGAGCTTCCTTCCAGCCATGGGTATTAGTCTTATTTCTCAACAGTTCCTCAGAATAAGCCTTCTTCTTTTATGTGACAGCCCACAAATGATTGCTTTCTGGGCGTGCGTATAATTTAAATGTTAAGATCTTTCATTTGTTCTTTCTTTGGATTCCTCTTTTTTAGGCTGGGGTGATTCAATTGGAACTCCATCAGAACGGGGAATGACCTATGATGCGTTACATGTTTTTGACTGGATAAAAGCAAGGAGTGGTTACAATCCTGTTTATATTTGGGGCCATTCACTGGGCACTGGGTAAGATTTCCATTCACCTGGCATCTAATTGCCTTTGGAGGGGGGATATTGGGGAAGGGGTTAATCTTTTAAATTATTAATCCATCCAAATCTTATTGTTCAAGCCCCATTTTCTGTGAACATTTCTGAAACTTATCCCTAGGTATTTTCCATTGTATCATTAAACATTTTAGAACTAAGAGGTAGAATAGTGTAATTGATGGAGTGCTGGGCTTAGAATCCAGCAGACCAGGGTTCAGGTCCCACCTATGATGAAACTATGACACTTTCTCACTGTGTGACCCTAGGCAAGTTGGTTAATTCTCTGTGCCATAGGCAACTCATCTAAGTTCCAGAAGGGTTTTCCTTTGTCTGGATGAAGGGCATTTTGACACTAAGCAACCTCCCACACTGAAGAAATAACAGATCCTTCCCTTATTCTCCTAGCCTTTCCCCACTTTAATCTAAGAAGTTGATTCATGCATAAAAATCCAGTTAAAACCTTCATTGCTTTTAGAGCAATAATCTACTTTAAAAATCCTTAATTGAGGGAAGACATGAAGGAGAGAAATAGGCAGTTAGGCTAGATTGGAAGCAGAAGGTGAAATGATTCCTTTCCTTCTAGAGGAGAGGGAATGTTGAGCCCCTTATGTGTGAGTGAGGACTGCAAGAGACAGGGATATGGGCCTATTTAGCAAGGCAGAGGAGCTATTACTGTGCCTGTGTTGGAGAAAGAAGGGAGGGAAAATTACTGTACTAGGAGAAAACTATATAAACAGAAACTTAGGAGATTTACATGAGAACCTAGACTTCAGCTTAGGTTCCAGAGCTTTATAGCCCAATCAAAAAGATTCAGGGTCTATATGTTAGCTGCAGAAGGCAGAAAAGCATCAGTGTTGTCTTTGAGCAGATATGGGCCTTCTTTTCTTTTCTGTTGAATCAGTTGTCCCAGACCTGGTTTGGTTGCCCACATGCATAAGAACAGATTGTCGTGGCCAGGAACCAAGATCCAGGCTGTGGTATGGATCCCAGTATCATTTTAAAGTTTAACAGATTTCCTGAGAGATATTTGTCTGACTTATTTTGATGTCAGTGAGGAACCATATCAGATTTGAATGGGAAGAGTGATGAGAGTAATGATGGCATGCAGGAATATAATGTACTGTTTGTAAAGAAAACCTATGGAAGTTAGTGTCCTAGACACATATACTGATGACTTGGTTGGTTTAATGTATCTTTTAAATTTGGTGATTCAGTATAGATGAAAGGTGGAATCCTCCCAGTCTAATTCTCTCTTAATAGCTAGAATTTAAATAGTGCTTTAAGATTTGTAAAGCACTTTACACATATCTCATTTGCTCCTCACAGCAACTCTAGGAGATAGATCCTTTGATTTATCTCTATATTAGCCCTCATCCACAGATGAGGAAACTGAGGCAGCTACAGGTTAAGTGCCCTGAGTCACAGAGCTAGTGAGTGTTTGAGGCTGCATTTGAACTCAGGCCTTCCTTACTTTAGGTCCAGCACTCCATCCACTAACCACCTTAACACTAAACAACCTATCAAAAAAGCATTTATTGAGGGCTTATTATAATGTAACAGGCATTCTGCTGAGGAGATAAAAGTAAGATAAAAACAATTCCTGCCCTTAAAGAGCTCACATTTTAATGGGGGAGACAACATGTAAATAATTAGATATAGGTAAAATCTAGAGACCATGGATGGGAGGTCTACTCAGAAGGGATGGCCTCCTACTGATCAATTTGTGTTGTTGGATCTGAAAATAGGGGCTCATGGGAAAAGTTAGGTCCTTAGGGGAAGTGGTCTGTACAGTTGTGCCCTCTTTTATTTCCTCATAACTTCTGTGAGAGTCATCAATTCCTCTGTACCCAAAAGGGTGAATGAATTCCTTGAATACATTCCAGCTGGATGGAGTAAAGTGCCGCAGGATGTGACACTCCGTCTGATGACTGGCCCTCCGGTCCCATTACCTCCATAAGGCTATAAAGGATGTTTGAAAAAAACTTCAATACCAGCTAGAGGAGAATGAGAGTCTAAATTGGTTCTGCTATACTGATCTGCTCAAAAAAAAGACAAACTGTTTTCAAAATGGGCATTTTGCACTGGCTTCCCAATTTTTTCATCAGAGGTGGTCTTTGTACAACCAGACCAGTGTGGTCTGAGTACAACTGCAGACAAAGATAACTGTGTCCCTGTGTGTGCTGCCTGGGTTCAGAAAACATTCAGCAGGGATAAGTAAGGACAGACATTTACTGCATGTACTGGGTTGGTTCAGACAACATGCCTGTTAGTGGCACTTTCTAAGCAGTGAATCATGACATTTCTAAGTAGTTTCTCCTGAGAAAATGATCGATGTGCTTTCCTAAGTCTGTTGGATGAAAGAGTTATTCCTTCCTGACAGGCTTTATGGACATGGTTCAGTAACAGAAGGCACATAGTGGTCATTTAGGAAGTTGCCTTACCCATTACCATTAAAAGTATTCATCCATTCCCAAGGTGAGACAAGCGAGTCATTGCTGGAGGAGAGCTCAGCAGGTACAGGTCCTGCTTAGGAGTCAGGGAAGGGCTGAGCCTCTCTGCCCCCAGGACTTTCTACCTTTTGTATCTTTCAAAAGGCCCTGAAAGGGCAGGACTGGTTCCCAGTCGTCAAATTACCGTATCTTTTCTTGAAAAAACAAAAATTCCTCGAAAAGAAGGTAGATTATCATTTCATTGATGGTACTTTTATGCCTATCCTGTTGAGGGCTTAAACTATTCTTGTCTTGATTAGAAAATAGAAAAGAATTAACTTTCATTTATAATCAGTTTGCTTCCTTTTTTTCTCTCTAGGGTGGCAACCAACTTAGTAAGGCGCTTATGTGAACGAGGTAAGAACGTCTAAGACTACTAATGAGGCATTTAATGACCACCATGACTCTTCTGTGGCCATACATATATGCAGCATGTCACAAAAATGTGTGCTTCTCCCTTGTTCTGAAGACACACTGTATTATTAAATGAGATAGCTTCTCCTGAATGGTCTTTTCCATCAGAAAGTTTTGCATCACCAGCTCTTCCTGTCTCACATGTTCTCTGTACCTCAGGTCTGTATACTTGAGGCTCCTCCCATCCCACACACACACACTTAATTTCGAGTAGGAAGTAGGTATCTGTCTCAGAATAGAATTGTGATGGTTTTTTCACTGAGTCTGAAGTGCTGATTGGACCCTGCCTCTGCCCAATCTATTGTGCACATTCCCTCCAAGTTTCTCTTCCTCGTCAGCTTTCTTTAAAATTGATATGTGAAATCTCAAGGCAACTGATTCCATTTTCTTGATAGCTCTAATCACTAGGACATTTTTTATATCAAGCTTAAATCTACCCTTCTAGAAGAAATTTCACTTTTGTAGACAAAGCCATAAACTTCCCAGTGACATGTCAGCTCCACCCTGGCATGTGCAGTTGAATCAAGGCTCTTAGAGTTGTTTGTTTTTTTAAGGCAAGTACAAAACAAAACAGAAAACCAAAAAACTCTTGTGTTAGCTTCTCCTGCTGTAGGGTAGGGAGCCAAAGGCAGCTAATACTAAGTTTCACACCTATACCCTCCCTGTATTTACTTTCTAAGATAGCTCTGTACTAGGTGGAATCAGGACTCCTCCTCTCCCTTCCACTCTTCTCTGTAAATAAAAACTTTGAAAAAACAACTGGAGCATGGGCTAAGACATGAGAAATGACTTGGAGATTTAGTATCTGTCTGACCCTATTATTATAAACTGGATCAAGTCTTTTGACTTCTCGTGTGTGGGCCTTGGGCAAATAACTCACTTCATCATACTTGCCCTACCCGCTTTGGAGTTGGGAAGTTGTTGTGAGGACTATGGAATCTGAGTCCCAAAGAGTTACAGTGAAGTCTCTAATTTATCTAGCACCAACTATGAGCCATGCAGTGTCCTAAAGCACTTTAAAAATATCTCATTTGATCCTTACAACAGCCTTAGAAGGTAGGTGCTGTTATATAGATCCCCATTTTAAAGTTGAGGAAACTGAAGCAGAGCAAGGTGTTGATTTTTCAGGGGTCACACAGTTAAGTGTCTGAATCTGGATTTGAACTCAGGTCATCCTGATTCCAAGCCCAGCACTTTATTCACAGCACCACCTTGCTGCTTCATCTGATCCCACTTATATCTGAAAAAGAAAAAGTTGCAGACACATTTTAGGTCAAAGTAAGGAAATTTTTCTGAACAACAGCTATCCAACAGAAGCCATCCTTTCTATCATATGCTGTGAGGGGCCAACTATTCTCTGTTTGAAGACCTTTGGTGATGAGGTATCAGCTGTTCCCTGAGCCCTTTCTTTTGGATAGCTCTGTAGTTTGGAAGCTTCTGCCCTCAGAAGACAAATTGAGAAAATCTAATTGAGATACTTGGAAGATAGTTTCTTCTTGTGACATGGACCTCAAAGTCCTTGGTTGCCCTCCTCTAGACATTCCCACTTAACAGTGTCTTTTCTAAAGTGTGTGGCCCAGAATTGAACCGTCTTCTTTGAGCCGTAGCTCAATTAGGGCAGAGTACAGTAGGACTATCACCTCCTCATTCCTGCAGTCTGTGCTCACCCATATCAGGTGCACAGATTGATAAGAGTGGAATGGGGCGGTTTCTGGACTAGTGCAATCCTGGGTTTGCTCAGGGTGTTCCTGAGGTCATGTGCTTCTCACTCTGGTCATACTGGAATTCCATATTGTTTTTAATGGTGATTCCCCTCTCCCTTTTGATAAGGAGTCTGGGTTAGATGTGAACTCTGAGGTTCTTTCCAGCTCTAAATCCCTGCCCTCATTGGTCATAGTCATCATCAGAATGGAGCCATGAGTGCTTACTCTCAGGAATTTTGTCTGCAAAGGACTTTTCTCAGATCCCTATGGCACAGTTTATGACAGAGGGTATTCAAGGTCACTTAAAAATGGCATCATCCTGCCAGGGCTTATTTCGTCATCATGTTTTCTTTTTCCCTCCCTTGTTTAGAAACTCCTCCAGATGCCCTCATATTGGAATCTCCGTTTACAAACATTCGTGAAGAAGCAAAAAGTCATCCATTTTCGGTGGCAAGTAGAGATTTTAAAATGAATTTTCCTGGTTTCACTTTAAGCAGAGGCCAACACATGTGCCTGCACACTGACCCTGTATTACTGGTGTGGAACAGGATGTAGGGTAAAAAATGTTCTTACACAGGCCATTCCAAAGAGGAAGGAGCCAAACCCCAAGACTGCTATGAACTGGCCTGGGTCTTAGGGAAACCTGGCCATTTATGCGCTCTTCAGAAACGGGGAGCTCAGTCTTTGGCAATTTCCTTAGTGAAATATTTATTGAGGAATTTAAGGGAAGGTCATTGATGTTAAAAGATTGCTTAGCTTTATCTTCAGTTCACTGAATTGAATTCAATTCAAATCCTGCAAAGTATATATAGTATATTATTTAGAATTAGAAAGTGGACATTATGAGTTTAAAAGGAAAGATTCCTTGGGTTGGGTAGGCATACAGGATTGTGGGGAGACTGAGGACTGTGCTCAAAATACACACACATATACACATGTGTATATGTATATGTGTGCACACATATTGCTGGCTGTGACTAGAGAATCTCAATACCAATTTAATTTCTCTTATTTTTCCCCCATTCTTTCCTTGAAATTCTTGGGTCCCTTCTTATTTCCATATTTGGTTTGAACTCTTGGAGTAAAGGAAACTCTGGGGTTCCTCTCTGAATTGTGATGTCATGTAGGTGCATTGCTTGAGGCAGGGGCCATTTTAATCTTTATTTTTAAAATCTCCTTTTCCACAATATTTTGGGATTCAGCTGTGCCTTGTAAAGAAAAGGATCAGAGGTCTCTTATTTCTTCCTGTGTGGGAAGGCTGTTGTTGGTTTTAATTCTTTCATCTCCAAATTGAGCCCTAGCTTATCCCACCTTGTAGAAAGTGACCTTGTTTGAAAGTCAGCCCCTGAAACCAGATTTTTACAGAATGATAAAAATCTCTGTGGTAGCACAGTGATAATTGCTGTCTTGGAGTGATTCATTTTATTATCTTTCCCCCATAGTTAGAGACACTTAGAGTAACAAGCATTTATTACGTGCTTACTGTAAAGCACCCAGGTCCTTCAAGTCCAATAGAGTATAAGTTCTTAGAAAAAAGAAGAGGTTGGAATTAGAACAACCCACCCTGTTGTATACCACTCTGCTCAATACCAGCTCTAGGAAAGAATTCTCATGACTTTTCTTTTTGGTGAGTGGATGAGGCAGGAATTTGTTCTATGAAATTTGCATTCAGTCAGAGGGCTGCACTTGAGGACCCAGAGGGCCACATGTGTCCTCCAGGCCTAGGTTCCCCACCCCCAGTATAGAGATTGCTGGATTTAGAGTCAGAAGAGCTGTCTTCAAATTCTGACTTGGTTATATATGTACTCATATAAATAAACATATGTGACCTTGAGCACATTTGGCCTTAGTCAACCTCTTCTTTTTAGTGCCCTCCCATCAAGGGAAATATAAGCTCTTTGAGGTCAGGGCCTTCTTCTGTCTGCAGCCTTGTATAGAGTACACACTTATTAGGACAGCCCTCGATGGCCTTCAGAGGGTTCATGTAGTTAAAGAAATCATACCCATTGAAGAGGGCCTTTAGTTATCTTTGCTGAGGGACAGGCAAGACAAATGAAGAAGTGGATGTGAACCTCTTTGCATTGGCATCATTTTTCACATCCTCAGTGACATTAAATAAACTCTTTGGAGCATTTGTTACTCAGTTCAGCTCAGTAAAGGTTTACTTATTGAGCACAGAACTGGCCTAGATGAGGGCCCCTGCAAAAGATCCAAGGTTTCTATGGACATACTGTTTGCCCTGAGGGAGCGTGCACTCTGAGGAGGAAAGGGTAGTGCACAAAGTCTGAGGGAGAAACGGTCATTACTGCCGGGGGGGGGGGGGGGAATTGGCTCCAGGGGACAGGAGGGACAGTTAAGTTGGGTATTAAAGGGTGGGTTGGAGTGTAGCGGGGAGGTAAGAGGGGAGGGCATTCTCACAATTGAACTAACAGAAGCAGAACAATGGGGCACATGCAGAGACCAGCTGCTTGTGCAAGTTGTGTTAGAATGTAGGAAACCTCTAAGGGCAGCAGATGAGACAGTGCTAGAAAGGAAAAAAGGGTATTTTGTTAGACACATCTGTCAATTTTGTCTTTCCTGTGTCTCCAGGTCTACCGGTACTTTCCTGGATTTGACTGGTTCTTCCTCGACCCCATCACTAGCAGTGGGATTAAATTTGAAAATGATGAAAAGTAAGTGACCATTGTCTGTTCTGAAGCAGAAGCCCCAAGTTTCCACATGCTCTAGGTCTATAATTGGGAGTGTTTTAAAATCTCAGTGAATTTTGCATTCCTCGTGGGCCCGTGGAGTGTCACTAAATCTTTCCTTTTTTCTTTTCCTATACCAGAATCCACATTTTAGTATGACTAATAAACTCAAAAATGTGTACCTTAAAGAATGAGAAGGAGATTACAGATACCTTTTGTGCAGCTAAGTGACCCCAGGCTAGAGCGCCAGGACTGGAGTCAGGAAGACACCCTCCTGAGTTCAAATCTGGCCTCATACGCTTACTAGCTGTGTGACCCCGAGCAAGACACTTCACCCTGTTTCCCTCAGTTTCTTCATCTGTAAAATGATCTGAAAAAGGAAACATCTTGGCCCAGAAAACCCCAAATGGGGTTAAGAAGAGTTGAACATGACTGGAAAATGACTGAACAAGAACAACTCTTGAAAGTCCTCTGTTTCATTGAAAGACCATATTTTCCCCTGAAGTATTATACTCAGTTTTGCTGGGTAGGTGGTTCTTGGTTTCAGTCCTAGTTCCTTTGACTTCTGGAATATCCTATTCCACGCCCTTCGACCCCTTAATGTAGAAGCTGCTACATCTTGGGTTATCCTGATTGTATTTCCACAATACTGGAATTGTTTCTTTCTAGCTGCTTGCAAGATTTTCTCCTTGACCTGGGAACTCTAGAATTTGGCCACAATGTTCCTAGGAGTTTCTCTTTTTGGATCTCTTTCAGGCGGTGATCGATGGATTCCTTCAATACTTACTTTGCTCTCTGGTTGTAGAATCTCAGGGCAGTTTTCCTTGATCATTTCCTGAAAGATGATGTCTAGGCTCTTTTTTTGATCATGGCTTTCAAGTAGTCCCATAATTTTTAAATTGTCTCTCCTGGATCTATTTTCCAGGTCAGTTGTTTTTCCAATGAGATATTTCACATTCTCTTCCATTTTTTCATTCTTTTGGTTTTGTTTTATGATTTCTTGGTTTCTCAGAAAGTCATTAGCCTGCATCTGTTCCATTCTAATTTTGAGAGAACTATTTTCTTCAGTGAGCTTTTGAACCTCTTTTTCCATTTGGCTAATTCTGCTTTTGAAAGCATTCTTCTCCTCATTGGCTTTTTGAACCTCTTTTTCCAATTGAGTGAGCCTATTTTTCAAGGTGTTATTTTCTTCAGCATTTTTTTGGGTCTCCTTTAGCAAGGTATTGACCCGTTTTTCATGCTTTTCTTGCATCTCTCTCATTTCTCTTCCCAGTTTTTCCTCCACCTGTCTTAACTTGATTTTCAAAATCCTTTTTGAGCTCTTCCATGGCCTGAGCCCACCAGTGTCTGGGATACAGAGGCCCCGACCTCCACATCTTTCCCTGATGGTAAGAATTGTTCCTCGTCATCAGAATTGAAAGGCGGGAACATCTGTACCCCATCAAAATAGCTTTCTATAGTCTTATTTTTCTTCCCTTTTCTGGGCATTTTCTCAGCCAGTTACTTGACTTCTGAGATTCCTGTCCACCCCGCCTAGATCCGCCCAGCTAGTGCTTGGGGTCTGAGATTCAAATGGGCTTTCTGCCGCAGGCACAGCTGCTATTCAATGTGAGCTTAAGTTCTGGTGCTCAGGTGGGGGCAGGGCCACCTCCCAGGCTCAGTTCCCTCAGGGGGTTTATGCAGAGACCTTCGGTAATGGCCCTGAACTTCTGCCTGCTGCTCCGGGAGTCCCGGGCCGCCGCCACTGCCTCCCGAGGGGGCCTGAGTCACGGAGACACCCCACTCCCCTCTTGGCCAGCCCAGACGTCTCTCTCACTGACCTGTAGCGTCTGTGGGTGGAGGGACCTTCCCGGCTGGAGGTTCCGTCCCTGAAGCCTGTTCTTATCTGCTCCTCTGGGGCCTCGTGGCCAGGGCAGCACAGGGGTGGGCTCCACTGTCCGGAGCGCGACGGACCCCTGGGGATGGCTCTCCAGGGCTCTCTGGAACAGAAATCTTTTCCACTGTGTTTCTGCGCACCTTGCAGTGCTCCAGAATTTGTGGGGAGTTCTTTTTGCAGGAAATATATGGCCTGTGGGTTCGGAGCTAGCATACGTGAGTCTTTCTACTCTGCCATCTTGGCTCCTCCCCAAGAACCCAAACAACTCTTTAGCAGAGACAGAGAGCACTGGGTTTGGAGTGGGGGCAGACCCTGGGTTCAAATCCCACCTCTGACATTTCCTAGCTGTGTGGTTCCCTCAAGTTATTTAACCTCATTGTTCCTCAGATACTTCCTCCTTTACTACTAAGGCATAGAATTTTGAATCTGCATTCCCAGAAAAGAGTAGGTGCATTTACATGAATTTACTTAAATTTTCGAAGTGTACAGGGTGTACCTTTATTTAAATAAACCTGCTTCAATGTCCCAGTTTGGTCCTGAAGTGAACTTAGCCTAACTTATTCCATTGCACACAGCAGGAGCTTAATAAATATTTATTGAATTGAAAGCAAATCATCATTCAGAGAAGAGACACATTACACGATTCTTCATTTATGAAATGTCTCACAGTAGAATTCATTACATACTTTATAGTAGACTACACAGTATTTTGGGGGACCATTATCTGTTTTATAAAAAAGGAGGCAGTCTTGGAGTAAATATCCATATTTTATTTCTTAAAAAAAAAACTTGTAGAGTTTGATTTTACTGAAGATTTTTGACTTGATGATAAAGAGCGCAAATATCATCCAACAAAGGTTAGAAATTCATTATTTAAAAAGGACATAATAAAATAATATTGAATATATGTAATCAATTAAATTTGCTTTGCCACCATATCCTTTTAAATGAAATTCAACCCATAAAATGCTCTAACTACTTTTTAATTCCTCCCACTTTAGTATTTTTGTATTAGTATTTGCATTACATTTATATTTATATATGTATATATAATATTTGCATTAGTATTTTTGTCCATTCCCATTTACTTTTCTCTTTGTTGGCCATAGTTGTTGTGTACTATGTTTTTGTGACTCTGCATTAGTCCATAAAGTTCTTTCCATGTTTCCTTTGAACACACGTACTCCTCAGTCTTAACGCCCTTGCAGCCCCCTGTGATGTTAACGTCCCAGATGTGAGCCAGTTGCCTTCTGCGCTGGGCACTGCAGTTCTTCCCAGCCTTTGCTGTTCCGTGTGTTCCGCCTTGATCTGGGAATGGAGAGCTTTCTCTTATTGTTGTTTTTGATAATAGTTTGAAGGTATATTAAATTAGTATTTTTTATCAAACTTATAAAGTCTATTGCATGTTCTTTTTTTCAATTGAGAGATTTAATAATGTAGATCAAGATGTCATGAAGCCAAAATGTCCAATATTGCCTTTCACAAACACCCACATACATACTATAAAAATGAGACTTTCCCTGTACTCACACTGGTCACAGGGGCCAGAACGCGTTCTTATTTTAGTATCTGTAACTTGGCTGTTATTCTCATTCCAGTGTGAAGTACATCTCCTGCTCCTTGCTTATCCTTCATGCTGAAGATGACCCCATCGTCCCATTCCATCTAGGAAGAAAGGTGCGTGGTTGTGCTTGGTGGGGTGGGGAAGGGGAAAATGAGCAGACTCTTTGAAAGCATATGGGTCCTTCAGTGACCTTGGCTACGTATTGATAAAGACTGGAGAAGATCAGTGGGTCCTGGGCTTAAAGCTAAAAGGGTCTCAGAGGGCCCTGAGGCCAAGCCCCTTGTTTCTCAGGTGAGGAAGCTGGCTCAAAGGTGTTCAGTAACATGATCATGGTTTCAGAGGTACATACCCTCAGACTCCAGAGCCAGGACACTCTTCCCTGTAACTATGTTGTTTCAAGGGACCATTTTAGAAGTGATGCTGTACAGAAACTAGAAGTTGGGATGCCCTGCTGTCTGCTATGCAGTGAACACATTCTTTAAAAAAAAATGAGGCTTTTGGGGAAGCTTTTCACTAAAATAGTAGGTATGTTTGAAATTGGTGTGGGACTAGAAATGGATCCTGCCCTCTCCCCCACACTGTATAAGAGGAAAATGAGTGGGAAAAAATAGACAAAATGACTAATGTAGACTTGGTGGCTGTAACAAAAAAGTAGTTTTATGGATTTTATGGATTGAATTTAAATGGATATTGTGGCAAAGCAAATTTATTTGATTACTATATATTCATTATTTTACTAGAACCTTTTTAAAATAAGGAATTTCTACCTTTGTTAGGTGGTTTATGGACTGTGGAAAGGGCTGATAGATACTAGAGTTTGGTTTAAAAAATTGTATACACATGTATGCATATATGTACATATGTGTATATCTATATATATCTTCAAGGAAATAATTGGCTGCTTGAGTGATGATTAAGAATAATTTTAAAATAGCCATTCACAGATCAACATAACTGGTTCGTTCACAAGGAAATCCAATTTTTTATTACCAAAGCTGGGACAGGCAAGAAGAATGTAATTACAGTGCTGTGTGGCAAAAGAGCTTCCTGTTTGTTGGCTGGAGGCAAAGGGGGGGGTTTAGTTTAATTTCTACTTTGTAAGTAAGTCATCCTCTCAAGCGATGAGATGGACTGTTCTTTAACACCTCAAGCCAATGGGTATGATTAGGAAGGATATTCTTATACTTAAGAGTTTGTGCCATTTTCAGAAGAGCTTGGTCTTATGGCTAATTCATGATCCCTCCCTGGAGGAGAGATGTTTCTAACAAGAAAGAGTCGATTCTGAAATGGAATGGCAGAAGACAGAGCAGATGGACTTCTTCTGTAAATGTAAAGGCAAGGTGCCATATCTCAGAATGAAGAACACGCCTTATTATTAATGATATCAGTCCAGCTTTGAGTTTTGTAATGTTTTGCCTTTTTTCCACAGTACCCAGGGCACTTCCAAAAGATCCTCCATGAAATACTTAAGCACTCACCCTAAAATGGTGCTTTTTTGGGCCCTGTATGGAGCAAATTAAATAGACCAACACTTTGTCTTTCCACATTTAATGTAGAGCCAGACATACTTGGAATAAGGATTTAGAGCTGGAGGGGCCCTTAAAAGCCATCTAATTGGCCAAATCCCCTCATTTTATGGATGGAAAAGTGAGGCAGTTATGTAAGTATCCAGCAAACAGATTAAATAGAACCAGTGCTAAGTCATCTTAGATATTAGAGGAGAGCTAAAACATAGAATATAAACTATATACTAAAAAGAATTATTCTCCTACTCTTGTAACTCATTGACTGATGGGGGAATGGTGTGGAGAATCTTGTTACACCACAGAGGGTCAAATGAATCTTTCTTGTTTATCCTCTCAGTTGAGAGCATGTTGGAGAAACTGAGTCAGATTAAAAAAATATTTCTTTTGAAATGCTCTTCTGAAGACCTCATAGCAATTCACTAGCAAATGCTGGGAGTTTTTTGACTCACATTTCAGTGTCCTCAGCAGCAGGTTAAATTTCCTTCCTTTAACTTGATTGCTCCATCCTTACCTGTTGAGATGCAATATGATGGAAAGGGGTGTGTGCTAATACATTTGGATTTGATTCCTGACTTTACTACTACTTAACACAAGATGATTTCTAGAAATCATATATTCTCATATAGGGCAGCTTTAGAATAGGTTAGGGATCTTCCTAGGGAGGACAAATTCAGATGAATTAAGATGGTCAGTCTGGGTGGTGCTTAGAGAAACATACTATATAATTAGGAAGTTTTATTGTTCTTAATAAAGTCATTGTTAACTGCATTGCAAAGCCTAGGAAGATATTCTCCACTACGTACTGTGTCTGGAAGCTCACAGGTATGTTACAAGTTCAAGGGCTGTGCTATTGTGATCTTCACCCTGTCTCCTTTTCTGGTTCTCAGCTTTATAACATCGCTGCACCATCTCAGAGCTTTCGGGACTTCAAAGTCCAGTTTGTTCCATTTCATAGAGACCTTGGTTACAGGCACAAGTACATATACAAGAGTCCTGAACTACCTCGGATATTGAGGTAAGAGAAAACAATTGTAATAAGGTCTCTTCTCCATTGACTTCAGGTTGTGACCCAGACAAGAAAGATAACTATGGGAGTCCATCTGAGAAACAGGCGAGCCTCTAGGGAAAGGGAAGAGTCAGCTTGTAGAGATTTACTAGCAAGATATGTTATGTTGCTTGGAATATGATGATAATGTCATTGTCTGATTATTATCTATTATAACTGTAATAGATTTGTGTTGTTTCCTCTCTCATTTGATCCCTAGGGCAGCCCTGTGAGAGATACAGGTCAGGTATTTTTTGTCCCTCTTTTGCAGTTGAGGAAACTCATAACTGTAGAGATTGTGAAGTCCCTGTAAAATAGCACTGCTATTTAGTGGGAGTAGAGCCAAGGCTCCCTGGTTAACAATCAAGGGTTCTTTCACATCTAAATACTGAGATCTTTAATGGAGTATTGGGGACCGATGATTGGGGCAAGATAACCCTGTACTTTGTTTTTTTTTCCTCTCTTTGGTGCCTGTGTAAATTTTGTCTGGCATTCAGGAAAAAGAGCAGGGGGAAATTTAGACCCAACAACTCCCAAAATGACATTTTTTTCTCTCTCCCTCTCCTTTTCCTGCTTCTTCTCTGTCTTGTCTTCTCCCTCCTGCCATCCTATCCCTCCTCCCTTCATCTCCTTTATTTCCCATTTGTCTTGTTCAGTTGCATCTGACTTTTTGTGACCCTGTGGCCCATACTGTCTGTCCCTGGGGTTTCCTTGGTTTGCCATTTTGTTCTCCAGTAGAAGGCAAACAGAGATTAAGTGACTTGTCCAGGGCCACAAGTGTCTGAGGTTGGATTTGAATGTAAATCTTCTTGAGTCCAGGATCAGTGCTCTATCCACCGAGACATCTGGCTGCTTAGCACATGTGAGGTTTCTTTCTCAACCCCTACTAGGTATGAATTTCTGCACAAACTTGGTAGTGTAGTTGCCCTTTCCTAAGCCTTTCCTCTTGGCCTCATGCCATTTCCTGAAGTGTGATGCTCCCTCTGACCACATTTCTGTGTGCTGGCCTGAGTACCAGGTATAGAAGTTCAGTTCGGAGGTCTGAATGTAGATCAAGAGAAGTGCCGAGGCATCAGTGGAAAAGAGCAGGATAGAATCCTAAGGACCCGAGCATGAACCTCCAGAGCTGATTGAAACTGCCTGACTGGTAGAGGAAGAGAGGCCTTTGATACCCTGCCCAAGGGACCACAGACAAATCTCAGGTGCTTTGCCTTGGCCCAGAAGCTTCATCCTTCTTGTGCCTGTCCTGGGAGCTTTGGATAGTTATTTCAGACTGGCTCTGATTTGACTTGTAAAGTGACTTCTTTTGTCTGGGTCCCTCCAAGGGGAAAGAGCTAACAGTGGAGGCTGGTATCTTTTTAAAGCAACTTCATGCCCTGTAACAACTAGGAAACAAATAAAATTTCCTCTTCCCCTGGTTCCCTTCAATACCTTACCAAGATTCATTGCAACATAGGCCATTTAGCCCATAGACCTTTATGGTTCAGCTTTTCCTGGAACTTATTTCTAGAAAAGGTGCAACATCCTGGGCTTGAATTTTATTTAAAGCTTAAACTAGTTCAGTAAGAAGTCTGAAGATTTCAGAAGTCAAACGAAGTGCATTTCTGATGGAAGTCTGGATTTCTTTGTTAGCTGCCTTCCAGCCCTCGTGTTACGGAGGAATACACTGAAAAGGGTAGGGAAGGAGCTTTAAATAGCTGGGGCACTGTGATCCTGGAAAGTAGGTGCTATTATTACGGCCATTTTACAGTGGAGGAAACAGGAAAACAGAATTTAAGTGACTTGTCCAGGGGTCTCACAGCCGCTAAGTGTCTGAGGCCAGACATCTGAATTTAGCTCATCCTGACTCCAGGATGTCACCAGCTACCTCTTGTCTGGTTGGCACCTGAACTTAGTTGCCTTGTATTTGTCTCATAAACTATTTTCCTTTGGTCTAGGGAATTCCTGGGAAAATCAGAACACGAGCATCATCGTGAGCTACATCACTGAGGATTGGCTGTGTGAAAGCATGAAGATCTTTTCCCCCTCCCACGCCCACCCCCTTTTCTTTTCCTTTGGTTCAGTCCACAATCCTGGAAACTGTCAGCAGCAGATGAGTCTAGCACTCCAGCATCCGCATCACTCAGGAACCCTGGCTTGTCATCAAGCTTGCCCATGGAGGTGACTCAAAATGATATCAGTTGGTTTGCTTAGCCCTGGTAGGAATGGGAAGAAGCTTTACGGAGCAACTCAGTGTGACCCCGATGGACCCAAGGATTCAACCGAGTGGCTGAAAACAGGAATCCTTCTTGGAAATTTAGAGTGGACCAGAGGGCTTTGTTTCTCTCCATCCCACAACTTGAGCGTTCCATTAGGCATATGTTGGTCATGGTGGACCAGCCATAACCTGGTTGATCCTACTTCTGTCTTGCTTTTTGGTGGCTTTTTTTTTATATGATGGAGACCTTGTTCTTTACTCACTTCTTCTAGAAGCTCAACTGTTACTCAAGAGGGTGAAAGGGATTCTTGCTGTCTCAGAACAAGGACTTCAACCTCTAACTGAAGGGAGTGGTGGGAGGAGACTCAGAAATGAAGGATGAATGTGGAGTTCTTCCTGTCTCCCCCTAGTATACCCATAATGAACTCTGGACAGTTGGTTACTCCTTCTCGCCCTAGGCATACTCGCACTCCATGGCCATCACTCTCTTTGCTTGGTGGTACTTTTGCTAATTCACAAGACTTATTATTTGTACTTTCCTCACTTCATTTCTCCCCTCTTTCTCTCCCCGATCCTTTTAACTAACCTGGGTCTAAACTGAGCATTTATTTAAAAATAAAATAGTGGTGGTGATCTGTCTTCCTTTTTCTCTGCAAACCTAGAAAAATTGACCACACTAAGCACTTTTGAGGCAGAAAAGTTTGTACCTGAACAATGTCCATGAGACTGCTTTGCCCCCAGGGTTTGAAGGCAGAATTAGCTTTCCCAGCTTTGGGGCTTTGTCTGTCTACTTAAAAAGCTGGGGCAGAACTTGGCTAGTGAATGTGAATGGAGTTTCCTGATATCTTCCTTCTTTGCCTTAGGCAATACTCAACCCCCTAATCCAAGTATGTACCAGAAGCACTCTCTATGGCGAAGCCTGTTCTGCACAGTGGGATAGGAATGTTCTGGATTGCACATCAAGTTTCCATTTCTTTGCAATACTAGTCCCAAGGTGAAATCTTGCAGCCTTAGGCCCAGAATGCCCATTCCTGCAGTTGTATATTGAGTAGCACAAGCACATAAGCATGCACGGGAGTTCTAGTGACGTGCATAATGTCTATTTTTAATGAATTTTATGCCATAAAAAGATGGGAGCATAGTTTTGGCCCATGTTACTTATGTGCTGTGTGCCACTGAGATGCTACTTATTGGAGTTATTTATTGCACTGATAGATGTATTGTTTGGCTTTTTTTGTACAACCAAACCAACATTCCATGAGATGCTGTTGCTTCATTAGACACCTAAATACAATTCAACCTTAAATGAGAATATTGTCAATCTTCCCCAGTTAACAAAAGGTCAGATTCTCCAAAGCATGAACCTGATACTGTTTGTTTGTGACCTACAGTTGCAATCATTAGGCCAGTATTGTGTATTGAAATTTAAAGTAAAATCTCTCAAAGAAAAAATGGATAATTTTAATAAAGTTGCCTTTGGATCACTCCATTGTTGACTCTGCCCATTTTGTGATTAAATATTAAAAACAGACATCTCTAACTTCTAGGATCCATTCTCTATCTTAGGTCTCCTCACCCTGAGTTGTTTCAAAATACCTGCTATAAGACCTAATGGGAACATACTGAACTCCTTAGGCCCTTTTGTTGTCTGTGGGGCACATAGGGCGTGTGTGGAAAAGGGCTTATTTTTATTCCAGGGCCCCAGTACAATCCACCTCTAGGTCAGAAGTATCAGTCCACTAGTCTACCTTGTGGGGATTTTAAATCAAGTAAGTATATCCTTGTGTTATAATCTTGTCTTACAGACATCATCACTTTGAATAGAGAAAAGAGGACAGGGGCTGTGGAGACCTGGGGAATTGAGGAATTGAGTATGGGAGTGGGCATTAACAGACTGTAAAAAACCAGCCTGAAGTTAGATCCTCACTCAAATCTAGGCCTGACTCTGCTTCTACACAAGTAAAGTGAGCTGGACAGTCTTATTCTCTACGGTCCCTTCTGCTTTATAATTCTCTAAGTCTATGTACCTATTAACCAGAAATATCCTAGCATTTCCTACAATTTTTTCTTGGCTACAATGGCTTATCATGTGTCCTGGACAATAATATCTACTTTACTAATGCTCTTAATGTTTCTCAAGAAAGCATGGAGAGCTTTTAGCTTGGAATGCAGAATCGGGTGGTATGGCTGTGCTCAAGTCTGAATGCTTGTACCTCCGCTTGCCAGTAATTTGGGGGAGATGAAGGGGGGTGTCAAAATGTCAGCAACCCAGGTCCACGGTGGGCTTTGTTCTTAGAAATAAAGATACCATTGTGGCCTTAGTACTCCTAGCAAGATCTGGGTAAAGCCTGAATAATCAAAAGATCAATTGTTCTATGTGTTAAATGGTCTCAGTTTCTTTGGATACAAAAAACTTCATTAGTTCACATTGGGAATAATTCTTGATTGAACCTGCAGCTGTGAGCACAATTTTGAAACAAGGGGAACAAAGCAACTTGTAGGCTTCAGTCTTAGGGCCTCCACAGCTTCCTTCCTTGTCAAGTGTATACCGGGACTGAAATGAAGGTGGGTTGGAAAAGTCCTGGGAATTTTAATAGAATGAACACCGTTGCCATTAAAATAGAACGTATTTTCTTTCAACACTCAATTATTCCAACATTCTTCCAACAATTAATGCTTTAATCTCAAGGAGGCTTTTGGAATAACTGGTTTTCTAGCCACTGTCATAGCATTTCATAAGGCATTTGGCTGAAGAGGGGCATGCATGACTGAAAGGTGGGCATCTCACTGCCTTGGGTGTCAGCTTTCAGAAAAAAGTGGGCTAATTTCTCCCCCGCCCCCATGATCAAAGCAGGGCTGAAGATGATTATTATTGAATTCCACATTTCCCCCGCCACATTTGTGACAAAGTAGTGGCACACCTCTGTTCTCCACTAAGCCTGACTTATGGCAATCTACCTTCTCAATGAAGAGGAGAATGAGCCTGGCATCTTCAGGTAGGGCTGGCTCCTCTCCCCACCCTAATTTCCTCTACTACCACCTCTAGGGGTGAATTTTTAGCTGTAGCCACTAAGCCAAAGCAATGATGAATAGGCATCTGCTATCCTCAATCAGTGTCCTTCCCTGGCAGTGGCTGGCTATGCTGCGCTGTGGAGTGGAAGAGGTAAGGATGCTTAATTAATCCTTTGTGGCTTCTCTGCTTGTTACTAGGCATAATTCAGATGAACGGGTAGTAGAGTCTGAGAACAGAGGGCACTGATGTAACAAACAGGGTTTTGATTTTGCATTAAAAAAAAGTCTAGG